>CM062296.1:401786341-402986341 GCA_031216915.1 Pictodentalium vernedei | reverse complement strand
TCTACCACCACCGATCTAATATCGAGGAAATTGCACCTTTCCGGCTGAAACATTTAAACCTTTCCCCATCCGGACCGAACGATGGTTGGTCTGAGAATAAAGGTGCGTTGGATCCATTAGTAGCTTTGTGTATCGTGTTCCAACCGTCGTACCAAGGCACTTGTTCCCGGCACTGCTTTTTTCCAAGAGTGCAACCACGATTTTTCGCAGAGGGTAATACATTGGGGTTTTATACACCACCTGTGACCGAAGGAGATCCACGACTGCCGTAGGAAGGAGCTGGGGGAGAGAGCAAGCGTGTTGGTGGGTGTTCGGGGGATGTCTCTGGAAAAAGCTTTGACAATTCAAGCCCACGAGAGTGAGGCCCACCAATGCTCTTAGGGAATTTAAATTGAGTAAATTTTGAGTCATTTCAACCGGGATTTTCGCCTCAAAAGCTCAGAGAGATGATGGAGCTGAAATATACGCTTTGTAAATGAGTAAAACAACACGGACACTCTCCAATGAATTACAACAAAACAGTTATTTATGATCAAAGTCTTGCTATATAGTATCTTTAAAAACATTACTCGTGTTTCAAATCGCCCCTGAGGAAAAACACAGCACTCTAACACTTAACTCTTTCAACACGAGAGACCGCTTTTCCGGTCCAGCAACACGATACGTCATAATTTCATTAGGTAGGATGGCTATTAAGTGAACGTGTGTGGTAGAACAATTAATATTTTCAACGTGCAGCCTGAAGGCTGCACGTTGAAAATATTAATTGCTCTACCCGCAAATAATGGATATGGACTCTTCCAATTTCTGCCATTTAACTGGCATGCAAGATACCACCAGTGTTCAAAGGGTTAATTATGTGCCTGATGAATACCCGTCTTGTTTTATTTCAATCATGATTGTTTAAATAAAATGCAGCTGGTTTTCTGTAGTATTACTTGAAGACTTTCACCTGATGTCTACTAAGGATAGACTTTTTTCCGAAATTTATTTATTTTTATTTGAGGCGGGGGTCATATTACCTCTTTTCATATTACTCCTATTATTCCCACCCTGGTGTTGTTTGATATATCAGTATGCGGATACCCTTCTTTGACAGTTCCCCCTCCCCATCTTAAAGTTCAATATGTTTCTTGCGCCCATGTGCTGTGAAACGTGCAAATATCAGTGATGTGTCTGATAATAACCAAAATCCATATTATGCCTTTCATGCTCTTCTCATTGTCTCAACTTTATTTAATTATAGCCTATGTGTGCCGAGGGAGGAGGTTAGAAATTGGGAAAAACACAGACACCATCCTCTTTCTTGCAAATCTGGTTTAAAATAAAACCAAAACAACTTATTCTTTATTTTTTATCCAGTTTTTATTTTTTCAGACACACACACACGCATATATAGATTTATTTAATGCTCAGGCATCAATTCACGCTGAAAAATTAAGTCATATTCCCCTGTCGGTCGGCAAAACGAAATATCAAAATGATATTTAGAAATCGATATTTCATCGTAGGTTCATTTCCACTGTCTTCGATGTTCAGTGGCAGCACGTTTAATGGGCCGATAAACATTTACATGCAATCATCACAGAGTCAGCACATCAGTAATGAATTCCAGAGTCCCAAATACAAACGAATTCGAATAATTGATAGTGACAGTGACTAAATCAATTCATTAAATCAGCGGTTTCAAAGTTTGACTTTCTCATTCACCTTCCAGCGAAAAGCCGAAATCACTTTCAAATTTCTTCAGTTCAACTTCACACGTCTTCAGTGCATTGAGTTCAAAAAAAATAAAATGACGTGTCTTGTTATTGAAAATAAGAAAGTGGTGTTTTTTGTTATTGTTCTATTTCTTCGAAACACATTGCGATTATTTCAATTCGCCAGCCTTGGTAAATCGTAAAGTTAGGGGAGAAATAAGACGGGACTACTTTTTGTGAGGATATTCACACATTCCAATGGTTGGAGTTTGGTTGTTGTAATTTTTGTATGGACGCCGGTTCGGCACATAAATTTTGCGCCTTAATGGCAAATAAAGGCCACAAATTGGAGAGTTTGTAGTCGTAGAGCATTAAATAAAAAGAAAATTCACGAAAATTTGATGTGCGTCGCTCGTGAAGATCCTCATATTTCTTTGTAGCCACTCACGAGATATTTTCGGTATTCATCAAATTTTCGTGAATATCCTCTATATATTATGCCTCAGTGTTAGGTTGTATCAATCAGAACGTTTGCATACCATCTAAGGATTCTGCCGTCTCAGGTAACTCACCTGATATTATTTGATATCAGGTTAGTAGCAGCCATTACTATTTTGATCAAACTGAAGCATTTCCACTCGCTTCGAATTTTCAAAATTTGAATTGATATAAAATAAGAGAATTTAAATACCAAACATATTTTCAAGGTGCCGTATTTGTTGATTTACAACATTAAATATTATTACCACTTTTGCGGGTGTTCCTAGCACATTAACGACGTTTTACCGGGCGTTGAAACCTCGTAATGCTCAACAAGTACAAGTCATGTGACGTGTTGGGCCGTTATTGACTATAACAGCCCAGCACGTCAATAACAGCCCGACTCGTCTAAATATAGACAATGACGTCACATCTCTCAGCCGATCAACAATATTTTTCCCAGATTTCCATTTGGATCGAAATTCAATTCGGATTTTTCATTTGTAAACACAATTAACACATTGTTTCAAGCTTTTTCCGATTGTATCACGGATAGATAATGTATCAAATATAGGAAGCGATATACTCAAAGTAAGTGATGACATCTTTGATGAATAAACTCTTTGCCTAAAGTTCGCATTTCGAAGATATATTTCATCATCCAACTTTCCAAATTTCGCCGTAGACTGATCAGACGATAGTCATGTTACCCGATTTATTTGTCAACAAATCAGAGGATAGTGTGGCTGTTTTTTTAATTCTAAAACGTCAAAATTTCATTTATTTATCTTATTTCTCATATAATTTAATCGTAATGTACCCGATGTACGAAAGTGGCAATAATAGAAATAACATGACTTTGTCGGGCATTACAGTGTATCAACGGCTCAACAGAAATGGTTAACAGCCCTTGAGCTTATCAGCGGCCCTCGACTTCGTCGCGGGCCGCTAATAAACTCTTGGGCTGTTAACCATTTGTGTTGAGCCGTTAATACACTGTAACGCCCTTCAGAATCATGTTATTGTTATATTAAAAAAAAATGAACAGAAAATATTATTTGTAGTCCCAAAAGTTCTTTGTTGTTTTTACGACTCGAGCCTATACCGACCAAACTTCAAAGTCTATTGATTTTTATGTTGACGCGAACATTTTCTTTACTGTTTACTCAGCAGATAGAGAGTGATTTTTTGAACATTTAAAATGCGTTTTAACCCTTTTTCAAGTGGCAAAGACAGTAAATGTATGTATAGGTATTTCAGATATGCTTGAATTTCAAGTTACTAACTTCACATTTCAAGTTACTATCTTGAAAATTCGAGTCACTATCTTGAAAATGTCAGTTACTAACTTGCAATTTCGTGTTACTATCTTCAAATGTCGGGATACTAATTTGAAATTTCGAGTTAGTATCTTGACATTTTGAGTTTCAATCTCGCAATTTCGAGTTATCAACTTCAAATTCCCAGACAGTCGCATGATATTTCGAGTTACTATCTTGAAATTTTGAGATACTAACTTGAAATTTCGAGCTATCAACTTGAAATTTCGATCGAGCTATCAACTTTAAATTTCGAGTTATTAATTTCGAAATTTGAATAATAACTTGATATTTTGAGTTACAGTGTTGAAATTTCGAGTTATAAGAAAGAGTTAGTTGGCAGTACGGCGCAGCTGTAGATTACTATACAGTGATCTCCGCAATTTCAACCGAATTCAGTTATGACATTGTGTTACAAGTATGAACAAGCTGTTGATTTATTTATACGTGTCAAAGCTATGTTCTTATTCATCTCTTTAAACAAAATTTATGGAATGTAACATGTGTGAATGACACTGTAATTTATTTCTGTGTTTAATGGTGTTTAAGGTGACATATTTCTGCACAATAGCTACCTGAGACCGCAACATGGATATAATGTCAAGTCCATCGATCGTTTAAAAGTACTCTGTAAAACATGAACTGTTCCGAATGCACTTTGGTGAAGTTTGAAGTAAGGCTTTATAGAAAAATATAACAACACTCTGTTATATTATAGGTATTTACTCAGTTGCAGTTTACAGTGGATGAAACGCTGGGGAACCAGGGTATTTTGCGTCAACTGTGAGAGCACTATAGAGAGCGCAGTAGAGGAATTGGATCTTTTTCTTCCGAGATGAAAAGGATGACAGGCTCTCAAAAAGGTTCCGGTATAGAAGAATTGATCACCGGGGCGCTGTAAGGGAACAAGAACGAAACTGAGCACACAAGCCAACGATTTCTTTCAATGCTTCAAGACACAGTGTGTTTAATTTATTAAAATATTTGAAAATATATGTTCAAACCCATTTACCATAAATGTACATTATACGAAAAAAAACGTCCTAGGGTTATGTGAACGCTTCCCCGTTCCTAGTAAAGCATTGATCTTCTATTGTTTGATTTAAATATAAAAACAACAGAAGTCTAGCATGTACTCGAACGACCCCTATTTCCTGATGCTTTGCCGGTGCAACTAGTGTTCAGTTCTCATAGGAACCGGAGCCTTTTAGCGTTGCAACTTTTCCCGATGCGTAGTAGTATGTCAGGGACGACACGAGCCTGATAAGGGTGACCCCGGAAGAGACATCATGTTTCCGTCGTCCACTTTGTATATTGGAGTCTACTTTGTATCTTGGAGGTCGTCACTTTGGTTTTTACGGGAGCATTAGGTTCCAATGTGCCTGGAAGGATTCTTATAGAATGGAGGGTGTGTTCCTTTGTATAAGAGGAAATCTAATTCCTTAAATAGACCCGCCAATTTTCCGAAATCACTAAAAACAGTCTAAAATTCAACCCTATTCGCCTGTTCTCAACCAATCAGTTCACTCCATTTATCTTAACCCCCACCAACTACCACTATCTATTGTACCTAGATCGAGATGTTTGTCTTTCCTAATATGAGGTCACGAGGAAAACTCTTGGTAAGGTCTAACATCTTATTCTCATCTGGGTATTTAACTACCACGTTCTGTGGAACCCCTTTTTGAGAATCCCTTTTGAAAAACGTCTTTGGTCACGGAATCCGCATTTTGTCGTATGAAGCTTTGAGGATCATAGGATATCCTTCACTTTGGTATAATCTACTATCCCACTTATCCTCATCCGGGAATCAACGGCCACATCCTGTGGTATCCCATTTCCAACACCCCTAACTAACAAACGACAGGCCTTCGGCGCCCCTCTCTGTCGTATGAGGCTATGAGGATAATGAGGAAATCCTTTAATGAGGTATAATCTACCAGTCCTCTTATCCTCATCTGGGCATCTAACAGTCACGTCCCATGCCACCCCACTTCCAGCACCCCTAACTAAACAAAGACTGGCCTTCGGCAACCTTTTTCTATCATAAGAGGCCATGAGGGCCATCAATAAGGTATAAATAACCATTACTTTTATCCTCATCTGGCTACTGGAGGATACCTACGACATGGTGATGTACAATTGGAGGATAGCTTTTGGATGATACCTTTCAGAGGATACCTTTTGGACGATAGTTATGGTTTCTAGTACCTGTTTGTCCCTGACGGCGTCTCGACCTGTACTGATGACTTGTTCGTAGTTACTACCATCTTGTCTGTAATCGACTTCCACTGACACGCAAAAGCTATAGTCTGCAACCCCCGTTGCAGCCTTGTGCCATTACTTTTTACTTGTAGCACTACTACAGGCATGCTAGCTATCTCTGTTTCGATTCTACCCTCAGTCAGGCCTTAAACATGTTCAAACAGATTGTTTCATTTCCACCAACATGTACCATCTTATACAGAGTATTCCTTGTATAAGATCTAAAGATATAGACAGCCCAGGCTATGGGAGGAATTCCGTAAGTGAGATTCCTAGCCAATTCCGTAAAATGCGATTACATGATTTGACATTAACTGTCAAGGGTATTCCCTTTCTCTAATGACAATGATTTGATTTCAGTTTATTAGTTTTTTGTATAAAGTAACAATGCATTATATTTTCACTGTGTATGGTGCATTTTGTTCTCCGACGATAATCCCGACCACCACGATGCAGGAAAGTGGAAAACCAACAAACTGGAACGAGTGTGTTTTTTATGAATGGAACCTGGTCAATAATGAAACCACGTACTCTTTCCACCCCACCAGCGTCGGAGGCCTGTACCAAAAACCTCCCACCAACTTTCATCTTTAAAAAAAAACAGAAATCTCAAGCAGTTGTCCCTTTACCCCTTCCCACCTCTCGGCATTAGTGAGTCTAGGTAAAATATGTAGTGGTAGTGGGTGGGATTAAGCTAAATGAAGTGATCTGATTGGTTGAGGTCGGAGGCCGGAACAGGTCCAGAGATAGGCTGAAGAGAAGCTACAACTATATAGACTGCTAGGATAGCCATAATAGGGTCAGTAATAGGCAAAACAGACCAGAGAGCAGAAGACTAAGCCACAGAATAGATCGGGATAGAGAGAAAAACGAGGATTCTCGAGGAATCCGTACAATGGGTAGAAGCAGGGAATTTTGAGGAATATCCGAACCAGAAAACTACTCCAGTTTAACATAACGCACCTTATAGGACTGTGCGCTACTATTATAAGCTTTTTTAAAACTATTATAAGGGGTTTGGGTTACATATCAACAACGCGCTACCATAGAAACCAAGATGGCAGCATCCAGTATGCAAAATGGCAGACGGAAACACGTGTCATCATAACAACACGCGCTGCGCTTGCGCACTGACACCACGTATCAGTATGGTAAGGACGTCACGACATGGGTGGACAAAAACAACATGTCATTAAACTCTTTGCACGACTTCTTGTCCCCAAATATGCAACATTAGAATTATTATATTTCATCCTTTATGCTATTTTCCACATTTGTTTCTATTACATTTTCTTTTTTAACTCAGTAAATATCAGCGCTTACAGTTCACTTTGAAACTTTGACAGTGGCTTTCAGTACTCTACCAGTTAATGATTACATTGCATTTTAAATTGGCTGTGTTTCGATACACAAAGTGCCTTTCGGAGAATGATGATGGGTGCCTCCTGGTTGCCTTGCAAGATTCGGGACACAACCGAACATCATCCTCAGACAGGCAAGGGTTTTTTGTGTGTTGGAATTGTAATGTTCATTATTTTTCGTGTAGGGCTTGAAACATTCGTTTTTCATTTTTTCCAAGCAGTACTGACTGGTGTCCTTAATTTGTAATTAAGCCTACACTTCTTTTTGAAACCCTGATGGTGGCTCCCATTACTCTACCATTTAATGATTACATTGTGCTTTAGGTGAGTTGTGCTTTTACACATACACCGCCGTTCAAAGAATGCTGCCGGGTGCCCCCTGCTGCTGTATAACAGCTAAAACACACCCGGACATTGTCCTCAGGAAAGCAAGTTTTATTTGTGTTAGAATTATTTTTCGTTTAACATTCACTAGTTATAACTGCGACTACACTGCAGTTTGAAGCACTGATAGTGATTTCCATCACTCTACCAGTTGATGATTACATTGTGCCTTAACATAGCTGTACCTCGATACGCATATTGCTTTTCAAAGAATGATGATGGGTGCGTCCTGGATGCTATGCAGCAGCTAGGACGCACAAGAACATCACCCTTACACAATCAAGGTTTTATTTGGGTTGCCTTGCCTCTCCCTGTCCTCCAAACCAGTCAATCAATGATGCTGAGTGAATAGATGTGTCTTTGAGTTCAGAGTCAATATACTCAGATACAATTTAGAATCTTCAAGCAAACATAAGATCCGTAACTGTGACAGATCTTGCGTGGCAGACTTCTTGTAAGGAAAGGGTTTTTATTACACGCCAATTTCCAGCCCTATATTAGCAAATCCATACGGAACGAGCGTTCCTTTCGGGTTTCCGTTGATGGGCTATTTTTCCACATGACGTCATAGAGCCACCAAAAAAACTAAACACTGCCCATTTTCGTAATCAGCCAATCGAAACGTCGCATTCTGACCCAGATCAATTCGAAAACTGCAGTGACAACCGATAAATAAAACGCTTCGGCCAATAAATAACAAACAGTTTTAAAGTTTGAAATTGCCTGTGTGTGATGTTTGAATTTTTAAATTAATGGATTCCACGTTAGAGAGGCGTGTAATAAATGCAGAACGCCACGGTGTGTGGAAGTGTTCGAACATATGGCACCCATGCCATCGCGGAAGGAAAGAACTCGGGGATGCGCTTTCTCGTTCTATTCTTTGTCGCATTGACGAACGCAAGTAGTATAGCATGTACCCGATCGACCCTCCTTACCCGGAGCTTTGCCGGTGCAGCTTGTGTTAAATTCCCATAGGAACCGGAGCTTTGTTAGTGCAATTGTTGCCGGTGCAAAAGTTAGGCTCCTTGAAGCTAGATCCGACAAGTGGCATACCTACTGCATATATAGTATACTATGGTATGTATAATGATATATGTACGCTTGGGGCTATGGGTATATATTATGGGGAAGCGATGGAAATTTGATGGGGAAGGTGAGTTTTCTTGAAAGCTTTTCGCCGGGAAACGGTTGATGTTGCTATTGACGTCGTGACGTCATGACACGCATTCGCCGTCATAGAGATGGTGACCACTGTTATTATTCGGGTAAAGGGGGTGTTGGACTTCTCGTAAGTGGAGGGGGGGGGGGGGGGGTCGCATCTGGTAGTGGTGGTATATATCCATGTTGGTATAATATTAGGCCTTGGGTCTTCATATTATCCTATGTCTGCTATAGCTAGATCAAGCAGTATTGTGGGAGTGGGGTAGTGCATGGTCGCCCAGTGTGGTATTGCGAGATAGTCCTTGATGGTTTAGATTTCTTCCTTTTCATGTTTCTTCCTTTTCATTTCATTTTTGCCCTGTTTCTTTCTTTCCAGTTACCATTTTCAAGAAGTGTATATTCTCTCCATGATTTTTAAATTGCGATTTACTGGTGTGTAATATTTTTTTAAAAATGCTAATGATTAATTTCGGTAATTTATCTTCACGGTTAATATAAATAATAATTATTTTGGAGCACATTGGTTCTGTGGTCAGGGCACTGGCACAAGACTTTAAACCGAATGGTCGTCGGGTCGATTCTGCCCGGCGGTAACTGTCTTGTGTCATTAGGCAAAACACTTAATCCCAATTACCCACGTGGAGAGCGCGGCAGTGCTGTGTACAAAGCCACTCTGCACATCGAAAGTGCACTTGCCTTCAACCACTGTTAACACTGTTAGTGGAGAGTTAGTAACTTGGAGAGTCTGATAGATGTCGACGCTGCGCGGTGGTTCTTCCTAGGTACCCCGGCTTCCTCCACCTGTAAAACTATCCGACACGATGAGACGCTAACTTTTGGAAGTGTCCTTAAGCCCCAATAATTCAATACAAACAAACAATAACAATTCTGTGGAACCCCTGGCTCATTATTATGGAAAATATACTGAGCAGGGGTGGTGCCGGGGGGGGGGGGGGGCTCTTACCAGGGACGCGGCGAGAGGGTGAGTGTGGAAGGGTGTGTCAAACACGCCCCCCCCCCCCCCCAATCCTGGCCAAAATTTCCTATAGTTAGAAATTCGGAGGGCAGGTCATGAGTACTTGGAAAATCCATCTATATGGGTTGTAGGGGCGCGGTGGCTCAGTTGGTAGAGGCGCAGGCTGCAAGCCGAGAGGTCCTCGGTTCGAATCCTACCTGCGGCAACGACGCTGTGTCCTTGGGCAAGACAATTCACCCCATTGCCCACGTGGGGGCACGGTGACGCTGTGTACTAAGGCGTACTGCACGTCGATGGTGCACCTGTCTTCAACCAATGCTAACCCTGCTTGTGTGGAGTTGGTATGTTGGGGAGCTAACGGTTGCTCGCCGTTGCTCGGTGGTTTTCTCCGGGTACTCCGGCTTCCTCCACCTGTAAAACTGCCACGGTCATGGTTAGCCATTGTGCAGAAATATGTGACCTTAAACACCAATAAATAAATAAATAAATAATAATCTGGATTGTACAGCTTCTTTGATGATGCTGATGTCTCCTTTACTTCCCAAAATTTCAACTCGATTTCAAATCGGCAAAAATTCCAACTGTTACTATTTACAACTACAGTGTACGCAATATCGAGCTTCATAAGTATGAATGATGAAAAAAGGTACGAGATTTCATTAGTACGTTTACTTATCGTAATAAAAAAAATCCACGAAATGCATTTCAAGAAAATCACATCTTGTAAAATCATTATCTTGACTTTATTCCATCATTCACAGTTACAAAATGATGACACATCGAAAATTGATCATTCCTGCAAAAGATCTGATTTAATATTTGGACAGTGTGAAATGCTCAAAGTTCTCAGCTTGAGCATTTGTTTAGCAAATATTCAATTCCCAAAATAATACAAAATAATTATAACCTGATAATTCTATCATAAATGTGTTGGCATTTCAGTTACTGGAATCAATTTTGTGCGCCCTTCATGGATTCATTTTCAAAGGTTTTCTCGGTAGTGAATTTCCAACTAGAGGGAGGGACCGGGAGGGGATTCCCCCTCCCCCAGTTAGAAATTCACTACCCTACACCCCTCCAATCGGAAACCTCTAGCCACGTCCCTGGCTCTCCCATCGAGGAGGCTTAGCCCTCCCACCAGCCGTCGGGGAATTCGACAAAATTCGTTGGGGAGATAATTATGCAAACACCATCAAGATAGAGATAATATTCCCGTAGACTCGATACATTGCACATTAGGAATAACCCAATGGGCATATAATTCACTGTGGCATGGGCATGTCTAGTTTGTTGTGAGTTATATCGTATTTATTTTGCGCACATGCGCGTTCAATATTTGGAACGATTTTTGACACCGTTCTTGGTGACTTCATATCTCAGGAAGATTCAATTAACTTGAGAAAAAAAAATGGACGTTTGTAAAAATCTGAAAAGAATATTTGTAATTTTCCATTATTTGGTTTTGCTTTATTTTGATTTCTGTGTGCCTTGCTTCTGAACTATACAAGCAAAGCAATCCGTAATACATATATACTTTTATGCCGTCAACTAAAGTGTTTTTGCGACAGTGAAATGAAAACAACAATCCGACTGGAACGTCCAAACCAACTTTTTTCACAGGTGACATTGAATAACCGGACGTACTAAAAAATTGACTGCAGGCTGAAAATGAGACCGGTCGTACCAAAATGAGACTGCAGGAACAAAATGATACCAAAAGTGATCGCAGGCAAAGTACAGGGATTAGAGTCTCCAAATGAACGCTATCTGGTTATATGGGGTATACCAAATATATATCCGATGTTTGGTGCCGATATTTGTAACTTTAACCCCTAAAATTTCATGTTTAATATATGACGCGATAGCCGACTTTCGGTCCCACTTTTCCGCAACTAAGAACAAAGAGACTGCAAGTAAACTTCTGGTCCGAAAAACACCAAATGAACACTGTCTAGTAATTTGTGGTGTATTCGATGTATATCCGGACTTTGATATCAATATTTTAGTTTCAATCCCTAAAATTCCACTTTTAATGTGCAGCGCGACTTCCGATTTGCGGTCTCAATTTTCGTAAACTGGGACAAATAGAACCGCAAGTAAACTATTAATCTTAAAATAAACTCGAAAGTATACACTATATATCATATATGGAATTTATTCCAGAGATGGTGGTAATATGATGATTTTAACCCCTTAGGTTTTATGTTTAACGTCTGATAGAAAATCACATTTGCAGTCTCATTTCCTACCAGGCATTGAGGCACAGATTGTACGGAAAGCCTTTTCTGAAAAGTGGATTCGCCTATTGTTATTGGGTATGAATAACAATTAAATCTCCATCCATACATACCTTATCGCGGCTTTAGGAAGAAAATTTTGAAGAGTTCGAGCTTGACTTGAAATAAATAGCTTATATTTTATCAGCACTCCTTATCTTTTACATGGGCGACTATAATGCTTGGCAAATTTAGAGTTTTTTTCTACAGTGCATTTTGTTTCTGTTTTTTTTTTTTTTCAATTATCAATTCTCCTCATCCTTTATCCGGGCGTGGGGCCGGCAGTTATAAAACTTGGCAGATCTATAGTTTTTTTTTTCTACAGTGAATTCTGCTAGTGTTTTGGAGGGGTTTTTTTGTTGCTTTTTTTTAACTTATCAGCTCTCTACATCTTTTACCCAATTTAGACTGGCAAGTTTAAAACCTGGCAGATTTAAAGTTTTTTTTCAACAGTGCATTTCGCTACTGTTTTTCTATTCTCGGCTTCTTTGGGTTTTTACAGTGCATTTCGCTAGTGGTTTTTTCCCCAGCCTCTTTGGATTTTACAGCACATTTCGCTACTGTCTTTTTTCTCCGCTTCTTTCAGCCTTTAGAGCGCATTTCGCTACTGTTTTTCCCAGACTATTGGGCCTTTATATCACGCGGTACAGGGTACTTAGGTGGATTCAATTGACTTGGAAAACAATGAAAACTAGAACCTTATAATATAATGGATCCACAGATTTGAGGAATTCATTATTTGACTGGAATTCACCGTTATCAGTGTTATCAATATTCATGTTGTGGTATACCACCTACAAACTTGGAAATACTTTTTTAAAAACAGTTTTGTTATGATACTTCACCCTCGATTATATTAGATGGGGTATCTGCAGGAATCCCCCCCCCCCCCCCCCCCCCGCCCCAACTGGCGATATGTTTGTAGCCTAATTTCAAGCAGTCTGCCTTGTTGATTTTGTGTGGAGGGGTTGGGTAATTTTCCAAGTTTTCTTCGAATGGAGATATTTATCCTCAAAGTGTAACCACCCTCCCCTTGTCCAACAAGCTTGTAATTCTTTTAGAAAAATATCGAGAACCACCATTGACAATACTTGGGGAGTGTCGGGGCAGTTCCTCTCAAAAACCACCTCGGGGTTTTTGTTCCAAGTCGGGTTTTGAAAAGAAACGATTCGTCCAAAAAGCTGATCTTTTTGGGGGAGAGGATTTTTGTATGTGGGAGAGGTAAACACATATGACAAAAAGGGGATTCTCCAGTAGATATCCTCGAATAAAACAATACCAGGACATAGGTATCCTCAAATACCCGTATGTGCCTATGTGCTAGAGCACATTGTGTCACATTGTGCCTTTTCACATAAGCACATATCGGCACATAAAGCATGTGCCTTTGTGCTAGGGCACATTGTGCTTTTTCACATAAGCACATATGACAGAAAAGGGATTCTACAGCCACGGGTGTTTCCCCAAAATGGGATTCCATGGGATATGGCCATTGGATATAGTCTTTTATTATACAGAAGGGAGATAACTCTGTATAGAGATTATGGGAAATCAAGCAATCTGATTGGTTAGTTATAATTTAGATATATAAAACAACAAGAGTTCTTGGAATAGGATCAGAACTAACAAGAATAGACCAGAAATTGCTAAATATAGTAACAATAAGATAAACTGTTCCAAATAATAGGCTCTTCTACGCTACTGTAGTATACTCTAGAATAAAGGAACATGGCCAGGTAGACGTAAACTATTGCATAATTATATAGATAGAAGCAGAGAATTCTGAAAGAATTCGAAATAGTAAAAGTTGGGATAGATTTTGGTGATTTGGAAGGATTGTCGGGTTGTTTGTGGTAATTAGATTTACTCTTCTACAAAGGAACACACCCTCAAAACATACCCCGTCTTATTGCAGAAAAATTGGGTAACATAGCAATCACGTGCTACCATAGAAACCAAGATGGCGGCCTCCTGTATACAAAATGGACGACGGAAACACGTATCACTTTAACAACACGCGCTGCGCATGCGCACTCACACCACGTATCACTATGGAGATGACGTCAGAACATGGCCGCTCACGCGGGTTACCATGACAATACAACATGGCGCCACCAAGTCACGTGACATGACGTCACTTCCGGGTCCTGCCAATAGGGCCCGTCCGGGTACATGACATACTACTCCTGTCCTATGAATTTTACATTATTTTAAACTAATTTATTGTGAATCAACAGTCACAATGTTTTGAGATGAGGTATGCACCTTCTGGTAATGATATAGATTTATCTTTGTTCACAGAATGTTTTTTGTTTATGTTCTAATACGAAGAGATTGCATGACATATGCACAAACTAAGAGTGTTCCATGGGTATTTTCTCGTCCGCTTGTGCTTGCACAAAACGTTTTCTTGTTAAATTTGTGGCGTTTGGGACTAGGGAATCCAAAATATACCCTAGTTCCACAAGCCGCAGTTTGTTTTGGGTTTTTCCTCCTTTTTTCTTGCGTTTCGCTTTGACTCTCTCAAAGCCTCTAGAGTCACGGATATTCCGACATTTTTCCCAATTGAAACAAAAATTTCACACACCGTGCCGAACCATGAGCGGTCCGGGACTCTCATAGCTCCGCGCCAGGGATATCCTGGCGTCACCCAAAATATTGGACACTGGTTCCCCAATACAGAAACAGCAGAATAAATATGTCGTAACCGCAATAAATAAAATAGATGGTCGTACGTACTTATGTGGTGGTTCCTTGGGACTTAAGAGATCTGTTTCCATGTTTCCAGATGACTGGTTCACATCATTAATCAATTACTGATAGATATAACCTATGAAAGAAAACAGGAAGATGTCAGCATCAATGACGTGTATAATGCGGAGAATTTTGGATTGGAAATTAACACTTTACCCAAAATAACGGTAAAAACCGACCAGCGCTATTCTCAAAAACCGCCAATTAATTTTCATTATTTTTTCATTTTTTGTCTCAAAAACATACGTTATGACCCCTCGTTGGAACGAGCACGTCTATGTTTTTGAGACAAAGAATGAAGAAAATTAGTTATTCAAGAATTGTTTTGGCAAGTGTCGTCTGATTTTTATGTTAGGTAAAGGGTTAAAGAAAACTCTGCAAATTTCATCTGCCTGATATTTGTCATTTGTTCTCTTCAGTACCTCTGAAACTAACAACTGCACTTACTGCAGAAATCGCGATGTGCCCGTGTTGGAAATGCCAATGTTGTTTCGGATGTCACAAAAATCAAACCCGTTTCTTCCTTTGTCTGATCGATCAGTACTGTCTTATGAGTATGTGACCTTAAACACCAATAAATAAATATAAATAATCAGTACTGTATTGGTATCCTGGAATCGCTTTGTTGCCACTTGCTGCCTTGCATTTGAAATGTTTCGCCCAAGAAACAAATTGAAACTGTTTATTTATTTTCAGGCCAATACGCGGAAATACGAGGATCTCTCACTCACGTCTACCCACCGTGAGACAAATACGATTATGAGCCAACACGATAAAACTTTTACAATTGTATTTTCTAGAATTGTATTTTCTACTTATTAATATAACTGACTAAAATGAATCATTAGCATTTTAAAAGGTATGACAATTTGCCAACTGGCAAATTGCCACATCTTTGAAAATGCTAATGGTTAATTTCAACCCATTTCAGTAAAGTCATAACTAGAAAATACAATTCTTGAAAATACAATTGTAAAAGTTTTATAGTATTGACTATTGGCCCCATGATCTCCTTTAGCTAGCCGATGTCAGCCAAGAATAAGGACTCAGATCAAGTGCTAACCTATGAACTAATAGCGTCAGCTCTCTCCAGACAATTACGACTGACCACTCATGAGACGTATTGTGAATGTTTCCAGAGTAATCAATCAATGGTTCTGAAAGGAAGATAAGTGGAAAATGGGGCTGTGGGAGGTTAATTTACAAAACAGGGAGTTTCGTGTCCAGTTGATGGTCAATGTTACTCTATAAGTAGATCGGTCACTTGGGATGGATTTTATCACGGTCATTGAATAAGGTATAACAAGACTTTCACCATTAAAACAAATCATCTTACATGGCGATAGGGTTAGCATCCCACTACTTGAGTTCTGTTGTCGTAAGTCATTACTGTATCAGAATCCTCCAAGACACTGTCGTAAACAATTTCGTGTTTGCTTCACCTCTCATTTCTTACAAGGTATATCGAAAGGAATATTTGCTTGAGTGCAAAGAGTAGTTATTTGTCTGTTTGCAATATCTTCCCTCCACCTAAAGATAACTCCAAAGCCGCCACTTGTCCATAGTAAATACAATCTGTCCTTTGATTACCGGATATTCACCTAATACTATAGTGTTCTAACAACATTTGCTGTCTTGTATCATTAAGGCCTTATACCATCACTATTGCCTATCACTATTCTGTCCTGTGTCTCAACCATTGCTAATTTGTGGCACCACTACAGCTCTTAGAACGTTAATGCTGCTACGGGTCCCAGTTCACGTCATTATCATTCCACTACTGCTTGCTCGAACACCTTTTTCATACCTATTCCAAGTCCTCCTAATAAGCTATCGAGAAGTTACGGAAAAGTTATTGCTCAAACGACTCGAATCTCATCGAGCAAATGAGCTATAGATCAGTTGCTCGAACGAGTGACTCCACATACTGCTCTACGACTCATTTCGGAAAAGAGGGATTCCATATCCACTGACGTTTTTTTCAAAAAGGTACTATCCTAGTGAGATTCCGTAAGAAGGATATCTATTGGAGGATATCTATTCGATGATAGTTAAGGCCCTTAGCACCTGATCGGCTTCTGGTTTCAAGACCACCCATACCTTTATAGGTTTAAGAACACGACTGCTGACTTATCCATAGTCATCGTCACCTGTCCTATGATCAAGTCCTACTTAGTCAATAAATACTATAGTCCTCTACCCCCCCCCACCCCCTCGCTACTGTCTGGCACGATTACAACTGATTTGCTGCATTACTACGGGCCGCTAATGATCTCTGATTGCTCAAACGACTCGAATCTTATTGAGCAAACGAGCTATAGAGCAATTGCTCGATCTATGATTCCATGACTCAACTGGGTATCTAAGGATATTTATGGCATGGTGGTGTATCATACGAGGATACCCTTGAGGATAACTTTTGGGGATACTCAACTGTGGATATCTGGTCAACCCATTTCGCAGGGTATTCCCTTCTCCATTAAAAAACAAGAACATATTCAGTTACAAAATTTATTGAGTTTAATATGTGTTACAGATAACATTGTGTTAAAGTTCGCCATCTAGTTCAATATTTGTTCTCTTCGTTCTGTTTGTTTGTTTTATTCACTTCGATCCTGGAAGTGTTGGATCTTCTTTTTCTCCATTTCATTTCGATCTCCTCTTCAGTCTTTTTCGATCTTTGGTCTGTCCCATTCTCTTCCGCCTTTTTATATCGTTGATCTGTTCAGTTCGTTTCGATCCTTCCATCTTCGTTCACTTTGTTTTCGCATTGCCATTGCTGGTTCAGTATCTTCATCGTTATCGGCTGTGAAGCTTTGATGCAGAATTCTCCGTATCTTTGTAAGAACTGGTTGTATTGAAGAATCTTCTCATTCTCGTTCATGATTCGGGTTTCTATGATCTCTCTCATGTCTCTATCGAGGGCCAATACAACCTGTTCGTTTGGGTCCCTGTGGATCTAGAGCTGTCGTTCTAGAAAGATTTCCAGTAAAGTGAGTTTGACCAATACGTACTTCTTCTCTTCTTGTGCCTTCGTTGTTGAATGTGCTGGTAGGGTGGTTCCATCAATCGTTTATTCCGCATTCCGGCCATTACTGAATGAGGTATTTCTGTTGGAGGCATTGGAATCAACGGGTTTCTGGTTAGTTCGTGTTTATTCACCTGGTGCGGTTTTGACAGTTCTATTGGTTCCAGTTGGTTCATTCTTTTACGTTCTTCTCTTTTGCTAGGAAGACGTAGTTCCTGTGGTGAGCGGTGCATCTGGTGTCTCCTAAGATTGTCTTCTCTGTTAAACGTTTGTGGACACCTAGTGCATTGGTAGATTCCGGATCTCTGTGAATAGACTTTCTATGTCGAAAAAGATTGTCGGAAGAGTGTACTGGCACACTTCACAAGTCTAATGAGATAGCATTGCTGGTCTGAAGCAAAATTATGAAGTTGTGGTGGTATCCTCCCTTTTATACTCTGGTAAATGAGTTGACCAGATATCCTCAGATAAGTGTCCCCAAAAGTTATCCTCAAAGGGAATCCTCATATGATACACAGCCATGCCATAAGTATCCTCAAATACCGAGATGGGTAGTAGAGTAGTATGTGGGGTTACTCATTCCAGCGATTGCTCTTTAGCTCATTTGCTCGATAAGATTTGACTCGTTCCAGCAATCGGAGATTATTAGCAAATCTGTAGAACTTCCACAAGTCAGTAGTAATCGTAAAAGACTGTAAGTGGGGTTAGATTAGAAGACTATAGTATTAGGCAATTCAAGTAGAACTTGATCATAGGTCAGGTGAAGAAGACTATATAAGTCAGCAGCGATGTTCTTAGATCTATGAAGGTGGGGTGGTCTTGAAACCAGAAGCCGATCAGGTGCTAGGGACTATAATTATCATCGAACACGTATCCCTTAAAAGATATTATTCTTACGGAATCCCACTAGGAGGATACCTTTTTGAAAAAAAAATGTCAGTGGATATGGAATCCTTTTTCTCCGAAATGAGTCATAGAACAATATGTGGAGTCACTCGTTCGAGTAATCGTTCTACAGCTCATTTGAGGAGATTCGAGTCCCAGGAGCATTTGCTCTTGGATCAACTGCTCCATAGCGCATGTGCTCGATGGGATTTGAGTCGTTCGAGCAATGACTTTTCAGTAACTGCTTGATAGCATATTAGGGGAACTTTGAATAGGTGTGAAAATGATTTCCAGCAGGCAGTAGTGTAATGATAGTGTTGTGAACTGGGACCGTAGCGGCATTATTGTACAAAGAGCCGTAGTAGTGTCACAAGTTGGTAATGGTTGAGGCACAGGACAGAATAGTGGTAGCCAATAGTAATGGTACAAGGCTTTTATGGTACAAGACTGCAATGTTGGTAGAACGCTATATTATAGGGTGAATACAAAACCCGCTAATCAAAGGACAGATGGTGTTGACTATGGACAAGTTGTGGCCATGGAGCTATTAAGGTGATCTGTGGTCTGCAAGCCAGGAACTGTATAGGAGACAGGATCCATAAATATCTACGGATAGATATCATGGAAAGGGTATCCTCAGATAGTATAATATCATGTCATTCGTATCCTCAAATACCGAGATGAGTCATCGAGCAATATGTGGAGTCACTCATTCGAGGAATTGCTTGATAGGTCGTTTGCTCAATGGGATTCGAGTCGTTCGAGCATTTGATAATGGAGCAACTCCTCAATAGCTCATTTCATCGATACGATTTGACCCGTTCGAGTAATACCTATTCCTGTTTGATTGTCTTTTGGGTCTTCAGAATCATAAAGGCTTTCGATGTACACAAGGGAGATAACTTTGTATGGTTAGGTACAGATTATGGGAAATCAAGCATACTGACTAATGATTATAAGACTTGGGCGAGGGCAGAGGTCGTAACAAGCTTTAGTCAAGAGTAACTAGCACTAGGTGAACTGCTAGGGTTAGATAAGCTAGAATAGCATCTGTTATAGGCAGAAAAAAAAATGGATTCTGGGAACATCCGTACCAGAAGACGACTCAAGTTTAACAGTAGCATCTTATAGCACTAAGTACTACTCCTATAAGCCCGAAATGGAGCTACGCCGAGTTCGTTTCGGTGTTTGTTTTTAGAAGTTTCTGATGATTTGGAGTGAAGTTCGGGTTGTTTGTGGTAATTAGATTTACTCTTATACAAAGGAATACGCCCTTCGAACACATCTCTGCCCAATTAAGTTTTTGGTCACATAGTAACCATGTGCTACCATAGAAACCAAGATAGCGGTTTCCAGTATACTAAATGGACGATGGGTCACCCTAACAACGGCGGCTACCATGACAGCCCAACATGGTGCCACTAGGTCACATGACATGATGTCACCTCCGGTGCCCGTCGCGGGGTCTTGCAACCTAGAGTACGGTACGGGTACATGGCATACTGTTCAGGGAGTATTTTCATGTCAGTTTGGTGGCATTATTTGGTTAGAATTGATATATACTTCTCAAAGTTTACTAAGCACCACATATTTGACACCTTATTGTGGAATTTTCTTGACAGTTTTGGTGGATATGATTGAGCAATGTATTGAGATGGTCCCCAGTGTTTACATTAGCTCTTTTGACAGGCAGACGTTTCGTGACAGTCATGGAAAGCATGTACCCCTTGATTTCCATGATGTTTTCATGTACTATCTACATGTACATGGGAGGTATAGGGTATTCAGTCTTCATTTCAACACAAACCCTTGTGATTTAATGACTGAATATGACGAATGCAAATGTAAGAAGACATTTGTCTGAAGCAGAAATGTGGTGGGCTGTAGGGATGGTGGAACAAGGGGCTGCCCATCGTCAGATTGGTGAAGGCCTTGGTGTGCACCATACGGTGATCGCCAGAGGCTGGGCAAGATTTCAGCGGTATAGTACACCAGTAAGACGACATGGTGGTGGCAGTGACAGGGCAACATCTGCAGCTGAAGACCGGTTTTTGATCATTCAGGCCCGTAGGAACCGCTTTGCCACAGACACCCAGCTTCGCAGTGACCTTCAGAATGCATCCGGGGTAAATGTTTCGACGCAGACTATCCGGGCAAGGTTGCACGAAGGTAGTCTCCGATCGAGAAGACCATGTATTCACATTCAGAAGTCCCAGAACAACCGCCAGGCACGATATGAATGGGCCATGTATCATGTTGGATGGACCAGAGAAGATGGACGACCTGTCCTTTTTACATATGAGTCAAGGTACTGCATAGACAACACTGATAGGCGTTCTAGGGTATGGAAAACACCAGGAGAGCGATTCCATGCAGCCAACATTGCTGAGCATGACCGCTATGGTGGAGGGTCAAAAGTGGTCTGTGGTGGCATCAGCTGGGATGGACGTACAGAGGTCCGTGTCCTTGACATGGTACATTGACTGCGAGGCGGTATATTTATGAGATCCTGGATGCCCACATCAGATTGTATGCAGGTGCAGTGGGTGATAGATTCATTCTGATGGACGATAATGCCCGTCCCGATGTTGCCAATGCTGTCCGGGAGTACCGACCGAGGTCGGGGATTGAGCGTATGGACTGACCAGCAAGACCCCAGACCTCAATCCAATCGAACATGTCTGGAATGAGTTGCAGCTTGAAATTTCAGTTGTCCAGTGCAACCAAGAAGTTTGGTGCCATGCTGGTCCAAGAATGGAACAACATCCCACAAAGGACCATCTGGAACCTGATTGGGAGCACGAGAAGGCGTTGTCAAGCTGTAATTAACAATAATGGGTCTCTTACTCGATACTGAACCCATATCAGTTCGCTCTGTAAACTTTTTGGCAAATTTGAAAAAATTCCTCTTTTACCAATAATATCCATTTTCCATGGTTATCGTATTCAAAAGCTAAAAAATAATGTCAAACACAAACAAAATTTCAATTTTTGTGCTTAGATCATTAAAGATGTAATTAAATATAAAATATATATACTTTTCATAACAATATTTCGACTAAAACGTAAAACAGGTAGTTGGATATACTTGGTGCTTATCAAACTTTGAGTAGTATATATACTGAGTCAAAAAAGAAAGTATAATAAACTTTGAGGAGCATTTTTTTAATATTATCGACTTTAATCCCAAACAAAAATCATATTTCGAGTCTAGTTGTATGAAAGTGCATAATTTCATGTTCTCACTGTTGCCAGCCTCAAGTCAGGACGTCGCAATTCAGACATGAGGTGAAATGAAAAGTTCAGTTATACAGTCAATGGCGTGTATGTGCACCGTTTGCCTCTTGGATGGCAAGTCATCGACGGCGCATGGACCTGATAAGTCTCGGGATAGCACCGGTGGTATTGCGTTCCACTCCGCCTTAGAACATTACGTAAATCTCCTAACGCCTGAAGATCGTGAAGTCGTACCCGACGGTCCAACAATTGATCCCAAAGATGCTCGATTGGCGACAAATCTGGCGAAAGTGGGACCAGGGAAGAAGTTCGATGCCCTACTTTCTTGAGGAGCAGATACGCGCCACGTGACATCGGGCATTGTCTTGATTTAATAACTGCGATCCGACGCTAGCGTTGAACAACGGGACATCAACAGCGTTAAGAATTTCGTCGCTATATCGCTGTCCATTCAGATTACCATCGATTAAGATCAACTGCGTTCGATGGTGCAAGGATATTTCTGCCCAAACTATTACACTACCCCCGCCGAAACGGTCGCATTCCCACACGCAAGCATCCGAAAACCGTTCTCCTCGTCGGCGATACACTCTTGCCCTACCATCAGCGCGCCGTAGACAAACTCGTGATTCGTCAAGGAACTGTTGTCCAACGCTGCTAAGTCCAGAGAACACGCTGACGTGCCCATTCCATTCTGACGGTACGATGTCGTTGGGTACGGATTGGTCCGTGGTATGGACGCCTACTTCGGATGCCGTGTTCAGCGAGTCTGTTGCGGGCAGTTTGTCCACTGATTCTATTGTTAGTTCTACCAAGAGTAATTGCTGCTGTCGTCGTCGCCGGAAGGAAGCGATCCCGCAAGTGAGACGTCCTGATGTGTAGGTCTTGTGCAGGGGTCGTAACTCTTGGTCGATCTGAACGCGGTCGGTCGGCAGTAGAACCAGTGGTTCTATACCTTCCAATGAGACGGAATATACTGGCCACGGTGACTCCGAACTCAGCAACGAGCTCATCCGAAGGTATCCCAGCCTCGTGCATACCAATTGCACGCAACTTCTGATTTTCGGTTAACCTTGGCATTTTTTAAAATGTCGGAAGACAAAAACTAGCATGTTTTCTCAATAATCCAGGCACTCTAGCACAACTGACGGTTATCTTCAGTATTTTATCTTTGATGAATGAGGGGTCTGTGTGAGTATTGTATTTCTTATTATTTATTATTCTTAATGACCGCTTCTGTAATTTATATAGGCGACTACACGCCTTTGCTGCACCACATACAGGTATTCCATAAATAAAATGACTGTATAAGTGAGAAATATAACGTTTTCATAACTTTGTGTGGGAGAACTTTCTTTACTTTATTGAGAGCGAAGTTCGCGAGGGAAACCCTGAAGCAGAGTTCAGATATATGTGCGTTGTACGATAGGTTTTCGTCAATATTTATCCCAAGAAATTTAATTGATTTTTCGTTTTCCCTACTACTGACTTTGTTTATAACTTCATTATTTATGCATATGTGCTGATGTATAAGATGCTTGTCTTTATGGGGTGGGTTAAGTATGATGTATTTTGTTTTGTTTTTTTTGTTTTGTTTTTTTTGGCGTTCAGGACTAAGTTTTTCGCCGCACACCAGTCAAATATCTTTTGAAGTTCCTCACTGAAATCCGAGACGAGTCGATTTAACTCCGAGCCCGATTTGTATACCGAGGTATCATCTGCAAATGATTAAAGGTTCAGCTTTGTTGATTTATTTATATCATTTATATATATTAGAAAGAGGAGGGGACCAAGAATAAAGCCCTGTGGTACTCCGCGTGTTAGGTCTAGTAGATTGGATTTACTGTGTCCGTAAGAGAGGTATTGTGTTCTATTTTGAAGGTAGCTCTTAAACCAGGTGTTAGCATTACCTCTTATCCCATAGTATTCAAAAGCTTTTGAGAGGTCTAGAAATAGAGCTACAGTACTATCTTTGGTCTTTTTCTTATTCGCGTCAGCCAAGTATTTTAACAAGTGCATTGTCGGGTGCAGTATACTCTGCTGTTTTCGGAAGCCGTATTGGTGTTGATATAGGATATCGAATTTATTCAAATAGTTTATAAGCCATGTGGACAGTCAGGAACTCATCAAATGGCTTCTGAGGTTTGGATATTTGTTTTGAGGTCTGATTCCCTATATTTGCAAAGAAGGAGTTGAATTCTTGTGCAATCTCCTTTGGTGCATTTGTTGTCCTGTCGCCAAGAGTGAAGGATGAGGGCAAGTTATGTTTGTTTTTGTTGATATTCAACGCATTATTCAGGATTTGCCATGTTTTTCGCATGCTATTTTTATTTTCTGAGAGCTTTTTTCATAATATATAGCATTGCATTGCTTTTTTATTTTGCTGAATAACCTACAGTAGTTTTTGTAATTCCTGGTATTCAGTTCGGTTGGTGATCTTAATTTTTTGTGGAGAAATTTGTTCTTATTGTTAGCTGAAATTAGGAATCCTTTTGTCATCCATGGCTTTTGTTTTATAAATTTCGTGTTAGGTTTATGGACTTTTAAAGGAAATGCCATTTAAAAACCTTTTGAGTAAGTTTTTATGAAGATTTCACAAGCTTCATTGGGACAATTGGATTCCATAACCGGGGAAAAATCGCATTGGGCCAACAACGACTTAAAGTGTTCAATAGGTGTGGAATTGATTTTCCTGGTTAACGTTGGTTTAGAGTTATCCGGTTTGGTGTTTGTCAACTCAACATAGAAGGTACCAAAATGGTCCGATACATCCGTAAAAATTATTCCGGATTTAAAAGCATGTGCCAGATTATTAGTGTAAATGTGATCAATGAGTGTAGCAGAATGATCTGTTAATCTAGTTGGTTTGGTGATAACAGGTATGAAACCTTCACTGAACAGCAAATCGATAAACAGACCGGTTTTACTGTGAGAAGCTACCTTTAGTAGGTCAATATTGAGGTCGCCCATAATTAAGGATGATCTTTGTTCTTTGTTAAGCACATCCACATCAGCTAAGAAATTGATTTTTGAATGAAACAGATTCAAATCCGCTTTAGGGGCTGTGTTAGGTCTATATATTGTACCAACGATTCTCGATGAGTTTTTGTACTTTAGTTCGACGAACAATGACTCAAAGACATGTGGTATGAAGATGGAGAGGTCATCTAGAATACAAAAATTTGTATCAGACTTGATGAAGAGTCCAACAACCCCGCGACCATCATCGTCACTGTGTCTCATATTTTTTTAATAAAGGGTGATATCCTTCCAGTGCATAAGTTATATTGTCAGGAATTTGAAATATTTCTGTGAGACCTATGACGTCGAATGTGTTCTGATGGTTATTCAACTCGGAAAGCAAATGATGTAAGGAATCTCAATGTGCATGGAGATTCTGGCAATTAATATGAAAAGCTGAGAAGGATCCGGGTACATCATCAAGCTCGGAGAGCACGTCACTAGGAAGTAAATACTTACAATCTACTAGTTGTATATAGAAGACATGTTGTCTTCGGTGTTGTCATCACGAAGATGACTAAAATTATATTCGGGACTGGTCTGGATCTCGTCCAAATTTATATTACCCACCATTATCAACGATCCCACCACCAATAACACCGATGCACATATAGAAAATAATGGCTGTTAAGAATATGGGGTCAGTAAATCCTGCAATGTATTTCATAAATCTAGATGAGGCTTTACACAAGAAAGGTGTGATGACATGAGAATAGAGATACAATGTTGCACAATAGAAAAAAAACATTAATATTATTGAGAAGACTGTTGCTAGTTTAAGTTCCATAATTCGGGGATGGCGGGTTGAGTATGTAGTTCTCTGGTTCTGCAGATTAATGTCATTAGGATCATTATTAGGATCACTGTGATTCTATTTATTAACAACTTTTCATTTGGGGATGTGCCTGAGAGTGTTTTGAACAGATGCATGTATTTTAATATGATACACTGCTATTAACCACGATGGTTATTCGGTGAGGCTAAGTATTGACTGTGAGTGTTTAAACAACATAAGTGATGATTAACACCTATAGAAAATGGCATCAAACAGGGTCCAGGTTGGCCCGGCACAGTCAGGACTTCGGGACACTTCTTCCCAAGGTCTCATCATCAGCCCGGGTTCGCCTGTTATATGTGCTCATCGTTAATCTTAGAGAGTATTGGTAATATTTTTAATTGATAAGCGTTGGAGGATTGCGATCCGCTTCAGAATATGTGGATCGGTCAGTGGCGGCGCCAGAAATTTTTTTGTGGGGGGGGGGGGGGCAACTAGGGGGGCAGACTCCCATGAAGGGGGGCAAATACGTAAAGGATCATATCATTACTTTGTTATGAGATAGTCCAAACTTGGACCCAAAGTCCGTAATATACTTTTTTGGTTTGGTACGTCCTGTGGACGTACCAAACCAAAAAATTATATTACTAGCGGTCCTCCTTTCAAAAAATCCTGGATCCGCGTCTGGTGGGTCTGTGCGTGAGAGAGAGAGAGAGAGAGAGAGAGAGAGACTCATAATGCCCGTCTGTCATAATGCGAAATCCATGAATTTTTTTAGACAAGGGATATGGATAGACATGCCTTTGTTGGCTCATAACTTAATTATAACTTATAAGTATCTGCATCCGAGTCTTTAAATCTCTACTGCCTGGATGTGTTCATCAGTTAGCCCGAGGCTTTGGGCTAAGTGTGTATGGGAAATTATTGGGAATAAAAAAGAGAGGGGTGTGTGTGTGTGTGTGAGAGAGAGTGACTGAATGTGTTTGTGTGTGAGGGTGGATGGAAATGCATGCGAGATGGTTGGGGGGAGCAACTGGGGGGGGGGCAAACCCATGCCCCCCCCCCCCCCCCCCGTAGCGCCGCCACTGGGATCGGTGCGGGTTATATATATGTATTAACATACAAATCACTCTAGACAGGACTATCAATGTGAAGCAATTCAGCACCAATGCTATTTGAATAATTGATTTAAGTAGTAGATCAGTAAATAGATCAACGGCTTCTTTAATATAATGGCTTTGTTAGGTCGGGCGAAGCAGGTCTATTTGGTATAAATGAATCAGTCGAAACACGAGTGTAAATGTTGTGCAGTCTAGCACCAAGCATCCAGTAACTGGCTGCTGATGGTAGACAACACAGCAGTTACATTCCTGTCATTAAGCTGTTTATCAAAATATAATTACAAGTTGTGTAGTTGTTCTCTACTCAGGACGTGGCTGCTTCAAGGACAAAATTAATTTCTGAGCATGGCTTTCAAAGACGTGCATGGCTGCGTTCAGAAAGCAAATAATAATGTAGCATTACATATGGGGCACGGAATGGCTGCTTCGAGAACATAATTGAATATTTAGCACAGCTTTCGACTGTTGTTTGTAGTTCAACTAGTGCCTCTACATATTATAGATATGGTCAAAACTTCTCTCAAATGGTAAACAACAGTTTAACTCTACATGTGATCTATGATCGCTTCAGCGACAAAAGTGAGCCTATATAGGACTGCAGACGTGGCGCAGTCTTGCACCAAGCAGTCAACCTGTCCTGAAGCTGTATATCAAATATAATTACAGGTTGTCTAGTGATTCTCCACATAAGGTATGGCTGCTTCAAACATATAGGACTATAGATGTGGTGCAGTCTGTCACCAAGTAGTCAATAGCAGGCTGCTGATGATAGACATCACCACATCCACATTGCTGTCCTGAAGCTGTATATCAAATATAATTACAGGTTGTCTAGTGATTCTCCACATAACGTATGGCTGCTTCAAATATATTGGACTGTAGATGTGGTGCAGTCTGGCACCAAGCAGTCAATAGATGGCGGCTGATGATAGACATCACCACATCTACATTCCTGTCCTGAAGCTGTATATCAAATATAATTACAGGTTGTCTAGTGATTCTCCACATAAGGTATGGCTGCTTCAAATATATTGGACTGTAAATGTGGTGCAGTCTGGCACCAAGCAGTCAATAGATGGCGGCTGATGATAGACATCACCACATCTACATTCCTGTCCTGAAGCTGTATATCAAATATAACAGTGATTCTCCACATAAGGCATGGCTGCTTCAAACACACTATTATTTAGGCATGGCTTTAACTAATGTTTGAAGAGCAGGTTTCAGATGGTAAATTCTTCCTGTCGAATGATTCACCACATATAATATGTCTGCTTCAATGACATAATTAATTTTACATGGCTTTTAACTCTCATATGAAGAACTGGTTTCAAGTAGTGTCTATGCACATTATTGTAGGCATGCTTGCTTTCAGAGGGCAAATAACAAAAATAGCATTACACGTGGGGCATTGATTGTCTGCTTCAATGACATGTGCATGGTTGCTATGGGAAAGCAATTAACAATGTAGCATTACATATAGGGCACGGAATGGTTACTTCGAGAAGATAATTAAATTTTTAGCACAGTTTTCAACTATTTTTGAAGTTCAGATGGTGCCTCTACATATATATATGGGCCAGCCTTCTTTGAAAAGGCAAAATGCAGTATAACTCTCTACACGATCAATGATTGCTTCAGCGACAGAAAATCAAATAGTGCCTCTACATATCGTCGCGTGAGAACCAAAAGGTTCTATCTTCCAGTGGAAGATAGAACCTTATGGTTCTCACACGACGATATTATAGATATGGGCAAAACTTCTTTCAAATGGTAATTAACTTCTTTCAAATGGTAAACAGAAGTGTAACTCTACATGTGATCTATCATTGCTTCAGCGACAAAAGTGAGCCTATACAGGACTGTAGATGTGGTGCAGTCTGGCACCAAGCAGTCAATAGATGGGTGCTGATGACAGACATCACCACATCTACATTCCTGTCCTGAAGCTGTATATCAAATATAATTACAGGTGGTCTAGTGATTCTCCACATAAGGTATGGCTGCTTCGAACATATAAGACTGTAGATGTGGCGTAGCAGGCTTGGATTTCTGAAAAATCCAGGGTGGCAATAAATCGCTCACCTGGAACCTACTTTGGCGAGCAAATTGCTCTCCTGAAATCTTTTTCACTGTTTTGCTTCACAAAGATCTTCTAAAGACTTAGTTAATACCGGGTTGGTTAATTTCTCCTTCGAGTGCATTCAAGCCAATCAATTTTAAATGAATTAATAAAATGTTAATGAATGAACCTGTATTCATTTTTTACTATCCCCTCCACACCAGTGTGGTCAGATCGATCAAGAAGTTCAGGAGGACTGGTACATGTTGTGGCCGACACACACATGTACCCAGCATATTCTGTACACACGTTCCGTGGTCCGTCACCGTCGAAAATAGCTGAAAGTAGGCGAGCAAAAACAAAAGGCTTATGCCGGGTTAAATTGCGTGACCAGTTAAGGCAAGCTAAAAATCGCTTGCGTCAGAATTCCATGACTGGTGCAGTCTGCCACCAAGCAGTCAATAGATGGCTGCTGATGATAGACATCACCACATCTACATTCCTGTCCTGAAGCTATATATCAGATATAATTACAGGTTGTCTAGTGCTTCTCCACATAAGGTATGGCTACTTCAAACACACTATTATGCAAAGAGTTTAATTTGTTGCCCGATGTTTAACGATATTTTATTTGCTTTCTGACAGCAGCCATGGCTATGTATATGTGAACTTCAAAAAAGCTGTGCTAAATACTTAATTGTGTGGGCGAAGCAGTGAATCCCTGCCTTATGTGTGTAATGCTATTTTGTTATTTGTTTTTCTGAAAGCAGCCATGCTTATGACCAAGAAGCAGTCAATTATTGCCCCGTGTTTAATGATATTTTATTTGCTTTCTGGCAGCAGCCATGGCTATGTATACATAACCATGACTATGTATATGAACTTCAAAAAAACAAACAGTTGAAAGCTGTGCTAAATCCTTAATTGTGTTGGTGAAGCAGTCAATCCATGCCTTATGTGTAATGCAATTTTGTTATTTGTTTTCTGAAAGCAGCCTAAAACCAGCACTCCAAATATTAGTTAATGAATTGCAGTCAATTATTGGCCCATGTTTAACGATATTTTATTTGCTTTCTGACAGCAGCCATGGCTATGTATACATAGCCATGGCTATGTATATGAACTTCAAAAAAGCTGTGCTAAATACTTAATTGTGTTGGGGAAGCAGTCAATCCCTGCCTTATGGGTGTAATGCTATTTTGTTATTTGTTTTTCTGAAAGCAGCCATGCCTATGCCCAAGACGCAGTCAGTTATTGCCCCATGTTTAATTATATTTTCTTTGCTTTCTGACAGCAGCCATGGCTATGTATACATAACCATGGCTATGTATATGAACTTCAAAAAACAGGTGAAAGCTGTGCTAAATACCTAATTGTGTTGGTGAAGCAGCCAATTTATTTATTTAATGGGATTTAAGGTCATATATTTCTGCACCGTGGCTAATCATGACCAGTATAGTTTTACGGGTAGAGGAAGCCGGAGTACCCGGAGAGAACCACCTAGCAACGGCGAGCAACTGTCAGCTTCCCAACATACTAACTCCACACCAGCAGGGTTATCATTGGTTGAAGACAAGTGCACCGTCGACGTGCAGTACGCCTTAGTCCACGACGTCACCGTGCCCCCAGATGAGCAATGGGGGTGAAGTGTCTTGCCCAAGGACACAACGCGGTTGCCGCAGGTTGGATTCGAACCGAGGATCTCTCGGCTTGCAGCCTGCTCCTCTACCTACTGAGCCACCGCGCCCCCTGAAGCAGCCAATCCATGCCTTATGCGTGTAATGCTATTTTGTTATTTGTTTTATGAAAGCAGCCTAAACCAGCACTCCAAATATTACTTAATGAATTGTGTATTTGAACCAGCCATACCATATGTGGAGAACCATTAGACAACTTGTAATTAAACTCTGATATACAGCTTCATGACAGGAATATAGAAGTGGTTGTCCTCCGAATTTACAACTGTACACCCCCCCCCCCCCCCTCGCCCCCCAGCTGCCTGACATCCAACTCTTTTTAGAAAACCATTCCCATCGAAACCCCCGCCATCTTGGGTAAGAATTGTCCACATACTACCTGTAAATCTCTAACTGATGCAGTAAGAGATTTTGGCCTGGATAGGGTGAGAAATACACCAAACAGCCACGTCCTTGAAAAAGCTAAATGTTACATAAATAGCAGAAACACAATTATTACCTCCTCTTGAAAATCCAGTTTGTGATATCGGGAATCAACACGTTTCACTGATAAACTATGGATAAGCTGGTGCAAATATTTTTTCCAAAGAAATTATTCAACTGCACAAAACATTCATTCCACTTGGAAGTCGTAGTTTTGTGAGGTTCCGTGATGTTTAATGTTCATGTCGATCAAAGCCTGTTCGGTAAATTTCGACTGATTGTGATGATATAAAATCCAGTGTCAAAACACAGTAACGTCGTCACACAGCTAATTGTTATTAAAGCTGACTTGCTGTGTGATATACATGCGAGTTTATCATACAACTGACGATTCTTTTTTCTCGCATAGAGTTTTTGAAGCGATTCTGCTTGCCACAGCTGTAACAGGTGGGTTTTAACTTATTGTTAACCAACTAATGCGGATACTGATAGAGTCGTGTATCTGATGCCGATGCCAGAATTAAAATACCGTTCTTTCAGGGTTGTATCAACTAAAACACAATTAAAAAGCAATGCAGCAGATATGGGAGAAGAGTTTATATTTCATCCAATTTGGGAGGATCTGCCAGGGCAAAGGCAGTCTAAAAGGGAGGAGGACCCCCTCCCCCTACTTTCAAGTTCAGATATATGTATATATTTCTCCTCTCTGTGTAGTAAGCACACGTGTTTTAATTAGATAATTAGCCTTTGGCGATTCACAGTGGGATACTTCTCTGGCATATTACTAATCCAAATAAAATATCCCCCATGCTTTCTGAAAATAATTAATTTCGAAAGTGACCCGCACTTATAGATTGATTTCATTCGTCACGGCTATCAAGTATATTATTTCTAGAGACACGCTTCATGGAATATGCACTGGCGCATGGTGATTTTATCTTCAGAAATGTCGCGTGCCATTTTTAGACATCTTGAAATGTTGTCAGAATAAGGTATAAAGTGTGGAGAACAAGCTAGTTCAGGGATACTTGTGTTCCGACCGTTTAGGAGTGAGACTTGGGTTCGGCCGAATATGAGACGCCATATAGGTTCTCGTGTGAGTGGAATTACTGGGAAATCCACGAAGCTCCGTTGTACGCCGCTATTGTCAGATTAGGTGGATGTAGGAGGGCTACAAGCCCGAATTTAGAGGATAGATTACGAACCCAAGTAAAGGCTAAGTTTATATATCGTTAGCGAGGATCGACTCGCCCTGTCTCAAAGTGTAGGCTGTTGTATTGTGGTGTTAACTCTTAGGAACGCAGAGGTTGATCGTGTGTCGGAAACCGGGGCTTTGTCGCTGCTGGAAGAAATAAATGCACGCCGCGTATTCAGCCCAAACTTAAGGAGTGTTGTCTGAATCTGTCTCACCGTGACGAACCCGCCCGTTTCACTTTTGTTGGGGTGGTTCTTATCCTGAAGGGGTTAATAACTTTTCCTCGAAAATCATAAATCAACAGGGGTTCACTGAAAACAACAATTTTAATACAATTACAGAAATAATAAATATGATAATTTGTGACTTACATGGAATCCAAAAGAATAAGAAAACAAAACGTCAATCACCTCCTACCCACAGTTTGTGAGTCACTTGCGGGCCCGCATTCTCTGTTGTCGCTGGTTTTTTCTCCTCTTCGCTGGTATTGGTTCCTTGGTCGCCTCTTCACTTCACGCTTTCACTGACGTCGCACGGCCACTAACGTATTGTCACTTTATCGGACGCCTCTGTTCTAACAGGTGACGGAATGTCACTCCACTACTGCCGTCGCACGGCCACTAGCTTATTGTCATTTTACTTGACGCTTTTCACACAAGCAGTCAGTCGCCACAAATGGGGTTAATCTCTCCCCTACGTCTATCTCAGAATAATGTTAATACAGGCAAAACCTACTCTGCCTATGTATGGCTTGCCTTCTAAAACAGGTAATGCCGTTTACCTAAATGCATATAGCTCCCTGATCTCGTACTTCGTGTTTCTGATCCTATTCTCATATATGGCCACCGACCTGGCCCGCGACTGCTCCTATTCTAAATATGAGCTCTGTGGCTCCCCTACTTCACAACGTGCCTATACGTTCGCACCGATATGGCACCTCCTCTAACCTATAGCATGGAACCTCCCCATCTACACGCAACGACCCACCGCCTTACAACCTTCAGACTGGAATTGGCTAGAATGAATTTTTCGAGAAATCACCCAGTTTTTATTTAGATAGCCAGAACATTGATTCTCAGTTTAGTAGCTTCTCTTGAACTCGGCAGCTTAGATCTATCTTAATTTAATACTCGCTTTTAAGTTCCTTTGAAAGACTTGTATTTTGGTATCTTTTGACATTTCGGAGACAGGCTAGCTGCGTTATATGGGTGTGTGTCCAGAACATATGCGATGTACTGTTTTCTACAACAACCACCTATTAAGTGGTCATAATTACACAGATAATGATTACCGAAGAATAATCCTTTGATCAGTTATCAGATAGCCCATGCGGCGTTCAACAAATGCGCCCTAATGGAAATTAAATTTCATGCCTAATTAGCAGAATTTGAGTGACAAATCGGTTTTCGGGTCCGTTATATAAACGTACATTCTGGTACCTTGTCCCGAACGAGAACAATTATCAAAGATATATACACTTTTATGCAACAAAATCGCAACTTTCAGCTATCACCTTGACATCGCGTAGTAGCCTTTTTTAGTATCAGAGTGCTGCGAATATCGACTCAAGGTCGACAATGACAATTCGCACAAGCTCGACAGCGCATTTTGAAGTTGTGAGTTCCGCACGGACTGTGTGTGTTTCAGAAGGACAGGAACATTCAAGGAGAGTTCTATCAAAGGACAAATGTATAAGGTATGTGACGTAGACTTGCTAAACTAGCCGACAGAGTGGATAAACCGAATCCAAATCAAAACTATGTTGCCACAAGGTAATTAACATTGCTAGTTGGGATCCCACGGCAGTCAGAGCTGCAGACGCGCACATACACAAAAGATTAAGACTCTGTGTTTTAAGCTCCTGTTGCGAGGAGTAACATTTTGAAAGTGTACTATAGCGCCAGTACAGGGCTACAGATAAACTGAAATTGATGAAAAACTATTAACCCTTGTGATAAATCTTCTACCATGTTGATCAAATTGTTAAACGTGTTGAATATGGAAATCAGTTTATTTTGAATGTAAATAAAAGAATCGTTGTTACTTTAATCATTGTTTCCTTTCCACAGCCTGAAGTGATTAGGAACCACACCTAACGAAGAACGAACCTATATTTCGAGTTCACTCGGCAGGGAAGAAAATCATAGTGCGGTACCAACTCAACTCTGTGAGCCGAGTTTGTCCCGTGCCCGGATTCCGACCCTCCTTGTTGGCTCGTCCCCCAGTATTTTTAATGGCGAGGCTAAACAAACCCTTGTCACCCCTTTCACGTGGATAGAGGTGTTTGACATAAACTGGCGAGGCATACCAGGATTTCTTTTAAAGGTAAAAACGTCTGCCCGGAAAATGACTTCGTAACAACGATTCTTTTAACCCTTTACCTAACATGAAAAGCAGACGACACTTGGAAAAAAAATTCTTGAATAACTCATTTTTTTCATTTTTTGTCTCAAAAACATAGGTTATGACCCCTCATTGGAACGAGCTCGTCGAGCTCGTTCCAATGAGGGGCCATAACCTATGTTTTTGAGACAAAAAATGAAAAAAATAGTGAAAATTAATTCGCGATTTTTGAGAATAGCGCTGGCCGGTTTTGGCCGTTACGTTGGGTAAAGGGTTAAAATTATATGGCCGCGAGCGATCATATGTTGATGTGCAAGGTTTAATATCAGCAGTACAATATCACCTTTGAGAATAGACCGCGATAACCGCGTTAAGTTTCAAAATATTCGTTGCGTTAATTACAAGAAATTATACAGGTAAATTCAGAATTAATTGCCATCGGTTTATGTGTTTTCCTTTCTTTCTTCATTCTATCTCATAAGTGATGAAAAAAAAAATTAAAATGGATAGTGTTATCCCACTCGCCCAACTTGTATCTTTGGGTAAAGAAATGGGTCTTAAGGGGGACGAACTACACAAATTTGTTAAGGAGGAACAAACGAGGGAACTAAAGGAGTTGGCCTCACGTGGAGAGGCAATGGAGAGAGAGGTCCAACTAGAAAGAGAGCGCGAGAAAGAGGCAAGGGAAGCTAGGGAGAGAGAGAGGTCCAACTAGAAAGAGAGCGTGAGAAAGAGGCAAGGGAGGCCAAGGAGAATGAGGCCCAACTAGGAAGAGAGCGCGAGAAAGAGGCAAGGGAGGCCAAGGAGGGAGAGGCCCAACTAGAAAGGGAGCGCAAGAAAGAGGCAAGAGAGGCTAAGGGAAAAGAGACCCGATTAGAAAGGGAGGCGAGAGGAAGGGATGTCCAATTAGAACGGGAGGAAAGAGAGAGAGAGAGAGAGTCCCAATTAGATAGAGAGGCGAAAGAGAGGGATATACAACTGGCATGGGAAACGAAAGAGAGAGAGGCCAGGTTCGAAAGGGAAGAGCGTGACAGAATCCACTTAGATTTTCCCAGGATCTCCTGAGACCACCAAGGTCGTGATTAGCCATTGTGTATAAATATGTGACTTTAAACACCAATAAATAAATAAATAAATAGACCACCAAGGTAGAACCTCTGTTATATACTGATAACACATGTTAATCTTTCCCCAAGATAGCTTTTTAATTTTTAAAACATAAACTGAATTTGATAATTGTTTAAAAAATGAACAATATTTACCAATAAAACCTTACAAATATGGGTGTCATTGGAACCGGCTCATTGAGCCGGTTCCATTGCAGCCATATTTGTACAATTTTATTGACAAAGTGTCTGGATATTTTAGGTCATGTTAGGCTTGTGTTGGCTATTTTTGCTGCCGCTATGTTAGGTAAAGGGCCAAATAACTTAAAATGACTCAATTCTTTTCACGGGAATCCTAGCAGAGGTGCAGCGAGAATTTACATGGATTCTCGCTTGTTGTGTTGCGTGAATCTTAGCGTGAATCGATTCTCGTATTCTCGTCGAAATATAAGACCTGGGAAGAGCTTGGTAAGACCAGGACCGCCAGGTGCCACCCACCTTCCAGTATGGATTATGTTACAGGTGAAGCCTTCTGTCCAGTTTTATTTTTTCTTCGTGATGCTTCATTTAATGGGGGAATTCCGCCAATGATTTGGGGGAAAAAGTTCTGTCGCATGCAGTCGCATGCTTCATTTATTTGAGAAAAGATGGGGTGAAATTGGAGAGTGAAGTGGATCCGAGGGGTTCGTTTGTGGAAAGTTACGAAAATCTATGATTGTCGGCCGGCACTCCGGAGTAACTGCCAAACTCGCCCACTCTCGGAATTCGATCAAAGTGGGCAAGTGAGCCGCGAGTCGTTACAATTTATGACTCCACTAGGTCTCCGTCGTATCTGCCGAATTCGTCGTACTCTTTGGGTTCAACCCATTTTACTCATAAGAACCAGAACGTCTGTTTTTCCAATTCAACATCACGATGTGCCTCAATCTCAAATTGTAAATGCCTGCTCAGTGGATTGGTTTAAGCAGACCATCAAATATTTTCATCGTGCAACCTTGGGGCTTAATTATCTACCCCAAAAATATAATTGCGGGCTCTTCCAACAGACACCACTGAACTGACATGAAAGATACACCATGGTTCAAAGGGTTATAGTTTTTGTTCTGTTTTTCGTCCTTAATCGTGAAATAATCTGACAACAAGTCACAAAATTATTATAGATATAATTCGTGTTGGCAAAAGAATGTCAATGTTGGGCTCACTGGCAGTGGCGTTTGTGGCGCTGTAGTAGAATAATACAAGAATGACTTATCCTGTACTTTCCTGGTGTGAATACTCCTTTCGTACTATCAGCTCGTTCCAAAGAGGGTCACTTGATATGGTTTTGTTGAAAAGTTTCGAAAAATAATTTTTTCAGCTGCTGAATTTGCATATTACGCGGGCGGATGCGGGCGATTCGTTGGGTAAAGGGTTAAGGTCACATACTTATGCAGAATGTCTAATTGTGACCGTGATAGTTTTACGGGTGGAGGAACCCGGAGTACCCGGAGGGAACCATCGAGCAGCAGCGAGCAACTGTCAGCTCCTCAACATTTTAACTCTGTTCAAGCTCCGCTCAGGCAGTGTTACAGCAGTTGAAGACACGTGCATCATCAACGAGCAGTACGCCTTAGTACACGGCATCATCGTGCCCCATGTAGGCAACCGAGATAAAGTGCCTTTCCCAAGGACACATTGCGGGTTCTCCCGGACGGAGTTCGAACTCGGAACCTCTAGCATAGAAGTCCAACAGTCTACAACTGAGCCACCGCACTCCCTCCTATATGAAATACAGTGGATCGAATAAGGTCCTGTTTTATTCGCACTTTAAAAACCGGGTTCACTTAGATTTGTGAATCGGGTCCCTCGCTATAAGATGGAGCAGTCGTAATCCTATATGAGTTAAAAGTTTTAATCAGGGGCATAGCTTCTGGGACATGGTGACCCCCCCCCCCCCCCCCCCCACACACACACACACACACACGCACATACACAAATAAAAAAAATCCCGACCATGGGCTTCGTCGGACAGAGGTTGGGCAAGAAATTATGAAATATCAAGCTGGACAGGCGTCCTTGTTTGCCCGACGAAAAACTTAGTATATCGGTAGAATTCTACATCCAGAGAGAGAGAGTAACTAATAACAAATGAATTGTATGACCATGATCAGACACCTCTTCCTAGCTGGTGTATACATGACTGCACTGTCATAAATCTCTAATAAATTCCATGCCATGTAAGTATTTTATCAACGGAAAGTATATTTGTAGGTATAAGTTTTTTAATGAAAGCAGTTAGATATGCTCCAAATAGTTGGACGATATGACCGAGCCGCAGGGAACTAACGACCAACATCCCCAGTTTAATTTATCGTATTAAATGAAATAACTTACTGAAAAAGCCCTATGATGGTATTGTCCAAAACATCGTGGTAAACCACGATTTACCATGGTGTTTTAGGACAATGCTGTGGTTTACATTGGTGTTATTGGACAATGCCGTGTTTACAACGGTGTTTTCGGACAATGCCGTGGTTTACATTGGTGATATGGGACAATGTCGTGGTTTACCATGGTGTTTTGGGACAATGCCGTGGTTTACATTGGTGTTATGGGACAATGCCGTGGTTTACCATGGTGTTTCGGTGCAATGCCGTTGTACACCAGGAGAGTGCATTTTGCGTGTTACGACACAATAATCCAAACAACTGATCGCAAAAGATCAACGGCTGGAGATCTCTTCATTATCAAATAACTGTGGGATCATCCATCTAAACTCCTCACCCGACACGACTATCAGCTGACACTTGCAAATGTGTTTCTTAGTAACTTTAACTATTAATTTTTTACCTGAAAAACTTAGGATCTAACCACTTGACAACACAGAAGTTATTAGTTATTAGTTTAGTAGACACAACCTGTGACGGTAATATAATTTAACCCTTTACCTAACGTAACGGCCAAAACCGGCCAGCGCTATTCTCAAAAATCGCCAATTAATTTTCATTATTTTTTTCATTTTTTGTCTCAAAAACATAGGTTATGACCCCTTGTTGGAACGAGCTCGTCGAGCTCGTTCCAACGAGGGGTCATAACCTATGTTTTTGAGACAAAAAATAAAAAAAATTAGTTATTCAAGAATTATTTTTGCAAGTGTCGTCTGCTTTTCATGTTAGGTAAAGGGTTAAATGGGGATGTTTGAGAATAGTGTTTTGGGGGAAGATTGTTATAGTCTCGTGAAATGCAAGAAATATTTCACCTCGTAGATTAACTCCATTCATATCTCACTGGAGAATAACAGTCGCACTCAAATCGAACCAATTAATTAGTGTCTTTATCTATTCATTAAGAACATTGCACAGACGATGTATAATGAACAAACTGTTATTTGTTCGACGTATACTAAGAGGTTATTCTCAATAGCAGATTATGAAGTTTGTGCCGAAAGCAAAGCGATTAATTTGTAGTGCACGTTGAAAAATATAACAGTCGTTTCTGATATTTTAATGAAAATCAATGTATCAATTTGATACGAGCTTAACTCTATTTTAAATTACATTTGGCAATCAAAGTGTCAATACCGACTGACTCAATTAATAAATAACACCTGGTCACTACGAAAAAGACCTGCGTCAATAATTTTGACAAACACCAAATGAGATAGCTTTTTGACGAAGCATACATGTAGTGTATTCTGCATAGTGAATTCAAAATGCCGAAATTCCAAGCAGCAATTTATTTATTGGTGATTAAGGTCACTTACTTATGCACAATGGGTACTCCTGACCGTGACAGTTTTACGGGTGGAGGAAGTCGGAGTACCTGGAGAGAACCAACCAGAATCGACGAGCAACTGTCAGCTCCTCAACATTCTTACTCTATTCAGCGGTTGAAGACATGTACACAATCGACGTGCAGTACGCCTTAGAGCACGGCGTGATTGTGTCCCCATGTAGACAGCGGGGTTAAAGTGCCTTGCTCAAGGACACAATGCGGGTCGTCCCGGACGGGGATCGAACTCTGGACCTCTAGGATAGAAGTCCAACAGTCTACAACCGAGCCACCGCGCCCCCTTTCAAGTAGCAGACATCTTTCATAAAACAACTAGGAATATAAGCAATTCAGTCTTGTTTGACAGAGCTCAGTTGGTTAACCCTCTATCCAGTGCAGACGATATCAAAATTTATTATTTTAAATATTATTTTTTAACATTCTTCAAAACAGTAAAAAATTCCGTATCATGTGACCCCTCAGTGGAACGAGCTCGATGAGCTCGTTCCAATGAGGCGGCCACATGGAATGGTTTCGATGAAATGTTTTGAAAAATAATATTTTTTCAACTTCTCAATTTGAATATTTCGTGGGCGGATGCGGCCGATTCGTAGGTAAAGGATTAAATTATAAATGCTCATTCTGGGAATTATTGTAAGTTGGCATTTTGAAATTTCTACACAAGTTCACAGAGGGTTAAAATAACTATGCATTCGATACCCAGGACATATTTTCGAAAGTTGTGAATTGACGAATAACTTTGATCTATTCGATGACTTTGTCTTGTATTTTTCCATGCATTCGTCAACGCGATCAAATTAAACAAGTATATTTACGTTTGCAAACTGAAACTCCTTCTTGCAAAATCAACCAATATTTGTGCTCTTTTATCTGGAGTTGTACATCCACAACTATAATAACTGACTTGAACTGATTCTAGTTGTTAATTTATAAGAACTTGACGTATGTAAACACATTCTTGATAACCCTGTGCTGTATAAAGTGGCAAACGCAAAGAGCATTGATATGTTGGAATAAAGAATAAAGGGATTGTATGTAAAATTTAGTGCAGAGATATGTGCAGTAAGAAGTAGATTTATCGTTATCACAGTTTCATTAGGTTCAGCCGTATCCTTTCATTTCTTTGTCATGAATAGCACCGCCACCTGTTCTAACGTTTTGTTCTTTGCTTCTGGTACAAACGCGATGAAAAATATAATTCCAATCAAACATATCTCAGCAAAATAAAGATCAAGAAGATAAATGTTGAAATGAACAAAAGTAATTATCAAACAAATGTTTCGCATTGTAATTTAGGAGGATAAAATTGGGGATACCGTGGCCATTTTTTCTGACCAAAGGTTTGAAGGTGTCGCCTGGATAATTCGATGGTGCTGAAAAGAATTGAATAGTGTATTCCAGGCAAAAGTTTGGGGAAAATCCGCAAGGCGACCAAATCCAAGATGTCCGCCATGCTATAAGATGAAATTAGGAATCGTAGCGTATTGTCCCCAGCCAAATGTTTGAAAGTGTTTTATTTTCATAACGCTTGTGTGGTGAATAAATTGGAAACTTGAACACCAATAAATAAATATAAATCGGAAAGGTGATACCTTACGAAGGTTTCGGGGAAATTAGCTAGGGAGCCATACAGAAGATGGGCGCAGTGAAGTGGGGGAAAACGGATGAATCAAATAAATCTCCCCGACTCACGTTCCTAAAGTGTTTTTTTCTTTTTTTGATAATTTTAGTGTGCCAGTGAATAGAATAGTGGTGTCACTCACAAAAATGTGCATAAAATATGCTGGCTATCCATTCCATGATGGCCACCGATAGTGTAGCACGTAGTTGTAAACTACGTTTGATAGACCCCGAAAATAACGTCATAAGTCACGTGACCTGAGACATCATGATGAGTTATCAGGGTGATGTGTGGTATTACAGCGCATGGCATGAGACTTAAATACGTCTAACGCAATGGAGTTTTATTTTAGAGGATGTTTCCAAATGATTACCCCTACAGACCCCCAAACCTTCCCCAAACTACAAGAATCCTCTTCTTTGTTGTTATTCGTATTTTCGTGAGGGTTTTGCATATTTGGTTTACTTGTAGGTTTGTCTGGAGAAATCACGTTGCGTTATCATACAAGGTAAACAGTGTAAACCTGTACTGACATGACGCCATCTTGAGGTGTCCAACAGAGTTTCGACTTGTTTATCTGATCTGAAAGTGGTCCCTCAGATGTGCACAGCTCAGAGAGGCCCGAGACGCAAAGCATATCACGTGGCAGGATATTTGAAAAATCGATCTACCGTAATGCAATTATCTTGATTCTCAGGTCTTGATGCGTGCGTGCGTGCGTGCGTGCGTGCCACGCGTGCGTGCGTGCGTGTATACATTGAAGGACTCAAGCATGTTTTCGAAGAATTTGGAATGTTGATTTCTGATCCCCGGCTGAGAATCGAACCATCAGCAACATCGCCTGTCAATCAAGAGTCCAGCACCTAAAACACTAGACCATTGCACACCATCAAAAACGATGGCTAGAATCCAGCGAATTAGATGACGTTCTCATAATTACTTTGTTCACTTTCCTTTCGGCAGCTGCATGACGAAAGTACCGTGGTTGGCCTCAAACGAAGACTGGTACGGACCTGTGTGTATATTGAAGGACACAATCATTGTTTTTGAAGAATTTGGAATGTGGATTTCTGATCGCCAGCCAGGAATCGAACTATCGGCAACACTGTCTGGCAATTAGAAGTCCAATATCTAAACTACTAGACCACCGCACACCACCAACAACGGTGGCTGGAATCTAGCTTATTAGATGACGTTCTCATGATTACTTGGTTCACTTTCCTTTGGGCAGCTGCATAAAAAGTGTGAAACACGCTGGCTACAGTTCGACGAATGTGCTGTGGTTTGCCTCAGACGAAGACTGATACTGACACAGACATTTCCAACCTGAAACGTTTTTTCTTGGAATATGCTGCCGAAATATTGTTTTCTTAGCATATGTATATATTGAATCTTGATGGGCTTCAAATACGACCAAAAAGTGCACAAATTTGATTTAAACTAATTGTTTAGCTCAAGCCTGAAAATAAACAATCTGTCAATTGCAGAATGAGGTCCCACAGGGTGAATTTGTTGGTGCTATCCCATACAGTGGGCCAATTTATCCTTGGGGTACCTCTTTCTGTTTAGGCTTGGGACCTTGATTCAGCTTGATATTCACAGAAGGAATTTTAGTGATCCTACCCTGCCATGCAGGGTAGCACACAAAATTCAACCTTTTGGGACCTCATTCTGTAGATGACAGTCTGCTTATTTTCAGGCGTGGTTGAGCTTAGGAACTTAGTAATCAGGCTGGCGATAATTGATATTATTCATTGATGGGCTCCAGTTTAGTACTTACAAGGATGTTAGGCAAGCTTTTGGTTTTCTTATAAGCGATGGTGGGTCGAAGATTTAAAGGGTCTTTTAATTCGGAGTTGTTTAAATTGAATTCATCTTTTATTATTTCTGCTGTTTCGACATTGTGTGTCAAAGTGCAGGGAACGTTGGACCCCCTTTCACATTCTCCCTCTGATACGTTCATACGAAATGGCCAGAAGGATTGAAACGTAATGATCCAAAAGTTTCTCTTTTTTCTGTATTCATCTTTTTCCTCCTTGGTATCTTTTATTGGTGGTTGTTCAGTTGGATGGATTTCAAAATCGCCCAAAGAACGGCCAGGGAGCCTAAAATGTTGTGCTACTGGGGCAGCAGCATTATGTTTTATATCTTCTTTGTGTCGAGTAGCACGTATTCGAAATGGATTTTGAGTTTTTTGATCTTCATTGTGTTGTATACAGCATTTACAAGTGGTAAGGTAAATGACATTGGATGAATCACAATGGAGGGCGTTTCGGATCTGATGATAAGTTTTAGTTTGTTCAGAGAAAAATTCCTCTTTCTGATGAGTCATAAAATTATGCAATCCACAACGAGGCTTTTTTGCAATTCAATACCGCGTCACTGCAATTCTGCAACGGTCTGTTGTGTTCAATTTTAAGTGGTTCGAAATCAGTAATTTCCTCAGGAGTTTCCAGTTTTTTCAGAGCTTGAGATTTCAGACTACGCACAAATCGCAGTGAATACTCTCTTGGTCTGAAGCCGCCAAATAGGATAGAACAAGCCTCGTTGAAATTCACCTTTATCATTCGAATTGCGACGGAAACGAAAGAGTTGTGATTTGATGACACCTTTAAAGGTATGTGGTGGATGAAATGATTTTGTATGTAACAGCTGATGTGAATTTGGTTTAAAATACACCTTATAATCTGAATGACCGATTGCCTGCATTTACTACACTTTTTAAACGGATGACACCGCCATTTTGTGTTACGTCATTAGCAAAATCACGAATATTTTGGGGTGTGCATGCCACGGCCTGGTTATGGTTCAGTTTGTTTCTCTTTCTTCAATCATCTTCCAACCCTAGTCTTCGAGTTGGGCTTTGGTTAAAGTAGCAGCGCGAACCAACCGAAAGTGGAATTCATTTGCCAAATGCAATTATTTAATTTACACTTGAAGATACAATAGAGACCTGGTAATTGGATAACCACTTTAACTGATAGAGTGCTGGAAGCCCAGATTAGGGTTTTCATCACAAGTCAAGGTAACGAAACTTAAAGGCGCCATATTCAGTGGATTTGCTTCATATTATCCTTAAAGTGAAATTTCTCTGTCTGTAAGGATTTGCCTTGTTATAATTGATGGGAGAGTCTCTCTCTCTGATTAGAACATAGACTATGTTAACGTATCCAACGCTAACACCCGTGCATCCGGGAACGTTATTCCATATATCTTATAGTGAATAGTATAATATACGTAAGTGCTAAATGATGCAGACAAGAAAGGTTTACTCCTTCCTTCGGCGAGTCCTCGGTTGCGAAGTCTGGAGAGATTATTAAATATCCTTGGCTTCATACGTCCCAAGCAACTATAAGCAAACAATCTCAAGAGACTATAAACTTTAGCTCTTCGTCTGGTAAGAACGTAGATTATGATAATGCGTCGTACTCCAACGCCGGTGCACCCGGGGACGCAACTACACGTAGTTAACAGTATTCACAGTTAAACAGTCCGATGACTATAAATGTAAGCTCTATGTCGGGTTAGAACATAGACTATGTTAAAGTATCCTACGCTAACGTCAGAGCTTACAGCACACACGGGTGAATAGTATAATATACGTAAGCGCTACATTTTCGGAACATAGTCATAACGCATTTCACTCTAACGCTAATACATCCGGTTGCATCAATACTACTAGCTTACACCGCACGCAGGTAAGCAGTCATGTCTCTTCTAGTCCGCACGGCGCACATCATGAGTATTCTGCTCCCGGTCCACGAGCAGGTCCTTCACGACGTATGGGTCAGATGGACGAGTTATTGTCGCACTTAATTCTGGATCGCTCGCATACGACTGTTTACGATCCATATCATGCAAGCGACATCGTCTATACAAGACAGTACTAACATATCCCACTCTTACGCTCTTTCCTGTGGGTTCTTTACCACCACTAGCTTAAATACACTGCACACAGGTAATCAAGCACTCCCAGAAATTTATACGTTGGCTTTAGACAGTACAGAGCACTAAAAAATTATCCCTCTCTAACGCTCATGTGTCCGAGTTAGTTACTACTACAAAGTTACACAACACACATGTAATCAGTACTAGTTCTATATTCATTGGTACTACGTGCTCCTGCACCATAGATGGTACTACCTTGTCCTACTCTAACACTTATGCGCCCGGTCGTTACTACTACTTCCTTACACATCTCATCTCATGGTAAGCAGCCATGTCGCTACGAGTTCTATCAGTACACATGACTTTAGTGTCCAGCTGAACTTGCGGAACTCCGTACGATCAATCCATCCCTTTTCACCATGTGTGGGTCCGATCGGCGATTTTCTGTCGATTTTTATTCAGGATCTCTTCAGTTCACGTATTATGCTAGTGACGTCATCTATTTTGACGTTTATAGACCACCACCAGAGTAGTAGCTTTCTGTTTTTGAGAATGCTTTCAGATCTCACATAGAATGGCTAGAGATCTGGGAGCCTGTTATGCGGTTTTCTACCTTCGGATCGGAACCGTGCTCCGCCTAGATCCGTATCATTTCGATCTCCCGTAACGGAGTTACCACCTACTTATCCTGGCTCTGACGCGGCGTAGACACTTTTAGCACAGGGTGTTTTCCTGTATGGAGTCATCTCCCGTAGAACCTTTTCCTCTGCTTTTTCTGAGCCGAAAAAGCCATCCTTCGGAATACTCAGGAGTCTTGTTCCGTAGGTCATTCTTCTGACAGGACCTAGTCCACATCATCTCTGACTACCATTTTTCAGATGGTGATGAGTTCGTTGATGAATAACCTAGCGCATATCATCATTCATATTTCGCACAAGCTCTTGATTTCACCTTTGATTATGAGTCTGAGGTAAAGCTTGAGATCTACAGTAGAGGTGGGATCAGTTGTTACCAACTTAGAGACCCCCTCTCTCATTTGTTCTCTACAATCTGCTTTAGTGGATAATGTTTTGGGGTTCACTATCTCTCAGTTGTCGTCAGAGCTTCTTTGTCCACTTTTTCCATTAGACAAGGCTCTAGTGTTCCTTCTAAAAGGTTTATGAGATATTACAGCTCTGTCGAATTCTTGTCGTCTTCTCTCCTTGCGCTTGTTGAAGACGCTGTGGCACTCAGCTGTTCCTATCTAAGACTATTTACGTTCTACCACCTGCTAAATGGGACACATTATCTAGTCGGTTCGAGAGCTAGAGCTTGTCTTGTCAGACCACTTGGTCTCGACCTTGACCACAGAGTCTCTGCGTTAGAAGAGCTATCCAGCTCAACCGCTCATTTCAGATCACTCTTTGTCGCTGTTTCCTGTGTGCGGTTTATGTTCAAGCCATCCCGTGACTTTTCTAGATCTCCAAGTGAGATGCTATTCTTCAACGTTCAAGGGAGAATAGTTATTTCGTTTTCTTTAGCCTTTTTCTATGACTGTTCTGGAGAGCACTTTTCATCGTATCATTTCTCTCTCTCTTGATAAAGACGCCTCTGTTCGTTGACTGCCCATAACAAAGGCCACATCGGTGACGCTTTCAACAATCCGTTGAGACTTTAGGGGTAATATCGGATTATCAACCGACTCCACGAATAGCAGTGTATGCATGTCGGGGACAATCTGCCACGGCGTGAACCTCAAACCCTACGGACAGTTATATTTATTTATTTACTGATCGTTATGTGTTAGGTCACATACTTATGCACAATGGCTAATCGTGACCGTGACAGTTTTACGGGTGAATGAGCCGGAGTACCCGGAGAGTACCACCGAGCATCGACGACCAACTGTCAGTGCCTCAACATTCTTACTCTGTTCACGCTCTGCCCAAGTAGAGTTACAGCGGTTGAAGACATATACACCATCGACGTGCCGTAGTACACGGCGTCATCGTGCCCCCACGTTGGCAACCGGGTTAAAGTGCCGGCGCGTCCCGGAGGGGATCGAACTCGGAGCCTTTAGCATGGAAGTCCAAAAGTCTACCACTGAGCCCTCCCCCCCCCCCCCCCCCCCCCCATGGGCTCTACCGCTCATTTGGACCTTTTCGTTTGAAGCATATGTAAAAAGGGTGTACACTTCCATATTCTAGATCCATCCATATTCACGGAAGTATCACTGGTTCTCGTTCCAAGGCATCTTTTTTCAGTTCAAAGCTATATCGTTTGGTATTAATCTTGCTACTGGGACGTTCACCCGATGGATGAATCATGTGTTAGCTACATCACTGTGCGCATATATCAATACGTTTTCGCCATATCTAATCTATGTTCATCAAAGTCATTCCAGTCACCTTTCTTCTGGAGTAACATGTCAACGCTTACTTTATACTGTCTCAGTCGCTGGGAGAATTCAAATTCGATTCCTCCCAGGGACTCGCTCTTCTGGGTGCGGAATTGACTACGCATCAGATTTCAGTTCGAGATAAGAATTATCAGTGCCTCAGCCCTCCCTTGTGTTACTTTCGTAAGTATTGTAAGAAATAAAATTTGCTATAAAATTTTAAATTTTTATGTGAATTTATAAAAAATAAAATTCCGGCAATTTGATAATTGACTCTCTGAAATCAGCCAATTGACTTAACCTTCTCATCCATGTATAAGCTTTGGTGTTAGGGTCCTGCGAATATTCAAGATTCGATTCGATATCGATACCATAGTCTGCTTCGAGATCTATCCAGAATTAGTCTCAAGATTCGATTTTTTCGAATCTCTCGTACTAACTTCAATTTCTTACATTTCCAATACAAATTGGATAAAATTAACATTAGACAATTCATTCATGTAGGTTCAATTCATATTTAATTGAGTAATTGACAAAGGTTACTTGTCAGGTAATTAGTTTTTGAAGGCTTAACTTGTTACTATTATGTTCTTAAGGACGTGAATAGTAACAATTTAAGCCTTCAAAAACTAAAACTATCGATACAAGGCCTATCTGTTTCGGTGACGGTGCTTTACAGAGAATATATATCTGTTGGTGTTCTTGGTGTTCAGTCCGTCTGGTAAGGGTCATGACAGTGTTCCGTAACTTCAGTTTGGTGCATTATGAAATAACTTGTCTATTAAGATTCGATTCAAGATTCGATTCGATATCGATATCAGAGACACGATTCAATTCGAAAAAAATAGTGACCTGCAGATCCCTAGTTGGTGTGTCTGACCGAGGTGACCGAGGTAGAGGGGGAGAAGAAGGAACATGTGTGCCCCATCATCGTTTATGGTTTTTCTCCTTCTGCTTGTGCTTGGTGCTATTAACATCAGTCGTGAGTAGTAGGAGAGCGATGAAACGTGCCCCATTGGGGAGGGAATGGGGGAGGGGGAAGTGACGTCATAGTCACGTGACCCAGTGGCGCCATGTTGTGTTGTCATGGTAACCCGCGTAAGCGGCCATCTTGTGACGCCATCCCCATAGTGATATATAGTCCTAGTACGCATGCGCAGCGCGTATTGTTAGGGTGATACGTGTTTCCGTTGTCCATTTTGTATATTGGAGGCCGCCATCTTGGTTTCTATGGTAGCACTTGTTCCAGTATACAAAATGGTCGACTGAAACACGTATCACCCTAACAATACGTGCTGCGCATGCGCACTAGGACCACGTATTACTATTGGGATGACGTCCCAAGATGGCCGCTCACGCGGGTTACCATGACAACACAACATGGCGCCACTGGGTCACGTGACTATGACGCCACTTCCTCCTCCTCATTCCCTCCCCAATGGGGAACGTTTCATCGCTCTCCTACTACTGTGGTGGAGATGATGGGCCCAAGGGTGACACGCAGGTTATCTAGGGGTCATTGAGTGCATTTTTCAGAATTGCTAGAATTCGCATTTTATTACCCCCTCCCCGTGCCCCCCCCTCCCCCCCCCCCAATGCATTCTGGAAGATCATACATGTATTTTGTAATTCAAAAACTTGAGTGGAGCCAAAAATTTTGAAAGTAGGTCACGCTCATATCTCAAGCAGAGTATTACATATGGATCTGGGACCAACAACAAATGAGTCGAAACTCAATGGATGTTCAGTATATGGGTCAAGGTTACTGAGGTCATTGATTCCATTTTTCAGAATTCCATGGAAATCGCATTTTATGACCGCCTAATGCATTTCTGAGTTCATACATATATTTTCACACAAAAAAGGGCGGGGCCAAAAATGTTGAAAGTAGTTCATGCTCATATCTCAAGCATGATATGATGTATGGACCACGGACCAACGCTAAATGAATTGAAACTCAATGGAGGTTCCAAATTTGGGTAAAGGTCACTGAGGTCACCCATTTTATGACCCTCTAATGTATTTTCGAAGTTCATATATGTATTTTTATTCCTCAAAAATTGGGCGGGTTCAAAAATTTCGAACGTTGGTCACACTCATATCGCGTCGGATAGTCTTAGGGGTAGAGAACCACTGAGCAAAGGCGAGTAACTGTCAGACACTCCAACTTTCTTACAGGGCACGAGCGGGTTTAGCATCGGTTGAAGGCAAGTGTACCGTCGACGTACGCTACGCCTTACTACACAGCGCAGCCGGCCTGCAACATAATCAATAGAGTAGAAGTGTCTTGCCCAATGATACAACGTAGATGACGCGGGTCAGGATCGAGGAGTCGATCTTTCAATGGACCATTGTGATCCTTAATTTGGAAATAACAACTGTGCTGAACAGGAAACCTTTAACACTTTTGCCTGACATTATTATGAGACGACACTTGGAAAAAAAATGAAATAGAAAAAGTTAAACCATATTTATTGTTTGCTTGAAACATTGCTTATGACTGCTCTTTGGGACGAGCTCAACGAGCTCGTCTTAATGAGGGTTCATAAGCTATGTTTTGGGTGCAAAACAATTTTAAAAGCAATAAAGTTAAATGGTAGTTTTTTGTGGAATAGAGCGGCTGGTTTTGAACGTTTCGTTAGGTAAATGTTTAAAGTACAGCTGAATGAAATTAGGTTTTGGCATCAGCATTAACCCTAACAAAAAAGTTCGACCTATATAGGCTTATACTCAAAAACAGCCCTACTGATTCTGTTAATTATTTTTGTGAAAATTCTTCATTCAAAGTAAAGCATATGACATTCACTGGCATGTGCTCTCTGGAATCGTTCCATTGTAGAGTCACACGGTGTTGTATAGATGGAACTGTTAACCCTTTACCAAAGGCGACATTTGAATAAACGCTTCAAAAAATAAAAATGTTCATAATTTACCTCCAAAACATTGTTTATGACCTCTCATTGGAACAAACAAGATTGCAAAACATATATGACCATTGCAGTAAAAGGTCATATATGTTTTGGGGGCAAAAAATTAAGAAATAATAAAAACTGAATGGTGATTCTTGTGGTGATTACCGCTGACCGGACATGGCAGTTACGATGGGTGAAACGTAAACAAGTTACTTCCATAGCAAAGTACTGGAGGTCCTTCGACTGTTTCTGCAATGAAAGCGGCTATCATGGCTGTGCTCAAAAGTACTATCATTATGGCAAACTCAGCGATCTCCACAAGCGGTGCCCCAAGAAGAGGTGCCCTAATTAGTTGGCATCATTTCATAGTGTTGGTCGCAGTATGGTGAAAAGTGTAGCAAACCACAAGGGCAGGGGAATGAATACATCACATGCTTCTCCCAAAAATCATTTTCACTGATACGCCCGGAGGGCTATTGGCAGAATGTTTGTTTCTACTTCTTAATTCTGTTGATAACTTAGTGGGAGTCACACTTCACAATTGTTTTAATGATACTCCGCTTCCCACGTAATGTAGATATTATTTATTTACTAATTTGGAGAAATGATACTTTCAGAATCTATGTTTATATCATCATAACCGCAACTCAAGTCTCAAGTGAAGTTTAGTCAACTGTTTATTCATATACTACCCACACTAGAGGACTTCCACCCCAAACGTTTGTCGGTGGGTCATCCCACAGGCCCCCAGGATAGTGAGGTTGACGCAGTAAGTTCCGGCAGGCATACGAATTACAAAACAACTCAAAGAAAGGGGTGTACCTCCTCCATCTTTCCCATAATTTACACCCAGGCAAGGAGGGGCTTAGGGTGCTTACACTCTTTCAAAAACCTTTACAGCTAATACTGACCAAGTAGAAAGTTGAGGTACGCACTTGTCCTCCAATCCATTTTGTACTTTTGGTGCAATAAAATATGTTTAAACTAGAAAGTTGAGAAGAAAAATAATTCATTAGAGTTCAAGATCGCAAAATCTGAGATAGAGCTTCGATCGGATCATGACTCGTCGCGATCTGGTCGGAATTATCTGTCTCGCTTTCCTCCCAACCACTACGAGAAGAAATGTCGAGAAAGAAATGTGAGAATATCGAACCTTATAGATGCTGTTTTTGTTATTTTTCTATTTTTTCTTAACACTTTACCTAACACAGCTTTTTAAAAAAATAAATTAAATTTCACATTTTTTGAAAAAAAATCTCCCATTTTTCAATAAAACCATACAAATATGGAAATCATTAGAACCGTCTCGACGAGCCGGTTCTAATGATATCCGTATTTGTATGGTTTTATCGAGACATTTGTAAGATATTTGTAGGCTGTGTTAGGCTTATTTGGTTAATTTCCGGCTGTTTTTTATGCAGCTACGTTAGGTAAAGGGTTAATTCAGACTTGTATCTTGCTTGATTCTGGAAAACTTTAGTTATGAAATCTCGACTCACTGCTGAAAGAGTGTCGCGACCATTCACGATTTGATCTGTTCTCAAGACGGTACAGCTGCCGTGGTTACTTTCCACGGGTGGGCAATATTTCCACGGACACAATAATATTAGACTCCAAACACTAATTATGGGAATAATTACCAAAAAATTAATTAATGAAGCACCGGGTACAACCCGGTGCTTTATTAAAATTTTGCTGCTGATGATTTTTGGTTTTTTTTTTATTACCTGGTAAACGCGTGGATTGCGGCCAGTCCACAGCGACTGCACTGTACTGTATATCTGTATCACATCGTTCTCATCGATCGCCTCCCACGCTCTTTGCAAGGATTTGAAACTTCCGCCTCAGTGTTACTTACACGTAAGTACCTGGGGGAAATGTCATCACTTATAACGCTAGTCCCAGAATGGATATCCACGCAACATCCGTTGGACAATAATTATACGCCCATTTGACTCCATTCTCGTCTCTTGTCGTCGAAATACTGCAGTCTCCAAACTTCGACCCAGGTTCATCGGCATTCAAATCGAACGACATGCATGCTCCACCATGTATATTCTCTTCACCTTTGGTGAAGCAGAAGCCACAGCCATTGGAAACACACGAATCACATAACCAGAAAAAATTAATTTCTCCACATATAAACTTATAGCACCGAAGTAGATTAGAAAGTTCACAGCAACTTTGATGTATTGAATTGCGCAGAAGGCATGATCGGTGAGAGAGAGGGGTAGTAACCTCGATTCCCGATAAATCGGGAGGACCAGTTCTTGCCTGAAACTAGCAACACAAGTTACCTCTGAATTGGAATAAACTGGGTGCCAGACATTTATGCAGATCTAATTTGAGAGTCTAGTGGAGACGTTCAACCTGTTATACAGTGCTTGGAGAGTGTATTATCACTAGATCGCCTGGGGAGTGGTTATTCCACCCAAGCAATAATTGTAAATTTGCTGCGAAGCATGAAAATGACAAGCAAAGTTCCAGCCAATGGACCTCTGGGTTAAACCCGAAGGTCTATTGGTTGAAACATTGTTTGTGTTTTTAGTCCATATGTACAGAAATTGAAAGTGATACTTTGAGTGACAACTCCACTCCACGAGTCATTTAGTTACAATTCACTCTCCACGTACTGTATATACAACGGCATTCATTTCGCCCAGCGATTCGAGGAAATTACGACCTTGCAACACAAATTCATAAAATTGTCCGGAATGTCATATTTCGGGAAATTCATCGAATTTGGACTGTAAAAGTAGCAAATGTTTATGTCCCCGGTAACTCTATCTCATACTCTCCCTTTCGTCACTTTGAGACCCTCACCCAAGCACTCAAGCTATCAGTTTAATTCTGTAAGGAATTTGACGACGTTATGGGTTGTTTGTTTACCCACTTTTTCGAGGAGTTTGGGCAAAGACTATCGTTGATGTAATGTGATGTTCCTTCACTCACAGAGATACACATATTCAGTCGTATTCCAGTTATATATATTCCAATCAACAAGTATGTAATTCGTCCTTAAATCATCAGGATATTGACACAATTCGAGGAACGCCAACTGAAAACGTGTCGCTACAAGCATATCTGAAATACCCTTACATACATTTACTGTCATTACAACCTATAAACAGTGGCGGCGCTACGGGGGGGGGGGGGGCATGGGGGAGGGCATTTGCCCCCCCCCCCCCCCAACGAAGGCTTTGCCCCCCCCCCCCAGTTGCCCCCAACCATCTCGCATGCATTTCCATCCACCCTCACACACAAACACATTCAGTCACTCTCTCTCACACACACACACACACCCCTCTCTTTTTTTATTCCCAATAATTTCCCATACACACTTAGCCCAAAGCCTCAGGCTAGCTGATGAACTCATCCAGGCAGTAGAGATTTAAAGACTCGGATGCAGATACTTATAAGTTATAATTAAGTTATGAGCCAACAAAGGCATGTCTATCCATATCCCTTGTCTAAAAAAATTCAGGGATTTCGCATTATGACAGACGGGCATTATGAGTCTCTCTCTCTCTCTCTCTCTCTCTCTCTCTCTCTCTCTCTCTCTCTCTCTCTCTCTCTCTCTCTCTCTCTCTCTCTCTCACTCACAGACCCACCAGACGCGGATCCGGGATTTTTTGAAAGGAGGACCGCTAATTACCTTTACATTTAGTAGAAACTTGGACCCAAAGTCCGTAATATAATTTTTTGGTTTGGTACGTCCACAGGACGTACCAAACCAAAAAAGGTATATTACGGACTTTGGGTCCAAGTTTGGACTACCTCATAACAAAGTAATGATATGATCCTTTACGTATTTGCCCCCCTTCATGGGAGTCTGCCCCCCTAGTTGCCCCCCCCCCCCCCCCCACACAAAAACATTTCTGGCGCCGCCACTGCCTATAAATGGTTAACAAAGTACTTTTAAATGTTCAAAAAATCACTTTTAATCTGTTGAGTGAACTGTAAAGAAAATGTTCGCTTTTGTAAAGTAAATATCAAGTTACATGGCGTGTCGCTGGCTGACACATTTCCATACAATGCTCTGAGTGTTCATATCGGGATCGGCTTCGCCTGAACTGATATGAACTCTCATACCCTTGTATGGAAATGAAGGCTCTGAGTACACATACAAGGCTCCGATTGTTCATATCATGTTCGGCTTCGTCTCACCTGATATGAACTATCCTCGCATTGTATGGAACTGAATCAGCCAGCTTCACGCCATTTAACTTGATATTTGTTTACAAAATAAAACGCATCGCTGCAAGCATATCTGAAATATCCTTACATACATTTACTGTCATTATCACTTGTAAATGTTAACAAAGCACTTTTAAATGTTCAAAAAGTCACTTTTAATCTGTTGAGTGAGCTGTAAAGAAAATGTTCGCTTCAGCATAAAAAATCAATAGAGCCCTAAAAACAACAAAGAACTTTAGAGACTACAAATGTTCATTATTTTTAAATATTTAATGTTTTAAATCAATAAATACGGTTCCTTTAATATATATTTTAGTTCTTAAATTCTCTTATTCAATTTTTGAAAATTCGAAGAGAGCAGAAATGTATCAATATAGAAAGGACGGCTACTAACCCGACATCAAATAAAATCAGGAAAGTAACTTGATGTTGCGGAATACTTAGATGGTATTCCAGTGTTCTGATTGAGGCATAATAATAGAATTTGTCTGTACATCTGCCTACCCACCTGTATGCCTGTTTGCCTGTATGTGCAGCTACCTGTACGTTCGTTCGCCTGTCCGTTTGCTATTTGCCTCTCCAGGAATATCATATATGCATTAATTGTTGTTTCTCGTTACCTTGGCTCTGTGAGTTTGCAACTGAGAATTATGTTAAACTTTCAGGGAATGAATACAGTTGATCATATATGTTTTGGCTTACATTTATCCACATTCGGCATGCAAGGTTAGCATGGCTGATAGATAAAAAATATCACTTCTTTGGTCTTTGGCCACACAGCAAAACATAGCAAACAACCGAATATCAAGTGAGGCCAGATACTTCTAATACTGCAGATGTTGCAACATACGCATACTAACGTGCAAACTTCATAAATCACAATATGAAATAACCCACTTAGAACGAAAAATAGCCAAAATGTTACAAATCGGTGCGGCCGGTTGCCTATAATAACAACTGGGCATTTGGTTAACCCTTTACCCAACGAATCGCCCGCATCCGCCCGCGTAATATCCAAATTCAGCAGTTGAAAAAATATTATTTTTCAAAAAATTTCAACAAAACCATATCATGTGACCCCTCGTTGGGACGAGCTCGTCGGTCACATGATATGGATTTGTTGACATTTTTTGAAAAATTTAAAAAAATGATATTTATAATAATAAATTTTGGTATCGTCTGCGTTGGGTAAAGGGTTAAATGTCACAGAACACATCAACATACATAACATGTATCCATGTAAAAGAAGATCGGGGAGCGCGGTGGCTCAGTGGCTACGGCATTGGATTTCAAACCGAGAAGTCCATGGTTCTCTCCACGCCAGGGGTAACTGCGTTGTGTCTTGGTCAAGGCACTTAATCCCGTTTGCCCACGTGGGACACGGAGGTGCTGCGTACCAAGGCGAACCACATATCGATGGTGCACTTGCTTTAACCAATACTAATCCTTCTTGTGTGGAGTTGGTACGTTGGATAGTCTGACAGTTGCTCGCCGTTGCTCAGTGGTACCTCTCCGGGTACTCCGGCTTCCTCCACTCGTAAAACTGTCCGACATGAGGTGTCCCTGGCTGTCGAAAGTGTCGTTAAACTCCAATAAATAAATGAATAATGGGAGATCGTTCATCAAATAAATTGTAGGCCTTTTTCTCTTTTAGTGTCAATGCAGTTCAGAGTGAAGCAGAAACACCGCATACCCTTCAGGAATTCATATTTTAAATTAAATATTTACTTAATACGGATAGAAGATGACAATCGAACAGACATGGAAGACGAATTCTTGGACAACTAAACATTTTTACTTCAAAACATAGGTTATGCCTCCATCGAATGGCGATTTTTGTGAATATGGATGGCTCAAATGTCAGGTTACCATATCCAACACTTTGTCAGAATGTTATTTCTGTCAACACAGGGCAAGTAAAATACAGTGTACCTAAATTTACCAAAATGCACCGTTAGTGGGACATTTTCACCGCTGATACTGAAGGGAAGTGATTTGAGAAAGTGTATGTTATTTTCCGCATATAAATATAACTGTTACTCAAAGTTTGCTAAGCACCACACATTTGACACATCATTGTGAAATTTGCTTGTGACACATTTGCGATATTTTTGGTGGATATGATTGAGGAATGTATTGAGATGGTCCCCAGTGTTTACATTAGCTCTGTTGACAGGCAGACTTTTCGTGACAGTCATGGAAAGCATGTACCCCTTGATTTTCATGATGCTTTCGTGTACTGTCTACATGTACATGACACGTGTAGGGTATTCATTCTTCATTTCAACACAAACCCTTGTGATTTAATGATTGAATATGGCAAATGCAAATGTAAGAAGACACTTGTCTGAAGCAGATATGGCGGGCTGTAGGGATGGTGGAGCAAGGGGCTACCCATCGTCAGGTTGGTGAAGCCCTTGGTGTGCACCATACGGTGATCACAAGAGCCTGGGCAAGATTTCAGCAGTATGGCACACCAGTCAGTCGATATGGTGGTGGCAGAGACAGGACAGCATCAGCATCTGCAGCTGAAGACCGGTTGTTGATCATTCAGGCCCTTAGGAACCGCTTTGACACAGCAACCCAGCTTCGCAGTGACCTTCAGAATGCATCCGGGGTAAATGTTTCGACACAGACTATCCGGGCAAGGTTGCACGAAGGTGGTCTCCGATCTAGAAGACCATGTATTCCCATTCAGCTGTCCCAGAACTATGGCCGGACACGATATGAATGGGCCATGGATGACGTTGAATAGACCAGAGAAGATTAACGAATTGTCGTTTTTACAGATGAGTCAAGGTACTGCCTAAACAACACAGATAGGCGTTCTAGGGTATGTAGAAGACCAGGAGAGCGATTCCATGCAGCCCATATTGCTGAGCATGACCGCTATGGTGGAGGGTCAACAATGGCCTGTGGCGGCATCAGCTGGGATGGACATACAGAGCTTTGTGTCCTTGACCGTGGTACACTGACTGCACAGCGGTATATTGATGAGATCCTGGATGCCCACGTCAGATTGTATGCAGCTGCAGTGGCTGATAGATTCATTCTGATGCACCATAATGCCCGTCCTCATGTTGTCCATGCTGTCCGGGAGTACCGAGAGAGGGAGTGGATTGAGCGAATGGACTGGCCAGCAAGATCCCATGACCTCAATCCAATCGAACGTGTCTGGAATGAGTTGCAGCTTGTAATTTCAGTCCTGCGGTCCAACCAAGAAGTGTCCAGGAGCTTGGTGCCATGCTGGTCCAAGAATGGAACAACATCCCACAAAGGACCATCTGGAACCTGATTGGGAGCATGAGAAGGCGTTGTCAATCTGTAATTAACAATAATAGGTCTCTTACTTGATATTAAACCCATACCAGTTGGCTCCGTCAACTTTTAGCAAACTTTTAGCAAAAATTTCCTCTTTTACCAATAATATCCATTTTCCATGGTTATCCTTTCAAAAGCTAAAAAATAATGTCAAACACGAACAAAATCTTAACTTCTGTACTAAAATCATTAAAGATATAATTAAATATAAAATATATACACTGTTCATAACAATATTTCAACTAAAACGTAAAACAGGTAGTTGGGTATACTTGGTGCTTAGCAAACGTTGCGTAGTATATTTTATATATAAGTAACAACATACGAATTTACTATGGAAATCCAACGTTTCAAATTCCATAAAATTAAAAAAAATATACAATATTATACATCATAATAAAGGTTGCGGTGTATAGACCGCGTACAGATACATGCTGCTGAAGTTAATGATGGAAGACATGAGAGGTTCGTAACAGTCTACTACCGCATTCGAACCAGAAGAACTGATAATAAAATAATATTTCACGAGAAAACGTGGACAAATTTGATTCAGATATCCAAGAACAAAGCTAGGAATTCAAAACACCTTAAGATGCAGCGATAGAGCTGCGTGGAGGAAAATGCCAACATGGTGTGTCTCTCATTTCTTGAAGAAGGGTTTAATGTAGTAGTATTTGTGTTTTTAGGTGATACTACCCCCTCCCCCCACCCCCACCCACCACGAGCTCGTTCCAATGAGGGGTCATAAGCTATGTTTTTTGAGACAAAAACTGAAAAATTTTAGTAATTCGTGAATTTACTGACACAGTATGATGAGCATGCGAGTAAACTAGTATGTCAGCACGTAACTTGCATGCATTACTCTGTTTCATATAATTGATGTGAGTCAGTGTGACAATGTTTGCCTGTTTTGAAGCAAGTTTGTTCCGTTGTTAATCCATATAATACAGTAGTTCAAAAGTAACGGTTTAATCGATCAATTACTTTTTGGATCGATCAAGATGTTGATCACTGATTAATCGATTAATCGGTTAACCGTTTCAGCTCTACTTTCGCTAAGTCGTGTTTACGGGACTGTGCCAGATCAAGGCAGCAAAAAGCTGTGTCTATTCTAGTCTAAATAATATCGTTAATTCAAAGAAAAATTGTGTTGTAGTACACATCATATTGAATAAGAGAGTACTTGTAACAAAGCGAAACTTAAGTTAATAGAACACAATATAACAAAGAATGACAATGAGAAATAAATCTTGTAAGAATGAGACTTGACATTGGAGCTTGAAGCTTTTGTGAGTCGTCCCCCTAGTAAACTGATTGACTTACACAAGTTAATAGGAGGCTTAGGTCTATTTCAGACATTTTAAGAAATTGTTTAAACTAATATAAAGAAACACGAAGTTTAGACAGTCGGGGACGTAGTGTGCAATTCAAGCTCAGTGCGGATGCAAGTTCATACAAAATATTGGGTTGTTTTCCCCTGCAGATGGTAGGGGAGGGAAGGCAAGTCGTGATGTGGGGCGGGGCTGGGGAAGGTCGTCTCTTCTACATGTAGACATATCTTCTATCACTGTGACAAGAGAAAAAGGTCGAGAGAGAAGGATAGTTGTAAAATGACAGCGGATTACTTCATAGATACAAGGTTACTATATGAACATTCTCATCAAATATTTGAACGTAACACCAGGCAGAGATTGGGAGATGTTTTTCATCCAGAAGGAGACTTAGCTAAAGGAGTAAAAACGAAAAGGAAAGAAAAGAAGCGGGTGGAAAATAATAATAGGCCCACTTAACCCTTTGAACCCAAGTGGCCGTTTTTCCGACCAGGAACATGATACATCATAACGTCACTATATAGGATGGCTCTTCAGTGAATGTGTGGGGTAGACCCATCAATATTTTCAAAGTGTAGCCCAGAGTCTGCACGTTGAAAATATTGATAGGTCTACTCCCAAATAATGAATATGGACTCTAACAGGTTCTTCCACTGAACTGGCATGCGAGATACAACTAGAGTTCAAGTGGTTAAAGACAGAATGTCATCATGGCAGTGCACATGACAGTAATCAATGCGTAAACGATATAAAGAAGAGAGCGTGGACAGCTTGCTAAAATGTAATGTGTCTATTTTACTAGCAATATCTGTAATACTATGCCTACCAGTGCGTGGACAGCTTGCTAAAATCTAACAACGTGTGTCTATTTTACTAACAGTCTGAGTCTCTGTAATCCTATGCCTACCTCTTCCGGCATTAATTAAAAGTCAACAGTAAGATAGTTCTACGTCACACCTCAGGCCTACCTGGCCATATCGCCCAGGTAGACCAAAGGTGCGGCGTAGACATTATTAGGTTTATTCTACTGCTAACATTTTGGAACGTCAGAAAAGTGTACCTCGGTTGCATATAAGGTGTGTCATAGGTACGATAGCTACCACATAAATGTAGGAATATTGTCATATATATGACCTGTTCATTAGTAATGGTAACGACTCACCATGTTTTCATCAACATTTTAAAGAACAATAAGCTGCCTGGGAGCACGGTGGCTCAGTAGTTACGGCATTGAACCTCGAACTGAGAGGTCTACGGTTCGATCCCCGCCAGGGGTAACTGCGTTGGGGTCTTGCACAAGACACTTAATCCCGATTGCCCACGTGGGGGCACGGTGGCGCTGTGTACTAAAGCGTACTGCACGTCGATGGTGCACCTGTCTTCGACCATTGCTAACCCTTCTTGTGTGGAGTTAGTACGCTGCTTCCGTTGTCTCAGACTTTGCGCACAATGATGTTTTCATATTCGTTCATATACAAGCAATCAGAGAGTCGATATTATTCCAGATTTGCGGCATATTGTCCCTTTAAATAGTAAAAACTTGAAAGTGATATGTTGAACAAAAACTTCCAATATGTTTATTGTGGCGAGTTTGGTATTCTATTTAACCTTTCAATTAGCGGCCATTTCTGAGCGATGACCCGTTTTGCAAAAATCGAGAGTGATGAATAGCCGATCTACAATTACGTTTAATACAATTTACAGGATCCTTGTTGAGAGTTTTGTGAATTGGATGACCAAAAACAACCTAGCTTCACCTCTAGCAGTATTTAAAAATGAAATATGTCTGAACCAAACAAAAAATGGACGAACTTCGTCAACTCCAAAGTTGCAAAAATCAAGCAACTCGAATTAATTTTATGTTGGAAATGCGGCTTATGACAAACGTATTTTACATAAATTTCAAGGATTATGGGTGAACTGTAGTGTGACCAAATGAAGTGTTCTACTGAACGCTTTATATAAAATAAAACAAATTTTAAAAACATTTAGCAAAATACAGAGACACAGTAAACGACTTTCAACTTGTATATTAGTTTTTCGTGGTGCGTATAGGCAGTGGTAGTTGACTTCTATGTGATGCTGCCACGAACAACCCTAAATGGTTTTAGAGATTCCTTTTGGCCAAATTGAGAGGAGAGAGAAAGAGGGTGAGAGAGAGAGGGATAGAGAGAAAGTGAGCGGGGATAATGGAATTTGTATTTAATTTTATCGGTAAATATTTCAACCATACACTCTAACATCAGTTGGGTTAAAAGTAAGCCAAATCAACTGGGCTGAGTGAATATTAAACCAATTGGGTTGGATACATGAAACGACTTCAGATGAACCACGAATTGATCCAAGAAAACATCACAGATGATTTGTAGCTAACCATAAGCGAAGTTTATTTTTATTATTTTCTTATTATTATTATTATTTTGAATGAATTGGAGCTTCGTAGTGAAATATAAGTATTTGACTGCGGTACATAATACACTTGACCTGTTGTAGTCGGCAAAAGGCTTTGGAAAATATTCATTTCCATAAGAATATATTTATTTTCCTTCAGGGCATATCATCTATTTTAACACTCTGTCTTTATAATATGTGAACTTATCCACGATAGATCGTGTTTTTCTTCTCGGTGTACTCTTTCGAAGTTTTGTGTCTTGTCAATTTTCATTTCGTCCTGTATGAAACCTGAAAGAATATCATCCGTGGTTATTTTGTCTGTCTCTCATTCCCGTGTGCCCGAAAAATGTAGGTTATCGAACTTGGAATGCATTTATGGGTCAATAAAAGATTAGTTAAAAGCTGCTTTGTCGCTTTGCATGGATGACAAACGTTCCCTCGCTCTGTAAAAAAATCACATTGTGCCCTATTTCTCTCTGTAGTTAGTGTTTAGGTAACGCACTTCCCCTTTGATCAGTTCAGTGTCATGCCCAAGGGTGTTAACCCCTTCACAAAGTTTTCCAACACATGTCTCAATTCTGTTTAGTTTATCATTTACTATTTCAACCATTTACCTACACGAAAGGCAGACGACACTTGGAAACTTGAATAACTAAACTTTTACATTTTTTGCGTCAAAAACACAGCTTATGCCCTCATTGGAACGAGCTCAACGAGCTCGTTCCAATAGAGGGTCATAAGCTATGTTTTGAGACAAACCATTCGTCCTCAGAGAACCAGAGGCGTCGTGAAGATAACCAATCGAGGAGAGATGTGAACCTGATGTGTCCCAACTGCGATGACTTAATACACGAACGGCCACTTTTCCAACTCCATCATCAAGGCATGACTTCGACGAACACCCCGATTATCTCGAGGATGATTGAAATGTCATGTTCTGTGATTGCAAAAAATGGCTTCTTCGATCAGGTCGCAAGCTGTTCACAGTACACTTATGTCAGTGCGTCGAGATTTCAAAACAAGACCGAACGAGGAAAAGCTAAACTGGCGTTCGAAATTAAAGTTGTCAAATTTCTGTTCGATCTACTGAGATTCAGCCGTGTTTTAGAAGAGAAACTATCAGAGAATTTCGACTGAATGACGACTCATTCAGGATAAAAGTACCTTCAGTGAGGGCTCGGTGGCGCGGTGGCGTTGTGGTAACCGGTTCTCATCAGATCACCGAAGTTAAGCAACGTCGAGCCCGGTTAGTCCTCGGATGGGTGACCATCTGAGCAATCGATTCGGACTCCCGCGCTGTGTCCTTGGGCAAGACGCTTAAACGCCATTGTCCACATGGGGGCACGATGACGCCGTATACTAAGGCGTACTGCACGTCGATGGTGCGCATGTCTTCAACCAATCTAACCCTGCCTGTGCTGCAGTGCGGAGTTACGATGTTGGGGAGCTGGCAGCTGCTCGTCGTTGCTCGGTGGTTCTCTCCGGGTACTCCGGCTTCCTCCACCCTTAAAACTGTCACGGTCATGATTAGCCATTGTTCATAAGTATGTGACCTTAAACACCAATAAATAAATAATAAGTACCTTCAGTAAACTCTTTGACAATGAGTCAAACGTAATGCCCTAACCTGTAAACACGCGCATTGTTGATACCGATGTCATAATAAGGGAACGTGACCCAAATAAGATAAGAGAATATCAGGAATACATTAGTCAACCAATAATTAACCAACTCTGTCAAAAGCTTGACATCTTGGAGAAGTCTAACAATGTTTGTTTAACCCTTTGAACTCTAGTGCTATCTTCCATGCAAGTTCAATAGCAACAATTAGAAGAGTCCATATTCATTATTTGGGGTAGACCAATCAATATTCATTAGTCTACACCACACATTTACTGAAGAGCCATCCAAAATAATGACGTTTTGACGTATCACGTTCCTGGACGGAAAAAGGGCCGCTCGAGTTTAAAGGGTTAAGGTTCCGCTCCACAGATTTCCAAGCATTTCCAAATATGACATGCCATACACTCTCTTCAAATGCAAATATTCTGTAGCTTAGTTATCTAACTCATAACATGTATTACATTTCCCAAATCCACAAAAAACGTATAACACTATCTGATAAAGTAGAAATAAACAATCTGAATGTGGGTGGAATAATTTATTGTCAAAGGCCAGACTTCAACCTGAAAAATTGCCTGAAAAAATGCCGAAACCAGTCATTTTCAGCCACCTAGCAGCCTCAAAAGCAGAATTTTCCCACCAACCTCACCTACCCACCCCAGGAACAGAGCATCCCCTGTTTCTAAAATGGAAATTTAGTTACCTGTCTGTTAACAAACCCGTGTAAAAATTACATTTTAAAAAATAGCCAATTTTTCGAAGCCACTGTTTCCCATAATTCATCTGGTAATTTACCCCGATGTAGCAGACTCCAACTTTGGGACCCAAACTTCAAATTCTCTTGTCCAACAAAAAGCCTAATGTAATCATATATCAGATACTAGAAATATTTCTCTATTTACATGGCCTTAGTTTCAACATATGCCCTATGTTTAGAATTTCACCCCTGTGCAATAGTGCGAAATCTCTTGCTAAGGTCCATCGACAAACATCGTGAAACCAGTTAAAAACTAGAAAACAGAAAAGCCCCAGATTGTGACAAAATAATCAACGGATACATTAAAGCAACTTTCTCAGAGTTTACAGCAGTACTATATCTAAAGTTATTTAGCATCATTGTCAACCCCCCCCCCCCCCCTCCCCAATCCTGGCCAAAAAATTCCTATAGTTGAAAATTAGAAGGGCAAGTCATGAATAGTTGGAAATTCCATCTATCTGAGTTTTAGAACTTCTTTGGTGATGCTGATATCTCCTTTACTTCCCAAAATTCCAACTCGGTTTCAAATCAGCAAAAATTCCAACTGTTACTATTTACAACTACAGTGAATGCAATATCAAGCCTCAAAAGTACGCATGGGGTCAATCGGTAGGAGATTTCTATAGAAAGTTTACTTATCGCAATAAAAAAAATTCTCGAAATGCACTTCAAGAAAATCTCATCATGTAAAATCGTTATCCTGAGTTAATTCCATCATTCACAGTTACAAAATGATGAAACATCGAAAATTGATCATTCCCGCATAAGATCTCAGTCAATGAGATCTTATGTTCGGAGAGTGTGAATTGCTCAAAGTTCTCAGCTTGGGCATTCGTTTAGTACATATTCAATTCCCAGAATAATACCAAATAATAATAACCTGATAATTCTATCATAAATGAGTTGGCATTTCAGTTACTAGAATCACTTTTATGCCCTCTTTCATGGCTTCATTTGCCAAATATTTCTCGGTAGTGAATTTCCAACTAGGGTGGGACCTTGAGGGGGGGGGGGGGTCCCCTCCCCCCCCCCCCCCCCCCCGTTGTTGGAAATTTACTTCTACATCACACCCTCCCCCCCCCATCTGAAACCTCTAGCCACGTCCCTGGTGCAAGCAGGGATCAGTACTATGAACCTTTTACAAGTGTATTTTGCCGAATTGTATTTTCTATATGTAGCAATAGATTGTCGAAATGAAACATTGGTGTTTCAAAAGGCGTGACAATTAACGGTTAGGTAAATTGTTACGTCTATTGAATCGCGGATGGCTCACTGCAGTCACTAAAATTCACATGAAGAAAATATATTTATGGAAAATATAATTGTAAAAGGTTTATACTATTGTCCCTAGACTTTAGGAAAGGTTACTCCACAATTGACCATATATTCTCTTTATGTGCAAAGGGGAATTACTAAAGCTGAACTAAAAAAGTTATTGTGCTCTCGTTGATTTTTTCAAAGCGTTTGCTATGGTGTGGCGCCCATCGCTGTCGAAAAAGCTTATTAGCTCACATGTAGATGGACAAATATTGCAGATAATAAAAAAAAATATGTACAATAATATCAAACCCGCAATCAGGATTGATGGGGGGGGGGGGGGGTGGGACCCCGGAGTTATTTTCTAATCACATTGGAGCGAGACAGGGAGAAACTTTATCACCGACTCTCTTTGTTGTTTTCTTAAATGACCTAGAACTGTTTTTATATGATAAAAGGTGTAGGGACTTACCCATAGAATATTCCAAGTCCTCAACAGACAGTCTCCAATTACATCTATAGCAACAGATACTTTTATACGCTGATGATACTACACCCCAGAAGAAGACTTACAAAATACACTGAATGATTTCTATGAGTACTATAAGGACTAGAAACTGGAGGTTAACTGGAGATCAGAAACCAACTCACATACGACATTGTCTTAGAAATTAACGAAAAGGAGATAATTCCATTTTAACACAAAGATGTGAAATATGGGTCTGTGAAACCACCCGACTGCAATGGTAGAAAATCTTCCAGACTACTTCCTCCAGAACAAACCAGTAAATGCTCTGATGAAAGACCAGAATCACCACTTTTATTTTGACGTCAACCTGTGCATCTTCCGATGCTCAGCTTTATTAAGCGGAAGCGATGGACGCAGTTTGAATAATACCTCAGATTCCATGTACAGCAAATACGAAGAAGTCAAAGAATGAATTCCGTGGAGTAACCTTAGCTAAATTACCCGACTGATGATGACTGAGTTGTTGCCAGACTAGTCCAGAGATCTCCCAGAAGATATGCCGAGACAATGTGTATGGACGTCTACAGGAAGCACTCAATGGTCGTGACAAGACTTGCACCGTTAAAGTTTCGTACTAGTATGTAAGAGATCAAATTCCAAGACTACTTACAAGAGATACCCGCCATCAGATTCAACTCTGGAAAATACGACGTGAATGTATTGAAGCGTGAACTGATGTCATACCTGAAGAGACGGAACCCATCAAAATTCACCGTCAAGCCCATCGACTACACGTGCGCCTCGACAGAATACTTCAAGTTTGTTGACATCTGTAATTACCTCGCTCCGGGATTCAGCTATGACGAGTCTTTGAAGGCCTTCGGATGTTCGGTGACGAAAGGATTTTTACCATATGAATAAATCGACAGCTTGGAGAAATTGGATCAAGACCACCTACAAGAGCATAAAGCCTTCTACAGTTTTCTCAGGAAAGAAAACATCACCAACGACGCATACCAGTACTGCCCGCAGATATGGGACGACCAGAAGATGACCACGTTCCGTATTTTTTGATCTGGTATAACAACAGATATAAAAATCCATTCCTTGAAGCTTTTGACAAACAATTTGCTTTCTATCAAAAACGCCACGTGGGCATATTTAAATATGATATCAGTGTTCCGAGCCTCACTTTGAAATACCTGTTCTGACCTTAAATGGTGACACCTACTTTACGTTATTCAATCAGAAGAACAAAGACTGGCACCTTTTACTGAAAGCAATTATCGAGAGACAGCCTGTGTACCAATTCCAACTAGCTGCCTCTGGCATGGACATACCTGCATGAAACATAAGAACGGGCTTCCTGTTCTCCATCATGAAGTCAGCGATAAACCAATGAAAGAACTACTACGATTTCCTCGTGCCAATGCAAAATATTTTTTGCTCACAGGTTTTTCTGTACTGCACAGAGGTTTTTCTGTTTTTTGCTTGAGCAGTGCTCCATCTCTTGTAAATACGTCGTTGAAACAGGTAGCCACCAACAAAACCCCTCTTTACATGGCATCATCTCCCTATCACCACATGTACTTTCCTTATAACCCAAATCGTCCAGTTTACAGACCAACGGACACAATTGCAGCGATATATTCTTGTCAACGCATTGATATTTATCGATATACTATCCAAAAACCAAGTTTTCCATCACCCGACTTTAGTTTAAACAATATTTATTGACAAGATAAACACTGTAAATGCATACAATTCGTTTAACAATGAAGAAGAAATAGAGATATATGATTGTGAGGTAGTAAATGCAATATACGGTAATATAAGTTGATATAGCGAAACACTGATGGGATTCAACAGAAAGCTCAAGGCTTATGATAGTCGTCTCCCTAAGGTCTTTAAATTACTATGTAAATATTATTGGCGAAACATTGATTCCAAATTGTTCAAACTATGAGTTGAAGGTTATTTGTTCATGCAGATCAACACAAGGAAAGAAGAAAGAAGTTTAAGAATAATATGAGAGGAAAAGAAAAAGAGAGAAAGAGAGAAACCAACTCGACACCAGTCTTAACCAAGCTGAAAACTTCGGAAAGCGGGCCTGGGAACACTGAACTGACGCAGCATGTGGGTCCATGATGGGGGGATCTGTGATGGAACTATCGCAACGTGAGCAAGCCCAACAGCAGATAAGGGTCGTGATAGATCAAATTTGAAACTGAGTTAACTTTAAGGAACGATGATGGCGAAGTGCTCGGTCGATATCGACTTCGCGCAACCGGATCGATAGGTTGAAATTAACCCTTTCACACAGCGCGGGTATCATAAGTCATATATAGTAATCGCGCTTGTTCCAAAGATGCATCACAATACATGCTTGCGAGCCAAAACGTGAAATAATCAAAATTTGAAGGACAATTTTTGTGAATAGCGCTAGTCGGCCCTAATAGTCACGCTGGGCAGAGGGTCAAAGGCGCAGTTCTTCTAGACTATGTGAATCGTTCCGTTTCCATGATGTAATCCTGGACTGTTTCAAAGACGAAACGATTGGCATCTTCACTTAAAAATTCGGATCCGTACAACAAGGTGGTTAAATTCACAGGAAAAGGTAACCGCCCAATGGTATGGTCACGGGCAGTTGAGTAGAGTTGGCATGTCAGCAAAAAATGATCAGTCGATTCTATTGCACCACACAGGCAGTTAGGCGACAATGCCAGGTGGTTTGCGTATAAATGCGAATTGAGATTACTGCAACACAGTAGCAGTCTGCAGTGGTATATTTGCGCTGCACGACACTTAGCATTACTAAAGAATGAGGGTGGTCGTTGATTATTACGATTTAGGAAACTCTTGAAGTGGCTAGTCGAACTGTTTTGGCGAACATGCAACGGGATTTCGTTCCACAATTTAGTTGCATCAGGAATGAATGAGGACTGGTATATTTGTGTGCGACTGAAAGGGACTCGGTGGTTATCACTTGTTCGCAACGCATGACTGGTATTGGTTGCTGATATGACAGGGGGAACCTTGTTTGATAAATATGGAGGTGTTACGTGGTGGTACATTTTAAAAAAACTGCATTAGCTTATGTTTCCGACGTCTATCCTGAAGTGTATCCCAACATGTTTCGGTATATAATACGGCTTTACTTGAGCTAAGGGTTGCTCCTGTAACGATCCTAGCAGCTGCTATTTGAATCTTTTCTATGTCAGCTGCATTAGATTCAGTGCAGTTGTCCCACACAGTGTCAGCATATTCTAAGAGTGGTCTGATGAAAGCAAAGTAAATTGTCTCAAGTATACTTCTGTCAAGGTCAAATTTGTGCATTCTCATCATGTCAATTCGAGCCCAGGCCTTGGAACAAATGTGTTCAATGTGATGATTCCATGTACAATTATTATTCAATATAACACCTAAATGCTTGTGGTTACCAACTTCGGTTATCTGCGCACTAGAGAGATATAAAGGTGGGTGTGCAGGTGGATTATTTTTGCGAGATATAAGCATACTTACCGTCTCTTGCGAATTAAATTCTACCAACCACTGCTTTGCCCAGTTTTCAATTGTTTTTAAATCACTGTTAATTAAATCAGCAGCTTGGGTCGGATCTTCCACAATGAGGTATAGGGACGTATCGTCAGCAAAGAGTCGTATATTACTAATTAAATTTTCTGTTATGTCATTGATGTATATCAGGAATAGAAGGGGCCCAAGGATCGAACCCTGTGGCACTCCCGAGCTGACAGATCTCCATGTTGAGGACTCAGATGCTATGGTAACTCTTTGTGTTCTATCAGAAAGGCATGACTTTAAAAAGTCCAAGAGGTCCCCCTCAATTCCGATTTTCTCAAGCTTATAGATCAATCCTGTGTGCCACACTTTATCGAAAGCTTTACTGACATCGCAGAAGACCACCCTAATTTCTTTACTTTCATCAAGGGCGTGGCAGAACTCATCATATATATCAGTTAATTGGAGAACCGTCGAGTCTCCAGGTGTGAATCCGGACTGAAATTGACTGAGGACATGATTATCTTCGAGAAATTTCCAGATGCGCTTAAAAACACATTTCTCTAATACTTTACCAACACAACTAATCAAGGAGATTGGGCGATAGTTGGTCACCACGTTGGAGGGATTCTTCTTGAGGATTGGGGAAACGTTGGCCCTTTTCCACATAACTGGAAAATAACAATTATTTAGAAGGATATTAAAAAGGTTCGATAGTGGTTCGCACAGTGAATTTCTACATTCTTTGAGGAGGCGTGGACTAATGAGGTCCGGGCCGGATGCTTTGGACGGATTGATTGATTTCAGTGCCTCAAGAACTTCTGTGTGAAGAAGAGTAATGCTATCAGTTGTGGCCCTGCTTTGGTGGACAGGAGATGGCAAAGAGGCCGTGGAGTCGTCCACGGAAGATATAGAGCAAAAATATTCATCAAACACCTGGGCTTTCTCTGTATTCGACATATATATTCTGTTTTGGGCGGTGATGGTGGGAATCCCAGGAGAGACATTTCCAATATACGACTTGAGGGTCTTCCACCATTGAGAAGGGGGCGTCTCAGGCCTTCCCAGTGTATTCTGGACTCTAGTTAGATAGCACGTTTTAGTCTTTCGAACTGCCGACACAACATCGTTTCGTTTGGATTTGTATTTTGCCCATGCTTGGGGGAGGCTACTACGTTTGGCAGCTCGATACAGCCGCTTTCTCTGCCTGATCAACAATCTCAGTTCATTATGAAACCATTTGGGTTGGCTTGGTCTTGAGAAGATGTGTTTATTTGGGATGTAAGTGGTAGCCAGGAATAGCAATTTATCGGTAAAATCTTTGACAACGTTATCTAGATCAGAATCATTGAAAATTACATCCCACTCTTCGTTCGTGATAGCAGCATTTAGGTCGATATAATTTCCCATTTCGTACGACTTTGATAACCGCTTCACCATTTTTCTGAAAACGAATCTGCAAAATAGCGATAAAAATAACTCAGTATAGAACCACAATTTGGATCTTCAATGATGGGTGTTGGGATGCGGAAAGTACAAAAAAACAAAAATACCTACAACAACAACAACTCTGTGAATTTTTAGACTTTATCGGTTTTGGCAATTGGAGTATACATTGATGAACAGTCTTATTATCTTAACTGTCCTACTAATTGTTGCTGGGGATATCGAATCCAACCCAGGCCCAAATGATTCAACTTCGATAATCAATCCACTCTATCAATCTTCCATTATAATGTTCGTAGTTTGCGTTTTAAACTTGCACGGATTGTTTATATTTTAGAGGATTCCGATGTTCTGTGTTTCACCGAAACCCACTTAAACGAAGAATTTGACTCAAATGATATTAAAATAGCCGACTTCTCACTGCCTGTTCGTAACGACAGAGACAGCTTTGGTGGTGGTATAGCAGTTTACGTCACCAACAGGCGGCACTACAAACGTTTAACAAATGGGAAATCCGACAGTTCTATCATGTTGTTCGAAATCTCCTCGAAGTCATTTCGCTATCTTCTGGGGGTATCATATCGATCTCCACAATACTGCGATCCTAACTGCTGGGACCTTCTTACCAACTCAGTTGATGAATTAAAATCCTTCACTTATCCTCTGTGTTGATTTCAACTCTAACTTGCTAAACAGCCAAGCTAAACTGAACAATATACTGAATCATTTTAATCATATTAATGTTATAATTAAACTTACACGTATTACATCGCACTCTGAAACGTTACTTGATCCCATTCTCGTAACGGATTCTGTTCGAACCACTGAATCTGATACCATTGAAATGTCTCACCACCTCGGAGTGTATACCCACGTTGCTTTTGGCAATGAATTACAAGAAGCTTTTTATCGCTCAGTCCGGAACTACAACCATGCCGATTTTAATTTAGCTAACTTTCTCCTAGGTCAGGTGGGCTGGAACATAGTCCTAGAATCTGATGACATAAACCAAAGCAGTGTTGTAAACACCTATCTTCAAATCATTTATAAATGCATACCTCAGTCTAAAATACTTATACGTCCAGTACTTATACTTATACGTCGGAAATACGTACAGAAATACGTCGACGTGATAAACTTAGGAAAAGAGCAAAGAGAACCGGGAGCGATACTGATTGGATATTAAACACTGCCGTAACAAAGTCAATAACATGAAAAAGCATGCCAAAGCCCAATTGGAAGAAACATTGCAAGATAAAATAACTGATTGTTCATCCCTCAAACAATTCTGGAACATCGTCAAACATGTCCTCGGAAATCATACATCCAAATCAATCACACCACTTACACGCTGTCCCAAATTAACTGCTGAAATGGCCTTCACCAACGTAGAAAAAGCTGATTTGTTGAATAAAACCTTTTTATAAGCGATGGAATAGTCCATGACCAGAATCACACCCTTCCCGAATTCATTCCCAAATGCATTCCCAATTTTTCAAACTTATTTTTTCCAGAAGATAACATTATTTCAATCATCAAGTTCCTTAGAAGTAACAAAGCCCATGAACACGACGGAATCAGTGCCAGAATGCTTAAGGGAATTGTTAATTATTTTCCACTCCAACTGAGCATCCTCTTCCACAAATTTCCAGATTTACATATATTCCCATCTGAATGGATGAAAGCAGATGTAATCCCAATATTCAAGAAAGATAACCCAACCGAAGTGACGAACTACAGGCCTATTTCATCATTTCCGACTCTGGGAAAAAATGTTGAAAAACTAGTTCTGAAGTATCTATATCGTTATTTCCAAGAAAACAATTTACTGTATGAATTCCAATCAGGCTTTCTTCCAGGCCACTGTACAACTTTCCAGTGATTAGAACTGAACCATTTAATTTGTCTCTCTCTTGATAAACGGCATCGGACCTGCACAGTATTCTGCGACATTTCAAAAGCGTTTGGGAGAGTTTGGCATAAAGGCTTTGTTTTCAAACTTTGCCAATATGGCATCACTGGAACCCTGAATCCCTGATTGAATAGATTCAGGACTACCTGTACGAAAGAAAGCAAAGGGTTCTCGTTCAAACTACGTTTACCGACTATAGACTCATTCAAGTTGGAGTGCCACAGGGCTCCGTTCTCGGTCCGTTTCTCTTCTTAATCTATATCAATGACATTGCCGAGATCATCAATGCCTTTGCTAGACTGTATGTCGATGATACATGTGTAACTGATATCTACAAAAACACTGAAAATCTTACTGTTCCCCTCAATCGAAACCTTAGAAAACTCAACACTTCGTCTCGGCAGTGGCTCGTCTCATGCAACCCTGTTAAGACAAAAGCAATTCTATTCCACTATGGCAGTAAAGACGAAATAGATTATACCACCTTGATATTTGATAGTAGTCCAGTCTCATTCACTGAAGATCACAAGCACTTGGGATTACTTCTCCAATCTAATCTAAACTGGGACTCCCAGATAACTGAAATATTCAAGAAAATCAACACCCATCTATCTTTCCTTCCCAAACTGAAAATTCATTTTGAATAGAAAAATCTTGGAACAGATCTGTCTTACCTTTATTCAACCACTACTAAATTACGGTGACGTAGTGTGGGACCGCGCACCCGAATATTTGACTCAAAATCTTAACAGATTGCAGCTTGACACTGCGCGTATCATTACTGGCTTAACGCAATCTGTCTCTGCAGATCAACTCTGGCTGAACTCGGGTGGCCCTACCTTTTGAAGCGTCGTGAAAAGCACACATACTGTTTTTTTCGAAATTATCAACAATAAATCACCAGATTACCTCAACGAATTGTTACCCCACTAGAATTCATGCTATCTCGATGTATAATGTACGGGACTCCAACAGATTCAAGTATTATCCGGTAAATACGGAGCGTTTCAAAAATCCTTTTTCCCGTCCACCACAAAAAGCTGGAGCAACTTACCAGATGTACTCACCGGAGCTGCAACACTAACGGAGTTCAAACAAATCCACACCCAATTGAACTATATCCCCAAACCATCTCTCTACTTCGTGTGGGTAAAAAAAGAAAGGCCAGCACTTTACACTCCAAATTGCGTAATAACTGTAGTGACCTAAACAAAGACAAGTTCCAAAACTATATGTTGAACACACCAAAGAGTATGTGTGGTAATCCCTGTGAAAATACTCATCACTATCTCCTGGTATGCCCTCGATAATCTGACCCCAGGAATACACTACTCGATTCTATTCGGGATTCTGATATATCATCCGAAACCGACCTCCTGTACGGTAAACCCACACTGACAACAAAACAAAACGAATATATCTTACTGAAAACCCAAGCGTTCATCCTAGCTGGTGGCTGCTTCAACTGAGTCATTATATTCTAGGACTAGCCTCTCTCCTGCACCAAATGAAACTGTTTATAAACGTCATATATCCCTCATCCTTGAACTTGCCATCCAAAAGCTTTCGTAGAGAAAGTCAACAGCATCAGTTCCTAGCCCTATGTTTCCCCTGAGTCCAAACCGTATTACGTGGCTGCATGTTTCAACAACATACGTTTCAATTGTAAATAGTGTAAATCTCGATTCATTTGTGAATAAATCTATATATTGTATAGTCGCATCTATGTATTGATTTTCTGTTGTATTTATCGAAAGGAGTTAACATAAGTTATATAACTTGCACTCCAATCCTTTTTGCAGATTTATGGCAAATAAAATATTTTTAAACCAAAATATTTTACCAACTTGGTAAACACACTCGTTGAAATTTTGGTGTTTGAGTGGAGAGAGTTGAAGATGCAACACGCAAACCCTTCCTGAAAAAGAAATTCTTCGACAAAAGACATGGAACGATGACAGAAGAAGATGTGTTAAAGAGAAGTGAAGACTGTTCAATTGTTTGGTTTTGATAGAGTGTGATCTACATGTACAAGATCAGCCCAAAGAGTACTTAGAAGAGATGACACCTGTTTTCAAGAATACAGAGATCTCCATAGATTGCATTGGTAAACAAATGAAGTAATTTGCCGAGAAGAATGGGATGATGAAGAAACCGCGTGGACGTTTGATCGGAAACTTCGTCGAACAAAAGCTGTTTGAAACCCCACTCCTGTAGTTGTACCTTGAGTATGGTATTGAAGTCAACCACAACTACGAGGTTAACCAATATATGCCAACAAGCTGTTATGAGAAGTGGGGAAATGAAGTGTCCGAGGCAAGAAGACAAGGAGATCTTGGCCCTGATACTGTGAAGCTGTTGGGAAATTCTGGGTATGGCAAAACCGTTATCAACAAAGAGGAGCATCGACGTGTGTGTTACTGCAATGATGAAGACGTCGCCAGAGCATTAAATGACATGTCCCTTAGAGCATTGAATCCATTAGATAAAACTCTGCATGAAGTCGAACTCAACAAGAAGTCCACAAGTTAGACCTACCACTCCACATACGGTTCTTTGTGTACCGGCATGTAAAACCGTGTATGCTTCAGTTATATTACGATGTCACTGACACCTTTATCGACCTCGTCACCATTCATAGATGACATAGCGAGACCAGAGCAGAGATTACTGTGTTTCAGACAGAACCACGAGTGGTTTCCATCTGAATGTTGTGATTTCCGCAGAGATTATTGTGTGAAAACCAAACTAGAAGGCAAAGAATGGCTGACCACTGAAGTGTTTTGCAGCCAGAGAAAACGTCATGGCAGAAGAACTCCATGCATGTTCAAGGAGAAAGGACAAGGTGCCGGCATTGTTGGCTTGTATAGCAAGACATATTATTGCTTCGGTGTCACGAATAAGTTTAGTTACAAAGGGATCAGCAAACGCCTAATGATTTGATGAAATATAAGTACTTAGATGTCTTGAAGGCCCAACGAAGTGGATGCGGCACCAATCGGTTATCAAAGACAACACCATGTGCACTTATACACAAATGAGAGATGGACTATCGTATTCCTACCCGAAACGCAGAGTTTCAGAAGATGGAACCAGAACCATTCCTCTGGAAATTTAACCAGCAAGAATAATGAAGAAAACCAAAAACACTTGAAGACTGAAGAATACCCAATGTCGCCAAATGTAGTTGTTGACACGGTAGTCGCTAGCCGTATTTTCACCTCTACAACCAAGACCTACCAATTTTTGAAGAATAATCATAATGATGAAGAAAACTTTTCAAGAATACAGCCAACCATAGATAGGCCTTAACCTTTTACCCAACGCAGACGATATCAAAATTTATTATTTTAAATATCATTTTTTATTTTTTTTCAAAAAATTCAACAAAACCATACCATGTGAGCCTTAATTGGAACGAGCTCGACCAGTTCGTTCCACAGAGGGAACACATGATATGGTTTTGTTGAAATCTTTAGAAAAATAATATTTTATCAGCTGCTGAATTTGCATATTACGCGGGAGGATGTGGCCGATTCGTTGGGTAAAGGGTTAACTGATGAATGTCAACTAAACAGGAAAAAAACAGCTTCGGTCGCTGAGATATTTTTTTTTCCTCTAAACTTCTGTTAGTTGGGCCTAAAATTCCTAAATGAAAATCCGTAATGGATTCTAGGTAGTCTATTATAATAAAGTCATGTTAGCTTGGTAGACCTAACATTCCTAAAGGAAAAAAATCTGTAATGGATTCATGGGTGGTCTGCCCTCAGCAAGTCATGTTAGACCTGACATTCCTAAATGAAAATTTCTAATGAATTCTAGGTGGTCTACCCATAAAAAGTCCTTTCTGACTTGATTTTTTTCAAGTCCTGAAAAGCATGAATTGTTTTAAAGTCCCGTATGGCGGTCTCTGAAGTCATATGTGGCAGTCTCTGAAGTCCCATATGGCAGTTTCTATTTTGAAATGACATGAGGCATGTATTTTTAACCCTTTACCCAACGTAATGGCCAAAACCGGCCAGCGCTATTCACAAAAATCGCCTATTAATTTTCATTATTTTTTCATTTTTTTTTTGTCTCAAACATATAGGTTATGACTCCTCATTGGAGCGAGTTCGTCTAGCTCGTTTCAATGAGGGGTCACAACCTATGTTTTTGAGGCAAGAAAAGAAAAAAAAATAGTTATTCAAGAATGTCTTTTGCAGGTGTCGTCTGCTTTTCATGTTCGGTAAAGGGTTAAAGTCCTATTATAGGACTCCTATATGGCAGTCTTTAAAATCCTGTATGGCAGTCTCTAGAGTTCTATATGACGGTCTCTTGTCCTCAAGTTGTAGAGAAAATCTCTAGGCATGAATTTCTTTAAAGTCATATATGACAGTCTCTAACGTCCTATATAGTAGTGTCTTTTCCACAAGTCCTGTAAGGAAGTTTACAGGTAGAAAATTCCTAAATGAAAATCGATATTGGTTTTTAGATGGTCTATAGTTTTCCTGAAAAAAATACTCCCGTAAGACATGAAGTTTTAAGTCCTGCATGCAATTCTTTGAAAATCGGTAATTCCTGAAACAGAATCCGAAATGGATTTTGTTTTTGGTCCAAATGAATTTAAATACCTTTGGTCTCTGTTCTTACTCTGTTTTTTCCTCAAAATTTTTCTCTAATTTGTTTTACTCTAATCAAAATGCAGAGAGTTTTTTTTTAACTCTGTTATACTTTAGGTTCGCCATATTGTAACCAGAGAATCATCATCATTCATCTTGTAAATTCACGTTCTGGTTTACTTTAGGCTACTCCTGTTGGAAGTGGAGGAAACTTCTTATTTATTTTCATTTTCTACAAACATGTTATTTAAAAAAAATGTTGATTTATAGTATCTTTTAGATTAACCTTATTAGAACTAATTTTTTCTTTGTTTTATTTTACCGTTTACGTAACATGAAAAGTAGACGATACTTGCAAACAAAATTTTTGAATAACTAAATATTTTCATTTTTTGCATCAAAAACATAGCCTATGACCCCTCATTGGAATGAGCACAACGATCTCATCCCAATGAGCGGTCATACGCTATGATTTTGGGACAAAAATTAAATAAATAATGAAACTTGAATAGTATTTTTTGTGAATAGCGCTGGTCGGCTTTGGCCGTTATGTTAGGTAAAGGGATGATTCATTTCCAAAGTGTTGATTCATGATATCTTTTAGGTTACCCCAATTGAAACCGGATGATACACTTTTTATTTTCTTTTTTATTTTCCCCCAAAATTTCATTTCAATTATTTCATTCAAACTTCTTATTTAAGAGTTGATTCGTGATATATTTTAGGTTACACCTATTTGGAACCAGATGATACACATTTACTTTTGTTTCATTTATTTCATACGATAAAAAAGTTCATTCAAAGAATCTTTTGGGTTACCTCTATTGGAAACCGGATGATACTCTTCATTTTTTTGTTTTGTCTAATTTATTTTTAAAAAGGTTGATTCCTGGTATCTTTTAGATTACTCCTATTGTTTAACCATCACATCATCATCATCATCATCATCATCATCACCGTCACGTCACTGGGTAATTCTCTGTTGTAGACAAATTGTTTCCAAATGAGAAATAAACAAAGCATGAAAAAAACCCAAATTAGGAATGATTCTTTTTAACTTCACAGAGGAAATTGAATTACTAAGTTGGAACTGGAATTGTTTTTACGTCTCTCAAAACAACCCTCTATCTACAAATGTCCTGATAGGTTTTACGTGGAAAGGTTTTCTTCCCTCTCCGATAAAGGGATTATGCCAAGTACAGTTAGTATAAACTGAACGGGTGGGAATGCACTCGAGCTATTTGACCTATCACCATCAGACAGAAGTTTGCAGCTTGATCTTTCGCAAGCAAGTATAAAATGTAGATGACCAAATGCTGTAGTTTAATGATTAAAAGTGCAGTTTGATCTCCAAATTGATCAATCAGATAACAAAATTATTGACAAATCATTTTTTTTCCCTCTGTGAGTTTAGAATGGAAAAGTACATTGTGTTGTTTTTCAATTCTATGTTTATTTACTACATTCCTAATTTTTACCCGTAATCCTATGAGAAACAAACATAACCCCCAACCTGGAATCAAAAAGTTTGCCAAAATTTGTTTAACTGTGGTGGTGTTTTCAAACAAGTCCGTCACAGAAACATAAAATTGGAAGTAGTCATTGGCATCATTCACGATCGAAACATTGAACTGAACAGAGAAGATGTTCCAACACGGCGCAAAGCAGACTTATACTAACGTCACCCAGTACCAGGGAGAACTGAAGACCACCTCCGAACATACCTTGAACAAAAGACCAGAAGCCTTACCCAACCAAGACTGGGATTGCTCTGTCTGTAGAAGAATGTAGAAGAATAAAATGTCCTGGTGGCCCAAGTAAAAGAAGTAGAAGCAGACATCAACACCCAGACCCTAACCGAATCTCTAAGCGAAGACACAAAACAAGAAGACACAAAACCCGAAGACACTAAATGGGACAAAGTCACACCAAAGAAGCTGAACCCGCATTCAAGAAACCAGCTCATGAACCGCCTTTAAAGAAGATCACGTTGATAATAACCAGGCAATAATCGTTGATCGTGACGATGTGGATACTGAACTCAGGCGAGTTCGCCCGCAACATGAACTCTGTTTGGCGGATGCTCATTATGTGGGAGAATTGAAAGGAACAGTTGCGAAAGGAAGGGTTATGGTGTTTAGGTGGACCATCCCAGTGAAACACATAACGGTCTTCTAGTGACAGCTACAGAAAGAAGAAGTTTTGATGATGCACTTACAAGAGTGAACAAGAATTACGCTGGAATGAATCCACTACCAGAACAGAAGGAATATGAATACATGTTTGAGAAACCTCTCTCACAAAAGAACACAAACTTTGTATAATGGATTTAATGATTGAATCTGAGAAGAGTAAACCAGTTACAGTTGGTTTCTAATTGAAGATATAAATAGATGTTGTAAACAGAAGTTTCTTTCATAAAAAAAGAAGAAAAAGGTATAAAGAGAAGAAAACAGTAAAATGTGGAAATACACTCAAGTTATTTGTTCTTTACCTTCTTGAAAAAGATCAATAAACTTCAACTGTCCTAAGTCAGTACAAAGTCACAGGACCACCGGTGATATATAGCCTTTTTCTTGAGTGGGAGTCATAGGGTATCTTCCCAAAATGTATAAAAGACAAACAGCACCATATCAGAAAAAAAATGATGGATCCTCGTTGGAAACATCCATTCACTTGTTTGTTGTGTGGCCATCCGGGTAGTGGAAAGGCATCCTTTGTAAATCGGGTTATTCAATACATCCAAGGCCTTGACGCACCTTTTCCTAGTCACATCGTTTGGAATTACAGTGAATCGCAACCACTATATATTACGTTACCCCCAAGTAGAATTCGTAGAGTGGCTCCCCCAAGACCAAGAATTGAAATCTGACAGTTTAGTCATATTGAATGATCTGATGCCATGTACAGATATTTGAGAGTCCAGATTGTTTACTAAAGATAGTTACCATCGTAATTTTGATGTACAAAATTCATTCAACAAAAATAATTGTACACAGAACTGTAGCTCTCAATACTCAGTACATGATCTCGTTCAAACACCCTTGGGATCATTCCCAGGTTACACACTTGGCAGCACAGATGTACCCAGGTCATTCCACGTTTCTGCGGGAAGTTTCGAAAGATGCCGCTTTAATGATCCATATGGTCATCTTTTAATCTATCTCAAACAAGACATTCCAGAACACATGGAATTGAGAACTCAAATTTTCCCCGGATTGAGAAAACCAGTATGTCTACCTCCCATAGATATAAACGGAGACAGCAAGTTGCCCCCCCCCCCCCCCCGAACCCCCAAGTCAGAAGCGTGTCCGACCGTCTCAAGCGTAACATCGCTGGGAAGGTCTGGCACCAAGAAGACTTCCATCTAGGACTTATGAAGGTATTGGTAGTAGTGCCACTACGGGACGGAGTCATGGATGTGTTGGACAGGGAGGTAGAAACCATATAGGTACCATATAGTAGCTTGGAGCCAAATAGGAACTATATAAGAGATAGAAGCCATATAGGGGCTGTATATTCATATAGAAGCTCGCAGCCAAATAGGAGCTAGAAGCCGTATTGGAGATAGGAGCCAAATAGGAGGCATAAATGTTATGGTCTGGGAGCCAAATAGGACTCATATAGGGGCTAAGAGCGGTATGTGATTCATATAGGACTTAAGAGCCGTACAGGAACTAGGAACCAAATAGGAACTGTTTAGGCGATATGGGTCGAATAGGAGTTATGAATGTCTTGATCTAGGAACCTGCATGGGTTTTAGAAGTTAGAAATCAGCCGGAGTGTATATAATGGGTGCCTCTTCCGAACATAGCCAATGCACTTTTTACTAGCAATGGGTTCATATCGGTGTGATGTTTGCAGTAAGACCGCCATTGAACGAAGAAATCTTTGCGGCATGGACGTGCATTGCTCTACAATACAACACTCTACTGCGGAAAGTGCTCAGCTGGTCTGAACTCAGGGCTTAAACGGGCGAGGAAAAAGTCAAGGCAGAGACCCAGTGACCGGCGACTATAAAAGAAACATTCAGGTAACAAAGTTCTCATTCCTGTTCGAACCTCCAAAGAGAAAGGATGGCTGCAGAACTAATCGTGACCGTTTCGAAAAATACGGCGGTGATGTACATATCCATCTATCGAAAAGGAAGATCGAACCTGAAAAATCTTGTTTTGATTAAGAAGACCAAAAGAAGAGGCAATATCATCCAACCCGAAACACATAAAAAACAGAAGAAGACATCGACAGAATCCTGCATTACAAAATAATCAAAGGACGAAAGGCTTACCTTCGACGAAGAAATGTTATGCTACCCTGCTCCGGAAGAGGTACGAGAATGAAGGAAACCGCATCAACCGAGAAGAGTGCATAAACGGATACACACTGTTCGTCGTCGAAAGACTACAAGACGTCATAGATGAAATCTACCCCTTAATTTCGCCTCATTGACGAAAAACTATATAAAGATCATTTGGCTGAAAAAAACGACTTCTATGTCGACAACCAACGGAGAACGATGTCTACTAGCATAACTGTGTGCAAGACAAACAACGCATTACAGATTCAGCTGTTCAAGAACGACGTTGGATTCAATGTTTCCACGAGGTACTGGGAATACGGTGCAAGAGCAGTGGATAGAGGCATCTTGAACAGAAACCAGAACAAAGTAAACCAAAGTGAAGAAAAAAACCAATGAAGAATGAAGTCACAGATAAAAATGATTAAACAATATTCTCTTTTCTACGGTTGATTAGGATGGCGCTGGGTTATTATCGCAGAATATAAAGAAACCAAGAATTAAGAAGTCCATTTCCAAGAAACTGTAGCGAGGATGCGCGTTTCATTCGAAGCACATTTTCGTGATGTTCCACCATCTGTACTGGAGCAACGTTTATGTGAAGAAGATGGACATCGTTTAATATTCGCTCAAACGAAATCAGTTCCAGCGCAGAGAACACGAAGGCACACGAAGTATGCATTGGGGGACAACCGCCTCAAGACATTCGAAGCCGTGTTACCAAATGAAAGTGTAACGACTCCGTATAAACTGGCAAGCGCTGGATTTATTTGAGGACAGGCGACAGAACTCGTTGCTTTCACATTGGAATAGTTGTTCATTTCTGGGGAAAAGAGGATATGAGGAATGATAGGTTATACCTCATTGAGATATTTCCACGTGGCCTCATATGATGAAAATGGGTGTCGTTTTGTTAGGCAGGGATACTGGAAGTTGAGTGCCACGAAACATCGCTCTTCAATATCTGGATGAATTATATGAGGGATTTGAGGTTGGATTGTTGAAAAATATCTTCGTTCCCGTCATATGCACATACGAGGAAAGCAAGAATGGGATTACAAAATCGCTATAGCACTGCATGCTACTTTTATTATCCCAAGATGAGAGCACCGCCAAGTACGTTCCGGAGATTTAGGTTTGTTTTTTGTAATTTGGGGTCATTTCTTTGGTAATTAGGTTTATTCTAGTTCAATCCAACGCAACCTTTAGTGACCTCTCGGCCCCAAAACACTACCTACTACTCTTATAATGAGCAACTAAACAATGGCTGAGTTGTTTGTGTGATTAGATTAGATTACTCATGTTCAATCAAACACAACTTCCGAACACACTCCGTCCTATTAGAGGGTTTGAAATCACTTAACAACCACGTGCCACCATAACAAAACAAGATGGCGGCCTCCAGTATACAAAATAGACGACGAAAACACGTGTCACTCTAACAACACGCGCTGCCCATGCGCAATGACACCACATATCACTATGGTAGTGACGTCACAACATGGCCACTCATGCGGGCTACATGACAACGCAACATGACATAACTGGATCACGTGACTGTGATGTCACATATGAGATCCTGCATGAGATCCCACCAATGAGTCCCGAAACATACGAGACATACTACTAACGCATCATAGTCCGGTCGCCAAATGCCAACTTTCTGCTTAACCTCAACGTCGCGTCCACAGTTTTTTCTCTGTGTTTTCTGAAAGATGGTCATCTCCAGATTCAGAAAAAAGTTTACTGGACGTCTAACAGCATTGAGCAATTTGAGATATTCTTTACAGAAAAGGGGTACCCTTTTCAATTCGTATGGTTATCCTGGGTGCTGAAAATCTCATATATAATAGGCATTTACTAGAAAACATCTAGAAGTTTATACTCAGTAGTTCATCGCAAAAGGGTGGCATACTCCGGGTTTGTGAGCCGAGAAAAGATAAATGAGGGAATACGCTTGGTTAAGAGTTCTAGGTGCTATGAGTGATTTGCATGAGGCAGACGCTCGTTATCGCTCGATCTTTAGAGCTACATTTATGAGTCCAAGATTTGCAGAGTCCGCAGCAAAGCAGTTCATTGATCCTACCTCAACAGATCCAATTCCCGATGTCGATGCTTTGAAATCAGTGGTTGCTTTCATGAGAGATGAGCAATCCCTTACTTGGAATCGGGTCGGGTGTGGGAGTACTTGCATTTCCCGTCAAGTTTTAGTTGCTGAGCTTGCTGAGAAGTAGGGCAACGGCACTTTAGTACTTTCCTCCCCACTTTCCCTTCGTCGGGATAGCCACGCTTTTAGCGGATAGATCGAGAGCTGGATCGATTCTACGTATTACACCGGATCTAGATGACTGCGATGCCGAGAGCGCAATGGACGTTTTGAAGAAAAGTATATGCGCAGAAAGAAATGATATTGATATAGATTGAAACACTTTTGATTTCGAGATCAACTTTGACAAAATATCAGCGTTTTCAAGTGGAACGTTGTTGGCTTTTCTAGGTAGCGTGTCACCGAAATTAGACCACTGCCTAGCCGGTGTGCTGATTAGCAACATTGTAGCATCCCTGGTACGTGGGGTACCAACAAAAATACAAATTGGTCTCGTGGCTATAATGAGGGCTTCCAAAGTCCTCATAAAACGATACATGACTTCAGAGTAACATGCTCCTATGGTGAATTGTTGTTTGTCAAGAAATCGGCAACAAATACGGCAGTTTGCAGTGTTTACTTTACACCAATATCTAGTTCTGACGGTGGGCTAATACAGGTAGTGGTAGATAATTTATATGTTGACATAGCATCTCAGAATGTAAAAACTAAGTACCCATTCTCTGACGACTGTTTTGATAACTCAAGCAAATAATACGGCCCAGTCGCAAAACCGTCGGCTCACGCGACTTAATAAGTCTGAAATATCAGAGACTATTGATTATTAGTTGGATGTTGTTCGTTAGTACTGACCGACATACCTGGATATGCCTATTTCTAACGCAAAAGGTTGCATCCTTTCGCTCCAAATTCTTTGTCATTCAGCAATGTCAATTCGAAGGGCCACAGAGACCGATTTTGCATTCACCAGTGATGTTCTGCAAAAGGAAAGTTGGCCAGAATTTAACGGGTATAACACTCGTATACATCGTGAGTCTGGAATGTTCCCTGAACGTCATACTTGAGCCGAATGTCTCCCATTGTTCGACTTGACACTCGCCGATCCCGAAACTATTGCCACTGCAATGAAAAAGGCTCAACAGCTGACACTGAATGCAGGACAGAGCATTACAGTCTTCACTGCTGATCAACAGCTGAATAAAATCGTTGTGCAAGTATGGCGGGCATCCCCAGACGACTTTCCACCTTTTATTCCCCGTTTTGGAGGTATGCATCTGATTATTGGCTATCATACCAGATTTACTCGCTACTCATGCCATTTCGGGCTGCGACACAGTTGGGAGCCTGTTCGAGAGAGGGAAGGGTCGAATATTAAAAGTCCTCCACAGCGGGGACATTCTTTGAAATCTCTCGGTGAGGAAGACGCTGAGTTGTCAAATGTACTCGATCAAGCAACCCAATTCATTTCGACTGATGTACGTATTGATGCGTGGTTTCCGGAATCCCAAGGCAACTAATGCACCGGAACTTTGTTCCCTGCCTCCTGTCACAGCAGCCTTCGGTTTTTAATATCAAAACAGCGCACATGTGTGTGGAAGAACGACCTTCAACCGAGACCCTCCAAATTTAGATCCTATCAAATATGGCTAGAAGGAACTAGAGACTAAATCGCTTCAACCCATAACAGTTCCGTCCCATGTTGATCTGGTCCCAGATGAAGTATTGAAGTTAATAAAACGTTCCAGCTCAAGTCACCATGTAGTACAAACAGGTGCAAATGTAATGCTTCTAACATGGCATGCAAATTTTTCTGCTCTTGCAACGCCACACTAGAGTGTCACAGTGAACAATCAAAGTTAACAGATACATCAGCTATGAATAGCATTTAAAATGTATATAGACTCGTATGTAACCTTTGGTATGCGCCCGGAATGTTGTATTAGCCGCATTCAAACCAAAATGACGAAGTCACTTTAAACGTGGATATTTCAAATTGCCCAAGGCTGCCAGACGTCCATTAAACGTTTTCGTAGCCAAGAGAAGTTACTCTTTCACATTCCATCGAAATAAAACTTTGGACGCCACTTTTAGGTTCAGGGCGGCCTGACTATAATGTACTTTTTATCTATGACTCTGAATTAACATTTCGATCTCTTCTCACATGCAAGATTGAAGAAATTTAATGTCAGGTGAATTATACTACCTCAAAACAGCAAAATAAAAATTATGTTTGGATATATAGCATATAGGAGGCTCACCGATTGTTTACTATATAATACCAGAATCATAATCACCTTAACTTTTTTTATTACGTAATGGATAGTCCTGCGCCCGTGAAAATTTGAAAAATAAGACCCACGTGGTGCTATTAGGAGACATTTCGAGGCTCGAAATAACCTAAATTTTCACCAAGAATGGTATGTCATCTATAATTTCATCAGCTCACGACCCATTCGGGTCGAAGAATTCAAGATTGTCGTGGAGCAATGGCTTTTTGGGGTTTTTTTTGGGGGGGGGGATGGGGGCATGGCCCCAACCCATCACACCAACGGGAAGGGGTGACCACCCCCATACCTTTCCCCCAAAAAAGATTTCGATATTCAGGATATGCATGCTGTATAAAAATGTCTGGTGGTAATAGAGGATAGTAGTGGTCAAAGCAAGATGACAGCGTTGGCTGAAGCTGAATGTTTGGACATATGGTGAGAACCATGTTAGTAACAGTAGGTGTTGTCTTGTTGAAGAAGCATTGGTTGTTGTACTGCTTTAAGACCTGACAGGAATCGTTGGTAGTTGCAGACGCCTATGGTAGTGACGGAAGGCTGTAGTTCTGGGCGGAGGCGGCAGAAATAGTGAAAGCTGATCAGAGGGCAATAGTTAAAGTCGTTTAACCCTTTACCCATCGTAACGACCAAAAATGGGCATTTCTATTCTCAAAAATCGCCAATTAATTTTCAAAATATTTTCATTTTTTGTCTCAAAAACATAGGTTATGACCCCTCGTTGGAACGAGCTCGTCGAGCTCGTTCCAACGAGGGGTCATAACCTATGTTTTTGAGACAAAAAATAAAAAAAATTAGTTATTCGAGAATTTTTTTTGCAAGTGTCGTCTGCTTTTCATGTTAGGTAAAGGGTTAAGAAACCAGTGGTAGTACTACTTGAAAACAGTGATGGGATAAGCTGATAGTAGGAGAACACCGGACGTTTGGTAAAAGTAGAAGAAGTAATGGTAAATGATTGTAGGATTGTCCCAAAACGGCATTAGTAAAAAACAGAAGTTATCTAGTGACGAACTACGATATTTACGGTAATAGCGTTGAGGCTGGGATTGGTGATAGGATATAGCAGTCATTAACCTTTTGAACCCTAGTAGTATCTTCCATTCCAACAGTCCATATTCATTATTTGGGGGTAGACCAGCCTCATGGCTGCACGTTAAAAATATTGATTGGTCTACCCCATACATTCACTTCGCTGCAGGAAATTATGACGCATCATGTTCCTGGGCTGGAAAAGGGTTAACGGTTGTCAGTCTGTAGTTTAGTAATGTTTTGGGGTTCTTCCGCATCACTGGAGCGCAGAACATTACAGTCTAAAGCACTGATTAGATGTTACTCAGGACATTCGAGTATCCAAGATGGCGACATGATCTGGTCCGTTTCGATAATTTTGATCATCTGTTTTACCGTGTTCGGAAATTCAATGCACTCCCATTGAATCGAACACACCTTCAGACACAGGCACATACAGTTGACATTCAGTCTCATAGTAGCGACATGCCACCATTGTGTGTCGCCTCACCCAACTTCAGTCCTGCATATCGTCTTCACATTGATAAAAAGCGACTGTTCTTTTCGAACCGTCCGTCATTGTGGTACAGTTGCATATGCATATTCTTCACCGAGTCGACTAAATCACACATTGCTTCACTGATTTGTTGTGCCAAATTTGTGGCACTTTGACCCTTTTTTTCTCATTTTATCATATTGTCTTTCCAACTTGAAGACCATGGGTTAACTCTGTTCACTTAACCCTTTACGTAATGTAACATATTCAACCAGCGCTATTTCGCTGTTCACAAAAGTCGCCTTACAGATTTGATTATGTTTTTATTTCTTGCCTCAAAACATATTTATGACCACTCATAGGAACGAGCGCAGCGAGCTCGTTCCAATTAGGGGCCATAAATTATGCTTTAATGAAAAAAATAAAATATATCAGTTATTCGAGAAAAAAATTAGTGTCTCCCTCTTGTCGTGTTCGGCGAAAGGTTAAACAGATTAATTGAAGGATAAACAAATACAAATCCGGGTTACACTGGAATCAAGCTGATAAAATCGATTTTTATGTGTGTGTGTGCCCGTGGGAAGTTATGACAATCTCGAATTTAGACGGATTTCTGTTTGTTACGCAAATAAAGAGAAATAAAGCTGCTGTGCCCTTGACGCTCTGACGCTCGTATTGGAATGAGAATTAACCCAAGCTCTGACAGACTTTGTTCAGTTATAAATAAACTCTAGATTTCTGTTGACATCAGAGTCCATCTGTGAACTCAATTGAAGAATATTTTATTTATTTATTTATTTTTTATTTATTTATTTATTTATTTATTTATTTATTTATTTATTTATTTATTTATTTGGGTTTAACGATATTTTCAGCAGCCTGGGTCACCTCGTATTGGACAGATTTAGGAGGGGAGGAAACCGGTGTACCCTGAGAGAACCGCGGAGCAGCGGCAAACAACTGCCAGACACCTCAACTTACTAACACAGCACAAGCAGGAGTATTTATTTATTTATTTATTTATTTATTTATTTATTTATTTATTTATTTATTTGTTGGGACTTAACGACATTTTCGACAGCTAGGATCACCTCGTATCGAACAGTTTTACTGGTGGAGAAAGCCGGAGTACCCAGAGAGAACCAGCGAGCAGCGGCGAAAACCTGTCAAACTCCTCGACATGTACGGTTATTATTAGTTAAAGGCACGTGCACCATCTACATGTTGTACGCCTCAGTAGACAGTTCCACCGTGCGTCCATGTGGGCAATCGGGATTAAGTGCCTTACCCAAGGACACAACGCAGTTATAGCTGATCAGGATCGAACCGTCGTTTTTCACCGCAAAAATAGAAACCCATCTGGATTCAAAGTGAAATGAGTTATCAAAGCAGACTATTTGACTTTGCACTATAATACTTTAACTTATTACCCATTACGACAAGGGACCGTTAAAATTTCAGTAGAAATTGCTGTTACTTCCAAGGTAAATATGATGGCGACGACTGTTACTATTTCAAGTCTCATCATATGAAAACCTACAGAGGAGTGTCAATTTAGAGCAGAGCAAAGTTTTTTTTCGGAACTACAACTTACGTCACAAATCACCCAAATTCAAAGCGCTGTAAAAAACTTTCCCCGAGGCGATTTTTTGGATATGTTGTTGTGTTATTCTGCATCGATAACACCAAAATTAGCTTGCTATGAATTTTTCAGGGTTTAAGCCTTCAGCAACCAGACTAGTGTCATATTCCCCTTCGCCATATTTTAGAGTTAAGAAAATACTGGTTGTATTTTACATGTATTTCGGCGAGAGGGAATATTGCGAAAATGTTAGTCAAAATCGGCAAATTCCGGAAATTACCGCGTTGAACATTAGTTCCACGTTTCTTCTAATTGTTCTTAACGAAAAGACTTCATTAGATACGTTTTGTCCCCTGTAAATGTTCCACGACGGAATCATCTTTCAACAGTAGGGATATGTTGACATCTAGAATCTGTTTTCCTCAACTCCCTTTGAACCCAGTCAACGTGTACGAACACAAATTGATTGCAGTCGGTAAACTGATAACGCCTCTACAACCTGAAACCTTTGCATGTGTACTAACGCATTGTTATCAAACGTTTTTGTAACCAAGTTTCGGAAAAGAAGTGTCTGTTTACTTTGTCGAGAGCATCTTATTCCCTTTAGAATTAGTTTGTATGTTGCTGATGAAGTTTTACAGTTACACAACAGCAATATTTATTTCATCATCAGGAGACTACGTGATTCGGACTGCTATTTCTAAAGACATATTGAACCAATATATTTGAATACAAGGATGGTAGGTGACCCTTCTAACGCCAGGTTGATAATGTCACATTCCAGTCAGTGACACTAAAAGGCAAATAATGTTTTTAAATTTACTCCAAAACATAGCTTATAATCCCTCATTGGAAATAGCTCGACGAGTTCGTCCCATTGAAAGGTCATGTGTTGGGCCCTGCGAATTTCAAATTCCGGGTCGAATCACATCTCAAATCTATCAGGTAGAGCATTTCGAATCTCGAATCGAATGTCGCCGCTCTTCAAGAAGTAGATATTGCATCTTCTTCCAACAGCAAATATTGTCCACTCAAGTGTTGCATTCAACAACAACTCGTCTTTTTGGGCTCACGAGTCAAAAATGCGAAATATTCAAGACACGCAATCAGAGTAGTTTTGGAAGAGGAACCTTCTCGTATTCTTCTTCGATCACCAGGTCTCCTATGTAGAAGACGCGATGATAGGAGAAGAGTTCAAGACGAGGAGACATTTGGAAGGATTTTAAGAACATCTCGACGATTCGAAAATTTCCGAATCAGCTCTACTCAAATCAAGTCGAATCATCGCTGCGATTTCGAATCGAATGGAAATTCGAAGCTTCGCTAGGCCCTAGTCGTTAATTATGTTTTGGAGGCACAAAATGAAAACTGTTACTCATTTTGGAATTGTTTTCAAATGTCGTCTGCGTGTCGTGTTTGGTGAACACACTAAAAATTATAACGGTTGAGAGACTCGTTTTCCGTGTTACAGTTGTGCTGTTTCACTTTCGTGGCACACCATATTCTCTTTCCTAAAACTATCTAAACTACCGTTTTGACACATTACTTTCGCAGCAAGTCGCAGTGCGGGAGTTCGTCATATTGTTGCGAAACTCTAAGTAGCAGGGGAGGGACGGGCCGTGTCTCATTAACCGTAGCTTTACTGGAGCAAAACTGGAACTTTGACGGAGCAGCGTTTAACTCTCTGCACTCTGATGTGAAATTGGCAATGTTTTCAGGAGCAAATATTTCCCATAATGCAATTTGTTATTTAACCAAATATACCTTTTTGGACAGAGCTCGTGGAGCTCTGTCAAACAAAATACAATTGGTTAAATTCATAGTTGAACAGGAGAAAAACACAGTAATTGGAGAAAATTATTCTGTTGCACTACCAGAATGATAGGGGTTAATGTCCAATTTCCACCCAGTCATTATTTTAGTCTATTGAGACAACGTTTCAGCTAACGTTTAAAACATAAACTTAAAAAAGTATAAACATTTCAAACTTTATTGCATTTGAGGTTGCGATGACAGTGCATTCCAACCGTTAATGCAGTAAATTTATTACATTATTGGTTGAAGTGACAGGCGATGTCCAACCTCCAACGCAATAATTGTAATAAATATGTATAACATGTTCAAATGTAATGGGAAAACAACTAGTTACTTTCGTGCAACAAGGCGTCATCCGCCACCTGGTCGAAAACTTCTGTTCACGTTCCTGCCAGCAACGCTGTGGAATCTCATCTGTTAAAAATGGGAAAACATTAACCCTGCTTACCCGATATTTTATCCTCACTTTTTGTCCCATGGTGTTTTGCGATAATTGATCCTATCAATTTTTGTTTGTCCTCTAGTGGGTGCGGAGGGTCAGTGCGGTGGTTGAGAGGTGTAGGCTGCAAGTCGAGAGGTCCTCGGTTCGAATCCCCCCTGCTGCAACCGCGTTGTGTCCTTGGGCAAGACACTTCACTTCATTGCCCACGTGGGGGCACGGTGGCGTTGTGTACTAAGGCGTACTGCACGTCGATGGTGCACCTGTCTTCAGCCAATGCTAACCCTGCTAGTGTGGAGTTGGTATGATTGGGAGCTGACAGTTGCTCGCCATTGCTCGGTGGTTCTCTCCGGGTACTCCGGCTTTCTCCACCCGTAAAACTGTCGTGGTCATGATTAGCCATTGTGCAGAAATATTTTATCTTAAACACCAATAAATATAAATATAAATATAAATATTGTTTGTCCTGTATATTGTCCCTTGAGTGGAACTACTTTAGCATTGCATATAGTGCCTTCGTCCACTCAAGTGTCGAGAAATGTTACAAACTGGCGCACCGCGATGTCCTCGTCGCTCCAAATGACATTTGTTGGAATTTTTCGACTATATCTGTGTATGTAGTTTGGATAGATACGGTCAATCTCTTGCCTCAGAAAACTGTAGGATGAGATGTTATCGTCAGAAAGTCGACAACAAAGAAATGTATGAAATCAAAAAGTTGCCCGGGTTAGATAATTTTCGAATAAACGAAATAGTTACAAATCATTGAATAGATTCGATACTCGAACGGTTCCCGGGACCTATTCAACTATCAGAGTTGCGGAAAATGTACGAGAGAATTGTTATACCAATTTTGTGACGTCATAGAAATGATCAAGTGGAACAACACAGCCCAACATGGCTAATTTAGCAGAGGACAAATATGATTAATTAATAATTTAATTCATATATATGTTCCGTACAACAAAAATCAGTAATCACTAACTACTTTAATTCAAAATTTCCGCTCAAATATCGATAATCGTAACAGAGGTAAACAGAGATTTCAATGATCTGTCCTGATAATTTTGATAAACCTGACGAACAGTAATAATACATACTCATTTTAATTACACATAAATAAATCAATAGTGGTAAACAGTAGAACAATAAATAGAAATAATTAATATTCACTTAATTTAACCCTTTGAACTCTGGTGGTATCTTCCATGCCAGTTCAATGGCAATAATTAGAAGAGTCCATATTGATTATTTGGCGTAGACCAATCAATATTTTCAACGTGCAGCCTCTGGGCTGCACGTTGAAAATATTGATTGGTCTACCTCACATGTTTTCTGAACAGCCATCCTATTTAATAATGTTATGGCGTATCATGTTCTTGGCCGGAAAAGCGGCCGCTAGGGTTCAAAGGGTTAATAATGGTCATACAAAAAGTCGATAATGTCTTGAGCAATTATCTCAAAGAATTATGGGAGAAAAAACTGAGCCCAGATGATCGGGTATGCAACATGCAAAGTAGATGCTACTTTCGTTTGTTTTTCTTGATTCAGTTTTCACTTTGCAGTATTTTTTGTAAAATCTCAATCAGTTAACATAAATCTATCGCGAACAGAATCAAGAAAGGACGCTAGTTTTATTTACAATGCCATTGTATATAAAACTAGCGTCTTTTCTTGATTCTATGGCACGGGGATATTCGAAAAAGAGAAGTTCTCGCCGATTTCCTTGCAGTGCAGAATGTAGAATTAAGTGATGCAATTACTTGATGGATAATTGAAAATTGAGTATTCCATGTGTTCTGTACTAGCCTCATGTATCATTGGTTAAGGGGTCGTCCAACGTAACTTTGGTCAGTTTATTGACATTTTTTCTCAATGCCTCAGAAACAGATAAGAGAAGTAAGGAAAAGCAAATTATATATCAAAATAATGAGTAAAGTGCATAGAAAACGTACATATAATTTTTTTTCAGGAAAAAAGTGAATTTTATGATTTGATGAACATTAATTTGCCAATGGCATAAGTAACGAACCTGTAAAACCACAAAATGATCGGTAATTCGAAAGCCTTGTCTTCAATGTAATGATAACATACTACAGACTCGGAGAAAGCATTTTTATGACACACAATCTGGTGTGTTTTGATGTCGGAATGCAATACAACCAACACAAATTTTGGATGTTCCGGATGTGGCCATGTTACACTGTTGTTTATTCCGGTCATGTGATTACAATGTGGTTCTTGCAGAAATACTCATTTTGGGCGATCGTCAGAATGAAAGGACGTGATCACGTCCTTTATTTGCTCGAGACAATGTATGAGCGGATTTGCAAACAGGTTACAGCAAATACTTGAGCTGTTAATGTCATAACTGCAGAATATGGTTCGAAATTCCCTCTCGTGTTTACAGGCCGTCTGAATTGTTTTGTTGACAAAAAGTCTGAATTATTGCGCACTAAAAAGACAACATGAACCACTTGTAAAAAAAATAACCGAGTGTATAAAATCGGGACGATACACATAAAATCAGGCAATATTCATAACAAAGTAAGCAGAATGCTTCAGAAATCACTTTTTCTCGAAATATATTCCAACCGACCTGGAACTATATTGAGCATGTTGATTTCTCCCGATGTTGTGAAGTTATTTACTTCCTAGTAACCATGGAATTTCTCGCGGCTGTGTTTGATGTCTGCAAAGAACCGATTGAAGATGGGTTGAAAATGATGCATTCACGCTTTTAGATAACGTGCGATTGGACGATGCCGTGAATTTAGTTTTTTCTTGCAACCAACTATACTAACTCAAGCGTCGATCAGTGTCTTTTATCATAGTTTTACACTGAAAAATGTGACAAATCTCCTTTACCGGAAACTATCTCCCAATTTGCATATCATAATAAACATAACCGCTGTCAGCGTGACCGTGTGGTCAAAACCCAAACGAATTATCGAATCCACGGTCAAAATTAACCGCAATTGGCATTTAAACAACTGAAATACACGAAATATTCGCAGTTTCTTCTTTATCCATGCCGAGTTACTTTTTAACCAGACCACATGCGTTCAGTTTCGTTTGTCGGCATAAAACTGATATTGTTAGTGGTAATTAATAGTACGAGAAGGCGAAAGAAGCCAAACAGTTTCCCATCATCTATAAATTAATTAAAATTGATCATTCCTTTTATTTTACTGAAATTATGAATTGATAAGGTGGGTGTGTTGCGATTATTATTTCCCCAGACCTGGAAGTTGGAAAATCAAAGGTGCATCTGACCTCTGTCCTCTAACCCATATATCATGATGTACCAACATTCTCCCTTGTATCTCAACCATTGCTACTCCAACTTGAAGGATATTTGGTGTTGTGATCGAGCATCATGGGGAAACGATACCTGTGTAGCTTCTGTAGTACGCGTTTCTTCCCACATTTTTCCAGAGTTATGGTACTTTTTCACTCTTTCGAGTTAGAAAATTTTGTTTATAACTAGTTGATTTGTTACAATTTGTTGGAAAATGCCTGCTGACACCCTCATATTTATTGCTACAAAATATTTTAGGTGAATATTTTGTTTCTATTACTTATCAAGCGACAAGCTAATGAATAATCTGTACAAAGCCACCAATCTGATGTTTGACACTTTTATCGGAGCTGTTATGGAGGCTTTTGGAACTCAAAATGTTGATTATGGCAGGACTTTTCTATTCACCCATTAATCGATAAATTATGTATTATAGTTGGAAGTAAGAAGCATGAAAGGCCCAGGACTTAAAGTCTAAAAAGGATGTTTTGCAATGTAACATGATTTTTGCAGATACACTCAGTTGGCGGGTTAACCGTCTGATAGTGTTTGGAATATGTGTGGCCAGAATCTTCAAAAAGAAAAAAGAGAGTTAAACTTTGAGAAAAAAGGCATATGCCTTGAGTGCCGGAGGTAGAGTCATACAAGGAAGAGAGCCCCCCAACCCACCCACCCACCCACCCACCCCCCGGAATTATTTTGTCAAATGGAGCTCACTTGTCACCTTTTGGGGATTGGTTTGTGTACTGCGTTCTTGAAAAAAATATGAGAGACCCTCTGGATGTGCCCTTCTGATCTGAATATGCCAATAAGCCTCCTTGGGGAAAGTAATGCAATAATGGTTATGTAAGGTTGATTTGATGTGTTTTGAATAAAGATGTACTTTTAAGTACATTAGATGGCTTATTGCAGTGACAGGTTACAGTTACCCTTATTTCTTCTCCATCAGATATAATGAGGGTATTGGTGTCCAAGAGTGAACAAAGCTATGATACTTATTGATAAACCAGACAATTTAACAATTTAATCACTATCAAATTGATGCATGGGATAAAAGGGGTTACAGTGCAAGGGATTTGTAAATATATTTATTCAACTACAATGTATGACTTCGCCGTGCATTCTACATAGGAGAATATCATAGTTTCTGTCCAAACCACCACAGTGACACATACATCTTTATATTGGGAGACACTCTTTTGTCCTTCCATACTTCTTCTGGTGGACTCCTTCAAGTTGACCATTGTTGAACTCCCCAAATCAAAACATAAACAAAAGAAAATGTCTGCCTTCAATCAGTGAGCACTCCACTTATAACATTTGGTCTCAATCTTTATTACTTTCATGAATTAGGAAAAGATTACTTCGATTATGTACTTCAGTGTTCATAGCCTACACCTGTTATTTTACTTTGAGGTATTTTATTGTAAAACTTTTGTTTTCTTACTTATGGCATAGCAGACTTCCCGTTGGTCCTATTTACACATGGCAGAAGTTCCATGGCGAATTCCAGTTTCCATATGTTGTATGTTTCATTCCAACCATTTTGGTATATAATTTATTTGGGTTATTCATGTTGGGTCTTTTTTAGACTTGGAAGAAAATTGCATGAAATTTAACCAAAGTTAGGTTGGACGTCCCCTTAAGTAGTATTCCCTTTTTGGGGTCTGTCGGTGACCGAGTGGTATGCGTGGTTCACTATAGTCTCACTAGGCGGTTGGTGCCGAACGAAACACTCCCGGCGTGAGTTCGAACCTCCACCATGACGTTGCAAAAAAATATGTTATTACTTCTTTTTTTAATAAGGTGTTGGAAATTGTGTTTGGACAACGTTAATTATCAATGAGTGGGAGAGCGTGGTGGCTCAGTGGTATACTGTTGAAAGTCTATGCTAGAGGTCTCGAGTTCGATCCCTGTCTGGGATGACCCGCGTTGTGTCCTTGGGCAAGACACTTTATCCCAGTTGCCATATTGGAGCACTATGACGCCATGTACTAAGGCGTACTGCACGTTAATGGTGCACATGTCTTCAACCGCTGTAGCCCTGCTTGAGCGGAGCTTGAACAGAGTTAGAATGTTGAAGAGCTGACAGTTGCTCGTCGATGCTCGGTGGTTCTCTCAGGGTACTCCGGCTTCCTCCACCCGTAAAACTGTCACGGTCATGATTAGCCATTGTGCATAAGTATGTGACCTTAAACACCAATAAAGAAATAAATGTCAGTGAGTGGTTGCTGTTTCCTTCAGTAAATCATTACTATCAACGTTATTGAATTAGGTGTGAAGTATTTATCTAATTAAATACTTTTGTTTCCCAGAACTTTCCGTTATCAAACTCGGCTACTATAACTTCAAACTTGACTGAATATGACGCCGATTTCGGCCGATATGAACGAAGCTAGAGCTGTCCTCTTGATGTGTTACTTGGCACAACCAGTTTTATTTACATCGAAATCTTTCACCGTTTTCGCCGAACGCAATCAGGAAAATTAGTGTGGCCACGCATAAGTTTTCGTATAATCGGGAATTAAAGATGTCAATAAGTAACAATTAGGCGGATGAAGTGACGAATGAACGAGTTTTACGGAAAATTCAACGTAAAACTATGGTTCAGAGTCGTAGGATTGGTCGATGTGGGAGAAGAGCAAGTTGATCTAACCGAACGTCGCGGCTTCTCCAGTGTGATAGTTCGGACAGCTAAACTTGGAGAAGATGAAACTTCGGACAAAATTTTGAACTTATTTGCTTTGGTTTAATGAATAAAGAGGTTATTACTTTGTTGGTATCATATGGGCCAAGATATCAGCCTTTGGCAATTTCACATCAGTTTTCGACCTTCAGCCTCAAGTTCATTCGGGCCCATATCTCGTCTGGTATGAAACTAACCGAGCAGTAAGATCTAATTAACATGGCTCCCATCTCAATTGGTAATCGACGATTTTTAACCCTAAATCCTAGCCATCTTGCCATGTTCTTCCTTCAAAGGATTTGAAAAGTAGTACACTCTTCTAAAATGTGTTTGTATTTGGTCGCCAGTGATACATTGGAGTGTGGACACATTTCTAGCACTGTGCCCCCCCCCCCCCCCCCCCACCCCTACACACACACACAATTCACATTCAAAATGCATGCTTAACTGCTACTGAAAGATTTTCTACTGGGAGAGGCGACGTCAAAAGCTGAAACAGTAACCATAACAACATGACTTAAATATATCCTGTTGATGTGGCGCGTGAGGCTGATAGATTGTAGTTGGCAAATGTATGACGGAGCTGCAACAATATGTTGTCACATAAGTGAAGTTTTTGCGCTCTTAGAAACCAAAAATCCGGCATCTTCAGGCATGCCGGTGATCTTTAGTTGGGGGCGGTAATTTCTTTCAAAAAATGAATTGATGATGGAGTGGAGGCCAAATATTATGCTTGCATTGATACACAGTGTGTTTATCTCTTTACCAAATACGAAGGGTATTCGACACTTGAATAACTGAAACATAGCTTATGCCCCCGAAGTGGAACCAGCTCAAAGGGCTCGTTCTTAACTAGTCGCCTGTTATTCTTCTTCTTTCTGGGGACTAACCCATCCTACTTTTCTTACTTTCTGTCAATTGGGATAGTCAAGTGCAATTGGTTTCAACTTGTACCAAACTACGTATGTTCCACTCAGAAAACGGAATGGTAACAAATGTCCCGTTATTCACGTCTTAGGTGGAAAAATTTGGTTACACTGTCTTTTCATTTTCTACTTGTTAACTACATTTTGAGTGGATATGACTGCGGATAATCAACCACCTTACTGTCGAATATACACTCAATGTTAATGTAAGCTATGTAGCACTTTGGAAAATATTTAGACATAAATATTGTTTAAAATAAGTTCTAAAATGAAAACTAACAACAAAAAACTACCGTATTTGCACAATTTCAACAGGTATTGACAAGGTTATGATTGTACAATGACTTCGCTGGTCATTGGTAATAACCTATGTTTTGAGGCAAAATATTAGAAATTTTAGATATTCAAGAAATGTTTTTGCAAGAGTCATCTTCTATTCGAAGTGTTAAAAGTTGTTCAGCCACCCTGACAGTATTCAACGGAATCTGCAAACCAAAACATTATTTTGAATTTGATCATAGTACTATGTAGACATTCGGCTTTGTGTGGTTTCTTGCTTAGAACAGACACAGACGACACTTGCAAATTATTTTGTAATTAACTAAAATGTTTCATGTTTCGACTCAAAAACACCACAGCGTTTGACTCCTCAATGGGACCGTTCCAATGCGGGGCCATAAGCTATGTATTTGGTGAGTCACTCTGCCATTCCATTCGATTACACGCATTGTACATCACTGATTTCCTGTTCTACCATAAGAGGTGGTTGTAGATACTTCCTGTTTCTCCATCACGAGCTTCTGGATGGCAGTCATCTTATAACACCTTTGTCTACCAAATTTACTACATTTGCAACGCACTACTAGGCTTTTTTATCCGCCTCAACATTTCAGCGCTCAAAAACAAACTGTTTTATCCCATCTATAAATGATTCCCTCCTGTTTTCCCCAGCAAGCACAAGACTATTTTGTATGTCTTCCACTGCTACAGTTTTTGTTTAGAATCGGGGAACCATTTCCCCGATTCTAGACAGAAACTGTAGCATGATTCATACATGTATTGTTCTAAATATTCCCCATCGCGAGAGGCGTTGACTCAACCCTCACTTGCTTGCCACCTTACCGACCGGAAGTGGAATGATCTGAGATAGAGAACGTGTAGAGATTACATGCCGAATACCACCTTCAGGGTCACTGCAAGATTTCTGTCTGGGCACTGGGCAACAAACCAAAATGTCTTTTACAATGGCACTTGATGGTAAACGACATTTAAAATAAACAACAATGACATTTAAATGACTTTGTAAACACCCTGTCTTATAATCAGACTTTTTCACCAAGAATTACAAAGAGAACCGTTTTGTGACACTTTGTACCATTTTAGCCCTTTGAGCCCAACAGGCCGATTTTCCGGCCCAGGGTGGCTCAGTGATTACGGCTTGGACTTTAAACCGAAAGGTCCAAGGTTCGATTCCCGCCAGGGGGTTGCTGCATTATGTCCTTGGGCAAAGCACTTCATCCCGATTGCCTGCGTGTGGGCACGGTGGCCCTGTGTCCTAAGGCGTATTGTACGTCGATGGGGCACTTGTCTTCAGTCAATGCTAACCCTGCTTGACCTAGTACGTTGGCGAGTCTGGTAGTTGCTTGCCGTTGCTCGGTGGTTCTCTCTGGGTACTCGAGCTTTCTCCACCCGCAAAACTCGCCGGCACGAGGTGGTCCTGGCTGTCGAAAGTGTCGTTAAACCCCAATAAATAAATGAATAAATAAATAAATAATTAAATAAATAGTGGCAGACCAATCAAGATTTTAATTACTTGTTGTCCTTATTCGACAGCCAACTTCAAGTTAGAGGCAATACATATTTCAATCTGAAAAGGATTATCTTTAGTTATTCGTTTATCGTATCCTGTCCAACGACAGCAAATAGGGCATCTTTTCAGTCGAATTTTTTTCTATTAACCCTGGTTACTGCAAATACGCAACAAAGTGTTTATAACATTAGTATGAAATAAAATATCTGAATTAACTTGATTCAAAGAAAAACAAAACGTGCCGATTTTTAGAATATTTTGAACAACCTATTTTTATTTTCAAAACACTGAAAGCTGAATTGATCATGGAACTGCTTTGAGGAATATAGTACTAAATAGTGACTTGAAATTAGATAAATCTTGAACAATATATTAAATGCTCTTTAAAGATTGGAATATCCCTTAATCAGATCTTCCCAAGCCGTCGAACCTTAGCACCGGGGCCATTGAGTTGTGTTCTTAAAAAGGAGTACAGTTCGCACTTTTTTTCTGAATCCCCGAAGGAATGTTAAAATCACGATAAACTAGGAAATTCTCCATACCCGTTCATTTGACGTTTCGCAAAAAGCAAGTAGAATGTAAAATTTAGTTCTCAGGCCGAGGATTTGTTGGGTTGACCTCGACCCTATGTATCAAATTCATCAATTTGGTCTTAGCATAATGTCATCACATGAATAGTCTCTTATTATGGTCTGATTGGAATGCTTTGAAACTTGGTGCGGCAAGAGGAACAAATACATGACGGCAACCCTCTAAATTCTTGTTTATAAAAGCCAAGGTCGAACTGAAGGCCAAGAGGTCGCAAAAAACTAGAACCGGTTAACTGGTTGATGTGTACCACACTAGTACCCAACTATGTTTGGTCGACACTTCTATAAAACAGTAAACTATGTTTACATATCGTCGACTGAGTGCTAGAATGTTCTATGTCCCATAGGGGACATAGAACATTCTAGCACTCAGGCGACGATATCAGCCCAACTAATAATCTTACTGCATACGAAGAGTGCTGCCGGTCGATAGTTCTCTGGTTACCACTGTCCGAAGGGGCAGAGGTTTTTTAATTCTGTAAGAAATCCGACGCTGTTATGGGTTCTTTGTTTGTCCAACGTTTGTGGAGTTTCCATTACACGCCTGTTCTGTGAAATCCCCATCTACAGCAATTCTAAAACATGCGAGAAATGAAAATCCGTTCCGCACACATGTGCCGAACGGAAATCATTGACGGCGTTTGAAATAGAAGCGAAATTCCATTGGAATTTTCTACAACTCGTGCACCGCAATTACGGATTCCCCTCGCAAATTTGGTTTTCGATAAAATGTGTTCTTTTTATTGTCAAATGAATTGCTGAGTGTCCTTCTAATAATTGCTTTTATATGCGTGAAGGAGTGTAATAAACACAGAACGACACACGCGCGTGAACGGGTTAATCGGTATGGTACTTGTGCCATATCGATTAACCCATTCACACGCGTGTGTCGTTGTCTGTATGTGAACAGACTACCAATGATGAAATGTGAGTCTCCTTTATTCACAGAGATATTCAAATATTCTTTCGTTCCCAATAGTTATAGACATTCGAATCAAGTATTGAATTCGCCTTGAAAACATCAAGCTCTTAACACAAGAGGTGAAACTACGCAGCGTAATCATAAACCTACTGTGAGTATTCATTCCAAATCCTTAGGTCATCAAACCTTTGGTCGAGTGAGAAACATTTCTTCTGTTGATTCAAAGAAAATGATTCGATTTTCCAACCAACTAATATATTCCAGACGGTTGAATCTAAAAACCTGAAATAGTTGAGTCTTGTGAATCTAAACAAAGGCGATTTACTATTGAAGGGCTAGACTGGTTCCAGGCCATAACAAGGTCGACTGTTGGATTTAGAGCTTTGTGTTGCCCCAGCCATACTACTGATCAGCAACTCAGGCAAATTTGCAGGGTGGCTTGAGAGCATAGGTTTGGGGAGTGATTGACACCCCAGACTCACAATTTGCGTCCATTCCCACACACCCTGAACTTGACACTTCTGACTATAACCATGGTGACATTTTTAGCTGTTGAAAACCGAATGGCAGTCATTGCACTACGCGGGAGAGCTGAATCTGTCTTTCTAACAATCCATCTGTGCCAAGCTACACGTTTCTAACTGCATGTAAATATGAACAGTGTCTTCTTGTTTATTTTAACTTTGCAATCTTATAATGTAAAGATCTAAAGTTTGAAAATTTTATTTGCACTTGACAATATTTCAATCACTTTAAGTAAGTCACCAGTCCACTTGAAGATATTTCAACATAGGTTCATTTTTGAGGTTCCTTCACGATCGAGTCATATACAAAAAGTTTACCGACAGGAGTTACCACGGAACATTTTGATGGGATAGCAGGGCTAATGGAATTGAAACAAAGGGACGACGATAATCACATTCAACTTTTTCAGCAGCTGTATAACAAAATACAGCCTAACAGAGGCAAGTCAGGGTTCTTGAGTTCAGGGAAAGCCCCGGATTTTAGAAACTCCCTAGTCACTGTCCTAGGATTCCTTGAATATTGGAGCTTTTCTTGGGAAATGAGACATGGTATACAGGCATTTGGTGATGAATCACGTCAACGATATTTAGCTCGTCTTACAGCAAGCTAAATATTGTTTCAGTGGATCGTCTCTGTCTAATAGAATCTCTGCTGAATAGAATGAAAATCATGCAATAGACTACGAATACGAACGAGATATGACATTTAAATAAAAATTATTGAGTATAAATTCCCTCAGTTCATATGTTCTTGAATTCATAAAAAGGTATTAGATTGGAGTGCCTTTATTTTTGACCCCTAGCCTTGGCGAAAATTGTGTGTTACTTTTCTCATGGTCCGTTAAAACCTTGCGACTTGGCAATATAGCGACAAAAACCTGAAAATCCTTCAATTGGCCATAGAGAAATTGTGAGAACAGACTTTAGGGATCAACCTACAAGAAATTGTCAACAAGCTACATTTGATGTCAGTTTGTTCAGAAATGTTCTAGCAAAAAACATATACAAAATCTGTTATTATTTGGACAAGATTCGAGCCATTTTGTTGCTATCGAAAACTGTGGAATACAATGTATCATTCGACAGATTTTTTTTCAAACCATGACCTGGGGGGAGAGGGGTGGGGGTGGTAATATTAGACTGTAACAATATTCCTATCATTCTGTTTGTCTAAACTTCTGTGAGCAGACTGGCGTTTTTGCTCTATGAGTCAATTTCAATAAATTGGGCGTAACGTAAGGTATAAAGCGTGACTCCCCGCTTGTCGACATTCATAATTAAACGAACCTTATGCCCGGCAGTATCTAGGTCTTTTTTAAAATCATCGGCATTGTGCATGAGAGATGATGTCCCTTTAAATTCTGTTGAATTTTTAATTTTCATGGGATGGCTGGTTGTGTATGTATGTCTATGTATTGCAGCGACCCCAGATGTGTAGAAACAAAATTTATTATACGCCTCTTCTATGAAATCCTCATCTCCAGCAACACAAAACCATGCGGAAACACATGTGTGGAATGGAAATCGTTAAAAGACTATTTTTAAATAGAAGCGAAATTTCACGGGAATTTTCTACAAATCGTGCACAGCAATTACAATTTGAATCCCAAGCGGTAGCCAAAATCGTCCCCTGAGTTCCAATGCGTTCTATGTGCCAGTAGGCACATAGAACACATTGGACCTCAGGGGACGAAATAAGAACACGGGTTTCCCTCCAAAATTTGGTTGGCGATAAAATGTGTTCTTTGTGTTGATAGTTGTCAAATGAATTGCTGAGTGCACTTCTAACAATTATTTTAAATGTCGTGAAGACGTGTAATAAACACAGAACGACACATGGGTGTGGATGGGTTAATCGATATGGCACTTGTGTCATCGCGGAAAGATAAAACTTGAGCGGCCTCGAGTTTTATCCTTCCGTGATGACACAAGTGCCATGTTGATTAACCAATCCACACGCGTGTGTCGTTCTGTGGATGTTCGCTACTTTGACCTCACCGTATTTGTGCACAAGATCACCGATTCACCATATTATACTTTTTCTTGACTTCGCGTCTCTGACTGAGTGTACACATTGGTCATATCCGTTTTCCAATGATGCATCAGTAGAATGAGTTAATCAGTGACATCCGCAATCACTTTACCCGCTACACTACTGAGGTCGGAACAACCACAGTTCTGATTCCACGGCCGAAATATTCTGTGCTCAGTACACAAATCGTTGGCCACGTCACAGCTAGAGTCTCGGATGTTTAAGATTAAAAACAAACAAGTGGGGAGACGATCTTCAAAATTTACAGAATTTTATTCATGATTAAACTATTAAATAACAGAGTCATAACCTACTACTAGTTCCGAAATAACTGGGTCTCACACCGCCAAACAGTGGAATAGAATATTCGCTCCTTCTGGCAAGAGCCAACGCACAGTTTAGAAATGAGACTGAGACAGAATTTACAATCTTTTTTTTGTTTGTTTTGTTTTGGTTTATATACTGTGCACACGCCCGTAACAAGACCACACATCTGGAAGTTTGCAAAGTTAGCATGTGCCAAGTCAGCTTATTCCACGTCGACATACTTACAGTCATGTAGGCTAACCAGTGTCCAGTTATCATCTTGATACATAGCTTTCATAGCCCGACATCGGTTGAGGACACTTAAAATGAAATCCGCAGTCGCGATGTCAAGTTGAAGGAGCTTACACTCTAAAAGCAATTGGCTTTAAAATCAACACAAACCAACAGTGTTGAGTGAATATGAACCCAATTGGGTTCATATTCACTCAACCCAGTTCATTTGGGTTGACTTTTCACCCAACTGATTTTAGCGTTTACAGGCATGGAAGCACAAGCGTTTGTATTTCCAGTAATTTGAGATCTTGCGAAATATCTGTGCCATCCTGATAGCATATTAAATATTTTGATATGTTCAATAATAAATTCGCCTATTGTTTACTTAATTTGCTGTTAATATTGCCTGAAATTGTCAAACAATTGAAACACATTTTCCAATACTTCTTAGTGCAAGAGTACAACCTCAGTGCAAGAGTAATAGAGTTTACACTTTACATTTTAACTTCAGAGATTCCAAGTCGTCATATTTTTCTATTAAATCTTGCTTTTAATAATTTACCCTACTATAATTCTATACACTATTCGCCAACTGTTCGACGCTACGGTTTATCCCTTGTTAACTCTTTGAACGCGATAGGTCGCTTTTCCGGTCTAGGACCATCAATCGACCTGCATTCATAAAATAATAGTTGGTCAGTGAATTTGTGTGAGAACACCAATAAAGATTGTCAACGTGCAGCCCAAAGGCTGCACGTCGAAAATATTGATTGGTCTTCCCCCAAGTAACGAATATAGACTTTACCAGTTTATTGCTCTAAACTGGCATGGAATATACCACCAGTGTCCAACCAAAGGGTTAATGCAAGATGGATTTATGTACGCATCGATTCTTTGAATCTGAGTTCAATAACTTAATTCACACTAAATTTTTCATGGGTTTTAAAATTCACTGGAGGTCAGTACTACTATTAACCATTCGGCTTCCGCCGACATGTTCTTGGCGTTTGACCCTTCAAGCGTCATATTTCTTCGAAAGGAAAGTAGAAACGCCTGAGAAAGTCGCAGGTGTCATGCAGATGCTTGGACAGTGAATCGACTGTTTTTGTTTTACCTGAAAACGGGTATATTGCCCCAGCAAAATGAAACTCCATTGTCAGTGGCGACTTTGGTTGGGAATAATAATTACGCATTTACGGCGGCCATTTTAGAGGTTATCGTGGTTCGATAGATATCATATTTACTCGAAATGACCCTTTAAATTCCTCTGTACTCCAATTTACCGTATATTCGTGATTTATCAGACTTGTTATAGAGTTTAAACACTTTGGGCGCCATTATGAATTCCAATGTTTTCCCTAAGCGAATTTTGCGGATTTTGTGTATGCTGTTCATGCGATTTTCCTGTAACAACTGACATCAAATTTTTTTCGAGGTCTAATACCCCCCTCTCCCTATTGACTACACTACTAAACATTGTGATGCAGGGTATCCGTCTGTACTTATGCATAGATGCATTTAGTACGCTCAGATGACAGATGGATCTCTTCCTATACAGCAATCAAAATTTCCGGGCACAACAAAACAAATTTTATTTAGTGCCTGAACTAACGGATAAGCGAAGTAGTGGTCTGTGAACTGAAATGTGGTTGGTGGCGTTCAAGTATTTATTGGACCATGAAGACAGGCTGATAACGTTTTCTTTGTATCCACCCATTGAGTCACTTGTACAAAGATATACTTTTTTCTGTGTATTGTGAATCGACTTATGCCTCAAATTGAACGAACGGGGAAATGGTTTATGCCAACATGAATATGTAAAACCTTAAGCCAACCAGGACAAGCTTTCACGTACCTTCCCAAGTCAAGAATTGTGTTAAACTGACTTGTATGATAAATGTACCTTTCCATTATATCTAAAATCATGTTCGCTCTATGATATTTACAGCAGAACAGGGTACTGAGTGAATAAAGGTGATGACGAACTACATATTATGGGCACAATGCGAGAAAATCGAGCCTCATTTTTTGGACTTCACGTGTTCTTATTCATCCACTGCAATTAAATGCTGTAGGTTTTTCTGATCGGACGTCTTGATCGCGCCCTGTGTGCGTTCATGCTAGCAAAACAACATATTTTCTAGAAGAAGCACATTCAGCAACCCCTCCCCACACCCTCATCGCTGGTATTTTACATTAAATCACTCACATTGTATTACGATAAATATCTACCGGTGTTTCAATTAAGGCATCTTAAGTTAGGTTTTAGGGCAGAGAGTCTATGCGGTCAAAATGTTAGTTGAAACTCAGTACTTAAAAGCACAGTGGGAATAATTTAACATTTGTTGGGGCTGTAAACGTCCGTACACAGGTTGGGGTAAGTGGGTAGCCCAAAGGTGTTAGAATGTGTTTTTAACCAAAGCCTTGTAAATTTTATCTGGAGAATTTCTGAGTGATAACTGTGTTCTTACAAAGCTAAAAGCGCCCATATACAGCAGTTACCTGCCCCAATACATGACCTTTTTGCAACGAAAACCTTGCAACGAAAACCTTCCGAATGACTCAAATTGTTCATTTTTTGTCAAAAAACGTAGCTCATAGCTTCTTCGTCTAACGAGTTGAACCGGGTCTAGACAATGTGGCACTATACACAAAAATATCCTTTCGACAGTTTTACGACTTTACCAAGCACGAATAGAGTAAGACTATTACCGGAAAATCTTGAATAGCTTAGTAAATTATTTTTTGCCTAAAAACAAAACTTATGACCCCTTACTGGAACGAGGGTCATAGGCAAAAATCTTGAGACAAAAATGAAGACAAATATGAAATTTGAATGCCGATTTTTGTGAACAGCGCTAACTTCTATTAGATGTTATATTGTACAAAGGGTTAATCCCACTTCAAGCTTCAGGCTCATATCACGGCATAATGGAGAATTAGTCAATAGCAAATATTTCTATCTCCCAGATGTCATGGCTCCCTTTTGGTGTGATTTGTATGTCAGTCAATGGTTACAAACCACCTGCACTTGACAGATATGCTAATCCATGCCTAAACTATTGATAGAAATGTATTACTATAATATGCAGGGCCCACACAGAGCCGATGTTTAGGCAAGTAGTGTTTTAATATATAGTTAGATTTAGTCAACGTGCCCAGTGATACCAGCATAGAATATGATATTGGTTTGGGGCCCGTGAGGCTTCGAAATACGATTCGATTCGAATCGTCTCAATGATTCTATTCGAGTCCATTCGCGCCGATTCGAAACTTTTCAAATCATCGATTGTGTTCTGAAACTCCTACCTGTTGGCTCCTCTTTAGGTTAAAAAGGTGTTTTGATTCCCAGGCAATTCCTCATTGAATGTGAACCCCCCTCAGTGGATATTTTTATTGCCTTTCATTGTCTTCCAATATTAGTACAAATTCAAGAAGAAACGAAACGAAACTTTTCACATTTTTTGATTGATGCATATTTATTTAGTTGTGTCTCCAAAATGATTGACTTGTTACAATTTATGGGAGAGTGCCAAAACTCTCTCGTAAATTGTAACTGGGTAAATTCCCATAGGTTCAATACCTTTACTTCAAAGATAATATGAAGAGCATCGAAAGAAAATGAAGCCTTTAAATTGCAGTACAAAAAGTTTGTTTTTGGAGGAATGGTTTATTTTTCAAATTAAAAATGAATTTATTTGTATAAATATGCGCTATCTATATTTCTATATGTAAAAAGACATACGAAATCCTCTCCATGTTTGATCACTTTTTGCAAAAGAAACATAAAAATTAAAAATAAAACCCTCCCTCCCTCCCTCAATGATTTAAAAAAAAATTCCTCAGATTGAATTAATTTATTTTGTGTGGAGTTAACTTATCTTTCGTCACCAGGTCTCCAAACTGCCTAATATTCCAACTACATCATCAATTGGTGACGAAGGCATGCCTTGGTGATAGAGATGAAATATTAGTGAGTTGGGTATTGAATCATCGCTTTCGGGACAAATGAGGTTTAGACCACTCCCAAATCGGACATCATTACGACGTCACTGGTTCAATATTTGCATTCTCTGAACACCAAATGCGATGTCATTTGTGCCATAACAGAGGGTCATAATCGGGAAAGAGCGTGTGTATGTGTGTTTTACTTTAAGCAATCCGAGGCCTAGCTTCATAGTTTTCCTGATTTTGCCAGGGCTTGTCTATGTATATAGAAGGAGATGCCAAAACATGGTTGTCTGATGAAAGTGGTAACGTTGTATAGATAGAGGATATTGAATGAGTGTTTTTCTCATATAATATTTATGAAACTAGTCTTAGAATTTTCCGTTTTGGCGAGCCTCTGGCGAGCCCAAACGGAAAATTCGAACGAGTTTCATAAATATTATATGAGAAAAACACTCATTTCATATTCTATTTATCATATGACACACACACGCACAAATTAACCACTTAGTATGACTTTTTAACCCATCACCTAACTTGAGTTGCAGACGGCACTTGGAAAAAACATCCTCGTATAACTACAAAATTTTCATTTTTTGCTTCCAAAACATAGGTTATGACCCCTCATTGGAACGAGCTCGTCGAGCTCGTTCCAATGAGGGGTCATAACCTATGTTTTGGAAGCAAAAAGTGAAAATATAAAAAAATGAATGGCATTTTTCTTGTAGGTTAAAGATTAATACAACAATATAACCCATCCTAAATAGGACAGATAACGTAAATTCTCCCTACTGAAATTATGCAAATGTGACCCAGTTGTATTTTGTTCAGCCAATCAAATTGTCTAGTTTTGAAATTGGCCAATGAAATTAACGGAAGGCTTTATTTATCACTGATTAATATGAAAACAAAATATCAAATGTTTTAAAGTGAACAAAACAGACGAATCATATGATAATTGTAAATATCGAATAGTTATTCTGAAGAAATTCTCATATTTTAATGGATAAGTTTTGAATTACAAGATGCGAATGTTGGATATTTCACTTATTAGAAATGTAATGTATCTCTTTCCTATTTTTAGATGGGTTTAAACAGAGAATAATAGTCAAACGTTCAAATTAATTGGGGAAAAAGTTCAAAAAGCCAGCTTCTGGATTGTTATACTACTCTACAAGAAAATGCCTGAAGTTTATAAAAATCCAGAAGTTGGCCTTTGGCGCGCGGTTTACACCACTTTACCACAAGTGGTGAACATTTGGTACACCAAGCTACTTTGGGTATATTTTATTTACACCATGATCGTCAGATTACTAAGAGTTTAAATGTTAAATAATTCAATATTCACATGTGCGAATCTGTTTTTGTTTACATGAGCACCGGTGGGTGGTACTTCTGCTGTCAATTTTGTCGCCGATACGAAATAGAAAACGAAACGCGCTAATTACGGGGCCTTTTTCATTTTAATAACATAATAACATACTTTTATGAGTTATGGATGCTTTATTAACATGAGACAGCGTTTGTTTGTTAATTTCTGGTATCTTATGAGGTAAACTTATTTAAAAACGTAATAAATAATTACCTGTTTCATTTCACTCTTCACGGGGCGACGAGCGATAAATTTGGACAAGTTTGCATTCAAAGCGAGGTCACCAAAGGTCAGCTTGGATGTACTCCCGCTGTAGGTGTAAATTTTAACTATTGAAATCCCATTGCTGACGTGTTCACCACGGTTGGGGTGTAAAGCTAAAATTTATGTCATAGTCTTTTTGTATATAGTAGATTAGGTGATTCATGGTATAAAACTTTGTTAACATTTTGAAATTTAAATTTTTAGATAAAATTTCAATACCTTAGTGTTAAATTCAATGACAACTTTAGAAAATTAAGGAAGCTAAGTTTTCTGTAAATTTCTCCCAATGATCAAAAGTTTAGGGCTGCGGGGTATATCGACGAACCGATACACACAGATATCCAAACCAATATCGATTGAATACCGGTGTAATTACAAAAATATCGGTTTATCGTCATTATTTATTTACCCACAATTTAATTTTCAAGATGTCTTCAGTTTTAACTGTATCCCCGATTGAATAATATTATCCCTTTACCCAAGGAATAGTCCGCATGTGCCTGCGTAACATACAAATTCACTAGTTGAAAAAATAATTTTCAAAAATTTTAATAAAACTATTTCATATGACCCCTCATTGGAACGAGCTCGCTGAGCTCGTTCCAATGAGGGGGTCACATGATAATGTTTTGTAGAAATTTTTGGAAAAATCTGATAACGTATTATTTAAAATAATAAATTTTGTTAACGTCTGCGTTGGGTAAAGGTGTTTCGAACCGTATCATCAAGGCATGCTGATTCATTCCGACTGTGATGCCTCACTTATGTTCAGATATCTGAACAGTTTTCGATATACAGGAAAACCGCGGTGTTTTTTTTTTTGTGTGTGAATACCGATACCGGTATTCAGTTTTGAATATCGTGCAGCCCAACAAAAGTTTCAACCATGTCCGCACAATAATAAGAATAGATGATGGTTTCCTGCCCGTTTTGTTTGTTATTTTTTTTTTAAAGAAATATATTGAGTAGTACCGACGATCAAAGAACCTGAAACACTAGAGGCAAATTTTCCCTCTAGCCCACCATGTCGAAAACATGTGAGATCCTAGTTTCTGGACTGCACAGAAATTGTGCCTGGTTAATACAAAAATGCGACGTGTGTCAAAACAGCGGTCAGGGAAAAAGTAATACACGTACAGGCTCGCGCTGGGCTGGAGTGTCCAAAAATTGTCGAACAAACATATCAGCTCCTCTCCAACTTTAGCTATACAGTTTTCTCTTATTGATTGCGCTTTGTGTAGCGCAACAACCATTGAGTCTATATATACATGATTGCTGTGATAACCTATTTTCCACTGAAGATTGATTCTGATCACTTGTTCTCAAATGCTGACGGCTTGACATCGATAGATGTACGAACTACACAATTTTAAGTGGGTGAGAGGAGGTGGTTGAAAAATTCCCCGACTCACTGATTTGGTTGTAGATATTAGTCTGATTAAACAGATCCACTAGACGACGAGTGAAACAAATGTTAGATTTTAGTTTTCAAAAACACTGTAGGCAACACTGTAGGTGGTTGAAAAATTCCCCGACTCACTGATTTGGTTGTAGATATGAGTCTGATTAAACAGATCAACTAGACGACGAGTGAAACAAGTGTTAGATTTTAGTTTTCAAAAACTGTATTATTGACAATTAACTGGGCGTAATTAATAGCTCATTAACCATCACACTGATGGAGAAATTGCCCTCTATGTCAGTGTACATGTTCTCCAACCCATCTCCATGGGATGCTCGGGGGGGGGGGGGGGGGTATTTAAGCATTTCAGAGTCCCTGTCCTGGATCTGGGGTATTGTAACTCAAAAACTGCAAAGAACAAACATTTGCGCTTGACTTTCATGTATATGCAGAACTTTCAACAAGAATTTCTATGGAGGAATAGCTGAAATGCACTTTCTCAGACAAAACGGACAGACGATACCCATTTATACACTATGTATATTTTGCTTGCGCCCCCAAAATTATTGGGAGGTTTTAATAACTAGACAAACTATACAAAAATACGATAGTACAATCCCAGCTTATTGGAATGTGAATTATTTGTTATTTCAACCTCATCTATGAGTCTTTGTTTCACATCTTGGGGCAATATTGTGGTCTATGCTAGGGCTTCACGATATTCAAAACTGATTAACGGTATCGGTATTAAAAAAAATACCGCGGTATACCGGTATATCGAAAACTGTTCAGATATCTGAACATAAGTACCACATCGAGACTTGAGGCATCACAGTCGGAACGAATCAGCATGCCTTGATGATGCGGTTCGAAACACCTTTACACAACGCAGACGATATCAAAATTTATTATTTTAAATAATAGTTTGTCAGATTTTTCCAAAACTTTCTACAAACAATATCACGTGACCCGTCATTGGAACGAGCTCAGCGAGCTCGTTCCAATGACGGGTCACATGATATAGTTTTATTGCAATATTTGAAAATTATTTTTTCAACTGCTGAATTTGTCATATTACGCGGGCACATGCGGACGATTCCTTGGGTAAAGGTATAATATTATTCAAACGGGTCTACAGTTAAAACTGAAGACATCTTGAAAATTAAATTGTGGGTAAATAAATAATGACGATAAACCGATATTTTTGTAATTACACCGGTATTCAATCGATATTGGTTTGGATACCGGTATATATCGGTTTATCGATATACTGTGCAGCCATAGTCTATGCACACTTTCTTATGAAAACATCGACTACACTTCTGGTAGACTGCGACGCACTGGCAAAGTACATTCAAACTGATGTGTACATTCCTCAAATGAGAAGACCAAATGGCGGTGTTTACAATGCAATGCTAAATTAATAAATATAAGGTGGCGAAATTCGCGTTTATTTATCTTGCCTACATACCCATTTGTGGGGACATGGTGATTGTTTATTTATTGTAATCATACGTTGGTAAATGAATGAGATTACCCGTATCATATATAGATTAGCCGAAGAGAGCATCGACATCTCAACTCCATAGCCGGGCCTTACCAAGGTTGCAGAGGTGAGTAATCAATTGTAGTCTGTATTCAGCACTAAACTGTTTCTCCTTTAACCTTTTGTTTAACAGTAGTCATTAAAATCGTAATTCACATTTTATTATGTTTTTTCATTGTATGTCGCCAAAACATGGCTTATGACCTCCTATTGGCACGAGCTTATCGAGCTCGTTCACTGATCTCTAAAAATTTGGATTGCCGAAACCATCATTTATTTCACACAGAAAGTTTGTTATTGACACGAGCTTGTCGAGCTCGTTCACTGATCACTATATACCTGGATTGATGGAACCATAATTAATCACATACAAAAAGGTATCTTATTGGCACGAGCTTATCGAAGTCGTTCACCATCTCGAAACATCTGGATTGCTGGAGCCATCATCGATCACAAACAGAAAAGTCTCTTATTGGCACGTGCTTATCGAACTCGTTCACTGATCTCTACACATCTGGGTTGCTGGAACCATCATTGAACACATACAGAAAAGTGTCTCCATTGCCCTTAGAGAAATTTAAGTTTCTGGCGCCTCGAAGTCGCCGATCGCGGTTAAAAGAATATCCATTAATGTCTGTTAAAAATAAATATGTGTTGTTGATGTACACATTGTAAAATTGATGCAGTGTTATTAATATTTATGCAAGGTAAACGCCATGTCGTTTGATGAGATAAAAGCTGTTACGCTGTGACACTAGTCACAGCGTAACAGCTTTTACGTCATCAAACGTCATGGAATGGGACGAGTTGCTGAGTTGATTAACTTGACGCCATCTTAGTGAGAGTGGGGCGGATTGTGTGGCAAAGTTTTTCGCTGGCGTCCCAACAATCCTATTTCATAGAGAACAGTTAACTAGGTCCAATGAGGGGCCATAAGCTACGTTTTGGAGGCAAACCATTAAGATTTTTTAGGGAGCGAGGTGTATCAGTGATTACTGCATTGGATCTCAAACCGAAAGATCCCCAGTTCGATCCCCTACAGGGGTAACTGCGTTGTGTCCGTGTGAAATCACTTAATCCCGATTGCCCACATGGGGGCACGGTGGCGCTGTGTACTAAGGCGTGCTGCATGTGGTGCAGTTGTCTCCATCCAATGCTAACCCTGCTTGTGAGAAGTTGGTACGTTGGGTGTGCGACAGTTGCTCGCCGCTGGTCGATGGTTCTCTCCGGGTACTCCGCTTACTCCATACGTAAAACGGTCTGACTCGAGGAGACCCTGGTTGTCGAAAGAATTGTTAACCCTTTACCTAACCTGAAAAGCAGACGACACTTGCAAACAAAATTCTTGAATAAGTATTTTTTTTTTCATTTTTTGTCTCAAACACATAGGTTATGACCCCTCGTTGGAACGAGCTCACTTGGAAGGCGCTGTAACTCAGTCGTTACGGCATTGGACTTCAAACCTAAAGGTCCACGGTTCTGTTTCAATCAGGGGTAACTGCGTTATGTTCATGGGCAAGGCACTTAATCCTAATTGACCACGTGGAGGGAAAGGTGGCACTGTATACTAAGACGTACTGCACGTCGACGGTGTACTTGTCTTCAATTAATGCTAACCCTGCTTATGTGGAGTTAGTACGTTGTTGAGTTTGGCAGTTACTTGCCGCTGCTCAGTGGTTCTCTCTGGGTACATCGGCTTCCTCCACCCGTAAAATTGTTCAGCACGAGGTAGTCCTGGCAGTCGAAAGTGTCGTTAAACCTCACTAAATAAAAATCACAAACTGTTTCAAAAGTTTTTAAACATGTATAAAACCAGACGATTTTAACTCGAGTACTGACACTGATTACAATGGCAACCACTTAACTGGATATCTCTTACTTGAATACCCCTGTTTATTGGATATAATTTCTAAATACAAAACCATTTATCATGCATTCGGTGCAAATTTAACCTGTTAAATGCATGTGCGTTATTGAGTTTAATCCTGTTAATTGAATAAACACCTTTTAATGTGACTGAAATTATCCTGACCGCCACCGAATTCCTCTTGTTTAAAGACACATTTGGCATCAGTACATCCAATACAGACACTTAATCTATTACCTCTTGTTTGACAAAGCTCTATGGGCTCTGTCAAACAAGATATAATAGAGTAAATGATCAGTTTATCTCTAGAATACAGTAAGGTGACCAACTCCCTGATAATTGAATACCCCCGTTAACTGAGTAATTTTCACTGGATTAGTGGTTATTGAATTAAGAAGTTTTCACTGTACTAGAAATAATGTGCAGGCTGCAATTAAAAATTTGAAGCCCAAGACTAGATGCTGATCGCAAACTGTATTTTCTCGTCTCTATTGTCATATTTATTGAAAAATGACTGCTGGGAGTAGGCCTGGCGTGATTATTCTAGAAGTCGACTAATCGTCCGAAACACCCACAATCAACTACAATTTCAAAATCGTCGATTATGGATTTTCATCACCCTTTTACTGATGAATTATTATTTATTACGCTCCATTCATCGAGCTCGTATGAATTGTCAGAGGCTGTAGAATATCGAATACATTGTAATTGATTTTGGGAAAGAAGTATAAAGATCCAACACATGACACCAGGTCTAGAAAGTTAGGGAGTTCAAATAATTGCCCTTGTCGGTTTGCCAAGGGGTGAAATTGTCTTCTTAAATCTCACGCAGCTATTATTAGACCCTTGACCAGGTTTGGGTCTGCGGTGGACAGGCGTCTGAATTTTTCCCAGAGAACAGTGAGCGTGCAGCATGTCTGCATGCCTAAAGAATGCCTGACGCGAGGGACAAACAACGAAAAATATAGTTTTCTATATAGTAGTTTCTAGAGGTCACAGAGCACCATTAACATTTTACCCAACGAATCGGCCGCATTCGCCCGCGTAATATGCAAATTCAGCAGTTGAAAAAATATTAATTTTCAAAAAAAATCAACAAAACCAAAATCAACAAAACCATATCATGTGACCCCTCGTTGGAACGAGCTCGTCGAGCTCGTTCCAACGAGGGGTCACTTGATATGGTTTTGATGAAATTTTTTTGAAAAATTTGAAAAAATTTTGTTCAAGATATTGTCTGCGTTGGGCAAAGGGTTAAGTCGATTTAATCGATTATTCTTCTCTAAATGTTGATCATGAAATGGTATAATCGTGACAACTCAAGCTGGGAGATGATTCAGTAAAATGTAATGATTAATTTATCTTTTGATTTCCATGTACAGTACAGTTGCCGTGGACTGGCCGTAATCCACGAGTGGGCAGTGATGTCCACGCATGCGTATAACAGGTAATAAAAGTCATCATCAGCGAAATTTTAATTAATGAAGCACCGGGTTGTACCCGGTGCTTATTAATTAAATTGTTTATGATTATTCCTATAATTAGTGTTTGGAATCTAATATTAATGCGTCCGTGGAAATATTGCCCACCCGAGGAAAGTGACCAGTTCACGGCGGCCGTACTGTATAGAAGAAAGGAAAATATGATAGTATATAATAGATAGGATACAACTTGAACTTCCAACCATTTTGATGTCCATTGGACATTTATCAGTATTTTGGTTTAAAAATCACTATTCTGATCGCCTTGGTTCTTTTTTCAACATCATTCGATGTGAAGGTGCATTTTCTATTGCGTTATTTGGAAAAAGCTTTAAGATTGGTTCATCTTTGTCGGCAACTTTTTAGAAACTGTCAGTCTTCCTTTCAGAATTCATATGTTTTATTTAGTGTCCCCATTTATACGTTTTGGTTGAGTATCAGTGGACTCTTCGGGTTTACTTGATAGTCGCAATGGAATGGCACGTTTGGTGAGAATACCATTCCAGTTGAAAACAGTGGTTTGTAAGTCGTCCAGAACGTGCCAATTTATCTAATTGATAAACCAGAATGTTGTGGAAGGTCAAAAACTTTTATGTACATTCCACAACACATGTCAAGAATAAATGTAAACCTCTTCTCGAGGAGGTTTAGATGGTTTAATTTAGAATGTTATTCCACAATGTAAACTGTTGACTGAAACGACCTCGTTATTATTCCGATATGTCTACGCATGCCCACTAAAAACTAAATAGACCGGAATAGTCCACTGAAACGTACTCCATCGTCATTCTGCCATCTTGTTCACAGTTCCATCACTGCCCATATGAGGTAATCTGATTGGTCAAAAGGCCGAACCAGGCTCCTTTTCCACTGGAAAGTGTCTGTTATTTTTGGGGGTTCCGCGCTACATTTTCCAAGGCATTTCCAATAATGACAGGCCATACACTGTCTTCAAATGTGACTGTCATTAGTTATCTAACTCAGGGCATTTTCCAAATTCACTAAAAACATACAACACTCAACCTGATAAAGTAGAAATGAACAATTTGAATGTTTGTGAATCAATTTACTGCCAAAATGCAAGGGTTCAACTTGAAGAATTGATTGGAAAAATTTCCAAACCAGTCATTTTCAGCCACCCAGCATGTTAAGTGCCTTACCCAAGGACACAACTCAGTTACGCCTGGTGGGTATCGAACTGTGGAACTTTAGATTTCAAGTGCACTGCCTTAACAACTGAGCTGAAACAGTTTATAAAGTTCTTTAAAACAGGACTATTGATTTCATATCACTGATTTCACATCAGATCTTGAGCTTCAGCGACTTTTTTCCGAAAGCCAAATGCAAAGAACATTATAAGGGGAGTAACTCTTAACTTTTTCGCGAGTGCGTGCAAAGAGACGGAACAGAGGAAAACATTCTAGAAATGGTCATTCAAAGATGACTTTCCAATTGAATCGACCGATACGATAAGGTAATATATTATCCCTGAGATGTATATGCTCAAAACATTTAGCAATTGGGGAAAATTTGGGTTATAATTATTCCAAAAGTATCCTCAAATGCCAGGAAAATGGCTCCATTTGATTCCAAATTGCACAATTCTCACAGGGAAGAAGCCAGCTCCCCCACCCCCACCCCCAACCCCTTCTCCCAGGTCCAGTTTGATCAGACAGTCATCAGCAGACCATATCTGAAATCATTCGCTATGATATAATTAGGAGAACCAAAAATAGTTGACCATAATATTTCTGTTCTCAAATTTATGCTTTATTGGTACTGACTGGCTTGAATGCATTTCGCGGCGAAAACACACAACTGACTTGGCATTTAGACGTTTCTGAAGCAAAACAGCGAAATATAGTTCAGGAGACCAATTTTCTCGTAGAAGTAGCTTCCGGGAGAGCGTTTTTTGACACCTTGGATTTTTCAAGAAACCAAGCCTGTGGAATCAACCAGCCAACCGAACATTGGACTCTCCAACTTACCAAACCAGCACACGCAGTTGTTGAAAGGAATTGCGCCATTGACGTGCAGTACATCAGAGTACACGGCGCCCCACAGCTCAATTTGGCGACTGAAATCAACGGTGCATGTAGGCAATGCTGCACATTTACATACTGTTACTGAATTCCGAACAAGTAAAGAAGGTCACGGGTGAACAAATTTATGTTCAAAAATAATATTAAGACGAACAGTTAGTCGTTCACCTCGACTTCATTAGAGAGAACGAGCCATGATGAACATATCTTTACACAAAATACGCTCTATGCAGCTACTGGAACATTTAGATTATACCATGATTACCTATTCTACTATATATAAAAAACCTTTGACATAAATTTTATCTTTACACACCAACCGTGGTGAACACGCCAGCAATGGGATTTAATAGTTAAAATTTACACCTACAGTGGAACTATATCCAAGCTGACCTTTGGTGACCTCGCTTTGAATGCAAACTTGTCTAAATTTATCACTCGTCGCCTCGCGAAGAGTGAAATGAAACCGGTAATTATTTATTACGTTTTTAAATAAGTTTCCTCATAAGATACCAAAAATTGTCAAACATACTGTATTTCATGTTAATAAAGCATTCATAACTCGAAATAATATGTTATTATGTTATTAAAATGAAAAAGGCTCCGTAATTTGCGCGTTTCGTTTTCTATTTTGTTTCGGCGATAAAATTGCCAGCGGAAGTACCGCCCACCGGTACTCATGTAAACAAAAACAGATTCGCACGTGCGAATATTGATTTATTTTACATTTAATCTGACGATCATGGTGTAACTAAAATATACCCAGTGTAGCTTGGTGTATTAAATATTGAATATTTGGTTCCCTAAGCCACTATGGGCATATTCTATATTTAAGCCAATTTTCATTAGATTCAAGCCAGAAATCAAATGGCACAAACAATAGGTGCTGCAAAAATATCGGTATTCTAAATTAGTAACTAAACAAAGGTCACTTGGCCTACACCCACATAGACAATAGTTCCCTGCTCGGATTCGAGTATGATTTTATCTTCGAGTGGGGCGTGCGGAGCTTATTAATCCCAGCACGCCCCACGAGAGGATAAAATTGTACTCGAATCCGAGCAGTGAACTTTTGTATTTATTTTATTTTCTCCTTATTTGTTTTCCCCAGACAACCCTTTATAATTCATTCCTCTTAACCGATTTGTGAACAATAATAAAAAATAGTCCGTCATCGCTGGGAATGGAATACGATGCTGGGAGTGGAATACCATTTTCGGCGAATGTCAGTGGGAATACAATTTGATTCGGTGTGAGAAAAACGAGGAGTAAATTGAATTCCACTTCCGAGACCAACTCACTCACCAGGGCCGTATTATTCATAAGGCTGACTAGACTGAAGCCCAGGGACCCGCAAAGGCACTGTTACCAGCGCCTTAGGGCCATAGTGGTTAAAGGCACTTTGCACTCTGTGCCGTAGCGATACATGTACATAGTATTTATCCATATGTATGCTCTCACAAGTATACCATATATATATTTATATATAGTACATTATTTTAATGCTTATTTAAATAATATGTCAAGTTTTGAGTAGAAATCTTCAGGAGACCCGCAAAATGGATATAGGGCTATGTACTGCGGAATAGTGCCTACCGGTCAGTCTGTCAGCTGTAGTGGGGTGAAAGATTGAAGTGCTGGATGGAGCCCCGTCCCGAAGTACCTAAAAGCCAAGGGGCTCGGCCATGGGTTAATACGGCACTGTATTAGAAGTGTAGTGAACGATATTTTCCGTAATTAACTAGTTGGTGGTGAATATATTATAAATATTAAAACTATACCTGATAAGAGCGGATGATGGTCGCTTAAGTTGATGATGCATTTATTGCATTGCGAAATGAACATTTTAGTTCCTTACCTAACGTAACGGCTCAGTCCCAGCGTCGTTCACAAATATCCCCATTTAGATTTTTCATCGTTTTTCGCCCCTAAACATGACTAGTGATTCCTTATTGGAACGTGCTTGTAGAGAGCTTTCCAATGAGAGGGCGGTAGCTATGTTTTTGGTGCAGAAAAATGAAACTTTTAATTATTCAGAAGAACTCTGCAAGTGTTGTCTGAATGAAGGTAAACAGTTGACGCCACATTCTTCAGTTCTTTGGATACCAACTAAAACTTAGATTTTTCATTTCTCTTGACTACATGCAGACTCAAGAACGGACGTAAGTTGTTTTAAATGTATCCAATAGATTGGACACGAATCCCCACCGAGATCAATTCTTAGGGCACCACCGCTTTGCGAAACATTGTTCAAGCACGTATATTTCTCGTAACACAGCGTCCGTGAAATCGACGTGCCTCAGAGCTGATTCGCTAGTCAGTGGTCCGTAGAAGAGTCTGCCTTTCTGAGAACGATCTCACAAGGCAGTGGTATCATTATGGATAGGTCAGCATTGCATTGCTGAGTGCTCTCTCGTTTGGCGGTGACCCATGTCCGAGATAAATGCTTTTTTCGCTGACCGACGATACCATGGCTGGGAGCTCTGTGGTTTTAAACGTAAATCACCAGCAAAGTTTTGCGGTAACTCTGAAATAAAAGGGAATGTCCAGACAGATTGAGCCCTTTGAGACTTTAATTATCCTAACGTTCAAACGTCACTTGGAATTCAGATTCTCCAACGTTTTTTTTTCAAAATGCGACGTCAAACGTCTGAATTTGTTATTTAAAACTTGTTTTATTACAAATTATTGGAGAGTACCCACATGCACTCTCCAATAATTTGTAATAAAACAAACTTATATGAACAAAATATTATTTGCCTTTTGACTGAATATGAAATATAAGCAAGGAAAGTGTTTTCTTTGCTCTGGTATCATCGTTTTTTGAAAGCCCTGAAAGTGGCTTCTAGCACTCAACCAGCTGAGAAGCCTTGACAGCAGGATATTAGTATTTTAAGCTCCGGTAACATTTGGCCCAACGGTTGTCTCTGGGCACTATTTGGGAGAAAATAGGAATTGGGGTTAAAACTTTAAAAAATCGAAAAATAATAACAAAACAAATGACCACCAAGTATCAACGCGCTGTTTCATTTACAAAAGTATCAAAGAATTAATGGAATGTGTACCTCTTCTCTTACTTCGACGAACCTCCGCTTGTTAGGTTGCTTTGAGGTTTGTGTACAACTCTTTTTGTCTCTTCATCCACCTTATCCTTACTTATTGCTATCATTAATTCCTCGCCATACAACAACTACTCCCTTTTGCCTTGGAACGCTAATTTTACTGATTGATTGAGTTCGACAAATAACACTGAACGATTTCGGTGTATACAAAATGTTTGCACCCAGTAACACATCAAAGGGAACAGCTCTAGCTTGGTTGATACCAACCGAGATCGGCATCATATCAGCCGAGTTTGAAATCGTATCAGCCGAGCTCGATAATAGGCAAATTTCCAGAAGTCATTCAAGAAGCACAGTCAACGCCGAAAGGGGCTATATCAAGATAAAAATGTTTTTCTTACTTTAATGTAACAAAGGCCTTAATTGGCCTTGTGAAATGAACGGTAATTCTTTACTCGGCCATTCAGCTTATGGATATATACAGGGATTATTCAGCTTATGGATACATACACGGACTTGGTGGCTAAGTTACACACCAGGAATGCGACTATAGCAGTGTTGGCGCTTCTTCTAGTGGTGAATGGAGGAATTCTAGAATTATTGGGATTAACGAGGAAATGGAGAAATATTGCAAGAATCTTGGGATGTCCTTTATTGGTAATTGGGGGCATTCTTGGGTAAGCGGGAGTTGTATGGTAGGGATGGTATCCATCTAAGTCCAAAGGGTACGGATGCGTTGGGTAGGAACATGTTGCAGTTACTGGAACCTTTTTTAGCATAAGGCGAGGTGGGTAGGAAACGTTTGGATGCAAAAGCAATGTTTGGGCAGGCAAACGTTTCTAAAAAGGGAGACAGTAGCATTCAGGTTCTCCGTATGAAAGTAAGCGAAATTACGACCTTGGTGGAGGATGAGAATTTTGATTTGATAGACCTTAGTGAGTGACAATCACAGACTTATCAAAATTAAATACAATAAATCAAGTAGATAGCGACATAATATGGGCAAACAGCAAGATGAAAACAGTGAAGACAGGCATTGTACATTTGGCAGTTGAAGAGAGCAGGCCTGAGTGTAATGATGCAATTTATACGACACTCAGATCCAATGTTATAGAACTGCAAAATAGGGGGTTCATGGTTTTATTAATGTATTTTCTTTAATGGATACATTGGGGGCGGATAAGTGGGTATAGTGGGCGGTGACAAGAAAATCAACGTTAATGGGAAGCAATTCTTAGAGTTTACAAATGAACAGGGCCTGAAGATTTCGAATAGGGATCCAAAGTGTAAGGGCAAATGGACATGAGTAAGGAACAACAGAAAGACATAACCTATGTACTCACTGACCCAAAGCTATGGCGAGAGGTCATAGACATGGAAGTAGACGACGAAGGGAATTCTGAGGTAAATAGTGACTACAAACTGATTACAGTAAGGGTTTAGTGGCAATAGAATACCAAAACAAAGGGTAGTCTTTAGGGTCATTTGGAAACTGGGAAAAGAAAGCAGACTGTGACTGTGACTATGAGTAGAATTTAACTAATCAAAGCTAGAAAATGTTTCAACTAGTGATAACGTTCAGGAGTTGGTCGGTTCAATAGTGAGAAGTCTAAAAGATGCTGGGAGGGAAAGCATATGGAAAAATATAATTAAAAAATTAAAAAATATAATATAGAATTAGAGAGAAATTATTTTCTCCTTCTGGCAGGAGCCACCAGAGGGCGGTGTGTTTTTGCACTGTGCACGTGTTGTTTTGGTCATTCAACGCTACAACACCACAGGGACTACAACGTTATTTTTTTCATTAAAAAATGAAGCAAATGCACATATGATACTCTTTTGCGTGAATGTTTCTTTGTTACACAGTAATTTATCATTACCAATGACAACATTCAGTGGTTGAGATTGTTGGCAGGTATTTGATGTGTGTGTGCCTTTTGGTGTTTTTCAGTATCTGGGCACGTATAGGCATCTGGTGTTTCCAAAATCCAATGTCTATTTATCCATTTGTATCATTCCTTGTCTACGGAAGCGATTTGCAAGAGTGTACGATATGTCAGTTCGCCATTAAGTGGCATGTAATGTTTTTTTACAATTGTATGTTGCAAGACATAAAGCGCGTGTTGCCGTGCTCTGAATATTCCAAGAAGTTTTTTGTTGTTTTCTGGGGTGCGTATGCATGTGGAGAATTAGAGTAACAACAAATGAGCTAGGGTATAGAGTAAATAATGTGCTCAAACACGCAATAAAAGAGAGAAAGAAAAAATGTGCTGCATTAAGAAAGTGTTGAAAACTTAAGGGAGTAAATGAAAAAGCCACTAAAAGTGTCAAAGTAGTATATGAGAAACCAAGAACAAAGGTTATTATAATCAAGGACAAACATAGAAAAGTGCGGAATAGTAATCTTATTAAAGCCATAAGAAAACAGAAGGTCAAGTTCCAATATATTCTGGAAATGAAAAATAAAATGAACAAAGGCAATACCTCACAGAGTATCAGCTTGTTATTTGGGGTGGTGAGTACTAAAAGTTCCCTAGATTTCAACTCAGTGTAGTGAAATTTAATTTTGATGTTTTCCAACCGTTGATGGCCATTAACGTCATAGCGTTAACAATTTTCTGACAGTTTGGATAAAACTTGCACAATGCACGTTCCAAACTATTTGTCATACCGTCTATGGTAATATTATTATGTAGTTGGAAGGGGAGTAGGGCTGACACCAAATGGGAGGGGGTAATGCCTGTGAGTATTTATACTCCAATATCTGACCTCGGTTTTTCAAACTATTTTCAACTTAGTCCAGTTGAAACTGGAAGTCCTGTCACGAACTTTGCGCTTATCTAGGCTTAATTGCGCGTAAGAATTGCGCGCAATTGCCATATCGAATGGCATCCAAAGCATGACAGGTTCTCTTGGTTACTAATAGCAAACACAGGCAATGTTTCTGTCAATGGACCTCCGGGTTACCTGGAGGTCCATTGGCTGAAACATTGCTTGTGCACAGACCATATGTACAGAATTTGATAGCCTTACTATGGTCATAACGCGTAGATTAACGCGCAGATCGACGTGCTGTTTGTGGGCATTTCATGATAGGACTTCTAGTTTTAACTGTAGTTGGGAGCACGAGTACTAAAATTTCCCTTGATTTCAACTTCGAGCATTGAAATTTAAGTTTGGCGTGTTTCGGTCCCGACCATATTGAACGTCACAGTGTCGACGTCGTTAGGCAAATGGAGGTTGAATCCATTGCCTTGAAACAGTTCTGTTACCGGTGTAATGGTATTCTGGATTTCATAACGAAATGTGCTGCAGTTTTATATGTGCAGCAATAGCCAGATGAAGGGCCCTTTTTCGCATATTTTGACGTTATTTGGTTGTAACTTCGACAGCTTCGGTCCACTCGCAACGAAAATTGACAAGACACCACAAATCTTATTCTTACGACGACATGCGAAGTTTGGTTGGTGTAAGTGCTATGGCTATGACTGTAGGCATGTCCTCAAGTGTTCTGGGTTTGAAACTGACGTAAAACGTTAACTTGACGTTAAATTTAAAACTCAACAACATAAAACTGTTGCCGTGTGTCATCTCTGTCAACAGTTTTATGGTCTGCGTGATTTCATAACAATATGCCTTATATTTTCTTTCTTCGTCTCTCACCAGATGAAGAAAGACTCTTTGTTTGTCTTTTTGTGGCTTTTGGTTGTAAGTTGGGAAGTTAAGATTAAATTGCAACGAAACTTGACAGAACGCCAATATTTACTGTTTGAACTGTCAGAACTGTTTACTGCTAGAACGATGTGCGAGGTCTGGTCGCTTCAAATGCTGTGGGCATGGCTTTTGATGTAGGGATCTGCGAATCACAATTTTTTTCGAATCGAATCTTAATAGAGGAGTTATTTCATATTGCACCAAACGGAAGTTACGGTACACTGTGATGACCCTTACAAGATTGAGTGAACTCTTTGAACACCAATAAATAAATATCCTCTGTAGCTCCGTCGCTAGGCCCATTATCGATAGTTTTAATTTTTGAAGGCTTAACTTGTTACTATTCACGTTCTTAAGAACGTGAATAGTACAAGTTAAGCCTTCAAAAACTAAAACAGTGGAAAATGTTCCGGACAAAATTCACTGCTTACCTTACAATTAACCTTTTTCAATTACTCAATTTAATATGAATTGAGCTACATGAATGAATTGTCTAATGTCAGTTTTATCCATTTTTTGTTGGAAATGTAACAAATTGAAGTTAGTACGAGCAGCCTATGGCATCGATGTTGAATCGAATCTCGAATATTCGCAGGACCATATGGAGACGTGTCATCAAGTATTTTGGACCGTAAAAACGAAAATTGACGTAAAAAATGTAAAAATTATGTTAAATGAAAGAATAAAAAAGCACCTATATTTTTTCTTTTGTGAGCTCCACAACAAACTAAAATTTCACAAGGAACGGACGAATTTTAGTATTTGTGACGTTGACGTATTTTCATTTTTGAACCCTCCCCCCCCCCTCACCCCTAAGAGGTTCCCTCAGAGTTCTATCAGAATCGTAGAAAATGTTCGAGGTCGGTACATAATTTTTAGATATTTTCTTGGTGGAAAATATATTCCAGAAATTTCGAAAGGCTGAACCTGGAAATGAGGTTGAAAATAAAGGGTAAACAAAAAAAACGTAAAACCAGCATCGCTCGCATCGGTGTGTGAATTACAAATAAAAAATAGATGTGCACAATTTCAAATAAGGAAGAAGCGGTGTGTGAGGTTTCAAAGCTGTGTAATTTATACAAAATGAGCTAATGCAAATCAATAAGTAACGTGTTTTAATGCAAAACGTCCAAAATGCCTAAACATTGAAGTAACCTGAAGACGTCAAAAAATAGCGATAAACAGCAAAAGAAAATTTGGTATCGTCTAATTTTAAGATCTCTATAACATACTAAAATTTCCAACAAAAGACGCGTTTCAGTTTATTAACCTATCATACCTATGCCCCCTCCTATGACGTCACATTATGTTCGGCCACAACACCTGAGAATTTCGCAGGTCGCACTTTTAGATATGGATTTTGTTTGAAATGAGATATATAAAAGTTGAAATAGGGACGCGTGATACGGGTGTCCATATTAAAAGATAAAGGAAAAGTCATCAGAGGTGGAATTTCGAAACGGAAATAGCTGAGCATGCGATTAGACGTTATGCCCGACACGTGTACGGAATTTTGTGAGTGTTGGTGAAGAAAAAGAACCTTAAACTGTGGTCGGACGAAAAAAAAAGAAAACTGGCTGATAATCACTACAAGTCATTTCAACTTCGTCGAATGACTTTTTTAATAACTCGCAGTAAATAACGGAAGGAAATTACCGAAAACTGATGATGTCGTTATTAAAAATGAACTAATTCTAAAGTTCTTAGATTTTAGCAGCACATAAACAAACTGCTGCGTTGACTTGAGGAAAACGATAAAATTCTCAGAAGAAAGGTATCATTTGTATTCTACCGTTACGGTTAGCTCATACTGAAAAAAGGGACAAGGGGAAATAGTGATTAAACATAAAAACAGAGAATAAACCTGTATCTTTCCCAGTGCAGGAAGCATGATATTTCCGTTACAATTTTTGCTTTCCGCGAATCCATTTGTGCTTGAGTTTAGGAATTATTACGTTTATTCGCTTCACGTTAATTGGGCCGAACCTGAGGAAATGCACCTTTATGCAGTTCGTAACTTTTTTATCGCGGTTTGACGACATTCTTGTCAGACAGGGTCACCTCGTGTCGGACAGGTTTACGGGTGGAGAAAGCCGGAGTACTCGGAGAGAACCACTGAGCAGCGGCGAGTAACTGCCAGACTCCCCACGTACTAACTCACATTCGTAGGGTTAACATTGTTCACAGACAAGTGCACCGTCGATGTGCATACAGTCCCTAACTCTCTTCAAGGGTGGGTGTGGGTGGGTATGGGTGCCTATGCATGACATAAATTGCCCGATTCCTCTGTACACATATTTACAGTGCAGTCGTCGTGGATTGGTCGTAATCCACACGTGGGCAGTGATGGCCACGCATGCTTTTACCAGGTAATAAAAATCAGCAGCGGCAAACTTTTAATTAATGAAGCACCGGGTTGTACCCGGTGCTTCTTTAATTAAATGTTTGATGAATATTCCTATGATAAGTATTTGGAATCTAATATTATTGCGTCCATGGAAATATTATCCACCCAGAAAGTGACAAGTCCATGGCGGCTGTACAGTGTGCTTCTTGATGAGCTCTTTTAACAAATAATCCACAATATAATTAGCCACGATAATCGATGATGTCATGAATAAAAGTCATGGCACATGGGGCCCAGTGAGTCACAATATATTTTGCTCGAATTGAACATCCAATCGAATCAGATCAAAAGTCGAGACCGAATCGAACCTCAAATCGAATCCATGTTGCGATACTTCGATCGTCGGACTAGTGTTGTCTGTTTCTACATGTGAACCCAGCATTAATGTGCGTATGAGACTATTTCGTGCCACCAAATCGCTTGTACCAGTCTATGTACGTACACGAGCCTGGAAATAAGCAATATATCATTTTCAGAATCAGGTGCTGAGAGGGTGAATTTGCGGATGCTATCCCATACAGTATCCCATACAGTGGGCCAATATATCCTCTGCGTATCTCTTTCTGTTTAAGCTTGAGACCTTGATTCAAATTTGAGGTTCACAGGGGGTACATTTAGTGATGCTACCCTGCTATGCAGGGAAGCATCACCAAATTCACTCTCTGGAGACCTCATTCTGCAGATGACAGTCTACTTATTTCCACGCGTGAACGTACAACTTGTTTCTGAAAACCAGGTGAATTTATTTAAAATGGCAGACAATGATATTCCGTGTAGAAGGTTCGGCATGGGCCGAATGTTCATTGTTCTTTCATAAATATTTGGACAGCACAGAGTGGATCTCTGACCCATTGCAGTCAAACTTCTCGTAGGCGCTATCGCTTTCAATAACTCACGCACGCCCTCACCGAGTTTTTTGACTGCTTCTATTTTTAACTTTTAATGGTGATAATTCATCCCGCAGATGTCTTTGCAATGGGACTATATTCAAACAAAAATTGACCATCAATAATGTGCTCGAAGAGAAAAGTATAACTTCGGCAAACTAAAGGTGACCCGATCGCCGCTTTAGCTTCAAATGATATTTTTTGGATTTTTCCAACTAAATTTGTGTCATCCAGTTAGGTGAGATATGATCACTCTCGTTCTTTAGAAAAATGCAGAATGACCTGTCATTTACAGAAAGTCGACAATGAAGAAAAGAATGAACCGTAAATATCTTACACAGAGAGTGATCGCTTGACTGGACTGGTTACGTGGAATAATCCATGAGAGGTGAGGGACTTTGTACAAGCACGAGTGCGCGAATGTGCACGAGTGTTTTACAATATAGTCCCTCGCCTCGAATGAAATATTTCACGTAACCAGTCCAGTCAAGCGATTACTCTGTTTATTACTTTTCATTATTAACGATAATTATATTATTTAACCCTTTACCTTACGCAACGGCCAGAAACGGCCAGCTCCATTCTCAAAAATCGTCAAATAATTTTCATTATGTTTTCATTTTTTGTCTCTAAAACATAGGTTATGACCCCTCAATGAGGGGTCATAACCTATGTTTTTAAGACAAAAAATGAAAATAATAGTTATTCATGAATTTTTTTTTGCAAGTGTCGTCTGCTTTTCATGTTAGGTAAAGGGTTAAAAAAATTAAAAAAAACTATGAAGTCCCCATTACACCCACGGCAAAGCGCCTTCCTTTGCGCCCACGGATACATGGCACAATTGTTGACTGTATAATTCACTTGTGAAGTTATCGTTTATAATCAAATCCTGAAATCTCAGTAAATCACACTTTGGAAAGTAATAAATATTTTTTTCGAATAGCCGAGATTGTTTCAAATCGAATCGAATTAGTGAAAAGATTCGAAACCGAATCGAATCTCCAACGTTCGTATGGTCCTACTGGCACACCGACACGGCTTTTACCACGCTAGTGTGAAATACCCGTGCTTTCCGTCCACCAGTCTAATTATGTAAGAAAATCGACGCTGTTATGGCCTGGAACTAGTCTAGTCCTCAAATAGATCGTCGCGTATGTTTAGATTCACTCGTCTAGAATAGTTCAGTTGGTTGGAAAAGCGAATCTATGGTTCGCTTTTCCGACCAATTGATATATTCCCGAAGACCGAATCTTCAGAATTTCATAAAGATCCATTTCCTGTGAATCAAAGCTAAAAATATTGCTCAGTGGAGACTTTATTTGATCGATATTTTGATAACATTACAACCAGAAATGAAGATTCACGACAGACATAGTGTTATGATTGCACAATTTATGTTAATCTAAGGGTGATTAATCGCTCATTGAATATCTAATATTGGTGTGGGAATGAATGATAATTATAGGTAAAGGCACATCACATTACATCCGCGGTCGTCTACGAGCACATATCCACAAAATGGTGGTTAAACAAACAGCACATAACAGCGCCAATCCCGAACAGAATTAGACTGGTGACCACAGAGCTTGTCAAATTCCATGGCTGATTTCTATGGACTCTCCTGACTCACAGATTATCAAACTAGCAACCACCTGTGAAAGTTTTATGTCTATGCAGAGGTCTTTGAACATGATAATTATCGAACAATCGTACCCTGCCTTGCTAATATCCAACGAGACGAAGATTTTTTTTCTTTGTGGCGGGTGACACCCCCCCCCCCCCTCCCATACACAGACACGCACATCAGGATTTGCATCGCCATCTATTGGTGAAGCGTTCTGTCGGCTGATTCACATTATATTTGTGGAGATTCAAGACGATGAACCGGAATAAATAGATGTCAAAAGTGCCAAATTAGAAAGTATCCGATAATCACAAGTAACAAGGTGCCCCATATACAATTAACTGACAACGTAATAATACCTCATTAGATCACTAGCAAACTGTGTACCCCCCCCCCCCCCCCCCCCCCAGTTGGTGGAGGGGTGGGTGACTGGTCGGTTGTAGCCTTGGACTTCAGTTTGAAAGGTCATAGGTGTGTTGTATGCTTGAACAAGACACTTAATCTCAATCGCGCAAGTAGCTATTAATGATAGAATTATTTTTCATACTGCTGCCTTACAAGCGGAATAAAACACAGGTGATGGTCAACTCAGACCCGAACCGATTTAACTACCGGGATTCCGGAGTGCATAATGCAATTAAAAATCTGCGGTGGATCCTCAGTACTAGGGCGGGTGCCGTTGATAAGCTTGGCATTTATTTTTTATGGCCTAATATGGCCGAATACATTGTGTCTTTGTAAAGTGTGTGTGTGTGTGGGGGGGGGGGGGGTCAGTAATAAGCTAATCCTCTATAACCCCTAAGTTATTACTTAATTTTTTCTTACGATTTGTTGTTTCTTGTGTTGTCTCACTGCTGAACAGAAGATGTTTCTGAGCGCTAAAAATATAAACGTCAAATTGAAAGGGATAGGTTGAAGTAATGTCATTGCTCGGTGACCGAAAAGTGCTTCTTCTAGTAACAGTGACCAAGACATTTTGACAATAAATCTGACAATTAATAGGATTGTTTCCTTTTCATAGGGCTACCTGCCATGTAAGGTTGGTCATGTATCAAAAAGAACTACAGTTATTGCACAGAAAACAGTTTTCGACAAAGTTCATTCTGTATTAACAATCCATAACCTTTTACCAGATAGATGTAGCCTTCTTCGTCGAAAGGATTTTTTTCTCTTCAAAGAATGGGCCAAATTTGTAAATTTGGTGGACAAGTTTCTGTTGAGCTGTGATACCTAGGACTAATGCTATAGCACCAAAATATGTCATTTTAGTAACAGTGACCTTGGCCTTTTGATTAAAAGCGCCTTAAAATCAATAGGGCCCTTCCTCTTTGATATGGGGTCATACTATGTAAGTCTATTGGACAGGGTCGAATAAAACTAGATAATGCGCGAACACAAACTTGTGACAAAATTATGTTTTCGGTAAAAGGCCCAAGACCTTTGACCTTATGATTGCATACTCTGAAACAAAGAGGGTTTTATATGTCCTACAGAAACGTGTTAGAAAGTACTGCAGGTTTTGCCCGAAATAATACTTTAGACAAAGTTATATTCAGTCTCGCGCCTTTTGTCCGTACGAAATCGACAGTTCTGATTTTTTTTATACAACTACTTTCTGCAAGTTCGATTCAGATGTGACAAATAGCACAAACATTATTGCATCGAAACCAAAAGTGCTAATTTTAGTGACAATGACATTAACCTTCTACCAAAATACCTCAGAATAGACAGGGTTCTTTTGTTTCCAGAGGGTTACTCACTCAATACAAGTATCCGCGTTTTGGGGTTATCAGTTCAGTTCTGTAAGAAAATCGACGCTGTTATGACTTGGAACCAGTCTGGTCCTCAAATCGGTCATCGCTTATGTTCAGATTAACTCGTATTGGATATTTCATTAGTGAACGTGCTTCAAATAGAACTGCCTGGAAACCAATTATTTACGACAATGGGATCAGCCAGCCCGACAGAAACTGACCAAGATGGTAGCCACACGCTTGCCACGCATTCACCAAACTGTGAGTTAAAAAAATCTAATTTTTGTAGCAGGTACCAAAACGATTAATTGAGTTCGTGACAATTGAGCTCGTGATGATAAACAATAACAAATTATCTCGAGAACCCAAAGTTCAATTAAAATGTGTGTGTATTGGGGCGTGGCTGACGGGGCAGGGCGAGTGGGGGGTGTGGCCGTGCGTGGTGGGTGGGGTGGGTGGGTGGGGTTGGGCGGGTTTGTGCACCAATTACAAGATCGCGATTCGGTCAGAGATGAAAATAAATTAAAATGAATGCACATATTCCTGATTTTCTGGTATAGACGATGCCTCTTAATGTGATAACTAGTGTGTGAGTGTGTGGTGGCACCAATAGATCGTCTCTTGAGTGCAACAAGACACCATCTGCAATGTTAAAACACTGCAGATGTGTCTTGTTGCACGCAATGAACGAAATATAGTAGGCAGATGCCGATGTCGTTTCATGTTAAGTTCCATAATCGTTTTAGAAAATGCACGAAAACCAACTGGTGTCTTATTCTATTTACATATCGCAGTCTGTTCACGATTCGGTCTAAATTTGCATATTTTTTTTAAATTTGTAAACTCGATATGCATTCATCTTACATATTTCGCTGCCTGAGCGCCCGTCATCTCCACGTAGGAAGTATATTATAAAGGTGCTTTAGCATTGCAGATGGCGCCTTCTTCCACTCTAGGTACGTCACTTTATTTTCAGGTAAAAGAAAAGTAGTCCATTCAACATGAAGAAGCAAGAAGAAGGCAGCAGATTATTTTTATATGTGCTAGCAAGTTTTGCAACATTAGGAGGACTTATCTTCGGTTATGATATTGGTATTATATCAGGATCTTTGCTTTTAATCAAGAAAGACTTTGATCTGAGTGATGTCTGGCAGGAGGCGATTGTTAGCGGCACCATTGCCGCAGCCATAGTGTTTTCATTGATGGCTGGATTTTTGAACGATATCTTGGGAAGGAGGAAAGTAATTCTACTGTCCAGTTTCTTTTTCGCTGTTAGTGCAGTGATAATGGGCGCTGCTGTTGATAAACACATGCTACTAGCAGGCCGCCTTGTCTCAGGAATAGGATTAGGTATGTTTTAGTTGTGATGAAAAAACTTCTTATTCAAAATAAAATCGTATGGGATAAATCGGCTATCGGGGCGACGCTAAGGCGGTTTGGCCGATGTGTGCCCCCTACCCCCAATAGTTCCTCCAGTCGGGTATTTTCGTCACTATTGGAGTCTAAAAGATCAATTCTCTCTTTCTGGTAATCGTATTTTCTTAAAAGACCAGATTTGATACTGGGACTTCTGTCTCACTCGCACACTTACACAGTCGATCATATATAGGGGGTCTGCAGAACCCGATTCGGACTGTAGGGAGCCCAGCATGGTGATTTTTTAAATTTATTCACTAAATTTCTAATAAGTCTTGTTTTTACCTGTAGTCCCTGCTGACTAATATTCCTACTGCACCTTCGAGGCATGCCTTCGTTGAAGGCATGCCTCGATGGTGTAGTTGAAAAATATTAGTTAGTCGAAACTTGAGCTATCAAAGTCGGGACAAATCAGGTTCGTATATACCCCCCCCCCCCCAACCCCCTCCCCACACACACCCAATCTGTCACCTTCGCGAAACCCCTGCCACCTATAATACTTGCAATCATGTTTTCGCAGCTGCTGAGATGCAAAGAAGTAACTTCGTGTCTGGAAAAGTCATTTGGGGGAAATATGACAACTTAATCCTAATAGTAGACAACAAGATCGGAATTTATACTATTTACACTCCGCTCATCCTGATTAACTCTTCTATTTTCTAATGATCCTCTTCGCACATTAATCCTGACTTACCGACCTTTGAAAACAACATTTCTGTATTTCAGCACACGCATAGATTTGAATGTTAATTTGATAACATTTCGTTTTCTTTTATTCCCAAACGTAGCTGATGACACTTCACTTCTTCGGGATCTGGAAGCTGGTTTCGGTGATTTTACAGAAATAGACTCCGACAGCTGCAAATCTTCTTCGACCTGGCCACCCATCTTTTTGTTATTCAATCAGGTATGACAAGATTTCCGTGCGGCAAAATTGTTTAATTGGCTGAGGTATAAACACATCCTGAATTTTTTACCGATCCTACAGCTCTCATATTTAACATCCCCCAAAACGGATTTGGGTACGGTAGCAGCATTTTTTTCATTTTCAGCTGGAATTTTTCATTTTTTGTTGTCTCTTTTTCAGGAGCATAGCCGAGCTAAATGAAGTGGGCATTAACTGCAGATACAATTTCGTGCATGTACGGTAACTGCAATGGTTTTCATTTTTCATTTCCAGCTGGTGTTTTTCGTATTTTGCTCTCCCCACCTAGCCCTAACCTCACCCCCACACACACAGTATTTTGACTTGTTCTGGATTAAGAGTGTGTATCGCCCATAGGTCCAGGGTCTCCTCCTGGGAAAAATATTTTTTTCAGGCCAATTTGGGAGCCCCAAGTACTTTTTGAGGACTTAAGTGAAAAAAGGGGAAAGAAAGTGAATAACTATAGTAAAATGAACCATGAAATATCAGGGTGAGGGTACAGGTACAGTACGAGTAGAGTGGATTGTAACTAAATCACCCACGGAGTGGAGTTACCACTCAAGCTATAACTTTCAAATTTTGTACATATCGACAAAAAGCACAAGCAATGTTTCAGCCAATGGACCTCCGGGTTTAACCCGGAGGTCCATTGGCTGAAACTTTGCTTTTGCTGGTTATGTTTTGCAACAAATTTGGAATCTCCACTCTGCGGGTGATTTAGTGATCATACACTCTCCACGTACTGTACATGGACAGGTTTTAGGGATTTCAGGTATGAATGCATATGAGGTTAATATTTTTCAGGAAATATGTGTCTATGTCGTTGCTCTTTTGGGAATTCTGGAAAGACCTTCGCTCGCAGGTCCACATTATTATTTGTTTATTGGTGTTTAAGGTCACATAGTTCTGCACGATGGCTAATCATGACCACAACGTGGAGATAAAGTCAAGTTTGGTAAATCGTTTATACCCATGTTGCCTATTTTAGAGGACTTCCACCCCAAGCATTGGTGACAGGGTCCTATTTTTATCAGTGAAACAAAGGTTGTTTATCACAGTAAATAAGCGCTGCTTCACTTCCAGGGGTTCCCACAGGGTTACTACGGGTTCCAACGGGGTCGCAGTTCCATAATTGATTCGCGGTGTACAAACTTTCATTAGAGATCCACGGAGGTATGATGACAAGTAATCCCATTCTGTTTCATTGTTTTTTTCTTTCTTTAAGGATTCGCATCAATGACAGTCCCAGTATATATAGCTGAGACAGCACCAACAGACATACGAGGGCGTCTTGTGACCATGAATCAGTTATTTATTAATTTTGGTATACTCGTCTCAAGTTTAGTGGCCGGTGGTTTTAGCAGCGACAAGAAAAGCGGGTGGAGGTAAGAACATATCGTATTTTTTTAAACAACCTAACAGAAATGTCATAATTGGTGATCTATGTGCTACTTTTCAATTAGAAGAGTATTAATGAATAATTTACAAGACTGTCTTATTAACTAACAGCACCAAAGAACATAACCAATAATACGACAATAATTTAACATACATGGTATTTTTAAAATAATTGTAGTATTTCGTTTTTCTGTGCATCATACCCATCCTTTGAAACCGCTCGCCTTGTCTCTTGTGTGGTCTTCTAGCTGCGTGGTCTACTAGCTTTTACCTGGAGGTTGGAAATTGGCCAATTGTTGCACTTGGATGCATTATCACAAAATTCTTTCGGTGGTTAAGCATGTATGTACATCCCTTCTGAGGTGTCGGATACAATATGATAATTAGGTCAGGTCTTATCGTTGTCTTAGTCTGTGTAGCCTATTTGTTCTCATAGCAACGATGCACCATTGAGTACCACTGAGATACTGAATGTTATCAAAATAGATGCTGGAAGCGCTTGTCAGACAACCTCATAAGTAACCATAAGCTTGTTCTCTTATACCACGTATGATCATTGCAATGATGGCACAATATGGTCGCCTTACCGGGATATGACGATAATACAGGTGATAACTATCGAGCACAGCGGTATGACGTCAAATGAGGTCCAGCAAAAAGTTCAAACTATTAGGGCACGATCGGGTATTTGATATACTACCAAGGCAACGTGTCATTCATAACTCTGATATTACAACACACAATAAAGCCTTGTACCAACCGATATTGTAATATAACCGCTATTGTTGTATCAAGCATAGATGCTGCCGTACATCTCTATACTTCAAATATGTCAAGCTATGAAGTTAATATCCTTTCTATTCACAGGATAAAACACGTTGATTATATTGCTTGGACCTATTGCACTGTGCAGTTATTACAGGGCAATTTATTATACGCTAAACGATAGATTATCGCAAAAATTGGGGAAAGATAGAAATCGTATCCCCCACTGTGAAGATATAGAAATTTTCACTTGCACGGTATCAATAAAAATGGCGGCTTTCAAAGCATCTTCACGGTGAATACGAGTCAAATTATTATCACTGGAAATGATAAATATGCTCTAAAACGTGTAATGAAAAGAAAATCTAGAGTTTTGAGTGGATATTGATCATTTCCAGCAATAATTCAATACGTATTCACCTTGAATTGAGGCACAAAACCCGCCAGCTGAATCAGATCGCAAGACGCGACCTGTTCCGAGTATCGATCAAATCACTTCCGCGTATCAATGCGCATCAGCTGTTTACTTACATGCATCATTTCAAGGTTGAAATGAGTCGAATTATCGATGGGAATGATCAGAGTCTTATAAAAAGCGTATAATAAAAAGAAAAGATCGCAAACGCTTGCAAAATATAAACATTTGTCTCGGTCACTGATGAGATAATTTTCGGTATCCACTCAAAAGCACTAGATATTCTCTACGTATGTTGGTAAATAATACATGTACCACATAGCTTCGTCTCCCAGTAGCGGACACACAATACTGAATTTTATTTCGTTATAACGAAATATTACATCGAAATAACGAAATATTTCGAATTAACCAACGAAATAATTTATTTTAATTTTTGTCTCTTAGATACATGCTGACTTTAATGGGGGTTCCAGCTATAATACAATTTGTGGGATTTCTGTTTTTGCCGGAGAGTCCAAGATGGCTTTTGAAAAAAGAGAGATTGGACGATGCTGCAAAGGCCATGTCGAAAATAAGAAACACACTCAACGTACAAGATGAAATCAGTGAAATACGGGAAACACTGGATGAAGAAATAAAAATGATGGCCGCAAGTATGATACATCTTCAGTTAACGTTGACATTCCTGTTTAACACTTTAACTTCGGCACCGTTTAGACAATAGCACCAATACAGTACTGTGGTCCGGTTGAAATTTTCTGTCTCATTTTAAACCCACAGGACTATAAAATGTCACCTGCCGAAATAGAAGCACGAAAGCATTGCATCCTTTGATCTCTATACAACTAGATTGCTGGAACGCCAGCGACAAATGTCGCGATTCTATCTTCTGACACTCCTCTAAGATGGCGTCAGGTCAATCAACGCAATAACTCCTTCCATCGCTGACGTTTGATGACTTGAAAGATGTTGTGCTGTGATTGTAGCCACAGCATAACAGCTTTCACTTCGCAAACGTCATGGGTTAATCGATATGGCACGAGAGCCAGTGCGGAAGGATAAAACGAGAGGCCACCGGCCTCGAGTTTCATCCTTCCGCGATAGCACAAGAGCCATATCGATTAACGCATTCACACGAGCGTGTCGTTCTGTGTTTATTGCACGCCTTCATGTCTATAAAAACAATTATTGGAAGGACACTCAGAAATTCATTTGACAACTTTCAACAAAAAGAACACATACACATTTGAGTTCGAGTACCCATACTCTTCTTCTTCTGGATATTCATCATCTCCTTCATATATCGACTCTATTTCTTCCTCGCTATTTTCGTACATATTAAACTTGCCATATCCTTCAATTTTAGACACATTTTATTTAGTTATTTCGCAATCAGTTCAGTTTCTGATGATCAATCGTCTGCTCAACGATTTCCATTCGGTACTTGTGTGCGGAGCAGATTTTCACTTTCCGCATGGTTTTGTGTTGTTGTGGATGAGGATTTCATAGAACGGGCGCGTAGTAAAGATATTTTCCATTTGGAATCAATCCTAATGACTTTGAATCAATGCTAATGACTCCCATTCGAATGATCTAGACAAATTTTGTCCAGAACATTTTATTCTGTCTCATTTTTATATTTTAAAGTTGGTATATTAAATCTTTCGTGTCGCCCTTCAAAAGATCATCGGGTTCTAACATAAATATAAGATTTTGGTTTCTTTTCTATAGTTTGGTTGCTATCCAATACAAATGAAAATGACATTGAACCAATAAATTCAGTCTACTGCAACAGCCAGTGATCAACGTAATCCATCAAGTAGACGAGAACAGACCACTCAGATTTAACACGACCTCGTAGATGTTGTATTTCATCTGGTGGATCTGTTCTCGTCAACGAGACATAATATGCCCCAGGTTGATTGGTTGCTGTAATAGTGTGTTTATCTTCTGACATCGGGTATTTAAAAAGTAATTGCAACACCTTTTATGTAAGCAGGAGAAGAATGTATGGAACCTTTGTCTCATCATAAAGGCACTCGAGTTTTTATTTTGCATTTGGAAGAAAAAATTGTCGCACGTCACTAATGTCGCGTGAGCCTCGTTTGAGGTAGACATGATTTTGAATTGATAAAGCTGACACTCGCGTTTTCTGGCTAACCAAAATTGATGGATAAACTACAGTAACAGTATACAGACATTTATTTGACTTTGGTTGATAAGGTGAGAGATTTATTTATAGTATAACCTAATATTATTTAGGAGGCTCAGTGGTCGATAATTTTAATCTTTTAATCTGACGTATACTTTGAAATATTGTGTTTCTTATTTTCTTCCAAATGCGACTTATGACCTTTCCCTGGAATGAGATTGTTGTAGGGTTTGGAATTCCACTCGCTGACCATTTATGTCGAGTAGACAATGCTGCAGGACGAATGAAAAACCACAATTGGTCGTCCAGACAAAAGAAGAGAACATTACAGAACCGATGTTTTGTGAAGATTTGATTCTGGTAAAATACCTCTGTTTCACATTGGCAAATAGCAGCTCCATTCGCAAAGTGGGCACATGCGAACTCAGTCTTTAGCACTCGCCAACGTTTGCCGCTACAGGCACCACGGAGTGCTCTCTGCAGATGACCAGGTCAGTAATCTGGAGTGAATCGGCTATCTGGCCATTCCTTTCAACAGTAACATCAACTAGACTTTGGCATGATGATCTTCCTTCTGCGTGAGTGTATTTGAAGGTGGATGTTGGGAGGTTGATTATGATACATCCTACTCGGTGGAGAATAAAATAAGTGTAATCACCACCGCCTGCCCGTGCTTCCTTTTCCGAAGGACTTGAAAGGTCAAACAGCTTCAGATTAAAGTTGTAATTAAGGAGATATTAGAAAAAACATAGGGTATCACAGTTACGTCTTTTGGTTGCACCCAGTACTTACGACCGCAGGTATAACCTGCTTCTACTTTTGTTTACATGTTAGCATTCTAGACGAAGCGATTGGTTGATAATATGAACTGTTGAGCGAATTCGAGAGAAAGCTATTTTCCTAGTCCGAGACACCTTCTTTATTCCAATTAATAAAAAAGTTTGTTCTCTGCTCAGGACGTAACGGGTGGTCTGGGTCTTCATGTGTATGACCATACTTGGTAGTAACATTGATAGTACTAAGATGGTGCGACTCACTCGTGTTTTTCTTTCAGGTGACGAGTTGGTGCTGAAGAAAATTCTGGTCACTTCTCATGTAAGAAGAATTTTATTTGTCGGTTGTGGATTATTATTTTTCCAGTCATTGTGTGGTATAAACACAGTCATGTAAGCAACCTATTTTTTTATTATTACGACAGCAATCTCCATCTGGATAAAAGTTACTAACTTATCCTGCTTCTCGCCAAACATTTAAAGCTCACCGATGTTTTTGTAAAAGCAGAATGCAATGCGAATTTTACCCATCTTCTAGCTCGAAAGCTTCACCAATTCGAAGTGTTTCTTGGACATTTGAGAAGACATATTCTCCTTTAATCTTATGGCTGGAGCTAATCTTCAACGTTTTCAATATGAAATATTGTTAATATTTTGGAATACACCACATAACAGGCTGGCGAATGTGGTGAGGTGATAGGTTAATTTCGTGAGTTATAGATTTTTACATTTAACCCTTTGAACACCGGTAGTATCTTCCATATTAATTAAATGACAGCAACTAGAAGAGTCCATGTTCATTATTTAGGGGTAGACCAATTAATATTTTCAACGTGCAGCCTTAGGGCTGCACGTTGAAAATATTGATTGGTGTACCACTCACATGCACTTAGCATCCATCCTATTTAATGAAATTATGACGTATCATGTTCCTGGCCGGAAAAAAACGGCCGCTAGGGTTCAAAGGGTTAAGTTGATTTGTTACAATTTATTGAGGAGTGCCTATAGGCACTCACCACTGAATTGTAATACAGTAAATCTTTATGGGTACAATATATTTGTTCCAACTTAATATGAAGCACACCAAAATAATATGAAGGACATAACCATGTTTTTAGAGGAATTTAGAATAGTGATTTCTGTTCTCTCATGAATCGAATCCCCGAAAACTCGCCTGGCTATCAGGAGCCCAACACCTAAACAATTAGACCACTGCTCACCGTAAAAAAACGATTGCTGGAATGTAGCTTATTAGATGAAGTAATCATGATCACTTTGTTCACTGTCATCACGGCAGCTGAATGAAAATGTGAAACGCGCTGATTGCATTGCGACGAAAGTGCTGTGGTTGGCCTTAGATGAAGACTCGAGCGGGCCTTTATATATGTATTTTGAAGGACATAATCGTGTAAATAATATGAAGGCTTTTAATCGTTAGATCAGAGAATATGGGCTTCTCGTACATGAACACTGTTACTAAGAGCGCATAAAGACCGTGATATGTGCGCATCACTCGCGTGTCTGAGGTTCATGACTCGTAAACACTGGGTCGGTGAGTGGGTCTCGAGTTAACCGTCATGAGCCGCCACCAAATTCACGAAGCTTCTGAGATGAGTTTAGCTTTATATGTTATTCAATCAGCTGTGACAAACGTTTCATGCTTCGAAAATTGTTACTGGTGGAACATGTTCGTGTCTACACAACAAACACAATACACTCTTCAAAAATGTGTGTGTCCTTGAAGGAGCAATAACAAAGAATCTAAAGAAACCTGAAGTTGCCATATATGATTTTAAAGCTAATTTTCCCTCCATTTTGTAACATTAAAAGTGTGAATACAATTCTATGGTCGGAAAAGCGGCATATATCACGACCAGACTGCGATATGGTCGCAACACACTTTTCTCCAGCAGGTCGAGATTTTATAAATACAATATTGTGAAATCAAAGCCGATTCAATAAAATGCGGAAATACCACCTGTTCGACATAACTGGGGTATCGCCCTGGTAGTCGTCTAGTGGATTTGAAAGATAAGGGTTTGGATTTCAAGATCCTCAAAAGTATTTGGATTCTGAAATAGGTTATTTCGAGGTTGGCCCTTGATATCCATGTATCGGATGGTAACTTGGCAGTCACGTAAATAATGGATGGTTCAGCTAATGGACGGTTCTGAAAGCAAATTCATAACTGGATCGCCCCAACACTCGGCATTACTTTTCTCTATGTAAATTTATTCTATTAAATTTAAACAATTGTCACCAATATTCACCAATACAAATTATCACTGGAAATTTGCCAACGTTTGTTTAACTGGAGTGACGGTAGTTATTTCTGAGGACATTCACAATCTACCCAGCCACAAATTTACCAACAAGATTTTGATAAGCACATGTACGTCGGTTGTGAGCGATGACCGAAGGAAGGGTGTCTGATCTGGGATGGAGCTGGCGCTTACCCAGTACAATGTGACTGGCCTTGCTCCGAATTGCGTAATTCCCGTTGATCACGCATCACGAGACTCCGAGCAGTTCAGGTGAACATGAGACACCCTTTGCTAAAGAAGTCAAGAAAGTGCATCCACCTGTCCGTTCTCATTCTCCAACGAGACTCACCAAGCTTCAATAGAAGTCGGCCTGGAGGATGTTCTGTTAGATGTGTACGGGATAGCCCAGCCAGATCCGGTTAATATCGGTTGAAGTTGAAGCTGACTTAATATCAGGTATGATTTGACAGAACAATGGAACAGTTTGACTCTCCATCCGGAGAGGAAAAACATCCACTCAAACTTGACAACTTTACAAACAAACAGGGGATAATCTTGATTTGCTCCGTCTCTGATGGCTCAAGTCCCGACATATAAAATATTCCAACTACATCATCAAGTCATGCTAGATGATGTAGTTAGAATATTCTTAAGTTGGAACTACAGATCAACAACTGAAGACATCATGACCATTTATTTCTGGGTAAATAAAATATATATGCTGTAGTTTTGCCACAACTTCTAATATAATTAACAGGTATCCTATTCTAATTTGGTCATGATGTGACCCACCCTACCCACCCACTTCCAACTGGCTGAATCGGGTACTACAAAGTTCCTTTTCTGTGACCGACTCTGCGTGTGCTCTAGTATTAAACCTAATATTGAAAGAAAGTTCCTGATTACTAACTAGAGCGAATCTATACCTAAGACTCAAATCCAGACTTTTATGGAAAAAGTATTGTGGGGGGGGGGGGGGGGGGCACACACCTCTAAACCTCACTTCACTGGTAATAATTCTCTGGCTTTTACATCGACTTTAATTTTATACCATATTCGACAAGTGCCTCACATCTCGTAAAAAATGCTTCTGTAAATTTACAATATGTGTCTGTTCGAAGAGAGCACAATCTCATTCACCACATGTAATTCCAACGTTTTCCGCCAAAACACTTTTCCCTGAGAGTGCATTATCAGTTTTCTTGTTCATCTATTTGTAGATATTACAGCGGAACTGTTTTGCAGATGGCAGGATTTCCCGTTGAACAGGCCATTTGGTTAGTCTGTGTTCCTAACGCAATAAATATGATGAGCTCCTTCATTGGTTTGGTTTTGGTTGAAAAACTCGGACGAAAAATTCTTCTGGTCGTAAGTATGATAGGTGAGTTACCTCCAACCCAACTTATTGTGGCTCTTTCTCACATAAACCCAACACAACAACTGTATTCCTTTCTTACTTAGCCCGTGGTAAATTTTATTTTTTTATAAATATCGAAGAGTTGTCTTATTGGCTGGGTTGGTGTTTACAGTGATGAGATCACAGAAAGGGACAGAGAGTTTCGACCGGATCGAAGTTCTCTCTCCATTTTCCTCCCCGCATCTCCTTAGAATTTTACCAGTCCTGTCAAGGAAGAAATGCGATAATGGTGAATCTGCATTGGTATTTTCGTTTGCATTTCATGATTCGGTCTTGATTTCGTAGTGTTTTATTCATGACATTTCGACCCACTGGTGTAAATGTGCCGCCCTCAAATCACGATCTGATTCTCGTAGAGACCACTTTTGCAGTCAGAAAACCACTGTCCGAAACCCGTGCAGGAACGGATAATTTCCAAAATGGTGCGTCCCAGAAAAGATTGAGCGGTAGGTTTATACAGTACAAGTAATCCACGCGTGGAGAGTGATGGTCATGCATGCGTTTACCAGGTAATAAAAACCACCATCAGCAAAATTTTAATTAATGAAACACCAGACTGTATCCGTTTTTTTATTAATTTTTTTTAATGATAAGTCCTATAATTAGAGTCTGCAATCTAATATTATTGCGTCCTTGGAAATATTGCCCACCTGTGGAAAGTGACCAGTCCACGGCGGCCGTACTGTATATTGCGTTCATTCGTGTCTAAGTGGCTTGTTCCTGCGGCACAATTCTGTACAATTACGTGGAAGTGAGGCTACCTTCATTGAACAACTACCTTCAAGTATGTATTATTAATGAAGGAAGGGGAGGGTGTAGAAACAAAGGCTTGATTGCAGTGTCTAGAGTCCGTGGTATGTTGTAAGAGAGAGTTTGGTACTCTGTTAATGAATTTTATGGACAGATGTGTAATCTGTGTGAACCTCCCGTGAGTCCTGCATAATGTGTACATTGTGGGGGGAGGGGGGGGGGGGCGCTCTCTCTAACCTGTGGTGTAGAAGAAAGTAATACTCCGTATGTTCCATGCATCACTGAAGCAGAGATCCATTTTAGACACTGTTCATAGAGTTACTCCTATCTGCTAGTATAAGCCTATAGTGCACTAGAAGATCGGTTTGTCTCTTCTTCAACGCCAAAACCAGTGCAGGCAGTAAATGTTTGAAGTTTAATGTCCGGCATTCTAATAGATTCCTGTGGTACTTCATGTTGACAAATAAGAGGGAGACGAAACAAAGACTGGTTGCCGGTAGGTGTACAATTCAATGGCAGTTAATCAGTTACGAAAGTATGATTGTCTCATTGGGTTATTGTGTTAGTATACAGAACACTCCAGTGTGGCGATTGGCAACTCGGTCTCCCTTTCGGAGTACTCTGTGTTGACTCAAAAGGTTTCGGATCCCAGGTACCCCGATCTGAGGAAATCACGAGAGAGAGCCCGAAAGAGAGAGAGAGAGAGAGAGAGAGAGAGAGAGAGAGAGAGAGAGAGAGAGAGCGAGAATGAGGGTGGGGATTAAGAGAGCAGAAGGATAGAGAAGAGGATTCATTTTAGGGTAAACCCATCTAAAATTCACCATGCGGACATCGTTCGCCAGTGAGACTCGAGTGTTGAAACAGTAGCAGGTTCCTATATTTGTGGAAACAATGTGGACTGGGTGAGATAGGCGCAGAGATGAGGAATGACTGACTGCGGTTTCAGAGAATTGATTAAGATGCGAACATTGCAGCAAAATGCACAAGAGAAGAACGAAGAAAGCGGAAGAAGAAAACATCCCCAAGCCGCCAATGAATTTTGGTATCTTCGGAGAGTAGCATATATTGGAAGGCGGTGATTTTACTTCGATATACTTGCTTCGGGTCTCTTTTAATAGTATTAGATTTCGAATTTGAGTGTGTGACAGTGGATGTTATCGTGTTGAGTGTTCCATGTGGGGAAGGAAGAGCAACAAGTTCATTGGCCCGACTATAGGCTCCTTTTCATTTGAATAGCTTGGTCCAAAGTCAAAAAGCACTTGAGCAGTTCATATTGATTTAAGTGATGCGATAGTGAACTTGAACTGGTCAGTGAACTTTATGTTGGTAATGGTCTGTTAACTGTTGATTTAGCTGATATGGACGCATACAGTAAGCAGGCTCTGTCCATGTTAGTTGGTATATATGGGGATTTTGTTTGTGGAATCAAGTAAATATTGATGTGGATGTTATATGTGTTTATGCTTTCGTATAAATATTTTGACCCCTTATCTCTTGGGAGGTACATTGATTTGTTTGTCGAATAAGTATTTTGCATGATCAATGGAATGACCATGGTGGAAGTCGGAAGGGCAAGGGTGGATGAATGGCTGTTCCACTCCTCGCCTCGAATAACATTCTTACTTCATTAATGAGTGAGTGCATTGTGTAGATCTAGATATAGTGATGGAAGCATGTGCTTCCCAAAAATTAGGTTCTGTCCATCATCTAGGTATAGTTATTTGCACACAGTGACTGTGACCCTGTCTCTCCAACTTACAAACCCAGCACAAAAAGAGCCAGCAGTTAATGAAGGCAAGTACGCCATGTACACAGCACACCCCCCCCCCCCCCCCCCGTGTACAATCGGGATACGGCCGTGACAACGTTTACTTATTCCCACTTCCTTATTCGATATTCGTTATTAACCGATTTTAGATTGATGACGAATGTCGAATAAGGGACTGGGAATAAGTAACGGCTGTCACGTCCCCATTCAGGATTAAGTGTATCGCCAATGGACACAGCTCAGATAGCCCGTGGGGACACCGTGACGCTGTGTACTAAGGCGTGCTGCACGTCGATGGCGCACTTGTCTTCCACCAATGCTAACCCTGCTTGGGCGGAATTAGTACCAGTACACTGGGGAGTCTAACAGTTGCTCGCCGTTGTTCAGTGGTACTCTCTGGGTATTCCGGCTTCCTCCACTCGTAAGACAAATCACTGAGAGTAAACACTGTTCTCAACTATTGCAAATAATGGCATTGTGTTTAACCATCGGTCATGTTACAAAATGCGTCTTAATTATTTGATCATGTTTTACAAAAGCACCTATGTAATTTATCTATTGTAGTAATGTATAGTAACGTAAATGAGAGAAAAACGTATACAGAACTCTCAGACATCTGCTATCTACATTCCATAATAATTAGATATATTCTAATTAAATAACCGTGTTAATTTCATACAACTTACAAACAGGAGACCGTTTATAACATTTCTTGTACAAATTTGACCCGTTAATTGCAGTTTGTATATCAAGTTTACTCCAGAATATAAAATCTTGTAATTTATCGAAAAAAATATTCTGACAGCCACCGAATTTCCCATGTTTATAGGCTAATTTGTCCTTTATACATCAAATGTATGTAGGTATTTCATATTTATATTTTGTTCGATAAAGCTCTCTGGAAAAGTTTATCGCACAAAGACAGAAAAATGACCAAATCCCGATTAATTGAATACCCCTATAAATTACTTTTTTTTACTGGCAAAGTGGGTCTTCAGTTAAAAGAATTTTAGAGTGGCTTCTTTTTTCTCCTGTTTTTTTCTCTCCACTCATCTTTGTTATCTTAATGGAAATATGTATGATGACAATAACATTTTTTTATGCACAAAATCTGAGATCAGTAACATAAGCTACTCGAATTATTTATTTACTTATTTGTGTTTTCGGTCAATTTCAGCTCTTATGACTATATCGCGTCAGCAACACAAGCGTCAAGTAAAGTATACCCACTCCTATATACCTGTGCTACCCAGTTTAGGGAGGTTCCACCTGGGCATTGGTTATTGGATCATATTTTACCACTAAAACAGAACTCGTTTACAAGTAGTCCAAATATGGCCTGAAAGACCGTATTTTATTTTTCTGGTTTCGGTACGTCCTTTCAAAGGACGTACCAAACCAAAAAATTAAAATACAGTCTTTCAGGCCATGTTTGGACTAGTTTACTAGCCCCGGTCCACTTCTCGGGGTTTGCATGGGAAAAACTAATCAGGTAATTGAATTAAAATATATCATCCATTTTAGTGAATATGTTTCAATTGTTTGGTAATGATGTGTTTTAGGACAAGATTATATTTAAACTGAAATTTAACACTAAATTTCAGACAAGTTTTCATTTTTGAAGAAAAGGCAAAAAACTCCTTAGTTACGAAACCGTAGACCAAGACAATTTATCAGGTATTCCATAAGTGGCGTACGTTTGGACCCATGTCAGAAAGGTCAGCTTGGTTAGTAGCAGAGCTTGCCTGGGAATATTACACTTCATCAGAAAAACACAAGTCTTTCATTTTTGTATTTGGGTACGTTGCTAGGCGAGTTAGTGTGGTGGTGCGCCTTCTTGACATAAGTACAAACCCAAGACTTTTAAGCTACTTTCCCCCCACTTAATTTCTGGGGGACTGTTAAATTATTTTTTTCGGAATTAAATACAAAGAAAATTATCAGAATCGTGTTTCAAAGAAACTAGTTGAGATTTTCTTAATAAATGAAGTTTTGTCCACCATTTGAAAAATAGCTGCCATTTTGAACAATGACTGTCATTTTGGGAAATGGCCATCAAAGCTGCACGCGGTTATTTAGTTTTGGGGAAAGGTAAGAATATTTTCTTTCCTGCATTAAATATTTTAAGAGAAACTTGATTAGAAAATATTATCAGCAAATTTCTAACTACATATTTTGGAGCTTGGGTTTTTTGTAAATGATACATCTTTGGCGGTTATTTTATTAAAAATGACGCCCAATGCTATTTATCGGGTCACTCGTTTTGTGTTAAAATTATATTTTTTATGAATTAAATTTAATTAGAATATAAAAATAATCATTATCAGAATTAAATCTATCAAATTTAGAAAGGAAGCTTTAAACAGTAAATTCGGTTTTTGTTTTAAATTGTAGATATTTGGCCACCATTCTGAAACATGGCCGTCAAACTACTCCTGGTCGCTTCTTTGTATATACAAAAATTGCAAAATTAATCCTTAAAAGGCAATTTAACTATCAAATTCTGAAAGAAGGAAATTGTGTTCTTGATTTTTGTCGCCTTTTTGAAAAAGCCCGGGAAAGCCACTTGTGGTTACCCCAAAATTTACATCTATCAATCATATTAAGGCAAATCAAATATCTTTAAACTAAGGCCCACCAAATCACATATTTTCGATTCGAATTGATTATAGCCTATTATTCGAAATCGAATCGAACCTCGACTGATAAAATATTCCATCTACATCATCAAGGCATGCATTCGTGGAAGGCATGCCTTGATGATGTAGTTGGAACAATCTATTCAACAGAAACGGGTAGGAGAATTCTGTACTGGGCACTGCACAGGACTATCCGCAAGCAACCGTGAGCTCATTGTCGATATTGCTTGGGAACTCTAAATTTGCTTTCAGTAGTGGTAGTGACTAATGAAACTGGAATTAGCATGGAGGTGGCAGGGATACATATGCTTTTTTATGTTAATGTAGCGGAAATCTTTACTTTCAACATTCTTTATGTACAATTTCTATCTCAGCTATACGTTTTGTGAGATGACTAAGATGGCTGATACCAAGCGAAATTCAAGTGAAAAGATTCGAAGAAAAAGGAATCGGACAGCCGATTTCGAATCCAATCGAATACCAATTTAAGATTCGAAAATCGAATCGAATCTCGAAGCATCGCAGGGCCCTTCTTTAAAAAAATTAAATTATGAATATATAGTTTGAAAAAGTGTAGTATTTTAGGAAACAAACGATTAACTACTATAGACCACCTGGTATTACGTTTTTTATATTGTGCCTTATGGCTATTTTAGGTGTTATGTTGTCTTGTGTTGTATTGGCAGTTGGATTCCAAATTCAGGCATACAATACGCCTCCGGTAAACATCACATTACAGCAAGAGAACTATATGCATGGATCAAAAGACAACATTTGTTTCAACATAACGTAAGTACTCCGCAGAAGTGTATGTTCAGGACTCAGCGTTGATAAGAAAATGATGCGATGCAGGTGATGCAATAAATAATCCTTTGATGTTTTTTCTCCTCGGTTTGTTGCAAAAAAAAACCGAGAAAGTAGAACCAGGGGAAGGACACGGGGGCACGTGTCCCTTATGTTCTATAAATATGTGACATGAATACCCATGGGGCCGAAGTTAGGACATGACTGGAGAGAGGTGAAAGTTTCGAGTCGGAGTAGCGACATGGCCTGTTGCATGCAAGTGCAAGGCAGTGGTTGAGAGAGAGTGCATTTACATTGGTGGGGCACCGGGGGACCCCTAGGGAAATTTTGTAAACATCGGGAGTGAGTATTGCTATCTGGAGCATCCTGTGTGGGATGGTCGGCGTTACGGTCGCAAGGTTATATAGAATGTCAACAATAATTATGAAAGGAATTATACAGAACGTGGAGAGTGTATTATCACTAAATCACCTGCAGAGTGTAGATTCCACCCAAGCAATAATTGCAAATTTGTTGCAAAGCATAACAATCACAAGCAAAGTTCTAGCCAATGGACCTCCGGGCTAAACCCGGAGGTCCATTCGTTGAAATATTGCTTGTGTTTTCTGTTCATATGTACAGGCATTAAAAGTGATACTTTGGGTGATAACTCCACTCCACGGGTGATTTAGTTGCAATCCACTCTCCACGTACTGTACGTATAAAATTAGACATCGGATTTGGATTGACCTGTTCGTATATTTCTTGTCAGTGATATTCCCAAACAACGACAAATCGCAGGGGTTTTTTTTGGGGTGTCTACAGGGGCCGAAATATGGGACCCTTTCCCAATAACATTTTGGCATGGTTTTTCCCAATTCCCAACCCCAAATTTCTCAATCTCAGTTCTCACTCCAACAAAACTTAATATACAATTGGTGTCATGAATTGGGGGGCCATGAAGCCTCAGGAAACCATAGGTCTTATGACAACCCAGCTCAGGACATCAATTATTGCGCATTAAATTTAAATTGCTAACCTACAAAGCTTCGACATTGTCTGTTTTAAAAAGCAACATACAGGTTCTTCCTTAACCCTTTACCCAACGTAACGACCAAAACCGACCAGCGCTATTCTCAAAAATCGCCAATTAATTTTCAAAATATTTTCATTTTTTGTCTCAAAAACATAGGTTATGACCCCTCGTTGGAACGAGCTCGTCGAGCTCGTTCCAACGAGGGGTCATAACCTATGTTTTTGAGACAGAAAATGAAAAAAAAATAGTTATTCAAGAATTTTTTTTGCAAGTGTCGTCTGCTTTTCATGTTAGGTAAAGGGTTAAGAGATTAAGAACAGTTTGATAGAGACTTCAGAGACTTCATACAGTGAATATGATTCCATGTGACTGTTTGTTACAAAACGTACTTGTAGCATGCATGCAGTTGCTTAAGTATCAGTCTTAATGTTCTGTGTTCAATTCGAATGTAAAATTCATTAATCCTTGTAAGTGTTTTCCCTCTAGAACAAATTCCCAATTCAATTTTTGCTCCCATGATGCACACTTTTCCAATGGCATGGGCCCAGGACCATTTGCATAAAGGACAGAAGAACCTTTGTATCATTGCAGTCTCACAATGTGATGTACACAAATCCTCCAACAGACTGAAGGGGGGCACTCTAAGATATAAGCGAGCATATCAGAGTCATAATATTGCACTGGACATCTATCAGTATTCATTTTGCAATGCTCTTCGGGGATTTCTTCTGTCTATGAGTGATAGTAAACCCTGAGGTAAGCCCAGATAGCAGGAAAATTAGTTACATGTTGTCTTAACCCTCTGATACTTGATGTTGAAATGATTTTAAGCTGCACATTTTCCCATAAAGGAACTAGACATTTAATCAGTGCAATATTGTTTGACAGAGCTCATTGAGCTCTGTCTAACAATGCTGAATTGGTTAAATTTTCTAGTTGTATTATGAGAAAAAATTCCTGCTTAAAATTTGAACCTGTTGACATCAGAGGGCGAAGGGTTCATGATAGTTCTGAACCTTAACCATTTCTCAGGAAGCTCTCGGGAAGAGCTTCCCAAGAAATGATGTCAATACTTTGAATTTCTAATGGAGGAAAATGGGATGTAAATTTCCTTTATCTTTACAACAAATTTCAGCGGATAATTTTACGACGGACTAGTTTATAGGGGAGGAGACTAGGGGTGATTCGCTTCGGACCTGGGTCCGCATTGAGCTTTGATATTTAGGAGAATGCAACATAATGAATTTGCGGGCGTTTCAAAAAATGTGAACAAATTCAGCTTCAGTTGGACAATGAACTCCAGCATCGGCTTGTTTGATCTATTTCTTTTACTTCAACCATCTTCCAACTCGAAGTGGGTAGGAATATGGTTGAAGTGGAAATTATGGCTGCACGATATTTGAAACTGAATATCGGTATCGGTATTCAAAATAATACCGCGGTGTACCGGTATATCGAAAGATTGTTCAGATATCAGAACATACGAACCATAATCGAGACTTGAACGATCACAGTCGAAACGAATCAGAATCTCAGTTAGAATAAAACTTTACCCAACGCAGACAATATCAAAATTTATTATTTCAAATATTAGTTTAAATCGACTTTTTCAAAAACTTTCAATAAAACCATATCATGTGACCTCTCATTGGAGGGTAAAAGTGAACGAGAAAAGAAATCCTTCCGTCCTTTGGAATATTACGTTCCGTTTGGAGCTTCCAATTTTTATGCAATAAAATCTTGAATCTTGAAAATCAATGCGGTCATATATGTATAGGTGATGTGTAGTTGCCATAGTGGTTGTATACATTTTGTCGGAAATGGCGTTCGGGTACCTATAATTGGTGTAAAATGTGTGGGGGCACGTGCCCCATGTGTCCCCCTTCCCCAAGGCACCGCCGCCCCTGTCCCCTTCTAAATTTTAATGAAGACACATGCACACCCGATAACTTCACACTAGGGGCTTTCTTACTTTAGCGTCCATTTATTATAGCAAACGCAAAGAAAAGAGCTAGCAGCATTTTCGATTGCCAAGACATGTAGCCTGTGGTCGAACAGATGTATTCTGATTGACTATTATACTAAACCAGTGGGAATAGATTCTTATAATGTTTGTGAAGGGGACCGTGAAATTACCAACAGACATTACGAGTGCAATGCATTCTGCATTGCACCGATAATGCCTGTCAGAAATTTAGAGCTGTTGGGAGATGGTTACCGGTTTTTCTTAGAAAACCTTTCAAATGGGAAAGGTGGCTTCTACCAGATGTAACAGCAATTAACAAAATATGTTTCTTTTTTGGTTCCCGATAGCATGGATAGACCTACAGGTTCCCACATAGCCCTACGTCCGAGAAATGTCTCGGGTGTGCGTGTGTGTGGGGGGGGGGGGGGGTTGCAAGAGGATCGCCAGTACCCACAGCTAAATTGCTTAGTCGAGTACATTTTTATGATGCCGCGCAAAAACAGAACGTCGCTAGCTAAAGGGATTCTCTCATGAGAGGAACTATTCTCCTATTGTGTTGTCTAGTAAAGAATAGTAAGGATGGGGCACTTTTCGCGACCAGACAACACTACGGCAGATAACTTTGCTTTAGACGTGGAGGAGGGTACGCGATAATTTTGTATTTCTCAAGTTTTGTGTGTTTTTGCTTAACCCTCCTGGACTCTGATGCCAAAATTCCAAAATTGTAAGGTGCGTGCTTTTTTCTATTATGCAACTAGAATTTTAACCAATTCAATCTTGTCTGACAGAGCTCAGGACTGAATTGGTTAAATTCCTGGTTGCATTATCGGACATATATGCTGTTTGAAAGTTTATTTTTTGACATTAGAGGGTAGGAGGTATTTAAAAGTATGGGAGAATAAAGACGAATACTAACTAGAAACAACCGTTATGCCAAAGGTTTTAATAACCTTTTATAATAAAAAACTAATGGTGACAATTTATTTAAAAAATAACTTTAATTCCAAGGGCTTGCAAATAAAAACATGCTTTTTCTTATCATTTGCAGGTCATGTGATCCGTGCATTGCTTCCAAATGTGGGTTTTGTTTTGTTGAGGGTCAACAAACTACCACAGGAACCTGCCTGCCCTTCCCTAAAGACATTGAAATACCAGATAGTTCCACAGTAGGTTACTGTTTTAATTCATCTCTTCGCCAACAGCATGGAGTAACATACACCACCAGCTACTGTCCCACAGATTACGCATGGATCATTATTCTAGGGGCTGGACTCTTTGTGTTCACGTTTGCCCCAGGTAAGCATCTTAACTATTTAATCATTTTATGGAAAGAGGTGACAGAAGCTCAATGAAATATGTATTTCGGATTTCGGGACGAATCTAATTCCAAATAGAATCAGACAGAGGATTTCGACGCGAATCTCTAATCGAATATCAACATTATTCTACTTGCAGATGCTGAACCTTCTTTCACTGAACTATCCGCGGCGCACTGGACCTATCATGGTCCAGACTCGTGGAAAAATAATGAAAAGTGTATCCACAGAAATTCCATCTACTTGTTTTCGGGTCTTGATTAACACGAAAGAAGTCGTTTAGTATTTATTTGGTGAGGTGGGGACTTCGATTAATGTACTATATATATAAAAATATTTCTTTGCAATAACAGATAACGGCATTTCGTTTCGCATCAAAGACATATTTTTATCCCAAATCGGTTACATCCGCTCACGTAATTTACAAAATTAGTAGTTGTAAACAATCTTTTCAAACAAATTTAACCAAACTATATCATGTGGTCCTTCATTAGAACGAGCTCGTCGAGCTTATTCCAATGAGGGGTCGCGTAATAAAAAATAAGCACGTGATACTTAAAATAACAAGTTTTGATATCGTGTGTGTTTGATAAAGAGAAAATCCCTGTATCAGCAAATTCACGAATACCCGCTAGCCACTCTTTTCTATGTTGAATATTATAGCGTGGTCATGTTTTGATGAATTGATTGTACTTTAACCATCTTACAACCGCAAGGCCCGCCTTCGGGTTGGAAGATGAATGAAAGAGAAGAAAAAGAGTGAAAGGGCTAGAGGTAAAAGTTATTAACCAAAGCAAAAAAATGTGTTAACATTTGTAAAGAATACATTACAGGAATTCTGCCATATTAACATATACTCTGAAATTTTTGAAGTCTTTCTGGAATCATAGCATGTCCTTGCAAAAATGGGAGGGGCATGCCTCCAATACCACTTACCCCCGTTCTATCGTCCCTATTTTACGGTACACTTCTTTTGAAGATATTTATCAACCCCAAAATGTCATAGCAGGCGCGAAGCCAACAATTTTGTTGGGGAAGTGCGCTAAATTGCGATCGACGATTTTGAAAAACGAGTGTCAAACAAAACTCTGAGGAAGTGTATGGAAACATGTCATGTTAAGCTTGGGATCTAAATCACAAGCATCTTTGCTCTATTATTTGTGCAAAATTATATACAAAACAGATCGATAAAGTTGATAGGGATATTTTATTTCCCAGATATATTATATGCCTAAATGTGTAATTCTATTAATATGTGATTAAATGGCGATAAACTCGGTATAACATATAAGGCCTGTAACATCAGGGCCATGCAACTAGTTTCTGTGAAACGTCTAGGCACTGATACTTTTTAATGGCCGATGCTCTAAAAAGGTATAACGTAGTACCTAGGTGTCTCACAGAAAGTACATCCAAACGCGAACATTTTTTTTTAAAACAACTTACCCCAATACATCGCTCTCTCCGTGGCTCTCAGTCTCTCATTTTTTGACAGTGTTAATATTACTCACACCGCGAATAACGTCAGAGTGGATATCACTCTCAACATAAAGATACACTACAATCCCCCTCCGACCAATACGGTTTAGAATTGCTCATGGTTACAGATCCGACTTGAGGTCTATATGTCTAGAATGTTACTACATCCCCTGCGTGCAACAATGAGTTCCAGATGGTGCCTTCGCTCTTCAGGGAGCGGAATTTGAATATTGGCGCCAATTACTGTAGAATTTTTAGAAGCTAATAACACTTATTGTAGTAACTGTCTCGGAGACACTTGTCAATGCATTATCGACAGTTAATACATTCAGTAGCACTGTTATATTTCCACTCATGTCTCCAATGTACGGCGGCGCATCTGTCAGGGGCGTGGTGGCGTTGCGCTAACCGGTTCTCGTCAGATCACCGAAGTTAAGCAACGTCGAGCCCGGTTAGTCCTCGGATGGGTGACCGTCTGAGCGATCGATTCGAACTCCCGCGTTGTTTCCTTGGGCAAGGCACTTCACCCCGATTGTCCACATGGGAGCACGATGAGACGCCGTGTACTAAGGCTGCACGTCTATGGTGCGCATGTCTTCAACCAATTTAACCCTGCCTTAACTGCAGTGCGGAGTTGGGGAGCTGGCAGCTGCTCGTCGTTGCTCGGTGGTTCTCTCCAGATACTCCAGCTTCCTCCACCCGTAAAACTGTCACGGCCATGAGTAGCCATTTTGCATAAGTATGTGACCTTAAACACTAATAAATAAATAAAGAAATAAAGAAATAAATAACGGTGCATCTGTCACCGGGGAGCTTTGGTCACAAGGATATTTTGTACCGGGGACTTCGCGTAAGATACGAAAACTAAACGTCTTTACACTTTGATGAGTTTAAAAAAAGCTCCTGGATTCCAGACGGAGAACGTTAGCAACAGGTGGCCATCAAACCATGTCGGACATATCTTAACCCCCCAGCACTCTGGTAGTGCGACAGAGTTTTCTCCAGTTTACTCGGTTTTTCTCTTATTTAACTATGAATTTAAAAAAAAATATATCTTGTTTGACATGGATCATGGAGTTCTGTCAAACAATGTATGTTTGGTTAAATATTAAACTGCATTAAGGGAAACATCTGTTGCTGAAAACTTGGCCATTTTGACATCAGAGTGCAGAGGGTTAATGATCGGTTATCCCGACTATTTTTTACAAACTTTAACGGTTTAAAATACATTTGAATACATTAACTTAATTAATCGTAGTTGTGACAGTATCTTGTTGAAACGTGGCTTATCACCCTTGTTGACAATTTGAACAGTAATTACATCAATAAAACAATAACATGATTTCCAAGGGCATTACGGTTCATTGGCGGCCCGACATAAATGATTAACAGTCCGAGGTCTTTTTAGCGGCCCGAGACGAAGTCGAGGGCCGCTAATAAGACAGAGGGTTGTTACTTATTTCTGGCGGGCCGCCAATAGAACCGAAATGGGCAAGAAAGTCATGTTATTACCTCTAATAAGGAAGGACATTCAAGTGACCTCGAAATAACTGCAAGTCAACCCTTTTGCAAGTTTAACCCTTTAGGTGAAATGTATTTCCACTGTCTCAAAGTGAGCTTTACTTTACCTACTGTCTTAAAGATCTTTAAGTGAGCTAAAAAGTCACCTGTATGCTCAAATTCCTTACAATTGGTGCCTCGGGTTAACTTTAGGGTCTTTGGTCACAAAGATATTTTGTACCGGACACTTCACGTAAGATACGAAAACTAAACGTCTTTACACTATAACGAATTTAATAACAAGCTATTGGATTCCAGTACGAGTATGTTAACAAGAGCTGGTCACCAAACTCTGACGGGAGTTTCTTAATGATTCACTATCCAGACTAATTTTTACAGCACGTAACAATCTCTATATATACATATAATTCATTAAACAAAGTTGAATAACATGACTTAACCGTAGTTAATGCAACAACGAAACGTGCCTTAACACCATCGTTGATTTTTTAACAGAACTTACATCAATTAGTATTTCTCCTAGCGATACATTTATGGTAGCTAGGACAACTGAGGATAATTTTCATTTCTAACGACCTGTCATCCATTTATGGCCTAACTATTTTTCTTAAATCTGAGGAGAGCAGGAGAACTTGCCTTCGTTATATGATTCAACCACAAATCAATGACAGTGTTAAGAAATGACTTGAATATTTTCCCTGTCCCTCTGTCATTTTCTTTTGCGGGTGAGTTTGGAGGTATTATACATTCATATCCATCATATCGATTGACATTTAGATTTTCAGTACCAATTTAATAATAATAATAATAATACTTACTGGTCATACTTTATAGCCTAAAACCCACACATCCTGCTCTATGACCGTACAAAATTGTCAAATGCCTTATGAAAAAAATGAAAGAAAAAAACAGATTAGGGTTTGTTACTGTGATTGTAAATCTCTTGAGAGTCGGTCTGGGCAGGGTCAAGTCACGATCATCACCCAACAACCCTGCAAGAATCTGTTCGTGGAAGTGGGGTGGGGTGAGGGTGGGTGGATCGCCACAATTGCCTATCCGTATCCACTCTGGCCTGACTGCATGTGTGTGTAGTCGGAGTGTGCGAGTGCAGTGAGATTTTGCAGTGTGCTTCTTATGCAGGTTCAAGGCTCGATCACCACCCAGCCACCATGCTGGCATCTGTTCTAGGCTGCCGTAGTGAACAGGTTTTAAGCACATCGTTGCTGTTGCCTATCCGCATCTGCTCTGGCGTGACTACATGGGAGTATTTGTAGCTGTTCTGGATGGATGTTGTCGGAGAGTATGTGAAAGTGGTTTGATTTTACAGTGTGATACAATAATAATAATAATAATAATAATAATAATAATAATAATAATAATAATAATAATTAAATCCATCAATGGTTCTCTATGCTTCTACAAACTGATAATGCTTTTGGCAAAAGTATACTTGAATGCCTGATTTGAATGATTCTGGAGAATCCATCTCTTTAAGACGGATTGGAAGACAGTTACATAGCTTTAGCCTGGCAGCGACAGTGCCCTATTGCCAGCAGAACTTAATTTATATGAGAGCTGAACCCGATTAATTTTACATGATGACCGAAGTTGTCTCTGTGCTGCGTGACTGATAAGCAAATTGAACAGTTGGATGGCGCAGATCCCAAAATCTCAAACAGAATTATCTGCTGAATCGGAAGCCAGTGGAGATCTGAAAGGACCGGTGTAATGTGGCAGTATACTTTCTAGACCCGGAGATGACACGTGTCGCACAATTTTGGATGTGCTATAGCTTTTAAAGAGAGGAGTTTTTGGAATCCATAAAAAGAGAATTGCAATAGTCAAGGTGACTAGTAACAAAGACGTGAATAAGTGACTCTTTTTTTGTGTCAATGAAAGGTCGAATTTGATGGATATTACGTTGATTAAAACCCTTAACCCCGACAAATGTGCACGCATGTTCATCAACTGTCATATTTTGCTCCATGACGGATTTCGGATACAACCGTTACAGTCGTTGAATCTTGAATATTGAGGGGCGGTTTGGATATTTTCATCAGTTGATATGGTAGACCTAAATATATCACTTCCGTCTTTTTGAGATTCACTTTGAGGAAGTTTCTGTCATCCATGCATTGACGTCTGAAATATGGCATTCAGTTCTGTCGGGTTCTTCAAGGTCATGAGTGAAACTAATATATAGTTACGCATCATAAGCGTAAAATGAAACTTAAGACCGTGACTCACCAACGGGAAGAACGTAAATAGTGTTTTGTAAGGAGCCTTACACTGGCGGTCTGAATCTGCAATCTTATTTAAGAATTGAATGCATTTTTTATAATCTTTATTGGAGTATGAAAGTGTGGGAATGGGTACAAATTGTATGAATCCCTTCGGAATTCATACATAATTTGTACCCATTCCCACACGTTCATACTCCAATAAAGATTATAAAAATTGCATTCCATTCTTATAATTACATTCCGTAACTGTTTTAACTACTTTTTACCAAACAACAAAGCAGAAAGACGAAATATAACATGTACGAACGAACCAGGCGAAAAACCAACCTCACACAAAAGACAAGGCGCACAACTCTGATTTTTAATTTCCACAACTTTAGAAATGGAAACGAGTATTTTAGTAACGGGCTTTATGCCACAGTTCGGAAATGTCACCAAAGAAACAGCAGCGGAGTTGATTACTGCGAGAGGCGCTAAAAGTTAAAAACCCGCCCAAACATCGCCCGAATTACATTCTGTCCACTGCGCGCTACCGTAAATGCGGGTCAAAGTTCGACCGAATGTATTCATTGGAAAATGAATTACATTTGGTCATGACGTTTTCATCCAGCTGACCAATGGGAATTGAGTATTTTGATCCAAAACGTATAAGTACATTAACGGTAAACAATCGCGTGATGTTGAGTCATCTTAAACCTGTGTGACAGGAATGGAAGTCTGTAGGAACGTTTGTCCCTCTGGACTATTATTCCGCGGAATTATAGTCCTAGGTTTAACATTTCTAGGAATAGTAGTCCGGCGGACTACTTTTCCTAGAAATGTTAGACCTAGGACTATAATTCCGCGGAATGATAGTCCAGAGGGACTAATTTTCCTACGGACTTCCATTCCTGTCACACCGGTTTAAACTGGATCTTTCTGGACTATCACATACTCATCTAACAGAACATCCTCCAGGCCGACGTCTATTGAAGCCTGAAGATTCTTCTTGGAGTATGGGGACGAACGGACTGGTTGAAGCACTTCTTTGACTTCATTGGCAAACGGTGCCGCATATTTACCTGATCTTCTTGACGTCACCTGATGCTTGATCAGCAGGAATTACGCAATCCTGATCAAGGCCTGCCACGTTCTATTGGCTGTAGAAGAGTCAGCAGAACCCCAGATCACACACACAACCCTACAATGGTACGCTACTAGTAACGCTACATAGATTAATCGAAAATCTTTGAACCGCCCATTAGCTGAACTATCCATTATCGCCTGACTGCTGAATCCCTGACGAGACACGGTTATTGCGGGCCAACCGTGAAAGAACATTCTTCAGAATTCCACTAGACGATGACCGGGACAATACCCCAGCTATGCCCATGGAGTTTGTGCGCAGACTACCGTTAATGCAATGTGATGTCACTTTACTTATAAAGATACACAGGTATTCTTTCGTGTTCTAGTTATACATATTTCCATCAACAAGTATTTAATTCACCTATAAACCATCAAGATATCAACAATTAATTAATTAGTGGAACTACGCGGCGCAGTCATAAAACTATGATCGTGGTGATTTTTCAATTCTTATGACAATGCCATCAAAACGTTCGCCAAATCAACTCTCAGTTGAGCAACATTTCTTGTGTTGATTCAAAACAACTGAAGCTTTAAAATGATATTTTTTAGATTTAATCGTCTGGATCACTTTTGTCTGAAAAGCGGACCGTAGGTTCTATTCTTGTCCAACCAATTGCTCTATTCTGGACGAGTGAATCTAAATATAGGCGATGGACTATTTAAGGCTTAGACAGGTCTAATGTCATAATAGCTTCGACTTCCTTGCCGAATTAACCATTTAAACCCGAGAGACCGTTTTCCCTGTCCAGGAACATGATACGTCATAATTTCATCGATTGAGATGGGTGCTAAGTGCACGGGTGGGGTAGACCAATCGATATTTTCAACGTTCAGCCCTAGGGTTGGTCTACCCCTAAATAATAAATATGGACTCTTCCAATTGCTGTCATCGAACTGACATGGGAGATACCACCAGGGTTCAAAGAGTTGAATTGGTGGCTTGAGAGCTTGGGGCCTACTATCACCATAACATGCCCAACACTTCTAATCAGTGGTGATGGTAGGTATAAATGCATTTACACAATAGATGCGATGCGAGCGCTCCGAGTGTTGCAATGTTTGACGCCTCAGACAAAGAAAAAAAGAAGAGAAAGGTCATTGGTCAGGAGGCTCATTTATTCAAACATGTTTTTCGAGGGAAACTCATTTTTAAGCAGTGACACTGTCTGATCTCTATTGAATTCCGTCGACCTGCCAATCAAGTCGACAACGAGGTTGGATATTCCGCATATTATTGCATTTCACAGCCATCAAATTTCTTCAATTTGATTTTTATACTTGGTTGTTATTTTTTCCAGGTATGGGTCCTATGCCTTGGACGATAAGTTCCGAAATATTCCCACTGTGGGCTAGAAGTACGGGGAATTCCTTATCGACCGGAACAGTCTGGTTATCCAATCTCTTTGTGTCGTTCACATTCCTGACATTAATGGACGCAATAACTAAATACGGTAAAACTATTCTTGTCATTCATTCTGAATGTAAATACTCACAAATATGTTTAATCCTGCACCGAACGTGTCTAGAAGACGATACTTGCAAAAATGGCGAACAACTAAAAAATTCCATTTTTGCTTCAAAAGCATAGATTTTGCATTGTCATTGAAACAAACTCGGTGAGCTCATTCCAATGAGAAGGCCCTAAGATTTGTTTTGAAGGCAAAAAATGAAAAAGTAATAAAATCTGAATAACGGCATTCGTGAATAAGGCTGGGCGGATAATGCCGTTACGTTAATGAATGGTAAATAAACTGGGGATTTCCAATTTTCTTCTTGTACGTTTTAGAGCATTTCAGATGGCGCGTTGTTCTACTCCAGGGACGGTACTATGGCAAATCCTGTCGATCGTACTTTACCGGCGATTTATCAAAGGAGCATTAGGCCCAAAAATGTTCAAAATCTGTCTCTCAGATCCTCTCGCATCGTCCTTTTGGCTGCCGCGTGCTCTCTTTTTATAACCAAAGCAAACTTTCAAAAATTAAAATTAAATGGTTTATGTCTGATATTTTACCCAAGTTAATAAAACTGTCTCTTGATTGCAACAAAGCTTTGTAATGCTTTAACATTGCAAAGCCTTCATGCACTCAAGGGACAAGATACACCACCACAAACATCTATACTATGAGACCTAAAACAAACCAAGAACATGAACCTTTGAGTTTTGATGGCAAAGAAATATCTACAAAAATAAAAAAATAAAATAAAAAACCGCCCGCCCGCATGCTATGTTACAAAAAGCCTGATAAACAGATCTACTTTCTGGGTCAATATCCCAACGCTTATATGTAGAAAAACAAGATATTTGGATGTTAACGACAGACATCTTATCAAGTTATTTGGATGGATGATGATAGCCGACCAAGTTTCGCGCAAGAGAGTATCGATGGAGATAAGCAACCCACGCTTTCGCCATATTTGCACAAACAATCGGATGTACTTCAATACGTTACACAGTCACGAAACAGTTTTATTTCTAACTAGATCGTTTTGAAATCGCGAAGCAAATTTCTAGAAGTCATCTAACGAAGCACGGCCAACGCGTAACAACCCAACAAGCCTTTTTCGAAACTGCCATCTTTGATTTTTAATCTATGCTAGGCCACAGGTCGCGAGGTGTAAACATTCAAGAAATAACGTTGCAGGTAATGGGAGAAGATGGCGACCGAAGCTCTTTGACATCATTACGTTTATTAATACGAATTCAAAAAACATTTAGCCAGTGTAACCATTAATTTTATTTATTATTGGGGTTTAACGACACTTTTACACCAAGGGTCACCTCGTGTCGGACGAATTTACGGGTGGAGGAAGCCGGAGTACCCGGTGAGACTTCTCTACTAACTCCACACAAGCAGTTCTAGCATTGGTTGAAGACACGTGCACCATCGATGTGCAGTACGCCTTAGTATACAACGCCACCGTGGCCCCACGAGGGTAATTGGGATTAAGTGTCTTGCCCAAGGACACAACATCGTTGTCGTAGGTGGGATTCGATCCGAGGACCTCTCGGCATGCAGCCTGCATCTCTACCTACTGAGCCACCGCACTCCATGTAACCATTTGTTTACGGCAATGGCAATATTACTGGCGACTTAAATGGTGTTTGAATGCACGATGTGTCATGACATTGTGGCCGCGGGTTGTGTTTCGACAACTTTCATGGGAACATTGTTGAAAAAGTAACTGTAAAATAAATATACGTCGATAAACTGACACTTTCAATACGTTAGAACTTAAATAAGATTGCGGTTCTTAAGCCGTTTCTTCGGAAGACGAATATCCGTATAATTTTTTCAATGTGTATAAAGACAGATACGTTAATTACCTGAAAATACTAAATTGACCGCTTCGCCTGAACTTTGCCAAGTTAACATGTAACAATCACATGCCAATAAATTAATTACAAGACTCTTTTTCAACTTAACTTTTCATATCAGCCGTAGTTAGGATGAAGAACAAGACAAGCTGACTGATGTCTTTTGAGATTTGAGGCCCCTCTCCCTCTCTACGTTGTGGGAGGAAGTTGTGTAGAGCCAGCGCACCTTACCAGTGTATGGGGGGGGGGGGGGTGGGTATGTCGGGGAGCAACGATGCCCCTGCACTTTAAACAAAATACATTGCTTCTCATTGGAATGAGCACATACAACTCGTTCCACTGGGAGTGGGGGCATGAGCTGTTTTTCCCCCACCGAAAGTTGTCAAAACAGTGCCTGTGGCCACAATGTCATGACCCAGAGTGCATTCAAACATCATTTAAGTCTCCAGTAACTCATTTCGAAATAATGGCAGTTCTCATACAATATTGCCATTGCCTTAACCCTTTACCTAACATGAAAAGCAGACGACACTTGCAAAAAAAATTCTTGAATAACTAATTTTTTTCATTTTTTGTCTCAAGAACATAGGTTATGACCCCTCGTTGGAACGAGCTCGACGAGCTCGTTCCAACGAGGGGCCATAACCTATGTTTTTGAGACAAAAAATGAAAATATTTAAAAAATTAATTGGCGATTTTTGAGAATAGCGCTGGCCGGTTTTGGCCGTTACGTTGGGTAAAGGGTTAAACAAATGGTTACACTGGCTAAATGTTTTTTTTCAATTCGCATTAATAAACGTAATGGCGTCCGAAGCGCTTCCCTCGCCCTCTTCTCCCATTGCTTACAACGTGCTTTCTTGGATGTTTACACCTCGCGACCTGTGACCTTGCATAGATTAAAAATCAAAGATGGTAGTTTCGAAAAGGGCTTACTATGACGGGACGGTGTCTGTCGCCTTTTAGCGTACTATGCCGCCGAATGAGGCATACCGCGTCGCTAGTTTTTAAGGAAATATGTCAGAAATAGGTTAAACTTTGAAGTGACGTAGAAATGTCAAAATGACGCCAAATCGAAGCACCAAAAACGGCGACCTCTTATTTTGTTAGCCCTATATCATACTTAAATTTCAGAAAAATAGGACGTATTTTAATTTTGACCATATGACCCCCATAATGTCACTCCAGCTTTCGGGTATAATGGTTGAGAATTTCCTGGGATGGAATACATTTTTAGATATGTTTTTTATGGAAATTACAGCCCCCCGAATTTCTAAGGGTACAGCTGAAAATGAGATTGAAAATAAAAGATACAGCGAAAAACGTAAAATTGGCATTGCTGGCGGCGGGTGCCTAAATTTGAAACTAAAAATAACATTGAACAAGTTCAAATAATTTTGGTAGTTGTATCTTTATAAATATGGAGTATTTGAATCAGAGACAACAGTTTTAATGAAATATGTGAAAAATAAGCCTAAATTTGAATTGAGGTAAAACGTCAAAATGGCGACAAATCGAAAAACAAAAAAAAAACACCCAGAAAACGGAACAATTTCAAACGAGTAGAAAACAGTGTGCGAAGTTTTATAAATGTGGAATTGTTTGAAACAGAAGGACGTCGTTTTTAATGAAACATGTGAAAAATATGTTAAATTTTGAAGGTATTTAAAACGTCAAAATGGCGCCAAATCGACAAACACCCCCCCCCCCCCCACGCCCACCCCCACCCTACCCCCCCCCCCCCCCCCCCCTCCAGCTATCTCTTAATTTTCTGAGCTCTAAAACATACTAAAATTTAGGATAATTCTGACGAAGTTAAGTTTTGACCATATGACCCCAATGATATCACCCCCAGCGTTTGGGTATAACGGCTGAGAATTTCCTAGGACGACAATATCATTTTAGATAAGATTTTTCGGGGAGATTACAGTCCTAAAATTTCGAAAATGGAAGGGCCGAAAATGTGATTGAAAGTGAAAGATATAGAAAAAACTTAAAATTGGCATTGCTGGCACCAGGTGTCTAAATTTGAAACTAACAAATATCAATGATCAAATTCAAATAAATAGAAAACAGTGTTTGAAGTTCGGTAGTTGTATCTTTACAAATATGGAGTTATGTGAATCAGAGGACAACAGTTTTAACTGGTAGAGTGCTAAATTATTTTTGGTCTTCAAAATTTATCGACATGTCTTTGCCTTGTTAAAATTTATGGGAGAGTGCCGGGCACTCTCCATAAATTGCAACAAGGCAAATCCTCAAAGACCAAATAATTTCACTTCAAAAATAATATGAAATACATCCACTGAATGTGAAGTCTTTAAGATGGCTTACCTGCCCCTCAGATTAAAGCCCAAATATGGGCTTCCAGCACTCTACCAGTTAATGAATAATGTGAAAAATAGGCCAAAGTTTGATGTGACGTAAAACGTCAAAATGGCGACATATCGAAAAACAAAAAAAAAAACAATGTACAGCTATCTCCTGATTTTTTAAACTCTGAAACAAACTAAAATTTCAGAAAAATCCGACGTTTTTTTTAATTTTTGACCGTATGTATGACCCGCATATGACCTCATCTTAGCTTTCGAGCACAATGGTTGAGAATTGTATAGGACGGCAATACATTTTTAGAAAAGTATTTTTCGGATATTATATTTCCAAAATATCAGAGAGATAGACTTAAAAAATGAGATGAAAATTGAAATCTTTAAAAAAAAAGAACTCTAAGAATCAAGTTTCTTCCAACGAAGTATTGCCATTTCAAAAAGTAAACCCGGATGGATCAATTTTACATAACCGGATATAGATGTGCGAAGTTTGAAAGCTGAATTTTAAGAAGTATGGAAGTACGCGTGTCACAAAATCAGGGTTTTTAATAAAAAAATGTTAAAATTTGATGTGACGTAAAGTCAGAAATGGCGGAGTCTCAAAAGACAAAAAACAGCAATCTTTAACTTTTCGAGTTCTATAACATATCAAAATTTCATGAAAATCGGACAACGTTGATTTTTCTCGACTTATGACCTCCTGTGACATGACCTGAGAAATTAAGAATTACGATCGAGTAAACATACTTTTAGATATATTCTACTCAAAGTTTACTCAGCACCAAATATTTGACACATCATTGCGAAGTTTGCTTGTGACATATTTGCGATATTTTTGGTGAATATGAGTGATGAATGTATTGAGATGGTCCCAGTGCTTCCATTAGCTCTCTTGACAGGCAGACTTTTCGTGACAGTCATGGAAAGCATGTACCCCTTGATTTTCATGATGTTTTCGTGTACTGTCTATATGTACATGACATGTGTAGGGTATTCAATCTCCATTTCAACACAAACCCTTGTGATTCAATGATTGAATATGGCAAATGCCAGTGTAAGAAGACATTTGTCTGAAGCAGAAATGTAGCGGGCTGTAGGGATGGTGGAGCAAGGGGCTATCCATCGTCAGGTTGGTGAAGCTCTTGGTGTGCACCATACGGTGATCACCGGAGCCTGGAAAAGATTTCAGCAGTATTGCACACCAGTAAGACGGCATAGTGGTGGCAGAGACAGGGCAACATCTGCAGCTGAAGACCGGTTTTTGATCAATCAGTCTCGTAGGAACCGCTTTGCCACAGCAACCCAGCTTCGCAGTGACCTTCAGAATGCATCCAGGGTAAATGTTTTGACGCAGACTATCTGGGCAAGGTTGCACGGTGGTCTCCGATCGAGAAGACCATGTATTCGCATTCCGCTGTCCCAGAACCACCGCCAGGCACGATATGAATGGGCCATGGTCCACGTTGGATGGACCAGAGAAGATTGGCGGTCTGGTACTGGCTAGACCACACAGATAGCCAGTACCAGGCTATCTGTGTGGTCTAGGCAGTACCACACATATAGCCTGGTGTACTGCCTAGACCACACAGATAGGCCCTCGAGGGTATGGAGAAGACCAAGAGAGCGATTCCATGCAGCCAACATTGCTAAGCCTGACCGCTATGGTGGAGGGTCAATCATTGTCTGGGATTCATCAGCAGGGATGGACGTTCATAGTTCTGTGTCCTTGGTACATTGACTACACAGTGGTATATTGATGAGATCCTGGATGTCCACGTCAGAGTGTATGCAGGTGCAGTGGGTAATAGATTCATTCTGATGGACGATAATGTCAGTCCTAATGTTGCCCATGCTGTCCGGGAGTACCGACAGAGAGAGAGGGGATTGAGCGTATTGACTGGCCAGTAAGATCCCATGACCTCAATCCAATCGAACATGTCTGGAATGAGTTGCAGCTTGCAATTTCAGCCTGTCCAGTCCAGCCAAGAAGTGTCCAGGAGCTTGGTGCCATGCTGGTCCAAGAATGGAAGAACATCCACCAGATGACCACCAGGAACGTGATTTGGAGCATGAGAAGGCGTTGTCAAGCTGTAATTAACAGTAATGGGTCTCATATTCGATATTGAACCCATACCAGTTCGCTCCGTCAACTTTTTTGTAAATTGAAACATTTCCTCTTTTACCAATAATATCCATTTTCCATGGTTATCGTATACAAAAGCTAAAAAATAATGTCAAACACAAATAAAATCTTAATTTTTGTACTTAAATCATTAAAGATATAATTAAATAAAATATATATACACTTTTCATTACAATATTTCAACTAAAACGTAAAACAGGTGGTTGGATATACTTGGTGCTCAGCAAACTTTGAGTAGTATTTAGTTTTTACTGGAGATGGGTTATTCAAAGTTTGAAAAAGAGGAGTTGGTACAGGCATTTATATTGAAAAAATATCCAAAAGTTTGAAATCGCATCGCTCTCATAGCGGATATTATTTCGTTAAATGGATGATTGTCGGGAGAGATTTTTCCACTTTCGATCAGTCTGCTAATTTTCGAGAGTGCGGGTTAAGGGTAAGTAACCAAAATGTTGGTCTGATGAAAAAGAAAAATAGGAAAGAAAGAAAAAAGGCTTCTGATCGCCAATAGTCATTCCAACTTCGTCGGATGACTTAATAAAGTCACCCAACGAAGATGGAATGACTTATCGCGATCAGAAGCCTGTTTTAAGTTTATTTTTCTTTTATTTACTTGGAACTCTCGTAGATTTTGCTACACCATGCTTCCATGTGTCAACCAAACAACACCTGTGTAGCCATTTCATGTCATATTTCAGCCTTGCGACAGGAAGACAGACAATCTCGTCCATGCCGTCCCAGTACAATATATCAAATGCATTTTTATTATTGCATTTAGCTTATATGTAAGAAAATTGTACAAATAAAATATCTATCTATCTACCTACCTTATTTACCAAATCACGGTTCAATCGATTCCCACGAAATTTGGCACAAATATTAATGGTTGTCCGGCGCTGAATGTAATGGAACCCGATTTTTGATTTTCTACCTTTATCCAAAACAATACTTAAGACGTTTAACGTGATATTTTAATAGCAACTCCTGTATCAAGCCCCCCCCCCCACCCCTTTCAAATTTTGAACATTTCATCAACTAAAGCAATATCTAAAAATGTGGTAGCGACCTATGAAATTTTTAAGAGATCGGGACGTATTTTCGGGTGACGTTAGTGACGTAACGTCACAAAAAATGAAGTTTTGGCCGATTTTCACAAAATTTTAGTATGTTGTAGATTTCAAAAATAAAAAAGTCCAGGGTTTTTTTATTTTTTGATTTATTGCCATTTTTTTACCTTTTTACGTCACTTCAAGTTCAAAGTTTTTTACACATATTTCATTGAATATGCTCATTTTCAATACCGCAAAGCTCCGTACCGATACACGCATCGATAAAATTTCACCCACTGTTAGTTTCATGACAGCCCTATTAAATACATTTGTTATAACAACTTTAACCCTTTATCCTAAATAACGTCAATTTGACTTGTCTTCGTGAACGTTGGCTATCTGCTCCCCCCCCCCCCCCCCCCCCCCCCCCCCCCCCCGCTGCTGAACTCTCACTCTTAAAATTCTGTAAATATATTATTCAATAAAATCCATATCTAAAAATGCAGTCAGTTTTTGGCCGACGAATAATTCGCATGGGCTGCCGTCACGGTGACCCTTGGACTTCAACCTCGTAAAAATTGAAGTTTCTCCGATTTTCGTGAAAATTTATTTTGTTCTAAAGCTCCATGACTAAAAAGGTAAATGTTTTGGATGTTTTATTTAACGTCATTTTCGACGATTTTACGTCACTTTACTCTTTACACACCTCCAAAAGTGTGGCTCCTCTACCTCAACAACGGTAAAGGGTACCCCCACAGAAACTAAACAAATAATGAAAGGGATACTTGGAAGGATGTCAAGGACATTTGTGTGCCAATTGACGCAATCAACTGAACGATATGACGTCAAATGTGACGGGGGTGCAAACAAACCGTAAAACTTCAATTCAACTTCCAAAAGGCTGATTGAAGTCAAACATTGTTAATTTTTATCCAGATTGCCCGCAAAATATTGACACTTTGACGTAAATGACTATCGAGGGTAGGAAAAAAAATAAAATTAAATTTCACGCCAGGGAGTTGAAATCAGAATTCAATTCCACTTCAGGTACTTGAAATCTCAGGAGATTTTAATACTCCGTCACCTGAGTGCTCGAATGTCCTATATCCCATAGGGGACATAGGACATGCTTGCACTCTGGCGACGACTCGTTGTCTCCAATATAAAGGTGCAAGAATTTTGAAAATCGGACTTCAAACATTCCAGATATGACGTTAATATCATCGACTCTACTATTTCATCATTTTAGCCATTTTGGAAAGTTTTCATCAAAAACGCAATCTTGGGAGTCATGTAGCTCCGTATTGATAAAGGACACGGCTACAACACTCCATGCACTGTTTCCTGAATATTTGAAATTGTTCCCTGTTATTTTTCATTTCAAATTTACGCAGCCGATGCCAGCGATGCTAATTTTACGTTTTTTTCTATATCTTTTATTTTAATCCTCAATTTTAGCCCCAGGCTTTCGAAATTTTGAAACTGTAATCTATGAAAAAAAAACATATCTAAAAATGTATTGCCTTCCTTGGAAATTCTTAATTCTCTATGACGTCGAATTTTACTGAAATGTTAGTATATTGTAGAGGTAACAAAATTAAGAGATAGCTGGGGGAGGGGGTGTTTGTTTGTTTGTTTATTTTTAGATTTGGCGGCATTTTCACGTGTTTACGTCACTTCAGGGTTTAGCTTATTTTTTATCTTTTTTCATTAAAACGAGCGTCGGGGTATGCTTTATGGAATACTTTAGTACGTGACACCATCTCAACGCTGTTGGGGCGTCCGATGTTGGCCGTGCTTCATTGGACAAGCTCTGAAAGTTCGCCTTGCGATTTCAAAACCATCTAGTATTTCAATACGGTCCTGAGTGCGAATCATAGGTAAACGAAACGTCGAAATTTTATGGATCGAATCGAATGTCGAATCGAATAACACAAAATTCTTTACGCGAATTCTGTGACTAAAAAAAGCCATTTATTAAATAATATAATATTCCCTAATGTTTTTATTTCAGAAGCAGGGGGTGCTGTCGAATGTCGAATAAAGAACTGGGAATAAGTAACGGTTTCCACGTCCGTAAGCCGCTCATGCATAAAGAAACTCACACATAACTGGAAGCAGGAAATAGTCATGATTATGAATTGATTCGGTTCTTGTTTGAACTGCAGTGCAGTCGATGAACTTGAAACGGAACTCGCCTGTGTTCCCAGAGAGAAACAACGTTGACCTCCCACCTGTCCGGTCTCTGGAATGCCGGGTGGATTGACGTTTGTCAACTATGCCGAACTAACACACGCTTTCGCAGGTGCGAATACGCTACATGATCTGATGGGTATTTCTACGAAGCAATACCAGTACAACCCAAGACTGCCACCACAGAGGAGCAAGTTATAACCGATGGAACTAAAGAATGCTCACCTCAAATACAAGACGAGGCCCCCGAAAGTTGGGATGAAGTGGTCGCGAAAGACATTAGACTTGCCGACGAAGTCTCTCGATTCTCAAAGAAAGAAACTCCTCATGGGATTCTTCTCATTCGTCGAACTAAATTTCGTTCCACAATAGAGTCGTCAAAGAGGGCACGAAAGGTTGATCTACTTTGGCTGGTGACGTTAGAGATGGAAACATATAAGTGTAGGTCGCATTCAACTCTTGTCGCTCTGTGGAAAATTTACCGAAGCAAATTGTTTTGTGTATGCCAAACAGTGAATGCCCTCAAACGAGAAAAGATGCTGTAACCCGAAACAATGAAAATAACATAGAAATATGCAGCAGAATGTATTCAAGGGAATGCGTTTATTGCCTGAGACGTGGGTGTAGATAAAATTCTTGTCTGGATAAGGTTGCAGAAAAACCTGGGTTCGACAGCATGATTGTAATCTTAATCAGCTTTCTTTTGCTGATGTGCCTTCCCATGTCACAGGGAAAGTCTCCAATGAGTCAGAATTGCCTGTAATGCTTGAAGAGTCTGGTGTTCTTGCTATCGTGTCAATGAAAGGCTTCATTCAATGTACCAATTCCAACAGATGCGAACGCCTGCAACCTGTATTGGCCCCAGTATTTGAAAAAGTAAATCTTGAATAGTTCCTGGCAACATACGAAAATTCAGCTAACGTGCAGAAGCAGAAAGTCATTGGTCAGACTTTTCTTACATAATGGGCATCAATAGATACTTTTCTCCGCCCGTTTTTCTTTGAGAAACTGTTCGAAGAATGTTTCTCATTTAAAAAGGCCATACTTGAAGGAAAGTTGGCCAAAACTGTCGAATTCTGTGTAGAATATATGGAGCTATTGTTGACATGGACTGTGCGAGAATTTGATACTGACATGTATATTGAAACCCTAACTGAAATTGTTTGACTTATTCTTAGCCACGAACAGGCTAAATTACGCACGATGGATGTTGAAACTAAACCTCATGAATTTGCCATCAACGCATCCAGGGATGACGGAACTTTTCGCTATGTGTCTATTGAGCGTACGCCGTACGGACAAAAAACTTTATCAGTCTTCCCGTAGACCTCACATTAGAACAGACTGTCAATACCGACGTAGTGTAAGGAAAGACAGGGTATATGGCTTTATCAAACAATTACAATGCGAGGCTTCGTTGCAGCGTAACCAACGGAAGCAGTGTTCAGAAGCACTGCATTTGAGATGTCTGGATTAAGTAAAACTAATAATAATGTGCAAATGGATCTGTCAAACGTCGAATTCGACGTGTCAGTGAAGATCGCAAAAATATGATTAGGACCATTCAGTCTAACGTGAATCCTTTCACATTGGAGTCATTTGATCCAGGAAGCATGAACACTTGTAAATGTGCAGGTACAGACGTTGTGAAACCCTCCTCAGCTTCAGTAACTTTAGAAGAGAGAAGCACGACGCATTCAGTGCGAAAAAAATGTGATGAGGATCCCAGCGATTTCAGCGTAGAGTTAATAAATCCAAATTGCAAACCTGTACCAAGTACAGAAGAGCACATCACTAAAATATTAGGGGACTTCGTTTAATTAGAGAACTGCTAGGGTGGATCGCAGTGATAGCAACTAAGTGCAAAGTTGATCTGGAATATATACTAATGTTTCTGCTAGCATTCGTCCCACTCTGAATCTGAGGACCGGATGAACTATGAGCCACCCTGACAAGAGCTCACTGTTCTCATTGCATGAAGAGCGAGTATCCTATCACGAGCAACCTTATGTTCACATTACTGATGGGAATTTTTTCTCCTGCACAATTTACCACCAAACCTGCCGCCGACATACAGAGGCTCGCCGGTGTGCTGCTTCACACTGTTTTCTCCCATTCTTCCTGGACATAGTCGTCGATACCTACTAAGAACGGTCAATCCGTGACTGCAACGGAGAACGTTGAGGAGCAGAGGAATTTTCTTATATCATTTTAGGTCCTGGTTAGTCCCGAGTAAAAGATACCTCGAAAGCCCTCAAATCATCTGTCATCAAGCAGCAGCTTCTACGATTCTTTGCAAGCGATTGCTGTTCCCATCAACACCAAACTATCCAAACAGGTCGTGGAATCTGTTTCCGTATTGAGGATGAATGCTGGAAGTACTCTGTGGTAGAAGGTAAAGTGAACACGCAATCTCCAGATTGTCTGAAGTTCAATCATCCAGAGGCAGAAAACCAGTGTGCCCAACTCTGTACAATTCTGTACCAGTAAATAGAGATCATTTACATTATTTCAAACCTCCTGGAATACATGTAGATGTAATGACGTAAATAGATATTAAAATTCAATTGCATATACAGAATGAAGATAGTGAATTACAACTTAGTCGCAGTGCCACATCTTTTTAACCCAACAAGTAGTTTTAATTGTTCATAACAGCACAAGAAACACTTGGAAACATTCATCACATGGCCCAGCAGGTGAAACCCGGTGGTCCGTGTGATGGCAGTTTGCAAGTGCTTCTTGTGTTTTGAACTCAGGAATTGTAAATAATTACTGAGTGAAAAATCTACCCAACAGCGATTTAGTAGTAATCCACCATCCACACACTGTAGACTCACTATTTTGTATATCTTTGATCGGTTCAATTCGTGATTTCACTACCGATCTCGCTAAAAGCGCATTGCATTTTGCATTCAAGCGCAGACGCTATTGTGTATTTCGGACTACTTCATTCATCTACAGTGAAAAGCGTATTAATTAACCAGCATTTACCGCGCTAATTGAGAAAGAACTTCTGGTTTCAACTGTACGGACCCAGAGCTGAGTCCAACCCCCTTCTAATCTACAACGCATGGACGGAAGTGGCATTCCACCTTGTGCAACCATCCTGACGAAGAAAATTGCGTGAGCCAAGTTTGTTCCTTATATGTGGCGAGGGGTTATATCCAACGGTATTCAAAAACGATCCAGTTCAGATTGGGAGCTAATGGACGGTTCCTACCGAATCGTATGATTCGCCGGACTATAAATGCCTGTCTCTGTTGTTCCAGGGGAATCAGGATGTCATGGCAGCGACACAGACAATGAAAAGACAGAAGCCCGGACAAATCATGACGATCTAAAGGATAGCGATGGTATGGATTAATTCGATTAAGAAGACGAATAGTATGCCATGAAGCCACTATATTGACTGGATGTTCACAACATGATTTTTTGTTCTTCTCTTCCTGAGGAGTAAATCGTTTCGTTCTCTGACAAATCGGTTGATTAAATCACTTTGTGTTAAAAAAATAGCTATTTTAAGTTTGTGTTCGTTTTCCACGGCACTGGGGTATTGATATCCAAATCGCTACAAAGGTACAATAACACAACTACCGAGCGCAATTTACAACATTGACGATGATGGGGAATGGGATCCAACGAAATCATTTCTCATTTTAAAATGCGATGAAGGGTAATTCATCCCAATAGCGATTTTCTACTTCAGTGCAAGAGATTACAGGAATGTAGCGAGGCAAAAGACCAGCGATATACACACTCTAAAATCAGTTGGGTAAAAGTTAGCCCAAATCATCTGGGTTGAGTGAATATGAACCCAGTTGAGTTCATATTCACTCAACCCAGTTGATTTGGGTTGATTTTCAACCCAACTGATTTTAGAGTGCAAGAAAGGGCAATTACATTTGCCTTCTTGAGTGTTTAATGTACATTTGAATCCTCCCTCCCAAAACACATCCTTCTGAATGAAGCGACATGTGCCTTCAACACTTCCCTTTGAGGAAGGAAAACTCCTGGATATTTCGTTTCTGAAATGGTACTTTAATAATCAGCGATGATGTATGTACAGTGCAGCGATGTGTATGGGAGTTCAAATAAAGGCACAATATGGTGTTTTAGCGTGTGTGATCAAAACCCCGTCTGAAACGAAAACGCCAGTAAACTGTAATTCTGAAGTTATGTTTTAATGATTACTGATAATGTATGGACTATCGCGGAAAAAATCAGTAATGTACTCGGGAGTTCAAATAATTTGGGAAGCTTTTTGAGGCCCAGAAATGCGAAACTTAAGAAATCGGTTTTCTTTGCCAGTCCGTGGGTGCTGACAAATCTGGGACATGAAACGTTCTGTACGTGGCAGTGCAAATAAAACCCAGCTGGCTACCCAATAAGTAATGTGTTCAGTCAATACATCATGTGACAGTGAGCCATACATCCAAGAAACCGGAAAACGCTCATCGTGGTATCAATTAAAACAATAACGCACACATATATTTTATACAGAAAATTTCCCAAGTCTTCAACACACTGTTCTGAAAGGCCGTTCTTGGGTCGAGGATGCTAGAGAGACATTTATAACACGCGGGATATGTCGATAATCTTAGCAACTTCAGTCGAGTTCAGATGGTGAATTGGTAGTCTGCAATTTGACTTTTGATGGACTTGTGAATGGGGAAATGAGGAATACGCACAGAACGACGATAGTTTACCTCACTTTCAACTGGACTTACAGCAATGTTCTCTCTTTTGAGAGATATGGGCGACAAGAGTCAATGCTTCGTGGTTCATCAGAGAAATAATCGAGGATCCTGGTTAGAAATCGAATAAACTGAGCGATTCCAAGAAAAACTAACCGATTTTTTAATATTCGCAGATTCTTATTTCTGTCTGTCCTTATGTTGTGCTTGTTAATTGGAATTTAGATTTTTATCAATCTTATGATGCTTTTTGAATTGTAAATCGGGCTATTTTCTAACATTATTATATTTTCAATACCCGGAAACCTACCTTCATTTTCTTTTTCCCTTTTTTAATTTAATCATTTATCTTTAACAACAATGAGTCAACGCTTGCAAACAAAAATTTGTGAATAACTGAGCGTTTCCGTTTTTTACCTTCAAAATATAGCTTATGCCACCTCATCGGAACGAGCGTGGAAAGCTTTTTCCAGTGAGGAGTCATAAGATATACTCTGGCGGCAAATATTGAAACAAATATATTTTTTTGCGAATAGCAATGGCCGGATATGGCCATTACGATAGGTAAAGGGGATAGAGAGCTAGGGATAACGGGTAGAAGTAAACATAAACTATTATTGTAAAAAACAGTTTACCTATGTTTTCTTTTCTGTTTACGATGTCATGATAAACAGATAAAAATGAAAATATAATCCCCAATAAGTTTACAGTACAGTCGCGGCGGACTGGTCATGAACCACGCGTGGGCAGTGATGTTCACGCATGCGTTTGTGAGGTAATAAAATTCATCATCAGCAAAATTTTAATTAATGAAACACCGGGTTGTACCCGGTGCTTCATTAACTAAATTTTTGATGATTATTCCTATAATTAATGTTTGGAATCTAAATATTATTGCGTCCGTGAATCTAATACTATTGCGGCCGCACTGTAGGTACAAATTATTGTATCAGGGTCCAACCCTTGTTTTTAAAGCCATTGCTAGATGAGCATTAGAAACAAAAGTAAGACTCTTACGCAACAATTTGTACATGAACATGATTTATCTTCCAATTCCTGTTTTCAATAACTTAATTAAATAACATTTTAACTTCGGGATTTATTTTTAGACTCATAAGATGCTTGTTTTTAGGTAGAAACTGCATGTGGCTGTCTTGAACTTTTTCCATCTTCGGATGAACCTAATGAGTTTGCTTACAGAACATTCCCCGGAATCCGATCGCTTGTTGTTTCAGCTTGAATGTTTCAAGTGATTAAGATACACTAACATAAAAGTAATGTGGTTCCTTAATCTAATAAGACTTTTGCGAAGTTTTTTTTGTATATAGAAACGTCCAAGTTCCCATCACATAAGCTTTCTGAAAGCGTGTGATGTTCTATAAATGGTAACGTAAATAAATTGTAACCAAGCACGCGCTTGTCTATTGCAGTTGCAAGATACAGATTTTATATCAAGGGGACCCCTATATACGCTGTTTTCATGTATGTTACGGACTCAAAACATATTCATTGTTACATATATGTATATTTATTATTTATTTACAGGTACTTTCTATATGTTTGGCAGTTTATCACTAATTGGTGCAATATTTTTCATCATTTTCGTACCCGAGACGAAGAATAAATCTTTGGAACAAGTTGAAACACTGTTCATGAAAGACATTGAGAGAGAACGATCGTCACAAGCAAAATATGGATATGAAAACAACATAGAGACAAAAGAAACTGAATGAATGGATCCATGAAATTTTAACCACATGATTTTCATTTGACTTGATTTTAAATTCCAATATTCTTTTAAAATTCAGAGTTTTACTCTTTCGAGGGTTTTTATTTTTTGCAGTGGGAGAAGGAGTATTTAAAGAACCCGAAGATAGTCCTTTTTATAGACCTCAGGAATGACGTTTCCCTACACACTACCAATGAAGTTGCCACGTACCGACTGGGTGGCCATGTTGTGTCGTCATTATCATGATAATGGACTGTGTTCGTGCTCATGAAATACAGGTGATCTTAGGGTGGTACATGTTTACGGCGTCTACTTTGTTAAATAGAGATCGTCATTTTGGTGTCAACACGTTTCCCAAACAGGGAATACACACAAAAAATGTTTTAAGAAACAAATTTGTCGAAGAATCGGGGAAAAGATTATGAAAGTTTTACCTGTGTGATAGAAGAGAATGAGTGGAAATGGGTAGAAGCATTGTATCGAAACTAGTTAACTGGAAGAAAGTGTCCAATTCTCGAAATTAACAAACGTTATAAATGCAAAACTTGGAAATACCGTACAAAAACTATCACTGCGCGTGTAGGAAATTATTCAAATCCACTATAAGCAACAAGGGCGGCTACCCCAGTGGCATAGGTATGTGGAGACGAGTCTGTTCAGCTGGAAATGCCCACTTCTGTCGTTTTTTCACCAACAGAACAATCCGACTACGTACAGCGCTGAAGTTGCAAAAGCGGTCAGAGTATTTCGATCGGGTTTTCCAGAAAATAGTACTTTTGTAAAAATATTTCCTGACTAAAATAATTCAGTAATAAGAATACAGAGAATATAAAAAGGCCTGCAAATACGTGTAGTTGGTGAACTGGAACCTAGAAAATAATGGGATCCCCACAACACCTATATCTATTCAAAGTGACTATGTCACTGCTGAAAGTTGACAGTGTATCACTAGTTATGCATTGCGTACAAGCTTTGAAACAACAATTAAAGTGTTCAGAAGGTAAAATGAACACTAGTCAACCCTTTAAGCTTTGGTGGTATATGTCATGTCCCTGTGGTTTCATCAATTGGAAGAGCCCATATTAGTAATTTAATCCCACGAAAGATCTAAAACATTCAATGCGAAAGGTCACAAAATTTTTGGGGGAATATCCAACGCGTCGGCGAACAGTCCAAACGGTTCGACAAGCTACCCACAATTTTGCCGAATGAACCCCGATTTCCAGCGAGGTGTTCTATTTTCTAGTGAGCTGTCCCCAGAATATTATCGACGAAACCTTTTATATTCTTTCGAAAATATACCTCCTTCTCTTATTGGTTTAACAATTTAAACATAAAAGTAAATATTAAATTCTATTTTTCTTTCCTTAGTCTTTTTGATAATATAATATTTGCACGTTATGCTGACTGAGACGCATTTTATCTTTTTCCGTCAATTTTTACATAAAGTTAGGTGTAGATTATCCTGTAATTCGTTTTAAAAGACCAAAGGTGATTTCATTCTTCCATGCAATCATCTAGATAAATGTTAGGTATGGTAAATTTTACAAATGAAATGACTCTGCAAACGAGTCATATTTTTTGTATATCAAACTACCTTTTCTATGCCATTTATCATTAGAATATTTTTTTTTTTCAGAAATGCATTTTAATTTTTTTTATTATTCTTATTTCTTATACTCTTCAAGTTTACAAAACTAGGTAATTTTAAAGGACGAATTTTGGCCGAGAACAACATCCCATCCTTCTTGTATTCCATTTCTCTTTTAATGTAGCAGGTCCTAAATATACTATTCAAAAAAGTAGGTGATTTGATATAAGTGAGATATATGAAGAAATATATTTTCATCAGAAAGACAGTTGAGGCATTGCACTGTGAAATCTGGTGAATAATTTCAGATATATTTGGATGTCTGACAAGCACACATTCCACGCACTGAGCTGTAGAAGACATGGACGGTCAGTCAGAGAATTTACCACATTCAGTCCAATACCTAAATACTTTGTAAATCCTCCACGGTTCGCGAGACAAGGGCGGATCCGACGTGGCATACTCCTCACCAAACGTCCAATATCAGCTTGACTGATGCTGTTCCATTCTTCCTGCAGTCCAGCGGCGCGTTCCTGGATATTGGCGTTATCGTAGGCGCCTGCCAAGCATACCCCAGACGTGCTCGACTGGTGAAAGGTCTGGACTTAGTGCTGGCCAAGGCAGTGTAGTGATGTTCTGCACCTGGTGGAACTCCGCAGCGACACGGGCCTGCATGCTCTTGCCTTTGGATGACATGTAATGCTGTTCTGCTTGTCATGGTTATGCGTTCCCACACCATAACCGATCCACCACCAAAACGAACGTGCTGCCTAACGGTTACGTAACGGTATCGTTCGTTCCGCCGCCGCCGCCGCCACACTCTGTTTCGCCTGTCGCGGAAGTCGAGAGTGAACCCCTATTCATCGGAAAACATGACGTTGCTCCACCGACGATTGTACCAGCCCTGTCCTGCTCCACACCAATTACGTACGCCTTGCTGAGATGTGACGTTCAGTGAAACGTGGAATTATTCGATGTCGTCGAGCGTACAAATTCCAGCTGTGTAGGCGATTTCGGATAGTCTGACCACTGACTCACACATCTGTCGCTCGGTGCAGCTGCTGTCCAATTTCTGAGGCACATTGATGGCGCTTGCGTAATGCAGTCGTTCGGATGAAACGACCTGGTTTGCAGTTGTCGCCGTCTGCCATCAACATTGCTTGTCGGACGGTAGCGTGACCACAGCCTGCTAATCACCGATTGAGTAACGTTGAGAATTTGAGTCACTGCAGTCTGTCTGTTGTCAGCTTCCAACATGCCAACGGCACGTAAAAATTGGTCACGTGTCAGTCTGCGCATACCTCAAAAGGTACATTTCGACCAGAAACTATTGATGAACGAGTTTATACCAAGGAAAGAACGGTGAGACATCCGAAAAAGACCGCCCAGTACAAATATAAATTTCAAAATCTACCCCACAGACATTAACGCGGCGCTCGTGCGAAAAACCTGCACGAAGTTTTCGTAGGCGGGTCACATTCATGATCCACACTAAACTTGGTAACATATTGATGTGTTCAATCACGTGTATCCAATACCATTTTCCGAAAATATCAACATCAGTTTGGATATCCCTTTCTTTTTTGAATAGTATACAATCATTTTTTGTTTCAAAATGACAAACGCATCTTCCATCCTTTAAGTACAAACCATTTTTTTGTGATTTTTTGCACGTCCGGCCTAGCTAGATCTAATAATTCACCGACGCCAGAACCGGGCATCGTAGTTTTTGCTTGCATTGGTAATGTTCTACTTTGTAACCCAATTAAAAAACTCAAGAAGCCACCTTTTACCCTCACATATGTTTAAAGTGGTGTGGGATCAGTATAATTGTAATTCCTCGTTTATTTTGTTAGACTTCTGTGAGTTTGTTAATTTGCTCTGTGGATAAAGCGCTCATGTCTTCATCAATGAGATATTGATATCATAATGTAACCAATTCAACACTGGCGCCCTAAATGGTATCGTCACACACAATGCTGCCTAAGCTTGATGGACGAACCCATTCTGCATTAATTTTGTATCAGTTATATGATTACTGGCCCTCCCAGCCGATTTAATGTTCATTATGTCGTCTGCTCGCACACTGTCCGGGATTTCTTTACGTAAAAATGTATGCATACCGAAGGTCGAAGCCTGGTGTGAAGTTACCGAAGGCTAATTTCTCGGCCGATATGAAACTAATCAGGTTATAATCTTTTTTATTTATTGAACCAAGACAAATACTACCCAAAACTACATTATGTTGTACGGAGTCTCCAATTTGGGGCTTATAACAATAGTACGTGGTGCTATAAGGTACGTTCGATTTTATAAGAGTCAATATATCTACCCAAATAGACCCGACAAGTTTTACTAGTTCAGAGTCTTTCAGAAACCTCTGCTTCTATCTATGAAACCATAAGAATACCAGTTGGAACAGTTTTGCTATTTTCAGCTTTTCTGTTCTGTTCTTGCTTGTTCTAACGCTATTCCGGGTACTCTTGTTCTTGTTTCGAACAGCATATGTTTCTTTTATCCAGATCTTTCAATCACTTCACTTTTCTGCAGTTAACTATCCAATCGAATTGCTTGATTTCCCATAATCTGTACCTAACCATACAGAGTTATCTCCCTTGTGTACAACGAAGGCCTCTGTGATTCTCAAATCTAAAAACAATCGAGTAGTTACTGAAAAGTCATTGCTCGAATGACTCGAATCTCATCGAGCAAATGAGTTATCGAGCCTATACTCCATGAGCAAGTGCTCTTGCGAATCGAATCCCATCGAGCAAACGAGCTATAAAATAATTGCTAGAACGAGTGGCTCCCTGTATTACTCCACGACTCATCTCGGTATTTAAGTATAACTCCAACATCGCTCCTATACCACCACTAGTCCATGGCCACCTCCATCTTTCCTTTGATTGGCCTCTATTGCATTCACCTTTACCATGGTGTTCTACCAACATTGCAGTCTTGTGCCATTAAGTTCTTGTACTATTGCTACCACAATTCTGTCTTGTGCCTCAACCATCACTAACTTGTGACCTTACTTCTGATCTTAGTACATTAATGCCGCTACGGGTCCCAGTTCACATCACTATCATTACACTATTGTTTGCTGTAACAAATGCTCCTGAGACTCGAATCCCATCTAGCAAGTGGGCTTATAGAGCATTTCCTCCAACGAGTGACTTCACATACTGCTCGGTGACGCATCTCTATAAAGGGGATTTTAAATGGGACTCTATAACTGGGGTACCTAGAAATGGGGTTGATGACTTTATCGATTGGGCTAAAGTAAAGAGCCTTTAGAGTAATTTCGCCTTGATTAAATGCTCTGGCGACTCGAATCTCATCGAGCAAATGAGCTATAGAGCAATTTATCGAACGAGTGACTCCATATACTGCTCTACGACTCATCTCGGTATTTGAGTATACCTGTGATATGTCGGCTGCGCAGCTCCTTGCTCATATAGTACGAAATGGGTTGGAGGACAAGTGGTTACCACTTAAACATCCCTCTGCTCCGTAGGTAATATAATGTCAATTAACTAGTGGCGACATACATTCGTAAACAATTGTTTCTGTACAAAAGAAGAAAGCAACAAAAACTTAAAAATCAGCTCCTGTACATAGCTCCAACACCACTACTTGTCAAACATCACTACCATCTGTTCAATGATCAGCCACGTATTGTATTCACCCAATATTGTTGTGTTCTGCAAGCATTACAGTCTTGTACCATTGAGGCCTTGTACCATTACTTTTGGGTATCACTATTCTGTCCTGTGTCTTAACCATTACTAACTTGTGGCACTACTACTCGACCAACTTTTTCACACCTCTTCAAGTTCTCCGTAACACAGTTGATCTACGTGGATTATAAGAAATTTTGACAAAATTTGTTTTGACGTTCGACCCTGGCTTGAGAATATAAATTGCAATCAAAGAAAAAATGATGTGCATCTTCTCGAGCGTTACCACGTGCACATTCAGGAGAACTGGAGATATAATTGGATTCAGTTTTCAGTTCGCTGCATTCGCTTCGTTTTCTGGCATGTAGTATACTTTATTTTCTTTTACCAAGATAAAATGCTTTGAAGGACGTATATTAGGGGGTGTTATATTTTTTAAAAAGTTTCGAGCAAATGGCAATTTTTATTTCATCGTCTATGTTGTTCCAGCTAGCTAAGATTTTTTGAACAATTCAGTCCGTAGGGCTATGGAAATAAAGTTCGAGGCACTGCGTAAGTTATGACTGGACAGTTCGTTAAATTGAGAGGACAATAGTTCAGACATTATTCAGGGGACTGACCGTTAACAATTTTTTTTTATTTTTGAACAGACACATTCTTTGGTGTGGAACGTCTCTCATCAAGTGGACGCCAGCTCCGACTTTTGTACTTTCTTCTAGATAGGATTTGATTCATGAACTAATGTCACATTCACAATCGGCCCTACAAATTGGTGGTGAGTAGTAGTTGATTTGGGCTGTTGGAGAGTCCGGCGTGACAGTTCTTGTCAACCCTAGCGCTGAGGGGGGGGGGGGTGGGAGGGTGAGGAGTAACTGCACAGAAAAGTTGTGGGAAGGCTTTTAGTAGGGGCCTCTCACAGTGGTGGAGGTGGCAAGAGTACATACTTGCCTTACTGACCAAGTTTAATTCATATATAAAAAAAACACTTGTTCCAGTTTGTTTTGTTGTCCATCGGTCTTTCCTGCATCGTGGTGGTCACGATTATTTTTGGAAAAAATATGCACTACACGCACAGAAATACAGTTAATAAATTACCCAAATTGTAAGGAAATAATTGAGTAGATATTGAGACAAAGCAGGAGAATGCTTTTCCTAGTACTAATTTAAAGCACATTTTGGGGGAGAGGACACTCAGACCCTCTGCTTATCGCTTCACGTCTTCGGGGGCGCGACCTCGCTATTGGCGGCCCTGCCAGTTCATTACACAAGAAGTTGCATCATGACTACTCCATGTATATTTTATATGTCTATAAATAAACTGACAAGAAGCCTCGAGTTTTTTTTAACTAAAATGCCGACTAACTAACATTCCAAGTACATCATCAAGGTGAGCCTTCGTGGAAGGCATTTCTTGATAATGCAGTTGCAATATTTTGTTAGACAGGACTCGAGTCATTACAGTCGGAAGAAATTACTTTTACCCCCTATTGCTGTCGGTCTTCTTCGTTACGCCTCTGCCGAGTACCTTGGTCGAAATAATAGATTCAGCAACTTGATGGTACGATAGATTTTTCACAATTAGATTTTCCCAAGATCAACCTTCTACTTAACGTAAGATTAAGTTTTTATGCCGATTCATTACAAGAAACTTCTTTGATTTCCATGTTTCTACTATCTTTTTCGGTTAAATTATTTTAAACCATATGCATTTTGTTTTGTATTGAAATCTTCTTTCATGGCTGACAATTTTCTTCATTGGGGAGATTTACATGAAAGTAAGCTCCCCTTAATTTTCTAAAGTTGTCATTAAATTTAACACTAAGTGTGTAGGAATTTCATATAAAATTGAAATTTCGAAATGATAGCTAGGTTGTATCATCGATGTGCTATCATTGCACAAACTTCAGACACATTCCTGTTAAGAGGTATAAAAATACAGATGATGTTTTTTTTCCATTTTTTTCCAATCAGTCAGAATCAGTTTTCACATTAGACGATTATTCTCTGTTGAAATGCATTTGAAAATAAGAAAACTGCCCTTTTACCATCTTTTTCTATTCATTATATCAACAGTGTGTGCATGTTGACATAAGACTGATTGGAAAAAATGAAAAAAAACATCATCTGTTTTTTTCATAGGAAGAATAAAAGCTTGGAGACAACCGTCAAACAAAGAGCCAAAGTGGACGTAGTGTGTGATGTGGTTTTCGACCCCAGGTTGCAGGACCCCGGAAGTGACCTCATGTTACGTGACCCAGTGGCACCATGTTTGGTTGTCATAGTAGCGGGTGATCGGCCATTCTTGACGTCATTACCATAGTGGTACGTGGTCTTAGTGTGCATGCGCACCGCGAGTTGTTTGGGTGATATGCATTTCCGTCGTACATTTTATATATTGGAAGCGTCCGTCTTGGTTTCTATAGTAGTACGTGATTGCTATGTGACCCAAACCCTCTAATAGGAAAGAGTGTGGTTGGAGGGTGTGTTCCTTTATAAAAGAATATATATATAATTACCCAAATAAACTCGACATTCACTCCACTCATCAAAACCACTAAAAACTACCGAAACGGACTTAGCGAAGCCCCTTTTGGGCTTATAAGAGTATAATATGATAGGATTTGAGGATACCATTTGGGGATAACTTTTGGGAATACCTTTTGGAGAATATCTATCTGAAGATAGTTAAGGCTCCTAGTACCTGTTTGGCCCGATCTTCTAGGCCACCCCAAGACCTCCAATGGAGTTAAACCACCACTGCTGCCGTGTCCATAGTCACCAGTATCTATCGTTTGATCCAATACTATTGCATTCACCCAGTACTATAATCTTCTGTCACACTTGCAGGCTTGTGTCATTACTGTCTTGTACTCTTACTATTGTCTACCATTATTCTGTCCTGTGCTAGAGTGTCTCACCATTACTGACTTGTAGCACCCCTGCATGGTTAGTAGCTACCCCCATTCTGGCTCCAATTATATGTCCTATGATTTGCACATAAGCACATATTAGCACATCCAGCTTGTGTCTCTGTGCAGCACGTGATGTGCATACATTGCACACTAGCACACCGGCACGTCTAGATACCACCAACAGATTGTTTCTTATAAGTAAGGTATCCTAGAGTGCTCCAGAACGAGAAAAGAGTCGAGACAAGGTAAGGTTTAGCTAGGATGTATGAAGCGGTGTTACGTGTCAATAGTTATGATACAAGGCTGTAAGAGTGGTAGAAGACTATAGTACTGGGAAACTACAATAGAGGCAAATCATTGGACAGATATCTGGAGACAAGATGCAAGCCGACGGTAAGACTACCAGGAGCTATATAGGAGCTTGGAATCCCACTTGCGGAATCCCACTTATGAGATCCTTTTTACAGAATCCCCATAGAATCCTTTTTTTGCCGAAATGAGTCGAAGATCAGTATTTGGAGTCACTTGTTCGAGCAACTGCTCGATAAGATTCGAGTAGTTCGAGCAAGCAATGGTAGAAGACAGCTTTGATAGCGATATGAACTGGGAGTCGTAGCAGTAAGATTTGTAGTAGTACCACAAGTTAGTAATGATTGAGATACTCTAGCGCAGGGCAGAAAAGTGGTAGCCAATAGTTATGATACAAGACAGTAATGGTACGAGACTGTGAGGTTGTTAGGTCACCATCATACAAAAGGTTAATATAATGTAGGCTGATCATATGACAGATGGTGGTGACCGTTGACAAGTAGTGATCTAGAAGTTAAGAAGGTTCTGGTGTGACCTAGAAGGTCGGGCCAAACGGGTGCTAGTAGCCATAACTACCTTCAAATAGCTTTTCCTAGATAAGTATCATGCAAATGATATCCTCAAAAGGTATCCTCAAACGATACATTACCATGCCATAAGTATCCTCAAATACCCGTATGTGCCTATGTGCTAGAGCAAGCACATATCAGCTCATCCAAGATGTGCCTGTGTGTTGAATGTGTTGTGCGCGCATTGCGCAATAGCTCAACTTGGCACACCAAGACTAGTATGTGACCATGCACTACATGTACACTATGCACTAGCAAACAAGCACATTCCCACGTGCGGTTGAATCCTTTTCTAATATCCAACTATACTTCTAGAATCCCTTTTTATCGTACGTGCCTATGTGTTGCAGGTGTTGTGGGCACATTGTGCATAAACACTCATACTTATATTGACACATCCACCGTGTACTCATGTGCTGCATGCAACGTGTTCACATTGAGACACAGTTGTACTAACACATAAACACATCTCGGTACGATCAGCTTACAATTTCTTATATCGTCGCCTGAGTGCTAGAATGTTCTATGTCCCCTATGGGACATAGAACATTCTAGCACTCAGCCGACGACATGGAAGGTACCCTGGCTTGGCATTGTATAAACTTATACAGGGTTATATGAATGGGGTGATCTGATTGAGCCTATTAAAGATTTGTCCAAGGGCAGAAGTCGAGATAGAATCGGGGATAGCTACTAAGCTACAAGTCAATAATGGTGATACATTCGAGCACAGGACAGAATGGTGGTAGCCAATAGTAACAGTACAAGGCAGTAATGGCACAAGACTGTAAGGGTGACAGAAGACTATAGTATTTGGTGAATCCAATAGTATTGGACAACATGACAGATGGTGCTGACTATGGACAAGTCAGCAGTGGTGGCGTAAGACCTATGAAAGTCTTGGGATGGCGCAGAAAGTCGGGCCAAACAGGCACTAGGAGCCATAACTATTTTCAGATAGATACTCTCCAAAAGTATCCCCAAAGGTTTCCTCAAAAAGTATCCTCAAAGGGTATCGTCAAATGATACATTATCATGTCATAAGAGTCCTCAAATACCAATATGTACCTATGTGCTACATGTGATGTAGAACACAAGCACATATCGGCACATCCAGCATGTGTTTATGTGCTACATATAATGTGTACACATTGTACACAAGCAAATACTTTATAGGGAGATAAGGAAACATAACATAAATAGGACAGACGAAGATATGCAGAAGCAGAGGCTTCCGAAGGAATCCGAATATCAGGTAAAATACGAGGAATTAGGAAACATCCGAACCAGAAAACTACTCCAGTTAAATATTAGCATCTCGTAGCATTATGTGCTACTCTTAAAAGCCCAAAATGGGGCTTCGCTTCGACCGTTTCGGTGGTTTGGGTGTTTTTTTGGAGATTTGGGGTGAATGTCGGGTTTATTTGGGTAATTAGATATACTTTTATTGAAAGGAATACACCCTCTGAATACACCCCTTTCCTACTAGAGGGTTTTAGGTCATATAGCAACCATGTGCTACCAACGAAATCAAGATGGCGGCCTCCAATATACAAAATGAACGACTGAAATACTTATCACCCTAACAACACGCGGTGCGCATGTGCACTAAGACCACCTATCACTATAGCCACTCGCACGAGCTACCATGACAACCAAACATGGCGCCACTGGGCCACATGTAATTAAGTCACTTCCGGGGTTCTGTCTGGGATCCTGCAACCTAGGGGTGAAAACCACTTCACATACTGCTGTGGAGGATTATTTAGTGTTGGTAGTTGTGATGCTGATAGATATTCTTAATGATGGATGATCTGTGAAGTAGTTGCCATAAAAAGCCAAGTTTCCTTTTGTAATTTTTAATAAACGAAATGCACGCAGACAGCTCCGAGAGATGTCTTATTTTCGTTTATTAAACGTAACAAAAGGAAAATGGCTCTATTTTTTTTAACTTCCTCGCCTGTCTAATAATTTCAAGAGAGGTAACTTTATCGAAAGTCGAGGGAGCACGTTGGCTCTGTGGTTACGGCATTGGACTCCAAACCGAAAGGCCCGCGGTTCGATCCACACCAGAGGTAACCGCGTTGTGTCCTTGGGCAGGACACTCTTTTCCAATCACCGACGTGGGTGCACGGTGACAATGCGTACTATGGCGTACAGCACGCCAATGATATATTTTTCTTCAACTAATGCGAACTCTGCCTGTGTGGAGTAAGTACGTTGGGGAGTATGGCAGTTGCACGCCGCAGCTCGGTGGTTCTTCACCGACCTTCTCCATCCGTAACACTATCCGACACGAGGTGACCCTGACTGTAAAAAGTGTTGTTAAACCCCAATAAAAAGTAAATAAATAAATTGAAAGTCCATTTCCATGTCTATATAAGTCAGGAATGCAGTAATGGGGCTCGGTCCGAGGTTTCTTTTGCAAATAGTTCATTAATATTAAAATGCCCAACAAACCACTTCAATCACCGATGAGACTTAACGACCTATATTAAACTACAAACCCTCGTACTTTATTCAAAGAGTTCCACCAAATTTTTCCCGATTGTGTCAACGAATTATCAGCATCCGCGATGAATGGTATGTTTTGAGACTTCAAACGAAATGTCCTCTTACCAATATAAAAATATTCCTTCTCCAACGGAATATGGTGATTTTTAGCTGTATACGATGATGTGAGACAAACATCACTGTTTAAAATATGATATTTTATTAATGTCTTAATATGTAACAATAGAACACCTACCTATTTGTTTCTTAACATATACAGGAACAACGGGTCAAAAACTTCAATTCTAGTTTCTCCGAAAGAAGAAAACCGTGATTGGAACATCTCTCTCTCTCTCTCTCTCTCTCTCTCTCTCACACACACACACACACACACAACACACACACACACACACACACACACACAGTCTTGTTTTCCCTACATACCGAGGTACCCCATTGTCTGTCCTTTGTGTGGACTAACGGTTTCAACCTCGTTTTGCCGGTACAGTTCTGGGAAAACAACCGAGGTAAAGGGTTTCTTTTGTCTTTTGTACCTCGGTAAGTCGAAACACGCAAACTCTTTTGTCTAGTTACCTCGTCAAGTTGGTAAGACAAACGCACACACACACACACACACACACACACACACACAAACCCACACACACACACACACACACACACACACACACACATACACACACACACACAACACAACACACACACACACACACACACACACACACAACACACACACACAAACCCACACACACACACACACACACACACACACACACACACACACACAACACAACACACACTCGGAATTAATTGATTATCATCTTAAACCTATAGCAAATAGACATCCGAGCTATCTAAAAAACACACAGGATTTCCTGTCACAAATTTCGAAATTGAAAATATCAAAAAATGCAATTCTGGCTACTTTGGATATCGACAGTATGTATACGAATATTGATATTGATAAAGGTGTTAAATCAGTTAAAAATGCATTTGAAAAATATCCGGATGCGAAACGCCCGGATGAACAAATTTTGGATCTTTTAGAGCTGAGCTTAAAAGGTAATGACTTTCAATTCAATGGAGAATATTTTCTACAAATAATGGGTTGTCCTATGGGTAAAAGATTCAGTCCTAATTTTGCAAGCATTTATGTAGCGGAATGGGAGGAAAATGCCTTAAGCAAATGTGCAAAGCATCCTCTCGTATATCTCAGATATTTAGATGACATTTTTATTATTTGGGAACATTCAAAAGAAGATTTTGATGAATTTTTAGAAATTTTGAATAATCACGATCCAAATATTAAATTGAAAGCTACTATCAGTGAAAATTCTGTTGATTTTCTCGATGTAACCGTGTATAAAGGCAAGCAATTTCAGGCGTCCGGTCATTTAGATTATAAAGTATATTTTAAACCAACTGATTCACATCAATTGTTGCACACTAAATCATTTCATCCTCAACATACATTTAAAGGTATCATCAAATCACAGCTCATTCGTTTCCACCGCAATTCAAGTGATAAGGTAAATTTCAATGAGGCTTGTTCTACTCTATTTGGCGCCCTCAGATCGAGAGGGTACTCGCTGCGCCTTTTGCGTAGCCTGAAATCCCAAACCTTGAGAAAGCTCGAAAGTCCAGCTGAAACTACCGATTTCGAACCACTGAAGATTGAACACAACAGACCGTTGCAAAATAGTAGTGGCGCGGTATTTAATTGCAAAAAGCCTCGTTGTAGACTGCATACTTTTATGCCTGATCAGAAAGAGGAATTTTCCTCCGAACAAACGAAAAATCATTATCAGATCCGTAACCCCCTCCATTGTGATTCACCAAACATTATTTACCTTATCACTTGTAAGCGATGTCGGAAACAGTATGTTGGTCAAAGTCAAAATCCTTTTCGAGAACGTGCTACTAGACACAAACAGGATATAAAACATAATGCTGATGCCCCAGTAGCACAACATTTTAACCTTCCTGGCCATTCTTTGGACGATTTCGAAATCCACCCAATTGAACAACCACCAATTAAAGACACATTAGAAGAAACGGATGAATTTAGAAAAAACGTGAAGCTTTTTGGATCAATACGCTTCAAACCCTCTGGCCATTTGGTATGAACATATCAGAGGGCGAATGCGAAAGGAGGTCCATCATTCCTTTCACTTTAACGTACAACAGAATGAATATCGAAATAGCAAAAATGTTAAAAGATGAATTCAATTTTACCAATGCTAAATTAAATGAACCTTTGAATCTTCGACCTGTCATCGCCTATAAGAAAAACAAAAGCTTGCGTAACATCCTTGTAAGGACTAAATTAGAGCCCATCAATGAATAACATCAATTATTGCCAGTCAGTTTAACCAGTTCCTAAGCTCATCACTTAGTTTAAATCAAATTTGGTGTAATTTTTTGTCATGTTTGAAACCCATCTGGGTTCAGTAAATGAAAACAATTTTTCGGCGGCATATTAAAAGAAAAAAACGTTTCAGTATGAAATGTCTGTGCCAGTGCGATTTTTTAACCTAAAACACACACACACACACACACAAACCCACACACACACACACACACACACAGAGTCTTGTCTACCCTACATACCGAGGTACCCCATTGTTTGTCCTTTGTGTGGACTAACGGTTTCTACCTCGTTTTGCCGGTACAGTTCTGGGAAAACAACCGAGGTAAAGGGTTTCTTTTGTCTTTTGTACCTCGGTAAGGCGAAACACGCAAACTCTTTTGTCTAGTTACCTCGTCAAGTTGGTAAGACAAACCCCCACACACACACACACACACACACACAACACAACACACACACACACACACACACACACACACACACACAACACACACACACACACACACACACTCTCTCTATCTCTCTCTCTCTCACTCAAGCCCGTGCCAGTCTTCGTCTGAGGCCATCCACAGCACTTTCGTCGTACTGTAGCCAGCGCGTTCCACACTTTCATGCTGCTGCCGAAAGGAAGATGAACCAAGTAATCATGAGGACTTCATCTAAAAAGCTAGATTCCAGCCATCGTTTTTTGACGGTGTGCAATGGTCTAGTGGTTTAGACGCTGGACTCCTGATTGCCAGGCGGTGTTGCCGAGGGTTCGAATCCCGGCGGGGGATCAGAAACCAACATTCAAAATTCCTCTAAAACATGATTGTGTCATTTGAAAAAACACACACAAGCCCGTGCCAGTCTTCGTCTGAGGCCATCCACAGCACTTTCGTCGTACTGTAGCCAGCGCGTTCCACACTTTCATGCTTCTGCCGAAAGGCAGATGAACCAAGTAAACATGAGGACTTCATCTAAAAAGCTAGATTCCAGCCATCGTTTTTTGACGGTGTGCAATGGTCTAGTGGTTTAGACGCTGGACTCCTGATTGCCAGGCGGTGTTGCCGAGGGTTCGAATCCCGGCGGGGGATCAGAAACCAACATTCAAAATTCCTCTAAAACATGATTGTGTCATTTGAAAAAACACACACAAGCCCGTGCCAGTCTTCGTCTGAGGCCATCCACAGCACTTTCGTCGTACTGTAGCCAGCGCGTTCCACACTTTCATGCTGCTGCCGAAAGGAAGATGAACCAAGTAATCATGAGGACTTCATCTAAAAAGCTAGATTCCAGCCATCGTTTTTTGACGGTGTGCAATGGTCTAGTGGTTTAGACGCTGGACTCCTGATTGCCAGGCGGTGTTGCCGAGGGTTCGAATCCCGGCGGGGGATCAGAAACCAACATTCAAAATTCCTCTAAAACATGATTGTGTCATTTGAAAAAACACACACAAGCCCGTGCCAGTCTTCGTCTGAGGCCATCCACAGCACTTTCGTCGTACTGTAGCCAGCGCGTTCCACACTTTTATGCTGCTGCCGAAAGGAAGATGAACCAAGTAATCATGAGGACTTCATCTAAAAAGCTAGATCCCAGCCATCGTTTTTTGACGGTGTGCAATGGTCTAGTGGTTTAGACGCTGGACTCCTGATTGCCAGGCGGTGTTGCCGAGGGTTCGAATCCCGGCGGGGGATCAGAAACCAACATTCAAAATTCCTCTAAAACATGATTGTGTCATTTGAAAAAACACACACAAGCCCGTGCCAGTCTTCGTCTGAGGCCATCCACAGCACTTTCGTCGTACTGTAGGCAGCGCGTTCCACACTTTCATGCTGCTGCCGAAAGGAAGATGAACCAAGTAATCATGAGGACTTCATCTAAAAAGCTAGATTCCAGCCATCGTTTTTTGACGGTGTGCAATGGTCTAGTGGTTTAGACGCTGGACTCCTGATTGCCAGGCGGTGTTGCCGAGGGTTCGAATCCCGGCGGGGGATCAGAAACCAACATTCAAAATTCCTCTAAAACATGATTGTGTCATTTGAAAAAATACACACACACACACAACACACACACACACACACACACAACACACACACACACACACACTCTCTCTATCTCTCTCTCTCTCACTCCTATGTGATATAATTTCCCCTAAAAGTTTGTCATGGGCGAACTTCTCCTCTGCTATCGAAACCACATATTTTACTGGCACTGCAGCAACACTGGGGGGATCAGAAACCAACATTCAAAATTCCTCTAAAACATGATTGTGTCATTTGAAAAAACACACACAAGCCCGTGCCAGTCTTCGTCTGAGGCCATCCACAGCACTTTCGTCGTACTGTAGCCAGCGCGTTCCACACTTTCATGCTGTTGCCGAAAGGAAGATGAACCAAGTAATCATGAGGACTTCATCTAAAAAGCTAGATTCCAGCCATCGTTTTTGACGGTGTGCAATGGTCTAGTGGTTTAGACGCTGGACTCCTGATTGCTAGGCGGTGTTGCCGAGGGTTCGAATCCCGGCGGGGGATCAGAAACCAACATTCAAAATTCCTCCAAAACATAATCGTGTCATTTGAAAACACACACACAAAAACACACACACACTCTCTCTCTCTCTCTCCTCTCTCTCTCTCTCTCTTGATATAATTTCCCCTAAAAGTTTGTCATGGGCGAACCTCACCTCTGCTATCGAAACCACATATTTTACTGGCACTGCAGCAACACTGGTAAAAACCGCAACAGATTCAAAAACCGATTTTCTCTTTTAAGGCAAAATAGCCCAGCGAAATACGAAAACGCTTCGGCTCTCCTTTAAAGCGTGTTCATAATTGTGAAAGAGTAAATACTATTTTCGTGAAGATGAGATCTTTATATGCTGTTGTTATTCTGTATTAAATAGTTAACATCCTGATGCCTCTCAGTTATTGTCTTTGGTATATGTGCGTCCGGGGTGACTTATTCGCCATAGTCGCGATACTGATCACAGACTGTAAAACAAAATACGGCAGTTCAGTTGCCTGTATCACTTACGTAAAATATTACGGCCAAAATACCGCATTTCAATAGGTTTGGCAATGCCGACATTTTTTGTTCGACATTGAGCAAAAACGGAGGAAGTGATATTGTCAAGTGATATTGCGTTTACTTCATTACATGAGAAGGTTGTTGGTTTGTCATACAGAGAAAATAAAAGTTAAAGATATTAAATAGCCTGCCTTAACAAATGGCTCTTCTAAAACAAGACAACTTTCATCATTGGGGACGCTGCTTTGCAAAAAGCAGGCATTAAAGAATTGAATGCGTTTGTTCTGAAAAAAATACTTGGCACTACTAGATATAAGCACTCCTCTATTAATTGATAATCATATCACATGACCCCCTCAATGGAACGAGCTACACAAGCTCGTTCCAATGAGGGGGTCACATGATATAATTTTGTTGACCTAATTTGAAAAAAAATCTTTTCAACTCTCCAGTTTTCAAATTACCTGGGCGGATGCGACCGATTCGTTTGGTAAAGGGTTAACTGTCTAACTTATTACATATTCCAAATCCAGAAAAAACATACAATACTATCTGACAAAGTAGAAATAAACAATCTGAATGTGGCTGAAATAATTCACTGTCAAATGCAAGGTTTCATCTCGGAAAATTGTATGAAAAAATGCCGAAAACAAGTCATTTCCATCCACCCAGCAGCCTCAAAAGCAGAATTTGCTTCATACTCCACTTACCCACCTCTGGAGCATATCATCCCCTGTTTTTTAAAATTTGAAGAAAAAAAAGATTATATGCTTACGTTGCATTTTTAGCGACATGCCTGGTATCGATAACGTGTAAAGGAGACGTTTTGTTTAAGAAATAGTCAAGTTTTTGAAGCCACTGTTTGCAATAATTCCTTTTATTACACGCCTGTTCCTTGAAATTCCCATGTACAGCAACACTAAGCCATGCGAAAAATAAAACTCCCTTCCACACACGTGTGTGGAACGAAAATCGTTGACGGACTGTTTTTAAACAGAAGCGAAATTTCACTGGAATTTTCTACAAATCGTGCCCTGAATTAAAATTTGAATCGCTAGCGATATCTAAAATAGTAACACGGGTTCTCGCAAATTTGGAGAGCGATTAAATGTGTTCTTTTTGTTGATAGTTCGTCCCTTGTGTTCCAATGCGTTCTATGTGCTTACTGGCACATAGAACACATTGGAACTCTGGGGACGAGTTGTGAAATGAATTGCTGAATGTCCTTTTTATAACTGCCTTTATAGACGTGAAGGCGTGTAATAAACGCAGAATGACACACGCATGCGAATGGATTAATCGATAAGGCACTTGTGCTATCACGGAAGAATAAAACAAGAGGCCGCAGGACTCTCGTTTTATCGTTCCGCGATGGCACTCGTTCCATGTAAATTAACCCATTCACACGCGAGTGTCGTTCTGTGTATTGGTAATTATTAACAATGCAGCCGATTCCAACTCTGTGACCAAAACTTCAAATTCTGTTGTCCATCAAATAGCCTAATGTACTCATATATCTGATACAGAAAATACATTTCCACTTTACATGACATTAGTTTCTACAGTACAACCGCCGTGGTATGGTCTAAATCCACACGTGGGTAGTATTGCCCACCGGCACTTTTCTCAGTCAATAATCAGTAGTTTTCAGCAAATATTCAATGAAAGAAGCACCGAGACGTACCGATTCAATTGTTTAATGTCGGAGATTCACTGTTTACGCATGCGCGAACATATTACCCACGCGTGGATTTTCACCTTTCCATGACGGCTGCAATGTATAATATGCCCTAAGTTTAACATTTTAACCCTCTACAACAGTGCGAAACTGTAAATCTGAACCTGGAGAAAATAGCTATATGTAACGTGCGCTCTCGCTTTGGCGAGATCAAGAGTTAAATTTTGTTATTTGTTTTGCTGCATACCACTCTATTCATATCCAGATGCGATGAGTAGCCTTTGAATCCTTGGAGATTGTCACTTTCTGTCCCGAAAGGTGGTCATGTTTGACTGACAAAGATACGGAAATAAAAATGCACTTTATTTTGTGTTATTTGGTCGTAACCTATAGTTTTAAAAAAACTCCACTAGTTTATCTGTGGCGTACTGTTATGGCAATGGCGTAGATAGCTATGGGGTTGGAGGGTGGGGGCGTCAGCCACGCCTCAACAACGGATTTTTTCTGACCCGAAAACAGGGGGTCATGCAACAAATAAGAGAGAAAACCAGGCCGGAAGAGAAGTACCGGTCAAGTGCACCAAGTTTTCAGTGAATACCCAACAAAACCACATCAAAAGTCAATTGTATTGTTTTGGTCCAAAAGTCATCAAATCACCCTCTTTATTCATCTGGAATATTTAACAATAATGCAAGATGGCATTAGAATGTTTCAAATGTTTATTGAAACAATTTATTTTCCCAAGGCTGCTAATTTTTAGAGATTGCATCATTTCAAGGCGGGTAACTCTAATTCAAATATTTACTGCAGCGATACCTATAATCATCCCCAACCATCCCAAAGTTACATTTTACCACTTCCATGAGATAAAAGAGTCATTTCTGTATTAGAATTCAACTTTTGGCTTCTGTTGAGTCAAAAACATGGGAAATTTGCTCTTTTACAGAAAAGTGTCCAAACGTTGTCAAATGGGCTTAAAACCTGGCATTACCCCCAAAAGATTTTTCTAGCCTTTAACCTAATAAGTATGCTGAGAGGGATAAGTATTCACAGCTTTCTTTGAAAACTACCCTAATCCCAAAATAAAATTAAAATCTGCATCAGGACATCATATTGGGGGAAAAAATCTGTCTAATTTAACCACATGGCATGAGAAATAGTGTTCCAACTCCCTCGAAATAATATGAATATCAATTTTTGTTTCAAAAATTTGGGTTACAGCTATTAATTTCACCAATATCAAAGGACAGTGCCTTTTTATTCCAACAATTGATGTAAAATTGTCTTCTTTCTGTTGATGTGGTAAAATATAGCCCTGAATGTGACCCTCCCCCCCCCCCCCCCGTATGCCTTTTTTCACCAAAAACTATGATATGATTCCTAAATTAATTGATGTTGACACAAAACAAACCTCTTGTGATATTAAATTTCCCATTTGTGATAATTTATAAATTACATTATGTCTTCTGAAGACATTTCACATTGTGTTTGATGAATATTTTGCAATTTTTCCAAGAAAAAGCCCTGGTTTTCTCAGTTAAGGCACCTAGCATCATTTGTATGACACTGACAAAACATAAAACACATTTTGTTTCCAACAGTATGACCAGTACTGCTACTGTGGTACCTCAAAACACTCTTAAAATGCCTAAAACCATCATTTATTGATTCTATAGTGCAATACTTGTGCTGCAAGTACCCATAACTGCACTTTCACAAATTTAGTTTTAAGCCCCCACAGACATCCATTCTGACAAAAAGAGTGAAATCTTAGAAAATATGTTTCCTTAGAGGATGGATCAGATATTTGCTTCTGGAATAGATTGGTCTTTGATGTTTAATATATTTGTTTGAGGAGTGGAGGGGGGGGGGGGGTTGAGGCTGAAAGATAGTCAACTGACAATTATTGAAAATGCTGAGCCAGGCAAATGAAAAGCAAAAAACACTTTGTCTGATAGAGAGACAGGCAAAAAGAGAGACTTGCAGTCACACATAACATTTTAGAGTCTACACTAAAGTACTGAATGAGAAACAATGAAAAATATCATGAGAAGAGCCAGGACAAGGTTGTCAAATAGAAAAACGCTCAGTGAACCATGAGTGCTGCAGCCCCAAGGCAAATCGTAAAAAACTGAAAATGTTTGATATTAAATTCAGTCTCCAAAAACATACTGCACAGTCTTTCCAAATGATTCTCATCAGCTGAGAGGTTCAGTATGGATGGAAGTGGGACTTGGTTCAAGTTGTGAACAATATTTCACAACTGTCATTGTAGTTTTGTGCTGTACCGTATCAACAATGGCAGCACTAGTACTGAACTACAATATTGGTACCTATGCACAAATGCCATTCATTCACATTTGCTACGTTTTTATGCTATTTTTTCCAATGTAATCCCACCTCCACCACCCCAAATTTCTGTTCCAAAGTACTCGTTCAATGAAGGAATTGTTTTCTAACATCTTTAGGGGCATAATATAGAGAAGAACTTATAAATACCACTGACAAGAAGCACAGTATAGGTTTTCAGGCTATGTGTTTGAATGGTGATTTGGGAGGGGTTGGGCGATTGGAATTCTCCTATCCATGGTACTATGAGGAGGAACAATGGTTTAAACAAATATGTTAATAGAGTAAGATAGGCTGTTAGTTGGCAGTTGCCAGAGGTTATAGTGTGCTCCTGGAGACTACACTTGCTCAAGATGTGAATTTGCTTGTATTGACAGCCTTATTTTGGTAATATATAGACTTTATTGCTGACTGTGTCAAACATATAACTTTTCAAAACAATTAAACAGTGTTGTAAGGTGTGTGGTCCCCCAATGAACATTTAAGTGTGAAATAAGGTCAAAAAATAATAATTTACTCAGGTTTGGGAGCCAAAAAAGGCAAAAAAAAAAGATTTCCTGCAGGTATCACAGCAGGAAATATTTTCCTATAGGCGACTACTATAACGTTCAAGGTCAACAAATTATGATCGCGTCACTTTAATTTTGGCATTCAAATATCTCTGTCAATTTTAGCCCTTCCGACAACTTTTTCTGACCCGAAAACAGAGGTGTTGCAACAAGTAAGAGAGAAAACCTGACCGGAAGGGAAGTGCCGGTCACGTGCGCTTATTTTTTAGGGAATTCCCAACAAAACCACACCAAAAGTCAATTGTATTTTTTAGGGCCAAAAGTCATCGAATCACCCTCTTTATTCATCTGCAATATTAAACAATAATGCAAGATGCCATTAGAATGTTTCAAATGTTTATTGAAACTATACATTTTCCCAAGGCTGCTTATTTTTAGAGATTGCAACATTTCAATGCGGGTAACTCTAATTCAAATATTTACTGCAGCGATACCTAAAAGACGCCTTGCTTTAAATATAGACTGGTCCCGTTTAGACGTTTAGACGCTTAATCTATTATCTGTATATACATAGAATGTGACGGTGCGTGAATGCGTTCGTCAATATGGCACGAGTGCCAGCTCCGAAGGATAGAACGAGAGCCTGCGCCTTTCGTCCTATCATTCCGTGCTGGCATGAGTGTCGTATTGTCGAACGCATTTGCACATAGTTGCGTTCTGCCTTTATTACACGCATCTATAACATGGAATCTATTAATTTGAAAATTCAAAAATCACAAACTGAAAATCTCAAACTTCAAAACTCTTTGTTATTTATTGACCGACGCGTTCGATTCATTGACTGTCATCGCAGCTTTTGAATTGATCTGTGTCAGAATGCGATGTTTCGATTGGCCGATTATGAAAATGGGTGGAGTTTAGTTCTTTTTATGGATGCATGACCTCAGGTGGAATAATAGTCTGCCAATGGAAATCCGTATGGAACACGTGTTCCGTGCGGATTTGTAAAATTGGAAGCGGAGTAAAAGTAAGAGGCGTTTAATAAAATTTCATTCATTTCAATCAGGGTTTCGAAGAAATATCGACTTTAGCCCGCCAAATTCGGAAATTTTTCCGAATTTTGACTGCAAAACTCGTGGATATCCGCCATGTCACTGGTTCCCTGGTTACTCGTTCTCATACTCCCATCTAGACGGTTCGAGATTCGGACCATATGCTTTGTACCTCAAAATAGGTACTCAAGCCATCAGCCCACAAATCTAATTCGGTAAGAAATAAATTCAACTCTTTTATATCCTGTAACCAGTCTAGCCCTCACATAAGTCATCGCCAATGTTTAGAATCACTCGCCTGGTATTTTTTCAGTTGGTTGGAAGAGCGAATCTATTCTTTGTTTTTCCGACCAACTGACGTATCCCGGTTGATTGAATCTGAAAAATGTCAAAAAGATTCATTTTTATGTGAATCAAAGCTAAATATATTGCTCACTCGAGACTTGATTTGATCAACATTTTGACAACATGACAATAAGAAATGATGCCTCAACACAGCCGTAGTGTTATGATTAAGGCCGGATAGTTCCACGAATTATGTTAATACCTTGTTGTTTGCGCGACAAGAAAGAATACCGGGAAGTTAAGGCACATCACATTACATCAACTGTCGTCTGCGCGCAACTTGAATTTCCACAAAAAGTGGGTAAACAAACAGCCCATAACAGCGTCGAATTCCTTACAGAATTCATCCTGGACGGCAGAGCCAAAAGTCCTCTTATCGACTCAAGTGGAACTAACATTTTTTCAGAATGAAATTCAATTTACACCTCCATTCCTGCTTTTACATAAAAGGATCGTCTGTATTGTTGGTGACTAGTTAGTAGTATAGCATGTGCAGATCTTCCCCGTTCTTGGGGGCCCCGCTTGGGGGACCCCGGAATTGACGTCATAGTTTTTCCTAAAAGACCACGTAGGTAGCAGTCATGTTGTGATATATGGTGTTATTACGCGCCCCGACTAGAGAGAAACGAAAACAACAAAAGACTGTTCCAGGTTCAATACATTTTATTTTGTCTAATAATATACACAAAACCAGTAAGATTACAATATTTTCGACATGCTAAAGTTACATTTATAATAAGTTTACAATATTTTTTAACATGATAAAGCTACATTTACAATATGCAGAATAATAGGAAAGAATATATTTACATGAGTTTTATTACACCTAACAACTGTCACATCAATGGAGCTGCGTCAAAATAGTTCATGGTCAGTGTTATGCATCTATATATCCAATGGTTTGGTCGTCACACCATCTTTTTGAACTTTTCGTTTGGGGTAGAAGTAGGACAAACCATCTTTACTCTGTGTATATGTAAACATGTTGTTGTCATTCATTCTGAAACCTCGGTTTATACCACTGCCAGCCTGTTGTGTTTTGAGTACATTGAGATATTTCTCCTTGGTGAGATCATTTTGACGTTTATTGATACCTTTACAGCTGAGCTTGTCGGACGCACCGAAACAGTAGTAAGTCTTGCTACACAATCCAATGATGCCATCACCCTGCCATTCGACTTGAAAAAGTCCAGATGTTCTCTTGTCAAATTTCTGTTTATGAGTACAACAGGACAGAGGCATCCAGGTTTCGTTTTATATTTTCATTTTTACAAAGTCTTCTTTGTGAACGCTGCATGCCTCAGATGGTAACCATTTATGCCAATGTTGGTAGGATTCTTCTTTCTTCTCAGGACGGACAACTTCTTCCAGTGATGGTTTTGATAAAGCAATATACACACTGTCGGTATCCGATTCGTATAATTCAAAGTCTCAACGATCAATATAGTCATCTAGGAAATCATAATAGAATTCTAACATTCTGAGTTTGGCGTACTGATACACAAAACACGATGTGTTGAGGCAAGTCAAGTTTGATTGCATGCTAATTCATCTCCAATTCATAAAGCTCTTCGCTTAATTTGCTCATCTTACGGAACGCCATGTTGTTAATGCTGTTTGATACATCGTTTTCGTCACAATAAACAACATTTCGATGGTTGTCCTTTTTCGTGACGGTTTTTCCATATCCACTGTTTCTAAGTAACTTCATTCTAAGTAACTTCATTGTATCAGCCACTATTGATTTGTCAGGGTCAGCATCCCCGGCTCGTCTTTCATCTGACACCTGATCACCAAACTTTCGAAAACAAGCGTTCGACTGGTACTGGATCACTTGATATATACGGCTAATTTCCAGTCCGTGTTCAAGGTACCACTTTAAAAGGGGTGTCGCCAGACAAATTTTTTCTCCGTAGTAGCTACCGATCAGATTCCCTCTTGGATGGTTCATAATTTTATTTTCTTCAGCGTGGGTTCGCATATGGTATCCGATGTCTGATCTCGAAATGTTCATATTCTTGAAGATACGGGTCATCTCTTCAAAATGTTGTGTCTGGCTATCTGGAACATTGATGTCACATTCAACTAGGCCGAAAAGTCTGTTGCACGAATTTTCTCAATTTGTTCATCCATTGTCATTCTTCCATCAACTGAGAAGTTGAAAGTTTTTCTTAGGAACATCTTCAAATCAGAAAGAGTCATTTTCATCTGACGCCATTCACATTCTCATATATCCACAAGCTTATATTCGAGATCTATGATGTATTTGGAGTTTCCGGATGTGTCTTCTCTGAGATCTTTCATTGTTTTCTGTCGAACTGTATTGAAGAAAACAGGCTCCCCGTTCTTCACTGTCAAAGTACATTGATGATCCGTGAAATTGGTATACAGTTTGAGTCGTCTTGCACCAACCATCCACAGCTAACTGTCGTCTTCCGACTCTCTTTTCGGTCCCATTAAACTGATGTCGAATGCAAATACAGTGTTATGCCAGTTCGAATACCACCAGTAACAACGGAAAACATTTCAGTTTGTTTTTTTTTTATTTTATTTTATTTATTTATTATTTTTTTTTCTTGAGGTAATTAGAAATATTGTTCTTGTCTACGGATGACATATTCACAAGAACAGAAAAAAAACACATTGATACGTTACACATTTACAGTGGGAAGAAATTTCCGAGTATGTGATTATATGATGATGGTTTTTCACATGTGTCCATTCCAATCCCAAGGATCAATTATGAAAACTACGGTGACCATGTTTTTGTACGGAAAAGACAAAAATTGTCTCCCGTGGATGGGAATGGGTGAATAGAGGCAGCAACTCGCATCTATTGGACCATTCCCATCCACAACAGACAGTTTTGGGCTTTCCCCCTTTACGTGTAGAACCATTTGACTTCCACTGCTGTGTTCTTATTACAGACTATTTATTTTACCACTACCGCTAGCACTACCAGGCTACCCGTGTACGGCCGGGCTATCTAAATAGACCTCCGTTCCACGTGGCCAGGTCTACAACATTGCACTATCATAGATGGTGGGATGAAGGACTCCAACGTTCGCGAAAGCAGCCCAGTAGTAGGTAGACTATCACCCAGAATAGACCGAATAGAATACAAGGTAGACAGAAATACACTACTCAGAAGATTTCGACCTACAAAAAGAATCGAACATACCCTTGAAACTGACCGCACCCTGAAACGATCCACAGCAACAACGTGCACCATATACACCAATGTCATGGTCTCTATTGACCAAATAGACGGAAAAATGCGTGCCACCCTAAGAACACGTGTAGTGCATGCATTCGCACGAACACTGCACAGCACGCACGAACCCCACCATGATAATGATGTCAAAACAGCCAAGCACTTGGTACCATTCACTGGTCGTGTGTCCGAAAACGTCATTTCTGAAGTCCCTTAAAAGTGGTATTTTTGGCGTTCTTGAAATACCCCTCTCATTGCACAGGCAAAAAATAAACCCAAATGAGTATCATAAGAATTCCAGAAGAATATTGGTATTTCAATCAGTTCAAATGAAAATAATATGACTAGAAATTGATAGTTTTATTCATTCAGTTTCCTTTGTCTCTATGCTGTTTTCATAAGCATATTTTACATGTTGCGAACGTTTTCTATCAATATCTTTCATGAACAGTGTTTCAACTTGTTCCAAAGTTTTATTCTTCGTCTCTGGCACAAAAATGATGAAAAATATTGCTCCGATTAACGATATACTCCCGAACATATAGAAAGTACCTGAAAATAAATAATATTTGTTATCATTATATCATGAACAGAAAATGCCGCTCAGGATCACCGATCCAATGTCGAGTTGTGACAACAGTTCCTCGCGCCAAGGCCAACACACCTATGAAGTTTCATGACTCTAGGTTGAACCACTATCAAGTTCTCATCCGGAAACCAATTGTTGCGATATACTATGTTCAAGGTCACTGTGACCTTGACCTTTGACCTGGTGAGTCCAACATCAATAGGGTTCTTCCTCGCACCAAGGCCAACACGCCTGTAAAGTTTCATGACTCTAGGTTGAACCACTATCAAGTTATCATCCGGAAACCAATTGTTGCGATATACTATGTTCAAGGTCACTGTGACCTTGACCTTTGACCTGGTGAGTCCAAGATCAATAGGGTTCTTCCTCGCACCAAGGCTAACACACCTATGAAGTTTCATGACTCTAGGTTGAACCACTATCAAGTTATCATCCGGAAACCAATTGTTGTGATATACTATGTTAAAGATCACTGTTTTTGACCTTTGATCTGGTGAGTCCAAGATCAATAGAGTTCTTCCTCGCACCAAGGCCAACCCACCTATGAAGTTTCATGAATGTAGGTTGAACTACTATCAAGTTATCATCCGGAAAGGAATTGTTGCGATTTACTATGTTCAAGGTCACGTTGACCTTGACCTTTGACGTAGCGAGCCCAAAATCAATAGGGTTCTTCCCCTCACCAAGGCCAATCTACCTATGAAGTTTCATGAATGTGAGTTGAACCATTATCAAGTTATCATCCGGAAACCAATTTTTTAAGATTTACTACGTTCAAGGTCACTGTGACCTTGACCTTCGACGTAGCATGTCCAAAATCAATAGGGTTCTTCCTCCCACCAAGACCAACCAACATATGAAGTTTAATGAATGTGAGTTGAACCACTATCAAGTTATCATCCGGAAACCAATTGTTTACGCCCGCCCGCCCGCCCGCCCGCCCGCCCGCCCGCCCGCCCGCCCGCCATTCACCAAACTATAAGTCGAGTTTGACTTCGTCACAACTCGACTAAAAATAAAGTAATGGTAAACTTCTCTTTCCAATAATAATTTTAGTGTGTTTACGTTTCGCCGTAGCCCATCGCTATTTAACCCGGTCACAGCATAACGACCATATTCGGCCATCGCAACCCTAAAAAACTGCGAGTTCGCACTACTGATCTCTATACAACTGGATTCATGGAACGTCAGCGAAAAACGTCACCAGACTGTACCCCCCCCCCCCCCCACCTCCCTTTCCCCTAATATGACGCCAAATCCATCAAAGTAATAACTCCTCCCTAGCCATGACATTTGCTGGCGTGAAATCTGTTACGCTGTAGCACAACAACTTTTTCTTCATCAAACGTCATGGCGTTTAAATTACATGAAAACTAATAGCACTACATCAAGTTTCCTATCTCGGCACTTATTTTTTTGTCAAAATAACTAAAGAATGTTGTAAATATTCAATTTGTATTGCCACAAAAAGTGTGCTCTTCATCAACATATTCATTTTCCGCATACATTCTTTAATTCTTCACCTAACATGAAAAGCAGACGACACTTGCAAACACAATTCTTGAGTAACTATTTTTTCATTTTTTGCTTCAAAACCATACCTTATGACTCCTCGTTGAGCTCGTTCCAATGAGGGGTCATAAGATATGTTTTTGAAACAAAAAATGAAAACATAATGAAAACTGAATGGTAATTTTTGTGAATAGCGCTAGTCAGTTTTGGCAGTTACGTTGGGTAAAGTATTAAAAGCGATCAAAGATTGTGAGACGTCGGTATACTAAAGCCTTTCGGGAATTTTTGTTGTTGAGCATTGCTCATTTATAGCCACTTCCGCCCAACCCCTTAAGATAGCGACTGTGCCGACATGTTTCAGTATGTGACCAATGAGCATCCCAGCAATCCTGCTGCGATGGATGGTGAAAAATAAAATAAAAATCCATAAAGGGCGGTAACTCTGAGAAAAATACTCCGATTAACACCTGCGCGGAAACTGGGACTAGACGTTTATAAGATAATACTTGCATACCAAATAAGATGTCATTCCACTAAATATTTTGAAGGTTATTGAGTCTAAAACTCGTTGGCGACAGACCGACCGACGGACCAAAAAGACGACAGACAGACAGACCGGCCGACTGACCGACATTGCCACATATAAAGATGCTTGTCGTAGATAGAAATTGCCATTCCAATTTTGATATTTTTCTCATTGTTTGCTTCCAAAACATATCTTATGGCCCCTCATTAGAATGACCTCGTCGAGCACGTTCCAATGAAGGGATCTTAAGCTATATTTGAAGGTAAAAAGGGAAACACACAGTTATTTCGGAATTTTGTCTGCAAGTGTTGCCTCACACAGATATGTTAGGTAAAGGGTTAACTGAAATGGAAAAAAAAAGAAAATAAAAGTTAGGTTTTCTGGTATTGAAAATATGATTATCTGAGAAAACAGCCCGATTCACATTCCAAGACATAAGAAGCATCGCAAGTGGAATCTTAAACATCTAAATTCCAATTAACATGCACAAAATACGGAAAGACAAATATAGGGCCCTATGAAGATTAAAAATTGGACTTCAATGTTTTGATCGCTCAGTTGCTACGATTCAGTTCAATTTCTAATCAGGATATTTTTGTATATTCTCCGATTATCGATGAAACGTCGGTCCGCATGTATATCACCCATGCGTCTCAAAATAAAAATGAAATGTTTCTGGAAAGTTCCGTTGAAAGTGTAGTGAGCTATCGTCTTTCAAGGGTGTATTCCCTCATTCTCCAGACACAAGCCCCAAACAGTCAAATCACAGACTGCCAAATCGTCACGTGAACGCAACGGAAGTTTCTGAGGCCCTCGTCCTGTTTCGCGTCTCATAAATGTTTTTGTAGCCTGCTCGGCCCAAGAGTGGGGCCTTGTGAAGAGTTACTGAAATATTTATAAATATATGTTGAAGACTGGAAACATTCTGCTTTTACAGAGCGTTTGTCAAGATTTCGAGTCACCAATCAAAGTTTGAAACGAGTCCTACGCTGTTGTGGCTTGGAACCAGTCTATGCCTTAAAATAGCCCATCGTCTATTTTTAGATACAATCGGTTGGAATATTTCAGGTGGTCGGAAAAGCATTCGGTTTGCTTTTCCGACCTACTGAAATATCCCATCCGATTTAATGCAGAAATTACCATAAACATTGATTTTCTTTGAACCAACGCAAGAGATGATTCTCAAACGGACGATAGTAGCAGGAGAGCGATGAAACGGGGCCTATTGGCAGGATCTAATGCAGGATCTCATGTGACGTCATAGTCATGACCTGGTGGCGCCATGTTGTGTTGTTATGGTAACCCGCGTGAGCGGCCATCTTGTGACGTCATCTCCATAGTGATACGTGGTGTGTGTGTGCGCATGCGCAGCACGTGTTGTTAGGGTGATACGTGTTTCCGTCGTCCATTTTGTATACTGGAGGCCGCCATCTTGCTCTCTATCATAGCACGTGGTTGCTATGTGACCCAAAACCTTCTAACAAGACAGGGGTATGTTCGGAGGGTGTGTTCCTTTGAACAGGAGTAACTTCCCTATTCGTAGAATTACCACAAACAACCCGACAATCCCTCCAAATCACCGAAATTGACATTATTTCCCCAATTTATCGGTGTAGCACGTAGTGCTATAGTACCAAAGGGCACAGGGGGTGTGTTCGATTGAATAGGAATATTTTTCTGACTTACAATTCTCCCAGAATCATCGTTTAATTACCCAAATAAACCCGACAAGCTTTACTATTTCGAATTCTTTCTGAATTCTCTGCTTCTGTCTATATATGCAATAGTTTTCGCCTATCTGGCCATGTTCCTTTGCCCTGGAGTATACTCCAGTAGTGCCACTTTTGGAAAACGCCTGTGGCTATGGAATCCCTTTTTGGTCGTATGTGCCTATGTGCTAGGGCACATTGTGTCACATTGTGCCTTTTCACATAAGCACATATCGGCACATAAAGCATGTGCCTATGTGCAAGGGCACATTGTGTCACATTCTGTCACATTGTGCCTTTTCACATAAGCACATATGACAAAAAGGGGTGCCGAAGGTCATATGTTTTTCAAAAAAGGGGTGCCGAAACTGGGGTGCCCGGGATATTGCCATTGGATATAGAGGCGATGAGAATCGGATACAACTTCGTTGTAATAAGGGGAGATAACTCTGTACGATTAAGTACAGGTTATGGGAAATCAAGCAATCCGATTGGTTAGTTAGTTACACATCTGACAAAAAAGGGATTCTGCAGAAGGTATCCTAGATAGGCATCTTCAAATAATACAATACCAGGCCATAGGTATCCTCAAATACCTGTATGTGCCTATGTGGTAGGGCACATTGTGTCACATTGTGACTTTCACATAAGCACATATCGGCACATGAAGCATGTGCCTATGTGCTAGGGCACATTGTGTCACATTCTGTCACATTGTGCCTTTTCACATAAGCACATATGACAAAAAGGGGTGCCGAAGGTCATATGTTTTTCAAAAAAAGGGGTTCCGAAATTGGGGTGCCCGGGATATTGCCATTGGATATAGAGGCGATGAGAATCGGATACAACTTCGTTGTAATAAGGGGAGATAACTCTGTACGATTAAGTACAGGTTATGGGAAATCAAGCAATCTGATTGGTTAGTTATAATCTATATAAATGATCCAGATAAATGAAACAACAAGAGTACTTGGAATAGGGTCAGAAATAACAAGAACAGACCAGAATAGCTAAATACAGTAATAATAAGCAAAGCTGTTCCAGCTGACAGGCTCTTCTACGCTACTGAAGTATACTCCAGGGCAAAGGAACATGGCCAGATAGGCGAAAACTATTGCATATATAGACAGAAGCAGAGAATTCAGAAAGAATTCGAAATAGTAAAACTTGTCGGGTTTATTTGGGTAATTAAACGAGGATTCTGGGAGAATTGTAAGTCAGAAAAATACTCCTATTAACTCCTATTAAACCGAACACCCCCCCCCCCCCCCCCCCCCCCGTGCCCTGTGGTACTATAGCACTACGTGCTACACCGATAAATTGGGTAAATAAAGTCAATTTCGGTGATTTGGAGGGATTGTCGGGTTGTTTGTGGTAATTCTGGGAATAGGGAAATTACTCCTGTTCAAGGAACACACCCTCCGAACATAACCCTGTCTTGTTAGAAGGTTTTGGGTCACATAGCAACCACGTGCTACCATAGAAAGCAAGATGGCGGCCTCCAGTATACAAAATGGACGACGGAAACACGTATCACCCTAACAACACGCGCTGCACATGCGCACTCACCCCACGTATCACTATGGAGATGACGTCACAAGATGGCCGCTCACGCGGGTTACCATGGCAACACAATATGGCGCCACCAGGTCACGTGACTATGACCTAACATGAGATCATGCATGAGATCCTGCCAATGGGCCCCGTTTCATCGCTCTCCTATAATGAAAAGTTCCAGCGGCGAAGGCGCACAGGGACGATGTGTGATTTGAAAACCCTTGCGACCCAAACAGCTTTTATTTACATCGACAATCGGAAGCGAAGTCCAGTAATCTTATTTGATTTGAGTGAGAGGTGACTAGGAATTATGCATAACTACAAGAATACTGCTCTGTGTTTTACTTAGAAACGTGGGGATATTTATGGTAATGCTGAAACCGTAGTTTGATGGTTGTTTTAGAGAAAAGAAAAAAAGAAACCCCAAAAGTCGCTGGTTTGGGAGCAGCCCTAACATGTTATCCATAACAGTTATAAAAAGGACAAAAATTCCACCAATATGCGTTTTTGAAAGCTGGGAGTCACCCATCAGCCATTTTACTGGTTGAGGGTTAATTTATTTTTGGTAGTCTGAATTTCTTCATCAAAAATTGTTGTATTACAAATTATTGGAGAGTGCCCACAGGCACTCTCCAATAATCAGCAAAGAAACAAATTTATATAAACAAAATAATATTTGCATATGACTGAATATGGAACATGAGCAAAGAAAATTTTGGTGTTTAGCCTGGTACCCTCATTTTCTTGAAAACCCTGATAGTGGCTTCTAGCACTCAACCAGTTAAGGGTGAGTGGATGCTGAACCTTGGCCATCTGGTCTGCCTTCAGGAGGAACAGATGATGGTGTGATGGGAGGAAAGAAAAATACACTGACAGACACACTCCCAAAAGCCCTTAAAAAGGGCTGTTATATCAATCGAGACTTGACTTGGCCTACTCTTCAATGACATTATCCATACTATACTTTTAGACATTTTTGTTTTGGTAATAATTATAAATGAAGACTCACAGCAATTATAGTTCTACTATTAGGCCACATAGTAAGTTTTTTGTGACTAAGGGGACATCCCATTAAATCAACGGTAGAATGCGCACAGAACAAACATTTCATAACATCGGATTCCTCACAGAATTTAACTGGTGGACTGAACTCTTGAATTTAGGTGTGCTGTAAGCGTTATTTTTTTTAGAAACACCACGATGTCCTATTCCCTGGATGCATGGTTCACTGTCACTTGGTGGGTTGCCTGAGCACGTTACAAAATGGTGGTTATTTCAATCGCACAGGGGAAGCATAACAGACGGCACGTCATCCAAATCGACCCTCCTCAAAATCAGTAGGTTTTGAGTCATCAATATATTAGTAGATTACACACATCTAGATAAAGTGTGTGTTTCGGGCAATGAACTCGCGTCGATGCAATATGGTAGAGAGTCAATTAATTAATTAATTTATTTATTTATTTATTTATTTTTATTTATTAGGGTTTAACAACACTTTAGGCACCAAGGTGTCGGACAGTTTTACGGATTGAGTATGTCGGAGTACCCGGCGAGCAGTGGCTAGAAACTGTCAGATGCACTAACTCTACATAAGCAGGGTTAACATTGGTTGAAGACAAGTGCACCAACGATGTGCGGTACCCCTTTGTGCACAGTGCCACTGTGCCACCATATGGGCAATCGGAATTAAGTGCCTTGACCAAGGACACAGCGCAGTTACCCCTGGGGGATCGAACCGTAGACCTTTCGGCCTGAAGTCAAATGCCATAACCACTAAACTGCAGTGCGCCCAGAAAGTCAAGTATTTCGATTCGATACGTGATTTGATTCTTCGACGATTGAATTCGATACTCATTCAGAACAGAAATCACTAGTTTGCTGGGACTGATCATTAAAACTACTGTATCACTAAATAAAATGCTTACTTTGTCATAAAATTCTCATTTTAGTCATACAATTCGCGATGATATAGTCGATAAAATTCGGCAGTCGATTAGATTGACACTCGCAAGGTTGTTTTATAATGCTTGTAATGAGCATGGTGGTTACACTCAAAAATCAGTTAGGTTAAAAATCAACCCAAATCAACGGGGTTGAGTGGATATGAACCCAATTGGGTTCATATTTACTCAGCCCAGTTGATTTGGATTAGTTTTTAACCAACTGATTTTAGAGTGTATAAACATAAAGAAAATAAAGGGCATATTGGGATTTACTGGTGTTTAAGGTAACATATTTTTGCACAATGGCTAATCATGATCGCGGGAGTTTTACGGGTGGAGGAAGCCGGAGTACCCAGAGAGATCCACCGAGCAACGACGAGCAACTGACAGCTCCCTAACATACTAACACCACACAGGCAGGGTTAGCATTGGTTGAAGACAGGTTCGCCATCAACGTGCAGTACGCCTTGGTACACAACGTCACCGTGTCCCCACGTGGGCAATGGGGGTGAAGTGTCTTGCCTAATGACACAAATACGGGATATTGAAGACAACAATTGTCCCTTGAGTCCAGCAAGGATAAAGCTTTGTAGGTGGCGCTTCGTTGCGCTGAACGGACGCGGGAACCTTGTTAAGGGTCTCGGATGGGGTGTCAATTTTTTTATTCCAACTGCACTCCCACCGGCAGGCAAAATTCCGACTACCAACACATAATTTCTAACTAGTGGAAAGTTCACTTAGCAACCACCACCCCCCCCCCCCCCCCCAAGTTTTAAACCCAACACACCTTATACAATTTTATTATTTTAGTTATTTTTTGAAAAAAAAGTCAACAAATCCACATGATGTTGGAACGAGCACGACTAGTTCGTTTCAGTGAGGAGTCAGATGATATGGTTTCGTTGATTTTTTTTTCTTTTTTTCAAAAAATAATCTCACAAACTTCTGTATTTGGAAATTACCCAGGCGGAAGCGGCCGATTCGTTAGGAGGATAATTAAGTTGTTGAATTCCATGTGTACCTCCTCCCACCCTGATTGTAAATTATCCAATCGAGAATCTTGGTAGTCACAAATTCCGATTACAAATTAATTTTTGGGAGGATTTTTACTACTTTATAATTTGGCCAAATTCTAGACAGGTTTGGAAAAACTCCACTGGTGCCCTGTCCAAAATTTCCAATTTTCTTTTAATAATTGCGTCGAATTTCCACCTATTGTAAATTTTACGACAACCTGGCTACAACGCCCCTGATTCAGATTGTATTAATTTTCCATTCTTTTTTTTTGCCTTCCAAATAAAGCTTACGAACACGCATTGGAACGACCTCTACCAGGGGTGTTAAAAGCTATGTTTTTGAAGAATTAAAAACAATTAGTTTACAAGTATCGCCTTCTAAATGTGTTCGGTGCATGGTTAAACATATTCGTGAACAGAACGAATGATAAGAATAGTTTTACCGTATTTCGTTGTAGCGTCTATTAGTGTTAGGAATGTGAATGATACAAAGAGATTGATAAAAGTTTAGTTTACAAGTATCGCCTTCTAAATGTGTTCGGTGCAAGGTTAAACACATTCGTGAACAGAATGAATGACAAGAATAGTTTTACTGTATTTCGTTGTAGCGTCCATTAGTGTTAGGATGTGAATGACACAAAAAGATTGGATAACATTATAGTTTGCAAGTACAGCCTTCTAAATGTGTTCGGTGCAAGGTTAAACACATTCGTGAACAGAATGAATGACAAGAATAGTTTTATTGTATTTCGTTGTAGCGTCCATTAGTGTTAGGATGTGAATGACACAAAAAGATTGGATAACATTATAGTTTACAAGTACAGCCTTCTAAATGTGTTCGGTGCAAGGTTAAACACATTCGTGAACAGAATGAATGACAAGAATAGTTTTACCGTATTTCGTTATAGCGTCCATTAGTGTTAGGAATGTGAATGACACAAAGAGATTGGATAACCAGACTGTTCCTGTTGATATGGAATTCCCCGTGCTTCTAGCCCACAGTGGAAATATTTCGGAATTTATTGTCCAAGGCATAGGACCCATACCTGAAAAAAATGTCCAAATATAAAAATAAAACTGAAGGACTTATAACTTGGTGGCTATAAAACACACGAAATTGAGGCGTTTTCAACTTCTCTGTCGACATGAGTGGGGGGTCAAACTTCAAATGAAATCAGACCAACCCCTGGAAGCCAGATCAGCGAAAAACGTGCAGTCCGGGTATGATCCACGAGATTCCGGTGCAGCCTGACTGGGTTGGATGTAATCCGGCTGGAAAAGGTGATGGTTAGATGAAAATATGTCCGTGTGATGTCTGTCAGGTAATAATTATTTATTGATTGATGCGTAACAATTTTCGAGACTTTAGTTGGCCGGCGAATGCTTCAGACCTATTTTTGCGTTGCAGAATCGAATGTGAAAACATATGGTTCGCGAATGGAGATTTTAAACTGAAATAGTTGAGAGCAAATCCTCCTATAAGAACTTTTCCAGTTATGACAACTGCATTGTATGTATTAACCCATTTACCTCTAGTGATACCTTCCATGTCAATTCAATGGCAGCAATTGAAAGACTTCATATTCATTAGTTAGGGGTAGACCAATTAATGTTTTCAGCGTGCAGCTTTGAGGCTTCACGTTGAAAATATTGATTGGTTTACCCATCGCATTCAGTCAACATCCCTAATACTTAATGAAAGTATTACGTATCATGTTCCTGGACCGGACAAACGGCCGCTTGGTTTAAAGGGGGGTTAATGACACATAATAAATATGAATCCACAGAGAGCGTCCTTTGAACAAAAATATTCAATTAAAAATTGTGAAGATACCTTGTTAGTATTGGAATAGGGTGCAACTTAAATTTCTCTAGATGAATATCGACAGGGCGGTAGGAAATAGTCTCAGAAACGTGCTAGACAAATTCATTTTGCTTTCTAATTATGTTTGGCTTTATTTTATTTTCTACTTCTCGTTAGAGCTGGAAAGGGGGGGGGGGATTTCTCAGATTCGGGTTCGGTTCGGTTTCAGAAAAAAACTCGGTTTCGGTTCAGTTTTTATATGTGTTAGTAACATTTAGAAAACAACACTTCAGGCTCCTTAACCCTTTACCTAACGTAACGACCAAAACCGGCAAGCGCTATTCTCAAAAATCGCCAATTAATTTTCATTATTTTTTTCATTTTTTGTCTCAAAAACATAGGTTATGACCCCTCGTTGGAACGAGCTCGTCGAGCTCGTTCCAACGAGGGGTCATAACCTATGTTTTTGAGACAAAAAATGAAAAAAATTAGTTATTCGAGAATTATTTTTGCAAGTGTCGTCTGCTTTTCAGGTTAGGTAAAGGGTTAACTTGAAAAAATGGGCCACAATTCGTACAACACCACTCACCACAAAAAAGCTCTGCCTGTATGTATCTCCATCGGATTCAGACCCCTTGACATTTCTTAGAGTTCTAGAGGATCAGTTGCTTAGTCCACTGAGTCAGAAAAAACATAAATTAGGGTATCAAATGAATAGTTTGTCTAATGTATGTTGCGTTCTCATTGTCACATTTTCTCCCTTACTGACTCGACCGGTGGAGAAAGAAGCAGTATCTGAAAATTTGCTGAAATACGATTTTTGTGTACACTTGGTGTGACACTATTGCGCCATTCGGATTCACTAACCATTGGTCGGTCTTAACAAGTAACCAATGACAGAGGAATACACCGACAAAAATCGTCAACAAATCGCAGACTGAATTCGGCTAACAGGCACTTCAGAAAGTTAGTTTTCAGTTCAAATCGCCGGAAAGCATTCAGAATTGTAAATTTGCCTAAAATGCTGGAGGTGATAAATCAATGACTTCCTTTTCTATCAATGAGATGCTTGATTCCTCACTTTGCATTGCATCTTTACTCGTCTGTTTTGTAAACAAATGAATGCCCATTGGAAAAATTAAGGAAAACATGAAACGGTTTGCAAACACTTCCTGCACTGGCATAAAAAATACGTACGGGACGTTAGTTGGCGGATACTGTATTAGGATCTGCGAGAACAATATTAGGTTCGGCTAACTAAACGTTCGGTAACTAATAGTCTGCTGTTGCGAAGGTTTGCAGTATACTAACAGGAGTCCACACACACACTAAATATCTTCTGCCATGCCGATCAATACCAGAGAAAGAAGTAAATGGAATTTTCTCGTATACACTTTTCATTTTTCCCCATAATAAGTGGAACCTTTGTCGTTGGTCCAGTGCGACCAATGCGTTGTGACCCCTCCCCCACCCACCCTCGCCCACACACATATTTTCACCTTTTGCCATCACTGTTCGTAAAAACATTAACTAGATAAGATGCTAACCTGGGGCAAATGCGAATACAAAAAGTCCAGCCCCTAGTATAATTATCCATGAGTAATCTGTGGGGCAGTAGCTGGTTGTGAATGTCATTCCGTACTGTTGGCGAAGAGTTGCATTCGAACAGAAGCCGACTTTTGAACTGTCTGGTATTTCAATATCCTTAGAAAAGGGCAAACAGGTTCCGGTAGTAGTTTCTTGACCTTCAGCAAAACAAAACCCACATTTGGAAACAATGCACGGATCACACGATCTGCAAATGATAAAGACCAAACATGTATTTCATTAAAAGCCTATGGGAGAAAAGTTAATTTTTTGACATAAAAAGGTTATGATTATTTTTTTAACACACGCCGTTTATATTAATTTTTTAACTTAAAAGCTATCGAGACTTATGCCAGAAATATACAGAACCGCCTTCGGCTCTCGTGATATCCTGGGCCAAAGCAGTCTTGTGCGATAATTCTTAACCCATTCAAACGTATTTGCGGTTCTGTATTTGTCAAACACCTCCCTTGTAACAACCAGTCTACACGAAAATTGAACTAAAAGCACTTTTTAACTGGGCAATTCTTATTTCCTCCGTGACCAACAAGACATCACTGTTAGTAGGCGGGGTGCCAACCCTAATTTGCTTTTTAATTTTTACTGCATTCAATTGGTCGAACCAACTGACACTGATCAGTGTCACGGTGCCGATGATCGAACCTCAAATATTGACTAAACTCATTATATGACTGGTTGTGGAAAGTATTTGTCAAGGAACAAGTAGTCCGAATGTATTTTTATTTTGTAAATTTTTGTCTTGAATCTGATTGTTTAAATATCCCGGGTAAACAAATCAAAATTTGAACAAATTTGAATTTCCAAGCGATCTCGACTCCAGTACATTCGACTAATGATTAACGTGATTTATTCAGAAGGGTTCCTTCTCTGTTTACGTTGGAAACGAAATCGAACGTGTTTGGTATCACCACATGTGCGATATAACTTTATTTTTATCGTACAGGCAGAACAGTGGATTTACATTAATAGGTGTGTAATAATGGTTGTTTCTGGTCAAGACAAGTCTTTATTCGCCCTTATTTTTTTTTTTTTTTTTTTTTTTTTTTTTTGAAAGTGACATTCTTAATTAACCTCCTCCAAACACTAATCTAAAAATACCAAACATTCAAGCAGCATATTTTACCACAATGCAACAATGAATTTAACGAATTCAGTCATGAGCTCTTTCAAACAAGATTGATTTGGGTAACTTTCTAGTTGCATAATCGGTGTGGTGTTCTAGTGCATGCATTTTTTTCCGGAAAGGCTATTTAAACACTATTTACAAACAATGTTATACTAAAAGAAATCGTCGATTTTCTTTTCTTATGGAACCTTCTTCGCTTTTGTGAGGCATATACCAGGGATTCTTTTGGGTGTCTACAGGGGCCATATATGGGACTCATTCCTAATGGCATTTTGGCACGATATTTCACAATTCAAAACCAAAATTTTCCAATCGCAGTCCTCATTTAAATAAAAATGTAATCCTTCTTTAACTCTTGAATTAATTTTGAATTTCATGACTTTTTTCTGCAACAAATCAGGTACCTCAACAGACAGTTTTTAGATATACTTGCAAGTTACCTCCCCAGTATCTTGTCAGTTGTTTTTAGGCAAGTCTTGGATGCCTATATAGGCATCCAAGACTTGCCTAGACACAACTGCAAAGCCACCGAATGTCGACTGTTGAAGGATAGTAATAAGATTAAAGATCTTCATTATTTAATAGTATAAGGAAAATTTATTTAATAGAGATTACAGAGACTGATCATTATTTCGTGCAACTATTTGTTATAAAACTTATCGCATGTACTATACGTGTAGTACCTTCGGTATCAATGTTCTCAGTTAAATATGGAGGTAGCATTTCTTATTCTTTGTGTGAATATTCTCCCAAATAAATTCCCAATTGGAGCCTTCCTGGCACAAATTTTCCCAATTGCGTGGACACTGGACTCATTCCCAAGGAGACCAGACGAATCCCTGTATACACCAGAAAGTGTTTTTTCCTATTGGTAGCAAACATATAAATTTGTAAGCATCAGACGCTGGAGTTTGTTTATCTTTTGTTGTAAAATTAAAAAACTGAGGAATTTCGTAGGTATTATTTTCAAATATGAGCGTGACGTTACACGGGTATCTGATACATGAATATCGCTGTGCAAAACGTTGTTACTTTGCAAAAGGCTATCAGCAGCTCGAAATCATCTACAATTTCATTTTCAAAATGTATTCCGTGACCTGAATAAAGCCACATAAAAGTTTAAAAACGAACACGTACTTTCTGGAAACGTACAGTCAATAATCAGACGACTTCACTTCTCGGACATAATGTCAAAGTTAACATCTGAATACCAGTTTCTCTTTAAAACATAAGAACATAATGAATCGCGGATAAACTTAGCAAGAGTATGCGATAGCTTCACATCACAATATATATATATATATTCATTTCTTCCCTATCATTGTCTTATTCTTAATTCCACACTTGCGCAGGACTTATTCTAGTATCTATAGAAAATAATAAGAGAAACGTGCCCACTCCCTTCCCTGTGCCATTCCACTAGTTAAATTTCCTTGTGATTTGGATACTGGACACTGTGTAGTCAACAGTTGTGTCAGTTTTGTAGAAAGACCCGAAGTACACGCAGCACTCAGTGTTGAAATGCAAACAGAGAAGAAAAAGCATTAAAGGGTAATTTATCGGCTTCGCTCACATCTCCTCAATTGCTTTAGGACCCCGAATTTGAATTGTAGCTGAGTACTTACGTTACATTGAAGCAAATATCGTCTTTTGATCCATGCATATAATTCTCTTGTTGTAAGGTAATGTTTATCGGAGGCGTATTGTATGCCTGAATTTGGAATCCAACTGCCAATACGACACAAGACAACATAACACCTAAAATAGTCATAACGCACAAGATCAAAAACGATCGTCAAAACTTCATATTCATACTTACATCGTAACTTCATATAAGGCCATGTGTATATGGTGCATGAAAGCTACTTGGGCGCCATTTTAAATGATAAAATCTGTCACGGATATCTTTGTGTGACGTAAGCGGCACCAGCCGATATCAATTTATGACGTCAGGGATTACCCTAATATATTGATGACACACCATGGGTTGTGTGCGTCATGTATACTAGTAGGTAAAATCAATAACCAATTGCCAGCTCATTTATAACAGTATTAACTGACACCTCATTTATACTTACAATTACATGAAATAATCCCTACCCACTGCTTTATAATGGTAGTTTCTTCTACCTCATTTATAATGGTATTATTTGCGAACTCATCAATATAAACGATTGCGTAAAATCAATATCCCATGACAATACTTTTATTATGACCTGTTTGTTATGGGGTCACCATCCAATTCCCGTTTGGCATAATAAAGGGTTATTCGCCCTTAAGCAGACTGACATTTAAAATCAAATGTCTAGACGCACTCCATACTGTAACAATAGACATTGATCAGACATTACCACCCCGAGTACAAATAATTCCTTTGTGTCCCCCTCCCATATGCTGAAAATTAGCTCTTATAGCTAATTTTCAGCATTTTGGTGGGGGACACAAAAGAATTATAGAATGTAAACTCCTCTATACGTTTAGACAATAGAATGTAAACTCCTCTATACGTTTAGATAATATGAACCTCCCAGCGAACTTTATCCCCAGTGCCTAGCATGTCTTTTCAAATCCCTACCCCCCTCATTCTTATACCCCTCCTCACTACATTTGTTACGAAACACATCTCTGCTAGCGATAAGTCTCTGGATATTTCACTGCCCCTGCTACTTAATATATTTATTCGAGCGACAAGTCTCCTTACACCACCACTGCCCTGGCCACCCATTATCACATCTCGTAAGAGAGCGAGAGAGAGAGAGTGAGAGAGAGTGAGAGAGACAGGGAGCGTGAATACTTTTTTTCTTTTGATTTTTTTAGCACAACGCACATTTTATCTATCCTTCCCCTTCATTTCTAGCCTCTATGTTTCACAGCTCCCTGTCATATTCCCACTCTATTGACACATCCTTCTCCAATCCAGGACACTGTACTTCACATCCTGTTCCTATACCACCTCCCCCACCACCCATCACAGTTTTTTTCCCTGAATACGAGTGAGATAGAGAGTGGCATGCAAACGCCTTTTACTCTCCGCGAAAAATCAAAATCGATTTCTAACTGCCCCTAATCCGAGCATATTAAAGATCATAAAGGAAAGATGTTGGTATAAACACCACAGTGTGCGAGAATTGGTTGATTTTTCTGAATGTGTTGTGTTGCCATACGCGTATTACGCTATTAAGCCCCCCAGCCGAAACAACATTTGATCGGTTTTATCTGGTTTCGAAAATATTTAGTCACATCGAGAAAGATATAAGTTCATGACTTCAGAAAAAGCTCAATGAATGCATGCACGAAATTGGACAGCGTGTTCCTGAACTGACCTCAGTCGTTCCATTTTCAGTTTCATGAACCGCAACCCTGATACATATTTGAGTTAAGAGCCAACTTGAAATGATTGCACATCGAATTGTTACTGAATTGGATGCAGTAAAAACAAAAACAAAAAAAAAATGAAAGGACATCCGTCTTATTTCAATCCTCTGTGATCACCACCTAATCCTTCACGAAATTTGTGTCAAGACATCACTTCACGAAATTTGTGTCAAGAACATTACTTAAGGGCCTATATAAGTAATGGAATTTTGTTTATTTTGAAATTCTCACCTCTCATATTCCTTAAATTCATATTAAATATACACAACTTATTTATCAATATGAAGGTTGGGATGCATAGAACACGAAACACATATGTAATCAACTCATAGAGTCGACTGTAGGCACCACTGGTTCCTGGAAGTCTGCTACCGTATTCGCACCAGAACTGATAATAAAATAATATTTCATCAGAACAACTTGTGGCCAAATGTGCTACATATATCCAAGAACAGAGCTAGGCATTCAAAACACTCTCGAATACAGCGATAGGACTGCATTTTGGAAAAGGACAACACTGTCTGCATTTTTTATTGAAGATGGTTTCCATGCTCGACAGACATGCGCAAATCACTCGTTACCACGAATTTCCATCGAAAAACAAAATCGTAATTCTAAGAAATTTCAACAGGTATCATGATACCTTGCATTGAATATGGCAACTGTGCAGTCTCTATCTAGTAACTGTATACTGTATGAAGGTGATCTTTTTCATTATTTGATTTTAGACGGCGTTGTTTTTACATGCTTTTTCTGTCCGATTACGTCGACAGGAAATCGATCGTATACTCATACGTAAACAAAAGCAAAGCTTTGGAATTTTCCCCAATGCAGCTTTGTCGCCGTGTTTTGAAGAATTTTTATCCCCTAGCTTTGTTCTTGGATATGTAAAGCACATTTGGCCACAAGTTGTGTTCGTGAAATATTATTAAATTATCAGTTCTGGCGCGAATACGCCAGCAGACTTCCAGGAACCAGTGGTGCCTACAGTCGACTCTATGAGTTGATTACACATGTGTTTCGTGTTATATACATCCCAACCTTCATTTTGGTGTACATTTTGTGTATATTTAATTTGAATTGAAGGAATATCAGAGGTGAGAATTTTCAAAATAAACAAAATTTCATTACTTATATAGGCCCTTAAGCACACGGCGTATTCAATATCGACATCATCATACCAACTGATTTAAATCCATCCAGTGAGGCCCTCGTACCTCAATCGATTGGTTTTCCCGTAAGCACCATAACTATATTGGATTATGCGATTTTGCCCAGGAACCCATATAACGTCATTCGACCAGTCTCACCATAAACATAATTGTCATATTTGGGTTACTCGATCAATCGTTCTTTATGTATCAGTTATATTTTCTGTCGAACAACATGTGCAATTTCACTACACGCGTCGACCTAAACCCTCAGCACATACTGGACTCCAATATGCGTATAAACGATATACGCGACTTCAAAATCATACTCCTGTACCATTGTAAGTAAAAATATTTACATGCGAATTCCGTTTTAACACCGTCGCACAATAGGCATACGGCTGGCAAGCCAAAATACATTTTACCCAAAGTCTCTCTTGTGTGCGCACACATGAAAGGGGATAAGATATACCATGAACACTTATATATACAGCGTTGTACTAAGTATTCATACAAAATACATTTCATTTTATTTTTTATTCTGTGTTATTATTTTATTATTTTAATTTATTTATTTATTGAATTCCCGTTTTTTATTATTGATATTTTTAAATAATATTTTTTTTTATTTTATTTTATTTTATTTTTGATTTTATGTCATTTTATTTTTTTTATTAATATATATATTTCTATCCACTAGATCAGCAATAACATCAACGCACGCCACAACGACACCTCTTCCCAACAACTACTGCACCAATTACTGCAGCACCAAGCATTACAACCCCAAGCACTGTTAATCAACAACCACTATACCGAATATTGTTTATCCACTAAAAAAACAATACACTTACTGTGGCAACAATCTCAAATACACAATCAGCAACTACAACTGCAATATCAATGACTCGACAACACTAACTGCTACCACAACAACCACACCAATGTCTTCTCTTTTAAACTTTTCATCATCCTTGAACTTTTTATCCCAATCATGACCTTGCTTCTTGAAAATCGTTTACTCTTGTGGTTGTGTGAACTTTTAACCTTCTTTGAACTTTTGAATATTCTTGAACTTTTGACATTGACCTTGATTCTCGAAATTCTTTGGACTCTGGTGTTTGTATTTTGGTTTGTTGGAGTATGCGCTTCTGCGTGAGTTGATCTATTGGTGGTTGTTATTGTAGTTATAGCGATTGTGAAATAACTATTGATAGTGTTGTCATGGTTGTTAGTATGGTCGAGGTTGTTAGTGTGAAAGATGTCCCTGTTTTTGCAGGGGGTGGTATACGAATATATTTGTTCGATTAATAGTTGTTGGTGTTGTAATGGTTGGTGTAGAAGTTGTGAATGTAGTAGCTGATGTTGTTGTTGATGATGTAGCAGTTGTTGTTGATATTGTAGTTGTTGGTGTTAGAGTTGAAACGGTTAAAGGGTTTTCATGGTCGATTAATCACGTGGAGTAACCTTGGTTAACCGATTAATCACTTGTCCAAATTGATATCTGAATAATTACCATACCGTTGATGATTTACAGCATGAACCCTTTACCCAACGTAACAAACAAAACCGACTAGGCCTATATACAAAAAAATTTCCATTCAAATTTATTATGTTTTCAATTTTTGTCTCAAAAACATAGCTTATGACCCCTCATTGGAACGAGCTCATTGAGCTCGTTCCAATGAGGGACCATAAGCTAGGTTTTTTTAGATAAAAATTTATAGTAATTCGTGAATTTATTTTGCAAGTATTGTCTGCTACCCGCAATGGGTAAAGGGTTAAGAATGACCACTTCCAGCTACTGATACAGTATGATGACCATGCAAGTAAACAAGTATGTCAGCAAGTAACTTGTATGTTTTTACTCTGTCTCATATAATTGATGTGAGTCAGTGTGACAATGTTTGCCTGTTTTGGAGCAAGTTTGTTCCTTTGTTAACCCATATAATACAGTAGTTCAAAATTAATGGGTTAATCGATCTTTACTTTTTGGATCGATCAAGATGTTTATCATTGATTAATCGATTAATCGGTTAACCGTTTCAGCTCTAGTTGGTGTAGTATCAATGCAGTTATTTTAGTAGCTGGTGTAGATGTAGTTGTTGTGGTAATCATAGTAATTGTGACGGAGTGGGTGATAGTTCTGTGATTGTTATTTTAGTCGAGGTTGTTGGTGTAGTGTCTGCAGTGGTTTTTGTAGTAGTCAGTGTACTACAATATCTTGTTTTTTAATAGTTGTTGGTGTAGCATTTGTTGTGGTTGGTATAGTTGATGTTATTGTAGGGGGTTGTTGTTGGAACTGCTGTGGTGATCAGCAGAGTATAGTACCCTTTTTGTTTGATAGTTGCTGGTGCAACACTTGTAGTGGTTGGTATGGTAGCTGTTGTTGTTGCTGGTGAGTGTGTAGGTAGTTTAGTGTATGTGCTGGTATGTGTTTGGTATGCGCTTTCGTTCATTCATTCACCTATGCGTTCGTTCATTCATTTATTCTTCGTTCGTTCGTTCTTCCTTTTGTTCGTTGGTTCTTAGATGTTGTTTGTGCATTTGAGATTGCTGATGTAGTAGGCTTACTGGTTTTTACAGTACTCGGTATAATATAGTAGTAGGTAGTTGAGTGGATGTTGATTAATAGTTGTTGATGTTGTAAGTTTGGTCTCGTAGTGGTTGATGTAGTAGTTGTTGGTACAATAGTTTTTGGTGTAGTAGTTCTAGTGTTTGGAATTGTAGTGCTGATGTAGTAGTTGATCATATCACAGTTGGTGTTGAAGTTGCTGGTGAGTGCGTAGGTATTTTGGTGTATATGTTTGATATATGTGTTGGTATGTGCTTTATCATCCATTCGTTCGCACGTTTGTGCATTCGTTTATTCATAGTCCATAGGTTTGTCAGTTCGCCGTTTGCTCGTTCGTTAATTCATTCGTTCATTCACTATTTATGAATTACAACAATTTTAGAGAACCTTAAATCCAGGCATTGGTTACCGGGTCCTATGTTAAACAAGCACTGCTTCACTTCCCGGGGTTCTCATTGGGAAGTTGTCGTTGTTAGTGTGTTTGTTGGTTTTGTTGTTGCGGTTGCTGGTTTAATAGTTTTAGTCTTGACGAGGTTAGTATACTAGTTGTTGGTGCCACAGATGTAGTGCTTGATAGAGTGGTGTAGTATAGTCGTGTCTGATCAAGTGGCTGGTGTAGTAGTTGTTGTGTAGTAGTCGCGGTTGTTAGTGCAGTGGTTGTTTGTGTAGTTGAGTTATGTATGTGTAGTAGTTGTAGTGGTTGTTGTAGCTGTTGGTATAGTAGTTGTTAGCGTTGAAATAGATGGCACAGTAGTGGGCCTGGTTTTTAGTGCCATAGGTGTTGATGTATATGTTTGTGCGTTGTTGGTGTTGTATTAGTTGTTGGGAGTAGTAGTTGCAGTTGTCATTAAGTGGTTGGTATAGTAGTTGTTCCTGTAGTAGATTTGTGGTGGTGGTGGTGGTGGTTCGTGTAGTTGTATTAATTGTTTGTGTAGTTTAGGTTGTTGGCGTTGTAGTCGTAGTTGCGGTGGTGGTTGATGTGACAGTTATTGTTGTAATATTTGCGTAGTGGTGCTAAGTATTAGAAGTTTTTTGTGTATTTGAGATTGTTGGTGCAGTAGGTATAGTGGTTGTTACAGTGATTGGTATACTAATAGTAACTGTAGTGATCGTTTGTGTTATCGTTGTTGGTGTATGTTTTGGCGTTTTGGTGTTGTTGTAGATTACTGTAGTAGTAGTTGTAGTGGTCGTTGCAGTAGTTGGTTTATTGGTTGCTTTTGTATTAGTCGTTTAGTTGTTGTTAGTGCAGTTGTATTAGTTGTTTGTGCAGTTGAAAATGTTGGTGTTGTAATAATGGTTGTTGTGGTGTTTGATTTGGCAGTTATTGTTGTAAAAGATGCGTAATAGTGACTGTTCTAGTTTTAGATGTTGTTTATGAATTTGAGATTGCTGATGTCGTGAGTGTACTGGTTGTTACAGTGGCTGATGTACCGGTCACAGTTGTAGCTGTTGTTAGTGCATTAATTGTTAGTGTGCGTTTTGGTGTGTTAGTTTTGTACTAGTTGATTGTAGTAGTTGAAGTGGTTGTATAGTAGTTGTCATTGTTATGGTAGTTGTATAGTGATGGTTCATGTAGTTGTATTAGTTTTTTGTGTGGTTGAGGTCATTGGTGCTGTAATGTTGGTTGCTGTGGGTGTTTGTGTGGCAGTTATTGCGTTGGAACAGGTGCAACTTGACTTTCAATTCAATGGAGAAAATTATTTACAAACAATGGATTGCCCAACGGAAAAAAGATTCTGTCTTAACTTTTCAAGCATTTGCTTAGTAGAATGGGGGAATGCCTTAAGCATACGTGCAAAATATCCTTTCGTGTATCTCAGATATCTAGATGGCATCTTTATCATTTAGGAGCATTCAAAATATTTTGATGAATTTTCAGGAATCTTAAAATTAAAAACATCAAATTAAAAGTTACCATTAGTCAGCATGTTGTTGATTTTCTCCATGTGATCGTGTATAAGACTTTGAAAAAATGGGAAATTCATGCAGAAATTAATGATTTCGTACAATGAAAATTGCATACAAGTGTAGGAAGTCTCTTTGTAGATTGCATGCACCCTAAAATCAGGTGGGGTAAAACTCAACCCAAATCAACAGGGTTGAATGAATATGAACTCATTTGGGTTCATATTCAGTCAGTCCAGTTGATTTGGGTTAATTTTTAGCCCAACTTACTTTAGAGTGTAGTTTCATGCATCATCAGAAAGCGGAAATTTCCTCTGCACAAACCAAACAAACCAAAATTATCAAATACGTACCTCCCTCCATTATGATTCATCTAATGTCATTTATCTTATCACTTGTAAACGATGTGTGAAACAGTATGTGAGTCAAACTCAAAATCCAGTGTGCATAGTATTCGATATATTTGACCTTTCTGACCATTCTTGGGCGATTGTGAGATACATCGAATTGAACAACTACCTTTCAAAATACACTTTATGAAACAGATGAATTCAGAAAACAAAACGAGCGCTTCTTGGATAAATACTTCAAACCTTCTGGTGTTATGAACATATCAGAGGGTGAATGCGAAAAGAGGTCCATCATTTCATTAACTTCAACATATAGCAGAATAGATGCAGAGCAGCAGAAATAGTAGAGGATGAACTCAATTCAACCAACTCTAAATTAAAAGAGCTTTTAAATATTCGATCTCCCATTGCTTATACGAAAATTCGTGCATAGCATCATTGTAAGGACTAAACTGGAGCCCATGAATGGATAACATCAATTATTGCCAGTCAGTTTAACCAGTTCCCATGTTCAATACATAATTCAAATCAAATTTCGGTATTTTTATATTATGTTTGAAACCCGCTAGGGCTCAATATATATATATAAAACAAAATTTCGGCGACATATTACAAAAAAAAACTTTTATTGAGAAATGGCTGTGCCAGTGCGCACCTTTTTTCACTTTTAAAACCCACACGCAGGTAGCAAGATTACCGAAAGAAATACTGTCAACTTTTAGTAAACATTTCTTTTGTGATAATAAGAAAGTAACACAACAAGATTATGTATGTCTTTTTTTATTTTATGCTTCCATGAATTTGAAGTGTTTCGGGTTAATATTAATATTCCACTCTATAACAGTTCAAAACTGTCATATTTGGGGGTGTAATATGCTTTCATGTCACATTCCTTCCGTGTATTTCTTCGTGGATAAATAATGCACAACTTGACTATGCCTGAATATTGGGTTAGAATATTGTACGCGCCGTAATTGGAACAAGAACAACAAGGGCTACAACTCTTGCAAGAACATGCGGACAGAATCCGTTACATATGGAGATCTTTTCTACAAGCATGCCAAAGGCATCCAAATTTCATTAGCGTGATGGGATCTATATAAGGCGAAATATTTGTACAAGCGGTTCGGCGGACGCGGGGACAATCGGACGTCTCCAAATAGATACCCCCAGAATCCCCTTTCTGAGATGGGAAGGGTGTGTAAAATAAAACCCGTCAATCATTTTCATACAGTATCCTAAAGCCTCACGGAGACGCCCAGTTAGGAGTGTCGTGAAGATGAACGGTTGGATGGGATGTAAACCTGATTTGTCCCGCCTGACTAATATCCTAACTACCTCATCAAGACATGCCTTCATCGAAGGTATGTCTTGATGATCGCTTCCCTCTTGCTTGTAATCATGTAGTTTTTACGAGACTAGATTTGATACTTAACGTTATCTCTCACACGCACAGTACACTAAATCACCCACAGAGCGGGGATTCCACCCAAGAAATAATTGTAATTTTGTTGCAAAGCATAACAACCACAAACAAAGTTGCAGCCAATGGACCACCGGGTGAAACCCGGAGGTCCATTGGTTGAAACATTGCTTGTGTTTTTTTGTCCATATGTACAGAAATTAAAAGTGATATTTGGGGTTATAACTCCATGCCATGGTTGATTTAGTTACACTTTTCACGTACTGTACTGTCAGTCATACAAATGGACACCCGTTTGTGGCTGCTAAGGGCAAAGTATCACCAATTTAGAGTAAGATGCGTGCTAATTACGAAGAAGTTGTGAAGTCTGTGCGTCTACGATTACTTTATAAATTTATTCACAAAAGAAATTCCAATTTTATTCCTTGGTGATCAGACTAAATTATGTTATCAGTTGGGACTTGAGCCATAGCAGTTGGGAAAAATCATGATAACTACCCCGCACCCATTGACCGCCGGCCTCCACTCTGTCACAATTTTCTGTCAAATAAGAGCAAGACATCAAAAGCTTAAGTCTTTAACTCTTTACTAACACGAAAGGCTGACTACACTTATGAATAAAATTCTTGAATAACTTTTTTTTTAGTCAAAAACATAGCTTATGACCCTTCAATGGAACGAGCACGACGCGCTCGTCCCAATGAGGGCCATAAGCTATGTTGTTGATACACAAAATGAAAGAAATAATAAAAATTGAATGGTGATTCAACGCTGAACGTTTTTTGCCGTTTCGTTGGGAAAAGGGTTAAGAAAAGAATGTAATGCTTTAGTTAAGTAAGGTAAAAAGTGTTCTGTTGCCTGAAACCTTGTTTTAGACAACGAAACATTTCAATGAAGCAGAATGTGACAGATAATTCAAGAAATTTATTTTCGAATAAGCCAGAGGTATACTGTTTTGTGGTATTCTGAAGCTGCACGATTGTGTGTTCCATAACAACAATTTCGCAGCAGAAAATGGCCCAAACTCTCCAATTTAACTATACTAGTTGGCACGCATTGAAGACAGCAAAACCAACACCATTGTCTTGATTATTCCGTCATATACGTGCAGTTCCGCAAAGTGCGTTGAAGAAAGATAGGTGGCTCATTGATAGCGTACTGGTCTTCAAAACAAAACTTCGTAACCAACATCGTAGGATCATTCCACCCTCACTATCCTAGTTTTATTCATGGTCAAGGCACTTTATGTAAATTACTTAGGTGGGCGAGCGCTGGATCTAGGTGTTGAGGTGGGTAACATATTAACGGTGTGGTACAATATATTCAACCAATGTTGAACCTGCTTCTTCTGTGTTAGTTAGTTGGAAGGTCTGATAGTTATTCGGCGCCGCTCGCTGGTTGTATCCGGAAACTCCAACTCCCTCTACCTGTATAACTGTTCGACACCATATTATTCTGGCAGTTGAAACAAACAAACCACGATAATATGAACCGTGTTTATCCGAACACGAAGGTCTCCGCTCATGGACAAGAAGGTTTAGTCTGTGTATACCCAGTCCATGTAGTCACTCACAGGGGTGAGAGACTACATGAACTGGGTATTCACAGACTAAACCTTCTTCTCACAAATGTAACAATAGATTCTAGGTGTTACGTCTGCCCAAGAAAAAACTATTTACGTTACAATATATTAGCCTTGTGTTGTTCTTCGAGAGAGACCGCCCTTTTGTGTGATGTCACTAATCGAAAGATTTCATGTCTTCAGTGTGTCTCCATTTGGCACTGCAAAAAGAATAGTCCCACCGTAACGACAGAATTAAACCTTGACACACGCATACGCAGGGACGTCACGCAGAGGACCGATCGGGTCGGATGTAAAGTTACTGTAAACCTGATTTGTCTTGACCATGATGACTCAAAGCGCGACGGATAAAATATTCCATCTACATTATCCATGCATGCCTTGATAATGTAGTTGAGATATTAGTGAGTCGGTATTTTAGTTCAAAAGCTCAAAACTTTTTGAAAATTTATTTCTGGATAAATAAAAAATACACAGAGCAGTCGTTATGTAACTTCTTCTTCCGTCAATACATACCGTGCTCCAAATTGGTCAAATTTGTGCTCCCACTGCTTGAATCGAGGGCCACACCTGTCCATTTATATGACTGACTGTGTGTATGTCACTTAAGTCCCAGAATTAAATCTAGTCTCTTAAGAAAGTATACAATTACCAGCAAAGGTGAATCAATACCTAGACTCCAATCAAGACGAAAATGCCCCGATTGAAAACATTTGTGGGGTATCACACTCCCCTATCCTGCCCCTCCCTCGTCGCTACATCCCTGTACAGATACAAAATGAGTAACGACATTTTGAAAATGATTTTCTTAAAAACGTAAATTCTTCAGCTGCTTTGCAAGCCAGAAAATAAGCAGACAGTCATCTGCAAAATGAGGCCCTCAGAGGGTGAATTTAGTGATGCTACCCTGCACAGTAGGGTAGCATCACTACATTTGCATTTATCCTCTGTGAACCTCAGTCTGAATCAGGGTCTCAAAACTAAACAGAAAGAGATACCCAGAGGATAAATTGGCCCACTGTATGGGATAGCGTCATCAAATTCACCCCCATTCTGCAAATGTCAGAGTGCTTATTTTCAGGCCTGCTTCTTTGAAAACGGAGGTACCAAGCTTGTTTGATGCACTTTAAAATAGATTTCGTTTAAAGCTCTGAGCCGTAGATATTTCTTGATCAGAATTGACGATATTTGTGGGTGCCTGGCGATATAATTTTTTGTTCCCTGGTATGGACATGCATTTGGAGATTTATACGATATGTGGATCTTCTGGATTTTATCTATTTACATAAAAGTGCGAAGAACATACTTACGATTGACGATATTTGTGGGTGCCTGGCGATATAATTTTTTGTTCCCTGGTATGGACATGCATTTTGAAGATTTATACGATATGTGGATCTTCTGGATTTTATCTATTTACATAAAAGTGTGAAGAACGGAGCTTTCCTTTGATCTGAAAGACGCACCACCACACAAACGGTTATATAAGTCTTTTAAAACTTCAATGGCCACAACACTCCCAGCCTTATCTGGACTAATGTCTTCAACTGGTGACCGTTCTCGAAGACAAACGCTCTTCCTTTATTGACATAACCGATCAAGCCTTCACGTATCTTTCCGTTAAAAACTTCAACATATTAGCTGCTTTATACCATTTTTCGTTTAAGTGTATAAAAATATTAATCCCAAGTTATTTATACAAACAAAGACATTTTGTCATGATACCTCTTAACACCTTGACGTGGTCTCTTTGATGATCAGAGCGCGATTGGATCAAAACACACCTAAACAAATGGGGATCTAGATTCCATTTATAAAATATTGAAAAATCAAGACTGAAATTCACTGAATCAAGGAATACAAACGAAAATAGCTTCTCAGACGCATTGTTGTCGCAGTTTTTTTCAGCCATTGAGATTCTACCGATGATGCTGAGGAGGGGCGGTCAGAGAATTTCGACTTGATCGCGACCGTCGAAATTCGCTGTCTGCTTTTGTGATTTGCTTTTCTGTGTACTGTAAAAAGCAAGCGCCGGGAGTCAGACAAAACTTGCCACGAAATATTTTGAAAATAAAATATACCTTCAGCAAAGTAAGAAATAAAAGACAGCCCTCTCTGTGATAAAGAGTCACAGGAAATTAGATAGGAGACAACAACTCACCTATCATACTTACGACCAGAAGAATTTTTCTGCCGAGTTTTTCTACCAAAAACAAACCAATGAAGGTGCTCAGTAAATTTATGGCGTTAGGAACACAGACTAACCAAATAGCCTGTTCAACGGGGAACCCTGCCATTTGTAAAACAGTTCCGCTGTAGTATCTGGAAACAGATGGAGAAACAAATTGATGCTGCCCTTTCGGGGGAAAGCGTGCTTTGTAGAAAACTATTGAATTACTTGCGATAAATCTGATCATGCTCTTTTTGAACAAATGAAAGAATGTAAATTTACAGAATCACTTATTTCGAGGTGTGAAGCACTGGCCAAATATGTGATTTTACGTCGAGAGAAAACTATTCTATTTGGGTCCATATAAAAGGACAGAACGATTAACACCGGGGGTGCGGCGAGGGAAGGTTTAGATGTGATTATCCCCCTCCTTCCATTAATAGTTCCGGTCGGGACATTTTCTGTTCAGAATAGTATCTTAGGTATCGATTCGCTCTCATGTACTTTCTTACGAGGCTATCGATTTAATTATTGGATTAATGTCACACACATCGTCGGCCATGCATATAGGCAGCTGTGGTGCCCGATTAGAGTAGTTGTGACATTGGAGTACGGTGCCTGTAAATTAAATAAGAAGTTGCGTGACGACTACTACATGTATCTTTTATTTTTCCACAAGTACATTTCCATGAAGTGTTGCGGTTTTTTGTACTTTAATATCAACTGACTAATATTCCAACTGCATCATCAAAGTACAGTTGGGCCGCCGTGAATTGATCACTTTCCACGTATGGGCAATATTCCATGGACGCAGTAACATTAGATTCCTTATACTAGTTATAGGAATAATCCAAAAATTTATTCACCACCCTGTGCTTGACTAATTAAAATTTTGCTGATGATGATTTTTGTTAACCGCTAAACGCATGCATGGACATCACCAGTCCATGGCGGCTGCACTGTATCAAGAGGATGTAGTTGGAATATTTTAACATTGGGAACTTGAGCCATCACTGTCGGGCTAAATCAAGTTTTCACGCCCCCCCCCCACCACACGCCCACCCAATCGACCATATCCGCGACGCCCCTGATGCTAAATAACTGTATTGCAAGCTGGGCTGTCAAAATCTACCAACGTGAATACTATACTGCTCTGATTCCAAATACGGAGACAGAATTTTGACCGGATCCTAACTGGTCACGATCTGGTCGACATTCTCCTCCCGCCTTCTCCCAAGAACATTGCAGAACCTCACTTACACCAAACAATCGAGTACCTTGAATTTCAGACGCCTTTTCTGCTTTTGCGACCACGGAACTGTAGTCATAGTGTTACAAACTGGAGAAAAAATTATATATGGCAACTTCAGGCTTTTTATCACAGGTATTATAGGGTCTTCGCAAAACCAGTTTCGAATCTTCTCAAACTTTCCCGTTTTCGGATGACAAACAGCGCCATGTCACTGGTTCGTGCGCGCATTATTGGGGGGGGGGGTGGGGGTGGGGGGTGGGGTGGGGGTGGGGTGGGTGTTGCAAGAATATCAATAATCTAACTGTCTAGTTATACACAGCGGGTACATAAAATATGAATTATTAATTTATTTTGACACATAAATTTATTTTCTTTTATGTATCCGGTTGATATATGTATATGTATCTGTGAAGCTTTTACGAAATGTGAGGTTAAGCCAGCTTTTCGCATTAAGGGGAGTAACTCTTCAAGGTAAAATGATTGAAGGAGTTTTGCGACCAAGAAAATCAACACAAGAAAAACTGCCCAACCAACCACAGTCTCATAAGCGAGTATCCAAGTATACACGTCAGGCTTGCAAAAAAATACATGTAAATGAAAACTAAGTGGAGCCAGGCCCGAAGCCAGGATCTCAAAAATATCCAGCATGATGGGGCGAGAGTTTAAATTTTTCAACAGCGTTCCCGGTCATTCACCGTCGGATCGAACTTGAAACCTTATTCAATATAATTCTTCAACGCTTTACCTAATGAATCGACAGCATTCTTGCGCGTAATTTACAACTTAAACTAGTGATTTGAAAAAAAAAATGTTTCAAAACATTTTAACCCTTTACCTAACATGAAAAGCAGACGACACTTGCAAAACAAAAAATTCTTGAATAACTAATTTTTTTCATTTTTTGTCTCAAAAACATAGGTTATGACCCCTCGTTGGAACAAGCTCAACGAGCTCGTTCCAACGAGGGGTCATAACCTATGTTTATGAGAAAAAAAGGAAAAACAATAATGAAAATTAATTGGCGATTTTTTGAGAATAGCGCTGGCCGGTTTTGACCGTTACGTTGGGTAAAGAGTTAACACAACTCTATCGTGTGCCCTCTCATTGGAACGAGCTCGTCAGTCGCATGATATTTTTACAAAGGTATGTGTTGATATCCTATGGCTTGGTAAAAGGTTAAAATGGTCAACGTTTTTCTTGTTTCAAATTTGCGGCTTCCAGAAAAAAGTGGTATTCGAACGATCCGTAATTTTTCGGCCGGACAACAAAATTTTCCGACGAACCTAGCCCCAGACACCTCCACAAGCTTCAGACCTGTCCAGAGAATTTCAACCAAAAGTTAGGAGTGCATTGGACCGTGTGGTTTCTCAATCATTAAGATAAAGAGGAATTTCAGCGCACGTAAATATTTCATAATTGGCCTCAAATCTGAGAAGACTGATCAATAATCACTTACATGTACAAAATGGACAACGCTGGCAATGGAAGCCAATAGTAATGTTTTTGCGCGGGACGGAGCGCGAAAGCAAACAACACCTCTTACAAACTCACACATACAGTGGTATTTGGGATGTTACCAGGAATACCAGGGAAACCAAATTTTGCTTATATTTACTGTGTTTTATATGTAATTTTAATATGTATCTTATCACCGACATTGCACATAGAGACGTCAAACATCGTTTTCGCTCATTCTATTATTATACTCCTTGATCGTCTTGTTGTATTCACTTCTGGTGCTTGTCCACGTCAAGTCCTTTGTTCCATACACAGAATGGCAGCAGACGCGAATCACATAATCACGCGTTTCTTGTATAACAAAGAAATGTTTGAACATACCTTAACATTGCCATCACCCCTGAAATATGATTAATGGATTTAAAAAAAACTTTGCTTCGTCTCAGTGACAATGCCAGAATAATATTCGCAGTATCCTGCGCAAGCGACGTTATAGTAAAGGTGGTAAATGACGAATTGCACAATTAACAACATAAGTTCTTAATTTCCAGAATCTTATCTCTATTAACTTAGACCATACTGACGCGGATCTGAAGCTGTGCCTTGTAAATGCACGCTCATTTGTAAACAAAATAGCGTCCTTCCGTGATACAACAGATAACTACAATGTGATGATGTTAATGATTACTGAAACGTGGCTAACACCTAATGACACACTGCCAGTCGGTCGGAGAGCTTCTTGCCAGCGGTAAAAGATATTATCCACCACGAGGCGAAGTTGTTTCTATAATGTTTAATTTCCGACAGCGCACTAAAGGTTAAGCGAACAACTTGTCAGACTCGGTACATATTTGAGTATATTATCACTACCCTTGCTACTGGTTCACAATCGGTTCGTGTCATTGTCATTTAACCCTTTACCCAACGTAACGGCCAAAACCGGTCAGCGCTATTCTCAAAAATCGCCATTAATTTTCAAAATATTTTCATTTTTTGTCTCAAAAACATAGGTTATGACCCCTCGTTGGAACGAGCTCTTCGAGCTCGTTCCAACGAGGGGTCATAACCTATGTTTTTGAGGCAAAAAATGAAAAAAATTAGTTATTCAAGAATTATTTTTGCAAGTGTCGTCTGCTTGTCATGTTAGGTAAAGGGTTAAAGAGCTCACTGAGCTCAAGAAATCAACATCTTTTCAATCATTTTATCAGCGAATTACAAGACATTCTTGATTGCATCACAGCATCACCAGAAAAAACTGGGCACCCTCTCATCGTCTACCGCAACCACACTCTCCAACACGATTTGAAAGTTGTCACTCCCGCAAAAGTTATCTTCTACCTTCCAAGAAGAATCGATGAAGATAGAAGGGCATGTAATTGTAAGACTCATTGATGTGTACGAACCAGATGTTGGATGCAGATAAGTGAGATAAGTGTCTGAACTGTCATTAAACAAACACAAATCATATTGTTTTGCCTTTGATATCTTCTTTGCTTCAGGAAGCACCGCAACGAGGGTTGTGAGCATTAAAACCACCCAACAAAATGTATGGAGTTAAGAGCTGGTGAAGCAGTTGTTCAAGATCATTCCGCTGAAGAGGTTTATTAGGAGACAGGTAATTTGATTATAACGTGACTGTCTTGTCTAAGGGCAGACATATCGCTACGGCCTGTAAATTTGATTGCAAAGGTACAGAACTGTTAATAATGTCGTTTCTGACCAAGACTGATGTTCCATGAACATGAAGATCATTTTCATCCGCTCAGGCGTTATAAGATGTATATTGCTTAAAAGAAGAATACTCTTAGAGTCTGATTTCTTTAGGGGTGTTTCCTGCAAGCAAAAAGCAGCGGGATTATATGTTTGTCTTAGAAGGCCCAGTTCATTAAAATTCGCTCTAAAACCACGACAATTCTATTGTATTATATCGTGTTTGATTGTATTTTCCATGTTTGGGTGGTGGTTTAGATGATGGGCGTTTGGGCGAAATTGACCCCGTGTTTCTTTTTGGTGAAGTTTTAGGTGGTGACCTACCCTGAGAAAAATACAGGCGTAGTTTAGTCGAGAACGTGTCATCGGTGCACTCGTCGACTGACATGTCCTCGATGGCTTCCAACATGTTGCTTGTCACAACATTCTGAAGGCGCTTAGATATTCTGTCTGATTCTAGATTCTGATTTTCCTTTTCTTTTTGCTTGTCATCTTCTTCTTATTGCCGCCTCCAACTCTGAGTCAGATTTTGTTTGGATTTGTGTTACGGATCTAGTTTCGGCTGGATGGGCTTATTCTTTTCTGATTTAGGTTGTTGTTCTCTTTTTAGTGCTGATTGAGGTGTATTTTTTGTTAGTTCTTGATTTTGTCTGGTTTCTGGTACTATCTCCGTTGTTTGGGTAGATTCCGTCCTCCATCGCCTTCAGCGTACATCTCACGGGAGAACAATTTACCTGCATAATAGGTTCGCCATTTTTGTCCGGGTTGCGTATTCGGATATTCAGCAGTAAACCTGCTAATTTGAGCAAGTTAGTGTTCCTCTATTCGCCATCTGAGGACCCGCCTAGTATGGTATGGTCAAAGGAGATAGTAAGTGTCCCTAACCCCCTAGATCAGACTGGCGATACGACATACACCTGCCCAAAGGCCGTCGTACAGCTTGTAGATTTAAAACCTTTAGCACTTGAAGATATTCATAGGCTAATGCCCAAGGCAGAACCTAAACAGTTCGAGTTAGATATCATTCCGACTAAGGTTGTTAAAAGTATGTCTTTCGGATTGGGAACACCAGTTGTCACACTAGTAAATGCCTTACTACAGTCTGACGTAATTCCTACGAACATGAAGGATACTTTATTTAAGCGTCACCTCAAAAACGCATCTCAACAAGAGGTTTTGATAAACAACGGCCGGTCTCTAATCTGGCATGCCTATCTAAGGTTATTGAGTGAGTAGTTGCTTCTCAACTAACTTCCCAAATGACCGCTAATGGTGTATCCGAAATCTTCCAGTACGCATACAGGTCGAACTGTAGCACCGAATCGGCGCTTCTAAGAGGGCAAGATGACGTTCCTTTATGCATGGATAAATTTAAAATTGCCCGCCTTGTTTTGTTAGACTTGAGGGCCGCCTTCAACAACGCAGATCATAAACGTCTAATTGAAAGATTGGAACTAAAGTATAGGTCTCACGGGCCACACGCTTGACTGGCCTTAACCGTATCTCTCAGGTGGCACATAAGGCATAGTCATTCGCGGAAAATCATCACATCAAATTCATGTTTGGCGTCCCCAAAGGGTCAGTGATAGGCCGTTACCCCACACAATTTATATTCTTCCCGTTGGCGAAATTATCCTTGTTTTTTTTTATTTTTTTTTTACGCTGATGACCCACCAGCTATATATTAGTTTTACTCATGACATAGAATACGGTTCATGCGATGAAATTGGACGCTATATTGCAGACAAGAAGATATAGATAACGGAAAGTTTCCTCAACTTGAACTACGCTACGATAAGACGGAAGTGATATATATAGGTCTACCACATCAACTAACGAAAATATCCAGAATGTAGCTCAATATTCAAGATTCAACGTTTGCCCCCAGCAGCTGCGTCCGAAATCTTGGTTATTTCATGGACAAGAATCTGTCAGCTGGTGAACATGTTAGGCACATTTGTCTGAGTTTATATTTTCATCTACATAATATCAGTAAACTTCTGCCTTTCATTGACACAAAAACATCAGAGCAGCTTGTTCACTAGTCACCTTGACTATTGTAACTGTCTTTTGATAGGTTCAAAAACCTCCGCTCTTGAAAAGCAAGAGCACATCCAAAATTGTGCGGCACGTGTCATCACCAGGTCTAGAAAGTACCGCCACATTACACCGGTCCTTTTAGATCTCCACTGGCTCTGACTGAGCAGATAATTGAAATCATTTTTCTTCTTATCTGTAAATGCATTAATGGGTCTGTATCACCATACTTATCTATTTCGCTTATCAGTCACAAGTCACAGAGGACATTATAAAGATTTAATCTGGTTCAGCCCTCATGTAAATCAAGTTCTGCTGGCGATAGACACGAACGCTTTATATTTAACTATTTCTTCATGGTGACAGTTAGGCTTTTCTTAAGTTGTTTGTGCTTAAGAATGCGCACGTTTTTTGTGAGCGTGTAAGTTTTACGGTGTAGATACGAAGATGTGTCACTAGCAACAATTCCACGTATTGGATATCTTTTGTCGGCGAGACATTTTCGCCGCTTGCAAAGTTTGTCATAGGCTATTGCATAACATAAATAGCTGACGCTATCTCAGAAATTCTTATATAATGGCGATTGCTAATGATGGTGGCTGCGAGGTCCACTTGCCGGCCACACTTCACGAGTCATTAAACTCAGAGGTGCGAATGATGGGTACATATCGTTGAGGTGGCTTTCACTTGTTTTTCATTTGTTTCAATGCCACGTTTCAAGTCGATAACAGCTGACCACAATTTTGCTGTTGTTACATAGACAATAGTATGAACCAATTCAAGCAACAAGAATGTACTGTGGATACATACATAATGTTCCATTTTATGTCATCTTTGTCTTGTATTTTCTGTTGAGAAATTTGCCCCTATTGAACCTGAACATATATTGATTCCAGTATCATTCCACAAATTGTTTTAACGCAATTACAGGGATGTTGCCAACTTTAGCATGACTGCGGTTACCATATGTTTTTCCTTGCGTGTGCTCAATGCGAGATGTAAAGCCAGTTTCATTTTCGTTATCTGTTTTCTGTGGTACGAATGAAAACAGAATACAAAACGGTGGGGCCGGGGAAAACCCACGAAAATGACGTCACATTCAAAACTCTCATGCGATAAACGTACCAGAACGTTTGAAAGGGACTGCATCGCGCGCGGTACCGCATTTGTGTGAACGACCCTGTGCTATACAGTATTTTTTTAACGTAACGTTCCAAGTGCGTTACCTGCAAGCGGAAAACACATGCGTTAACCGCATGCTTGTGGAAGATGCGCTTTAAGGGTCTTGGATTGAGGGGGTGCCCACATCTAAATTAACCACCCCCACCCTACATGGCTAAATTTCGGCAACCACTAAATAGCCCAATTTCAATCAAGTGGGAAATTTAATTAGTCCCCCCCCCCCCTCCCTTTCAGTCAAAATTGTCCAACTGCAGGTTTCAAGATGCTGAATTCCATTTGTACACCCCTTGACTGTAAATGTGTAATCTTGGAACTCAGTAGTCAAATTAATATTTGAAGTACCTTCACTACTTTTCAGTCTAAGAACTCCATATTTTGTCCAAATTCTAGGCATGTTTAGAAAAGTTCCACTAGCGCCCAGTCGGCCAATCTTCCCAATTTAGGACTTCGGATTTCCAACTATTGGAAATGTTACGAATGATGGGGGAGGACACCCCCAGTGCCCCGCGATAACGTCTTTGGTAATTGTAAAGGTGTTGCACATGTAGCCAGCTAAAATAAAATACATACTTACCACGATGTATTGAGGCATTTGTGTAACAAGGGCTTACATCAACTAGATAGCAATTTGTACGTCAACACACACACAAAGTATCACTGTAATAGCCAGTTATGCTGGGGATGATGCATCTCGTATAAAATAATTCCGATAAATGATGGTTGTCACTGGAATCCCGAGGGATTTTTATTATAACAAACATTGATATTCGTGCGGAATGTATCTCAGACACAACCACCCCTTTTTGTTTTTGGGTTTTTTTTATTGTTTTTTTTTTGTTGGGTGTGGGGGGGGGGGGGGTGGGCGGAGGAAGTAGAACGTTGGCGTTTGACGTCTCGGTAATATCCCCCAACTATTTGGAATATACCTAATTGTTTTTAATAAACACTTATACGCTACAAATATACTTTCTATTGACCGAATACTGTATTTTAAACATACAACAGTGTTATAAAATATTATTGTTTGCTACTCTCTCCCTGGATGTGGTCTTCTTCCGACATACTGTTCCGGGTATGTATTGCACTTTCTAATCTGTGTATATTTTTGTCGGGCAAGCAAGAAATTTTGCCCAACTGAATACTCCAAAGTTTGAGACCATTCGTGCAAGCAAATACCTCTGCCAACTTAGAATTTCATAATTTCTTGCCCAACAACTTTGTTTTTTTTTGTTTTTTTTTTTGGGGGGGGGGGGGGGGGCACCCTGCTACCCTTACACCTTCAGAATTTACGCACCTGCCCTTTCGCATATTTTGGCAGCTTTGCTGAAAAACTATTGATCCCACGATTAATATGTTTATATTGAAAAGTGCCAAAATCATTCTCAAATAAATTGTAAGAAAATAACTTGAATAAAACAAATCTAACTCAAGAAATTAAACTAGCACAGCACCCTATTCACCGCCTTCTTAAAAGTTGTATTCCAAGCTCTCTGGCCACTAGTCTAATTCAGAAAGAAATTCGACGCTATTATGGCCTGGAACCAGTCTAGCTTTCAAATAGGTCATAGGTCATCGCCTATGTTTAGATTAACTTGTCTCAGATATTTCAGTTGGTCAGAATAGCGAAGCAACGGTTTGCTTTTCCGACCACTATTCCGTACAATTAAATCTGAAAAATTTCATAAAGAATCATTTTCAGTGCTTCAAAGCAAGACATGTTGCTCAATCGAGACTTTATTTGATGGAGATTTTGATGGGATTAAAATCAGAAATGAAGACTCAACACAGCCCTAGTGTTATGATTACGCCGGAGAGTTCCACAAACTATGTTAATATGTTAATGTTTTCAATGGAAAAGAAATACTTATTGGATGGAATATCTATAGATGTTTCAAAGAAGAATACCTGTATGTGTGTGTAAGTAAAAGCACGTTAAATTACATCAACGGTCCTCTGCGCGCAAATTTCCACGAAAAGTTGGTAAATAAACAGCCCATAAGAGAGTCGAACGCCGAACATAATTAGACTGGTGACCAGAGAGCTTGGGTGTATTCGTAAGCATCCAGGAGCATTCACATTGGAAATGTTGACTATATTCTGATTTGAGACTGAGAGTGGATACTACTCTCAAACAGCTCAGGAAAATGGCATTCATTCACTAACAGAAACGTGCAAAGTGAACAGAGGGACAGTATCATCGTCTTCTGTTGACGATGGTTGTACGAAACAGCTACACGGAAGTGAAGCTTCCGGGCAAGAAGACCAGTAAAACGGCCATTGCTTACTACAGTACAGTCGCTGTGGACTAGTCATAATCCACGCGGGGGAAATGATGTCCACCCATGCGTTTAGCAGGTAATAAAAATCATCAGCAGCAAAATTTAAATTAATGAAGAACCGGTTTGTACCAGGTGCTTCATTAATTGAATTTTTGATGATTATTCCTATAATTAGTGTTTGGAATCTAATATTATTGCGTCCGTGGAAATATTGCCCACCCGTGGAAAGTGACCAGTCCACGGCGGGCGCACTGTACTTACAGAAAAATGAGCTTTAAAAGTTTGGTGACAGGAGACATTAGAATATTTTCTGGGTGGAGGTTGCTGCAGTAATTATAAGAAATTAGGTTGCTTACATGACTGTGTTTATACCACACAATGCCTGAAAGAATGGTAATCCACAACCGACGAATAAAATTCTTCTTACATGAGGAGTAACCAAAATTTTCTTCAGCACAAACTCGTCACCTACAAGATAAATGAGAATGTTATATCTGCTCAGTGATAAAATTTACAGAGATCGTTTCAATGAAGAGTCATAGACTGGATTCCGAAGTAAAAAAGATTTTTGAGTTATTTGGAGAAAATAGCAAAAACGTCATCTCTCCCCCCCCCCCTTCTCTCTCTCTCTCTCTCTCTCTCTCTCTCTCTCTCTCTCTCTCTCTCTCTCTCTCGTTCTCACTCTCTCCCTCTCTCCATCTCACTCTCTCTGTCTCTCTCTCTCTCTGGATACGCTTTCGATGGGACAGCGAACGTGCCGCATTTACACCGGTTAGCAAAGGGTTCCTGAATAAAATATTGCAAAATCAAGACTGAATAACGAAAAACAAATGAGACGCAATCACTGATCTCTGTACAACAGTTACCGGATAGATAGAACGCTCATTGGTCACATGTCGCTGGACCTCAGGGTCAAAACTGGGAAAGACAATGAACAGGAATGCAAAATGTGTAATTTAGGCGTAGTGGAGACCCTGGAAGACTTTCTATTAGAATGTCCAAAATACCAGTCTAACAGAATAACATTCACTGGGATACTGATGGGGAAGTGGGATGGGAGAATGGAGAACATGTGGTCAGTGGGTGACAAAAAGGAGAGGGTTAGTATGCTTATCAGAGAGATTGAGAAGAATGGGGTGCGGGATGTCATTAAGTAGTTCATCTCAGAGTGTTGGGAGAGAGAAGAAGAGGCGTGGGAATAACAAGGGATTTGGGAGAACAGAGCTGATCAAGGCCATCTCACCTGAGAGCCGGGACAAATCAGCGGCCGGCCAGTGTTATTATGATCTTAAGGAGAGAGGGATATTGCTATAAACGAACAATGTTCAACAACAACCAAATTCTCTAGCGTTTTCAATTTCCTGACGCCTTGCAATGGTCAATTGTCTTTTTAACTCTTTACCCAACGTAACGGCCAAAACCGGCCAGCGCTATTCTCAAAAATCGCCAATTAATTTTCATTATTTTTTTCATATTTTGTCTCAAAAACATAGGTTATGACCTCTCGTTGGAACGAGCTCGTCGAGTTCGTTCCAATGAGGGGTCATAACCTATGTTTTGGGCACAAAAAATGAAAAAAATTAGTCATTAAAGAATTTTGTTTGCAAGTGTCGTCTGCTTTTCATGTTAGGTAACGGGTTAAAGAATATACTTTGATGTCTGTGACAAATGAATATGTTGACAATGTACACATTTTTTGCTACAATACAAATTGAATATCTACAACATATTCCAGTTATCATTGACAAAAAAGTGACGATATTGGAAAGTTCATTCCGTGCAATTAGTTTTCGTGCAGGCTAAATACCATGGAGTTTGATGGTATAAAGGTTGTTACACTGTGATTACAACCACAGCGTAACAACATTCACATCATCAAACGTCATCGGGGGTTATTACGTTGACTGACATGATAACAGCTTAAAGTGCCCGGGGTGGGGTGTGCAGATTGAGCTGAGATGTTTCTCGCTGAAGTTTCAGAAATCCAGTTGTATAGAGATCGGTGGATATGGTGGATATAACGCTTTCGCGTTTCTTTTTCAACGGGTAGTATTTTATAGTCCCGTGTGCTTAACATGTCAGTACTGTAATGGTGCTATTGTCTAAACACTGCTTAAGTTGAAGGGTTAAACAGCAGGCATGTCATTGTTAACTCATGGTGTGTCATACTTGCGGCCATCATTTTTCTTTCTTCATCCAGCGTTTCCCGTATCTCATTGAGTTCATCTTGTACGCTGGGTGTGTTTCTTATTTTGGACATCACCTTTTCAGCATCATCCACTCTCTCCTTTTTCAAAAGCCATCTCGGACTCTCCGGCAAAAACAGAAATCCTACAAACTGTATTATAGCTGGAACCCCCATTAAAGCAAGCATGTATCTAAAAGACAAAAATTAAAAAACGGAAATCTTATGTCATTATTTCGAAACAATATTTGGTTAAAATATAAAAAACATTATTTCGTAAGGGAAGGTGGTGACTCACTGATTAAAGCATTGGAAAGCATCGGCGGTTCGACCCTGACTTGTGCAATCTGCACTGTATCCTTTGGCAAAACACTTAATCCTGATTGCCGATGTGGGGGCACTATGGCGCTATGTAGGAAGGCGTACTGCGCGTCGATGGTGCATTTGCCCTCAACCGCGCTCGACTCTGCTTGTACAGGTTTAGTAAGCTGGAGAGACTGACAGTTGCCAACATTCATTAGTGTATTCTGGCCGCGTAGTACATAGTGCAAAAGGACCATGCAATACTACGGCAGCGTATTGACGCTATTGAAATTTAACATTGCAAATTGTTAAACTGTTATAACAGCTTAGCTAAACTGTTATAACAGATTAGCATACTGTTATAACAGTTTAACAACTTGGAATATTAAATTTAGTTAAACTGTTATAACAATTTAGTAAATTGTTATAACAGTTTAACACATTAAATTACAATGTCGCTAATGCGCTACCAGATTGGTTAAACTGTTGTAGTAGTTTAGCTATGCTATGAAAACAATTTATAGTTAAATTGTTATATCAAATACACAGCTTGTCATATTGGAAGCGTTAAGATACAACGACAACGTGCTTCATTCAGAATAAGTGCAGTCATCTGGTGCAGTGCGTTGGACAAAAGTCCGGCCTCTTTTGGGATCAGATCGCTATTTGATCATGCCAAGCAGCCGAAACTGCATTGACGTCGAAAAGTATGGAAACACATGGCTGACAATTCTCGTATTTGGAAGAGATTGACAGGAAAGTTAGCGCCCATTATTTTCCTTTTCCTGATGTTGTCAGAAAATGTACCCCTAAGGGTATGGGAATTTCAAATAAAATTGAAATTTCGAAATGTTAGCGACTTTGTATCATCGAAGTGCACATGATTTCACAAACTCCAGACATTTTCCCGTAAAGTGGTATAAATATAAAGAAGTCGGCTTTTGACCATTTGTTCTCAATCAGGTTGAATGTTTGACTATTATTTTCTGTAGAAAAATCTTTTAAAAACTAACCTACATTATTTGTGACTTTATTCGACAAAATGGCACTGAAATGTTGTTGCGCAGGTTGTACTCGTGGGTGTAGACGTAGCACTGGGTACTAGAATCGACAAATAATCGGGCGTAAGGTTATTATACATTTTGAAAAACAGTATTAGTGCAAGTTTGTTCCTCCGAGTTTCCCACCCGGTTTTCTACATATAGCATGGCTTTGCGAGCGCTTCGTGTCTCGCCAGTCACTATTCTGACAGCTTCAATTTGGATTTTTTTCCAATTCCAGCAACTCTGATTGAGAACCGTTATCCCAGACTGTGTCAGCTTATTTGACCACGGGTCGTATGAAAGCGAAGTATATGTTTTCAAGGGTTTTTTCTATCCAAGCTGAATTTGTACTTTCTAAGGAGTGATACTCGTTTTCCATGCTTTCACGGTTATTTCTGAAACATAATCTGCCTAGGATTATTTAACGTCTGTCCCAAATGTTTGTGACTGTGGACTCTTTTACGTTTGTACCCGACATGTTGAAAGTCGGGTGTGGGGTTTTGTGTCGTTTTTGGAAATTATCAGTTACTCAGTTTTTTTCCTGGTTGAAATCGACAAGCCACTGTTTAGACCAGTTTTCGATCTTCAGTATATCAATGGATAGGAGTTCTATCAAACGAGCCGGGTTCTCTGCAATAAGATATAAAGATGAGTCGTCGGCGGACAAACGAATATTACAAAATATATTATCTGCGATACCGTCAATGTAAATCAGCAAAAGAAAAGGACCTAATGTGGATCCTTGCAGAACACCAGCACCTATCTTTCTCCGCGTTGAAGAATGGGAATTTATCAGGACTCACTGTAGTTTGTCTTTCAAGAAGGACTTAAACCACTTGAGAAGTTGCCCGTTGATGACTATTTTTTCAAGTTTATATAGTAACCCATCGTGCCACTATTTGTTAAAGGCTTTACTGATATCACTATTTTTTTTCTTGATAGTGTAAAATATTTCACTAAACAGTTTTTCGACAATTTGGATGAAACTGCATGATGCTTGACCTCAAGTATTCGTCTAGCTGCCTGTAATGTTACTATAGTGGTATGTTATGTAGTTTGTGGGGTAGGGATATCACCAAATTGGACGGGGGAACAACCTGTCAGTATTGACATCTTATCTCGATTATTTAGATGGTATTTTCATTTTTTTTCAATTTGTTATTCGAGACCATGAGTCCTAAAACTTCCCCTGTTTTGAAGGGTATGCTTTGAAATTTAATTTGTTTTCCTACTTTCGATGGCTTATAATTTAATAGCGTTGACAATTGTCAGACAATTTCGTTGAAGCTCCAATATTCCTCTTGCAGCAAGAAATATTGTTATATATCTAAAACTCCATTCCAGACTAAAACGTACCGACTGAAAAATTATCCGACGATATCACACTCCCACACCTCCACATAGTTACGTCCTTGGTGTAAAAACAACAACTCCTCTCTCGTCTCATCCACGGCGTAAACTCTGTTCAGAACAAGCTATTACTATATAGTCTAATATCCAAGTCATTGGTTCTCAGGACACCCAAGCCAATGAAAGACTGAGGAAATGATCTTTAGAAAGATATATATAAGGTAGTATGCAAGTAAATATCTTGCGTCATGCAGTACTGTGATCGCAAGAGTAGAGGGAGAATTACGGTCGGATCGCGACCCTGACTCTGTGTCTCGACCGGTTCTAAAATGTCATTTAACTCTTGCAGCTACAGTGCTACGGAACTTTACCCACTTGAAAAATGCAAGAAAATCCGAGAACAACTGGCCCCAAGATGCTGTTTTTGTTTGCTGTTCGAAAAATGTTATCGAATCCAGAATGTTTTATTGATGAATTCTTAACCCACTGGTGCATACATGTAAGTGTCGCGACTCCATAGCGAGCTGATCGAGAAAAACACAGCTTTTGTGATTGTAATTCATTAGTTCCTGTCCCGTTGCGCGATTGGTGGCTCGTTATAGGAACGAGACCGTGGAGCACTGTCCAGTTGGAGTCGTGGGCTATTTTTGTAAGCAAGACCTGAGAATAACTGCAAGCTGATAACTGCAAAGAGAATCGTGAGCAGTTTTAAAAATATTTATTGCAGGTGTCGTTTTGTAGCCGTGTTACGTTAGTTAAATCTCACCACTGTACTTAGCATCAGGCTGCCAGTGGTAACGAATGCTTCCGACCTGTTTTATCTATTATTGTTTTAAAGAAGTATACTGTGTCAGGGTTGAAGTTAGTTCCGACTGTCCGCGATAAGAAACATAATCGGAAAAACCCAACTCCACTCCGGCCAAATCAGAATTTTTTTAAATCCAACCTTCGGGCCTGGATACAATCAGCGATTTCAGTCAGCCACATCACATCCAGCCTTCTTCTCACTTCCCGGCATAATTATGTTTCATACATGCTTTACTAGGAATCCAATCTGCGCGTCATTTGACGGAGCGTTATTGAGCTCGGCCCTAAACCACTGTAGTTAACCACAATCTCATTAACCTAAGTATTGTAATTCAACCTCGATCTATCACTAGCCACAAATACAAAAGCCTCTGCCCAGCCCCCACTCGTTTTATGATTGTGGGGGCATAAGTTATTGTTTCCTTTTTGGTCCAAAGGTTGGGTTTGGTTTCACGATTACTGTATCATATTTCACATCTAATAAATAATTGGACATATGAAGTGATGAGCGTTCAAGAGCGATCATCGTTCAAACTAAGAGTTCCTGGTACAAAGTATAATGAGTTATTGATACGAATGATCGATCTCTCTTGGTCGAACTGAGATCTCTGTTGACTATTTGAACCCTCGTTTCCTGAAATGGTATCGCCTTTGTGTACACTTCCAGTGAGATTTGTCAGTCAAATACAATATACAGGGAGGATAAAATAATAACAGCAGTCGGCAGCCGTCTGCCTGCAGACTGCAGTTATTATTTTATCACTAATGCCCATTGTATAGACCTCTTATAACAAGACAAAAATGGGTCGAAATTATTACGACAAATCGGTCTTACGGGTTCAAAGGCTTAAATAACAGACTACACAAGTTTGGTGAATACATTGTACCTGTAAGCCTTGCTAATCTTTGTACTATTTCTCAATACCCATTGTTACTAAATCGCCAATCTTCAAAGACAGATTCTTTGTGATACAAAAAGTAGTGGACTATGACCACAATGCAAGCAAAGCGTTAGAAAGCAATATGTGGCTACTCTATCTTCTCACCCTTCGTGCAGGTTTTTCGCAAGAGCGCTGTGTTAATGTCTGTGGGGTACGTTTTGAAATTTTCATTTGTAATAGACGGGCTTTTTCGGAGGTCTCATCGTTCTTTTCTTGTATAAACTCGCTCATCAATAGTTTCTGATCAAAACGTTACTTTTGAGGTATGCGAAGACTGACACTTGACGAACGTTTACGTGTCGTTGGCATGTTGGAGGCTGGCAACAGACAGACTGCAGTGGTTCAAATTCTAAACGTTACTCAATTGGTGATTAGCAGGTTGTGGTCACGCTACCGTCAGACAGGCACTGTTGATGACAGACGTCTGTCAGGTCGTACAAGGGCGACAACTGCTAACCAGGATCGTTTCATCCGAACCACAACATTACGTAACCGCCATCAAAGTGCCTCAGAAATTGGACAGCAGCTGCACTGAGAGACAGATGTGCGAGTTAGTCGTCAGACTATCCGAAATCGCCTACGCAGCTGGAATTTGTACGCTCGACGACCTCGAATAATTCCACGTTTGACTGAACGTCACATCGCAGCAAGGCGTAATTGGTGTGGGACACGATAGCGCTGGGACAATCGTCGGTGGAGCAACGTCATGTTTTCCGATGAATCGAGGTTCACTCTCGACTTCCACGACAGGCGAAACAGAGTGTGGCGGAGGCGGCGGCGGCGGCGGCGAAACGAACGATACCTTGATATAACCGTTAGGCGGCACGATCGTTTTAGTGGTGGATCGGTTATGGTGTGGGAGGCATAACCATGACAAGCAGAACAGCATTACCTGTCATCCAAGGGCGTGTCACAGGTCAGTACTACCGTGATAACATGTTAGCAGCTCATTTGGTGCCATTTGCCCGACGTGACTGCCGTCGATTCATTTTCCAAGAAGACAATGCAGGCGCACGCAGGGCTCGTGTCGCAACAGAGTTCCTCCAGGAGTAGAACATCACTATACTGCCTTGGCCAGCACTAAGTCCAGACCTTTCGCCAATCGAGCACGTCTGGGATATGCTTTGCAGGCGCGTACGACAACGCCAACAGCCCCCTACCAATGTCCAGGAACTCGCCGCTGCACTGCAGAAAGAATGGAATAACATCAGTCAAACTGATATTGGACGTTTGGTGAGGAGTATGCCACGTCGGATCCGCGCTTGTCTTGCGAATCGAGGAGGATTTACAAAGTATTGAGGTCTTGGGATGAATGTGGTAAATTCTCTGACTGACCGTCCATGTCTTCTACAGCTCAGTGCGTGGAATGTGTGCTTGTCAGACACCCAACTATCGCTGAAATCATTCACCAGATGTCACAGTGCAATGCCGCAACTGTCTTTTGATGAAAATATAAATATATTTGTTCAACTGTCTCACTTTTATCAAAAATCCCCTACTTATAATACAGTTTGCGTTTCCTTCACTCAACCACACATACATTTTGTGTGGCGGCTCACCTTTGTAAACAGTTGTACCTGCAACAGTTTTCCAATTACTTTTTCTTTTTAAATATTTGTTTAACAACCGAATGTTATCCTCCTCTCCTTGCCAAGGTGGACTTGAAATGTAATTGCACACATGTATCTGTCTGTTGCAGACCCACTCTGGATGTTCCTGGGTATACACGTTATTGGTAAAGAAAACACATCATTTACATAATTACATATAGAATCTGAGTGGGTCTCTTCTTGCCAATAGCTCGTCGTGGTGTTGGTCATGAAAGCCTTCTTAATGCACATGATATCCTGTTTTCCTTTTCATCAGTAGCCTTGGCCTGGAAGGTTTAACAGTTCTTTTCTGTTTGCATTTGTAGACTTGAAATACTGCGGCTCTCCAATAAACGACACGAATTAGACAACATAAAGACTTATCCTTCTCTAAATCATACGTTTAACCACCAGGAGATCAAAACTGTTAGTTCGACGCCAGTACTTAACTCACCGATTGATTTGGGGTCACGTATAAATTTTCCATGTACCATAATTAGTAAGTGACTATTTATAACTCTTTGGCTTTAAAATTTGATCTATGTCGTCTGCGACATTGAGGTCAACCCAGGCCCAATCGGTTCGCTTTTCCACGTCACTTTGTACTCGATCGTCTAAGCAAATATGCTTAGAGGAAGCCAAACAGGGGCACGTGTGCTCCATCCCAACCTTGAAAGTCTAAAATCCAAAATGAACTTACTTTGTTGCGAGGCCCCAGGTAATAATATATTAGTCTTTACTGAAACATGGCTAAATATGTGAAAAATAACATTCTGCATGTTTTACGTCAATACTTTGAAATTCCTAAAATTGAGTGCGTATGGATGAAAATTATATCACAAAAAATTAATGTCCAACATTGTGCGTTCTATCGCATGTTAAACTCTGACCGTGACCTTACGAATTCTATTTCAATTTTAATAGAACAATCAATAGATGCCAACAACTCGCAGATCGTAATAAGTGGTGATTTCAAGAAGAACAGATAACATCCCATAATGGCCCAGTCCAACGAATATTGACCCAAAACAAATTGACCCAAACAAGTAATCAGCCTACACACTTCACCGAAACGTTCTCTACCCTTCTGAATCTTATAATCACTAATACCCCGTTATTGTACACCATGGTGTCGTTTATCCTTTCTATGTCGAATGTTCCGGTTACCATTGCCCGGTTCTGTTGAACTTAAGAACCGTGCTGTACAAACAGAGTCATTCAAATGTAGGGTATGGCTGTTTGACAATGCGGACTTTGATACGATTTGATACTGTGGAGTCTTGGGATAGTCTTAGGATGGTGGAGTCTCGTGATGGGGAAGTCTTAGGATAATGCGAGAGTCTCGGGATACTGAGAAGTTTATATAGAAACTAGCCTGATAGATCAGACCCAACCGATGCGCGTAGCTTATGGGATGGTTAGTTATACTGATATTTAAAAGTTGAAAACTTTTCTGTCGGTTACACCTGTGCTCGATGTAAAATCTACCCGTAATATTAAATTACGTAACTCGTAATATTACATTGCCTGTGTATTTCGGTATTTTACGCGATACAATGTGGTACGCATTGCACTGCTCAGACTATTCACATAGATATTATTAGTTACATGGTGTTTCAGCGGGGTGTACTGGACTGTACTACTCTTTTGAGATCCGTATTTCCTGAGGCTTCAGCCTCAGAAAATACGGATCTCAGAAGGGTAGTACAGACCCGTACATCCCGCTGAAACACCATGTGACGAATTTTTTACTCTGCCCCTTCGGTGAATAGAGTTTTGTTTTATTATACCACTCCTACACGGTATTCCAGTGATGAATATATTCTCATGAAACAGTATTGTTCTCATTTTGTTTGTGAGTTTTAAATGTCTATTATTACTGACGAAAATGTTTGAGGCGAAATGGGTGAAAGGCAAATAGGCGAAGGGTGCTATACAATGTCTGTACACCCTTTTTAGCTGCCATTCGATGTTCTCATACGACCCGCAGAACTGCGGTCACCCCGTCGACGTTAAATGTACCATGTTGGATGCATTGTTATTGACCAATCAGGGAGCTTGAATAATTTTAAAAGGGTTATAAAGATTGGTCTATTATCATCTCAAATAAACCAGCAGGACTAAGTCCACGGAACCACGCAGTTCAGGTTCATTTATGGTGCGAAATGCAACACAAGGCAAAATTTAAGTTAACGTAAGCAAACGCTTTTCGTAATGGCGAAGTGTAAACTTCATAAAGATTCAACAGTGGTGAGTTTCCTCCCTTTTTACTTATCTAGTAAAGGAAAATGTTGATTGTTTCTTTTCGCTGTATACTCGTCGTAGTCGTCACTGTCGGTACTATTTTTTTAATTAGACACTCTCGTAAATTATTCATTAATGCTCTCTTAATAAACAGTAGCACATATTTTCCACATGACATTCCTTCATGATTCAGGTAAATAAGTACTATATGCTCTTACCTCCACCCATTTTTCTTGTCGCTGCTAAAACCACCGGCCACTAAACTTGAGACGAGTATACCAAAAGTGATAAATAACTGATTCATTGTCACAAGACGCCCTCGTATGTCTGTAGGTGCTGTCTCAGCTATATATACTGGGACTGTCATTGATGCAAATCCTTAAAAACATGCAATGTCACAGAATGAGATTAGTAGTAATGATACGTGTGCGGGTATCCAGTAAACGGTTGTACATCACAAATCAATTATGTTACTGCGAGTGAAGGCCTATCCAGAATCTTCAAAAAGGGAGAACGAAAAATGGAATATTCCCGTCGAATATGAAAACCGAAAAATATTGCTGCAACAGTATCAAGTCGTGTTTTGGGAGGCGTTAGATATGAAAGCTGTGGCATCGGTTGTGTTTGTGCCTCGGTCGGTTACACATTTTTGATGTTCGCAAATACTGACACCAGAATGAAAAACATAAACAACTGGCTACTGCTTATAATGGTCGTAGGTAACGGCGTTGGGTCATGTCGGCGTTGGGTCATGGCAGCGGCATACATCTCTATACAATAGGGCTTCTGGAACGCCAGCAAAAAAACTTAAATTGCACCCCCAAGTTGGTGTCAAGGCAAGCAACATGATACCCCATCCCATCGATGACGTTTGATAACGTGAAAGCTGCTACTATAGTCACAGCCTTACAGATTTCACGCCATCAAACATCAAACGAAAGCCTGACACAAAAACTAGTAACACAGCCCCAAATTTCTCATCTAGGCACTTGTTTTTTCTCAATAATTAAAATACGTTATAAATATCCAATTTTGCGGAGAAAAAATGTGCACATCATCAACATATTGACTTATTCCAGATATTGAAGTGCATTCTTTACAAAGCGATCGATAATTTCGAGGCCTCGGAAAAATGAAAACTGTCAAGAATTCTGTTGTTGTTGAGCGTTAGATGACGGGCGGTGAGACACTTTTCTCTTTGTGATCAATGGCGGACGTGACAATCGTTACTTATTCTCAGTTCCTTATTCGACATTCGATATCAACCGATTTTATCGGTTGATAATGAATGTCGAATAAGAAACTGGGAATAAGTAACGGTCGTCACGCCCCCAGACCAATGAGCGTTCCAGCAATCCACTTGTATAGCAACCCACTTGTTCCAAGGTTTACAGAGAAAACCCATAAATGATTTTTAACATTTCTTTCTGTGAACTTCAATAACAAAGCAAAATGACTCCTCTACAATCACTGAAACCATCTTGCTGATCTCAGTCAAGTGAAGCGCCATACCCCAAGTTTCGATAAGAGAAAACGAAATGTTTTCGAGTTAACATTCTTAACTGTACGCGTGCTATAACACACAAGTGTTGTCTTCAAACTGTGATAAGTCGGGGGTAAAATCCACAGACGATCATAAGAAAACCGAGAAAAAAATAGCCAGAATATACTGAGTGGTAACGGCATAAATTCCGATTTTGTTTTCCGCTATTAACATTAATTTCCCCTAAAGGACTTTTCAGACATGATGTAACTGGTGCATCAAATGATTACAGGTATTATAGCCGATTTAGCTCATATGATTTTATTATGCTCCAATAAGAGTAAAATCTTCCCCAACTGATTGAATGAGAGCTGGCGTAGTTTCTTTTCTGTTTAAGGCTTCAGTAGTTAACATTACCGTCTGACGTCACAACGCGAAATATTTGAAATGACGTCTCCCGTTTCGTAATTGCTTAAGCAAAGGAGTGACTAGCAAGCCGCTTCATTTTTCTGTATGTTTCACACCTGTAACAAAGGGTGTTCTGGGTGAAGTGTTGTTTGAATTACAAACCGATTTACAATTTTCAGAGTTTATCTGGTGTACTGATTATTTATCCAGTGCCGTCGTGGGTACACGAGAGGTTTGTTTACTAAACCTGTGATCGTTAAAAGTTGCCCTGAACAAGGCAACTTTTAACGACACAAATTTAGTATAATAAGCCTCCCGTGTTTCACAATGTAGCTTTTGGGATATGGGTAGTGTCTTATTGGAATATATACGTTATTGTGATGACTTGAAGGTAACATGGTCTAAGGTTTGCGGCTCAGAGGGTATGTTCAACCTCGACGCTTCGCGTCTCGGTTGAACATAAGCTCCGAGCCGCAAACCTCAGACCATGTTACCGTCAATTCATCACAATAATTTATAATGAATAAGATTTTTTTAATAATAACTAAAGCATACCTAACCCTATTCCTGAAACAAGACGACCTGCTAGTAGCATGTGTTTATCAACAGCGGCGCCCATCATTACTGCACTCACCACGAAAAAGAAGCCTGACAAAAGAATTACTTTCTTCCTTCCCATGATGTCATTCAAAAATCCGGCCATTAATGAAAACACAATGGCTGATGCAATGGTGCCGCTAACAATAGCTTCCTGCCAGACGTCACTCAAATCAAAGTCTTTCTTGATTAAAAGCAAAGACCCTGATATAATCCCAAGATCATAGCCGAACAGGAGTCCTCCTAATGTTGCAAAACATGCCAGAACATATAAAAATAATCTGCTGCCTTCTTCATGCTTCTTCATGCTGAATGTCTACTTTTCTTTTACCTGAAAATAAATGCAATATTGCTCTTGAGTGAAAAGGGAGCCGATTGCAATAGTGTCCGCTGAACGTTTAGGGTTGGTATAAATTCGGACATCTGTAGCAGGTTAAAAAGCAGGTAGCCTCAGGTGATATCTATGAGGTTCCAGAAGAGAGTGAATCACAGTAGAACAGGCGTATAAACTGCAAAAGTTTACGATACCTTATCATTCGATTTAGGTTGGTTCATGCCGAAATAATTCTACCTGCTTTTTTTTCTCGACGAACCTGTTCGGAAGCTGTGCACTTCCACTCCACTCCCGCCTTCTATCAGTAGCGACGGCCCTGACTCTAAATTGTACAACAAATCTCAATGCACCTCGCTGTATTGTGTATTATTCTTTTAACCAGTGACTAACACAAAAGTTTTTCTTTTCGAAATTTTCCAAGCAAGAGTCTATTCACCACACACTACCAGAGAGGATTTTATAGCATTGGGGGCTATAATCCTTCCAGTATACTTACAGGAAGGCCGTGAAGATATTCATGATTCACTCTCAAGCCAGTTATGTTCTCATCCAGAATTGTGTTTAGGATTCATTGGATGGGTACGGGGACCTTTGTGAACTTCTCTAATTTAGGAGCTAATTGTTCCTTATGGTAAGAAGAGAATAACAGCAAATAAAAATACAAACTTTATATTTTTTGTATTCAAAACAAACAAAATTGCAATTTTATATGACATGTACATTTTCATTATTTGGCTTTTACCTCTCTCCTTTGCACGTCCTTTTATGGAAGGTGTCTTCTTTGGTATGTTGTTGGTCAGATATTCATACATAGTCATCCATAGTCTTTCTGCATATTGGACATCGTCTCGGTGGTTTCCTTTGCGCAGGCACAAGTAATAACATGGTAGTGGAGTGATATTACTTTCCGCTAATAACCAAATACACCAAATCAGCCTTCGCGAATCTTCTTCGGTGTCCATTTCTAATTATGCTTAAACTTTTTCTTTCAATACTTAATTCATCATGTCTCGATGGTCCCTACGGCGTGGTAGTCATCCATAGGGATCAAAGTACTCTGCGTCGTGATGGCTTACAAAATTTCAGAAATGTTCTCCGTGTTCTGGATCTGATGATCTTCTTGGTAATCTATTTTTTGTATGCACCCCCAAACATAGCTATCTTGCCGAAGGGCGTTCTCCAACTGCAACGTGTTCATGTCAAGTAATTAATTTATTTATTTATTTATTTATTTATTTATTTATTTATTTATTTATTTATTTATTTATTGGTGTTTAAGATCACATACATGTGCACAATGGCTAATCATGACCGTGACAGTTTTACGGGTGGAGGAAGCCGGAGTACCCGGAGAGAATCATCGAGCATCGACGAGCAACTAGCAGCTTCTCAACATTCTAACTCTGTTCAAGCACCGCTCAAGCAGGGTTACAGCGGTTGAAGATATGTGCACCATCGACATGCAGTACGCCTTATCACACGGCGTCATCGTGCCCCCATCTTGGCGTCCGGGATAAAGCGCCTAGACCAACGCGGGTCGCCCCGGACGGAGATCGCATAGTTGTCCAACAGTCTACCACTGAGCCACCGCGCTCCCAATGTCAAGTAATCGAAACTCACTAGTGGGTTCTTATCCACGTCTATGATGTTTCGTTTTCGTACATCTGCACGATCCCTTCGAACAGGGTAGAAGGTAATCTTTCGAACTCTGCTTTTTGGAATGTGGTGTTTTCCACTGTTTTACGGTTGATTCAGGTTAGATGATGTTCAATATTCCTTTGGTCTTCTTGGTCAAAAAACGCTTCATGTCTGGTCCATGTGTTTAATGATTCGACCGTACGAAGCATTCCCGTGGCATCGATAAGCGACGAAGACGTCCTGTTCTCACGACACGAGTCAAATGTTTCCAATACTTCCAAGTAAAGTTAAGCACCATCTCGTTTTTCAAGAAATGGATATAAACGTCACCATCCGTATGTTTCTGAAATGTCACGAGTAGTTCTTCTCTTTGAAGGTTCGAACTGGAATGAGAAGCATGTTATCCGAATGCTCCTTTTATATACACCTGGAACTTAATTAAGCAACCCCTGAAATGTTTCATGACAGTGAAGTTGCTGTTACTGATTATTATGTTTTAATGATTGTTATGTCCTGCAGTACATTTCATCTAGTGAAACATGATATTTCTGGTTGAGAGCGTAACCCAAACACATCCCCTCGTCCACGTGAAGCATGCAACCCACGAATGTCACAAAAAACACTATCATCCACATGCAATATCTGGGTATAAAATAAGACAATTTGTCACTTCTTCCATCAATAAATGTTGACACGGCAAGGATGAGACTGCCAGAGGCACTAAGATGGCAAATCGTTGTCATGAATGCAACAGGTATGACATTCAAAGCTATTGGAAGCCAACTTGGCTATAATCATCTTGTCATCAGCAGACTTGTCCAAAAACACCAACAAACCAACGATGTTGTGGACCGACCAAGGCCTGGACAACACCAAAAGACCTCTCCTCGTGACGACAGAAGTCTCGCACGCCTCGTTAGGCGTGAACCCTTTGCTTCAAGTGGGGTTTTGAAACGCACTTTGCTCCCCAACAGGCGTTTGTGGAACAGATCTGTCCGAAACCGTCTCAAAGCACTAGGTATGAGGTCCAGAAGGGTCATTAAGTGTCCAGCTGTCCGATCAGAAACAAAGAAGTCGTTTGGAGTGGTGTATGGCACGACAACATTTGGAATCTCAGGACGTGGAGGAGACTCCATTGACAGGCGAGAGTAGGTTCCTGCTTCGCGGACAGATGATCGCATGAGACCATGACCATCATGGCTCATATACAGCTCTTAACCCTTTACCCAAAGTAGCGAATATCAAAATTTATTATTTTAATTACTATTTTTTTAATTTTTCCAAACATTTCAACAAAACCATAACATGTGACCCCTCATTGGAACGAGCGCGATGGGCTCGTTCCAATGAGGGATCACATGATATGCTTTTGTTGAAATATTTTGAAAAATATAATTTTTTCAACTGCTTAATTTGCAAATTACGCGGGCGGATGCGGGCGATTCGCTAAGTAAAGGGTTAACTCCCATAATGCTCATATACAGACGCTAGACCATTGCCTTTATGGTTCCTATATGGGTCCTAGCTCCTGTATGGATATTATCTCCTATATGGCTAAAATATGGCGTCTAGCTCCTACATGGCCGCTATACAACCTCTAGATGATGACCTTTATGGATCCTATACAGGTCTTAGCTCCTATATGTCTCGTATATAGCTTCTAGATTCTGGCCTCGTGGCTTTTAGCCCGTGTAGATGGTTGCTATACAAGCATTCGATCAATCCATAGTTACTATACAGAACTTTCACAGACGTGTTGTTGAATGTACGAAAATTCTTACCCTGGAAGTTTTTTTTTTCTATATACCAAATTTCTATATACATCTCCATAGTCAATTGACTAAACCTTTGTATTTAGAACTTCATTCTGTCAGTCTACATCCCCATGGTGTTTTGAAGGTCGTAAGTATATTTATTAAATCTCTATTCCTTTGTGAGATATTTTACGTTATCTTCATACTCCTTTTGTATAGGGTCCGGATACATTTCCGGAGGGGATGGGCGTCGTGTTTGTTCACTGTGGCATTTGATGATCTTCTCTTCTTCGTTCATAACCAAGCGTATATCGTGCTGTAGTTTTCACAACATCATTTACGAGTTATTCTACACTCTATAGTCGGCTGGGTTAAAAATTAACCCATGTCAACTGGGTTGAGTGAATATGATAATATCGTACATGTACATTGGACATTATCCCAGTTTGCCTCCATAAAATTTTCTTATGTGAACTTTAGACACTCTTTGGCACAAGCGGACGCCTGCAAAGGCGTTTTGTTGACCAAGCAGGAACATTTTCTTGATTCAGTTCAATGGTTCGATCGTGAATAATGCCAGTCCACACATCGCCTAAATTTATGTATCTGGCGGACCTTTTTGAAAACACCATCCATAGGGTTTTGGGTTAAAGTTGGGAAATTTAGGAAACTAACATAGAAGTCCATGGAAAAGAAACATAAATTACTTCTCCATGATAAACTTGAAAAGGTTAAAATCTAATTGGCTTGTTGTTTTGTGGTTTGATTGTTCGATTTGGTGATCTTGATCCTTAAGCTATAGGAAGTGTACCTCTGCATTTTGTAGTAGCTTGAGACATGTCATGGTACAAAACCTCTGCCCGGTGGAGACAGGTCAAATAGCTTGAGTGCACGCCAACCGCCTACAGTTTGTACAAAATTCCATGTCTAAAGGTTTCCTTTAAGACTTGTTGGGAGGGAGGAAAAACAATTCTTACCTAATCTTGGTCTTCAGAATTGCATGCTTTGTTCATTCATTTCTCATATATCGTAAGGCCCCACAAAGTAGATCTTGTTTTCCATGCCATTTTTGTGAAACAACACGAGCATGGGTTTTTTTTATTTTATTTTTTATTTTTGTAATTATTTCTTTGCCGTCAAAAGTTTATATTAGTTGTTTATTTTAGGCCTCATAATCTACAGAATACCATGGGTGGTGGTGTATTTCGTCCCTTGAGTGCAACAAGGCTTTGCAATGCTAAAGCATTGCAAAGTCTTGTTGCACTCAAGGGACAAATTTGTCCAATCAGAGTGCGTGATAGGGCATTAAAGAGAGACTTCCAAGAGAACTTCAGATACTTTATGCTTTCGCGAACTTTAGAGAGAGAATGTCCTGCATGAGTTCAGGGAGAGACTGATTTGGGGCAGATTAAAGATAGACTGCCTAACAGTATTTTTTAAGAAAACCTCCAAGAGAAAAAATTTAAGTCCATAGACCACCAAAGCCCCATTACCGAGTTTCATTCAGGAATTTAGGCCTATAGATCACCCAACTTGACTTTAGAAAAAAACTATTTTAGTTGTAATGTAGACGTACCATTTGGATGCACATTTCATTTTGGATAGAAATAGGATATTTCATCTTTGCTCTGTGCGTTTTTTGAAAGACACAGTCACGTTTTAGAGGAATTTAGAATGTTGGTTTTTGATCCCCTGTCGGGACTCGAACTCTCGACAACCCCACCTGGCAATCACGAGTCTAACAACTAAACTACTAGACCAGTGCACACCGACAGAAAACGGTGGCAAGAATCTAGCCTTTTAGATAAAGTTCTCGTGATTACTGTCATTCAGTCTGAATCCTCGGTTGACAGCACTACCTGCCTATTGTGTTTTGATGATTCTGAAATACATTTCTTAGTTTCACTTGATGTGGTTCTCGCTGATTCCTTACAACCCAACCTGTCGGTTGCACCGAAACAGTAGTAGGTCTTGCTGCAGGCCCGTCGTTGTCTTATCAACATTTTTTTTCTCTGTATAGTAGGATTCTGCAATCCACGCTTCACCTCGTAGCTTCGTGGTTATAAAGTCTTCTCTGTGTAGGACAGATGCTGACAGACAATTGTGCCACTGGTTTTAGAATTCTTCTCTTTTGTTTGGACGAACGACTTCTTCCCGTAACGAGACACTTACACTCAAGTAAAGTAAAGTATCTGGTTGACACAGTTCGCAATCTAGACAATTCGCACATCCATCCAGTCAGTTACACAAAAATTCCAATATTCAGAGTTTGGTAAACTGGTATACAAAACATCTAACATGCAGCAGTAGTCCCCGCTTGACTTGATTGTGTGTTTAATCGTTTCCGCTTCTTATAAATCGTTACTAGCCTCCAAGAACATGCCCAGGGATAGAATCGTATATTTTAATCCTTCTCATAACCAACTGCCAGCTCTTATTGAATAAGCCTGTTTTCCATAAGCATAGGTAAATGAAGCCTGGTACTCACAAAATATGTGACACACATACATATGCAATACTAATGACTTTGAATGTGTCTGAGTGGGGAGGAGTGTGCAAGGGTGTGTGTATGAGGGTGTGTATGTGAGGGTGAGGGAGACTGTCGTTTGTGATGGTGTGTTTGTGTACATTCCTATCGTAAAGTACTGAATGTGACGCCCTTCTGACCAGCCTCACTTTTTTCTCTTTATTTTCATGCTGGCTCTAAAGGGAAAAACCCATGGTACCGACGACCTCTGAGCTGTATATAAATAAAATTGATTATAAAATCAGGACTTCTTCTTCTTACCATGTACGTATTTCGCATTATTTTAGGTATGCGGGTGGAGTATTTATTTATATTTATGTACTATAATATACCGAGGTAGATGCCGGGCTTCCTTGCCCTGTGACCCCTTTGCCCAACGCAGTATATTTTGAAAAATAAGATGAATTTCATACTTTGATTTTTTTTGTACATTTTTTAACCGGGCTGTACAAAGGTAGATGTCGCTCCAGTCGATTCATTGAGCTAATTCTGGTGTTTGTATGGTTCCACTGAGAGAGTTAATAAGGATCAAAAATTAAGTTAGTTTCATGTTTGCCTAATCTCTGGGTTCCTGGGTTGCTGTGTTAGTGTTAGTTTGTGGATAAAATCCATATGGACTACTATTTATCTTCTGTATTATCTGTTTATAAGATCACTTTTTCCTTTGGGCCTCAACCGTTGGATAATATCACTCCAACAGACACAACAACAACAATGGGTCGACCTTTTCAACTCTGTTGGTGATTATAAGTTATCTCCGCCAACATGTATGGTATATGGAGATTTAATACCTGGATGTCGGTTTTTAAACACCGAGCCGCAGGTGAGGTGTTTAAATGAGACATCCAGGTATTAAATCTCCATATACCATTCATGTTGGCGGAGATAACGTTTTTGTCCCGTTTGAAACACAATAGAAACATAGTGGAGGCAAATTTGTGGACGCGTTTCTCAATCTCCGTAATCAGTATGAACATTGTTTTGTTTTTACAGACGCAGAAGACAACAGACAGAGTTACATATCTTGGGTAGTTAAGGAAACGAGTAAACAGTATTTTGTTTACATATCGTCCCCCGAGTTCCAATGTGTTATATGTGCCTACTGGCACATAGAACACATTGGAACTGAGAGAACGATAATTGCTCTTATTTTATTTTTTTCAAGTTGTTTCATTTAATTATTCGACTATTTAATTTATAACAGAAAAATATGATCGAATTGTCGGAAATCTGATAATATTTGTGACTATTTTCAGGTTCGATTTTTATATCGAGGCGAGCGGAACCGAAACGCTTTCATTTACACCATATACCCCCGATGTCCCGCGTGCCCATATACCCTGGATATTGCACGCTCTCATATACCTTGGATGATGGGTGCACCCTTTGCCATGGCTATTTGTCCAAGGCATTCTGACCAATCAAAAAACAAAATATCGGGATATAGGGGCAAACAGAATTACCCTTGGCTGCAGGATCATGGAATCAACCGGGGGATACCATTTTACAGAATAGATATTTCGAAGAGTGGCATATAATGACAGTTGGAAAATCATCGCAATCTAGCCATTTTTGCTGATACGGCTGGCAAGCACATTACCAAATTTCCACTCGAACGCTTATTAATCACTGAAAATTTTAAGTGAAATGTACCATCGGCGTGTAGTATGCTTTAGTACACGATGCTACCGTTCCAGGGACGTCGCTACCGAGTGTGCTCGGGAGGGGACACGCCTCCCTCGCACCTAACCACTTTCGTCGGTAAACAATCGGGAAAAGTAATTTCGGCATGAGCCAAGATCAACCGGCCTAAATCAAATGTTGAAGTATCGTGAACTTTTGCAGTAACTCTTGCTCGTCTGTTCTAGTGTGATACCTGTGCCCTGAATTACAACCTAATAGGTATCCCCTAAGGCTACCTGTTTATCATAATTTATAACAATCCTAGCCTTTCACCTGACTGCCTGGATAATTCAGGGGTGAACTTGCAGTATATACCATCGGGACGACCTGGAAGCCCCATCTTTTCGGAGTCCCTGCCCCCTCCCCCCCCCCCCTCCTCTGTGTAACTCCATTGAAGGGATCTCAATACAACACACTAGTAGATGTGTCGACAAATGGCTCAGATGCTAGAACTTTTCGTTTGTTTCGGTCCTGGAAATCAATATTTTTCTTCACCGCGCCAAACCACATTCAGCCCCATAGGTTCGACACCATTGGAATTATCTTGTTATAACACAAAACTCAGGGCGTCGACAAATCTCTGAGATGCAAGTTTTGATCTTCTTTCGATCCGGAAACTTACACGCTACTTGTGGCGTCGATAAATACTTCAGATACGAGTATTTGCCTCTTTTCGGGCCTGAAAATCAAAATTTTCTCAAACGGAACCGAATCATGGTCGGCCCCAATGGTTCTGCACCACCGCAATTCTCCCAGTATTACGCACTACCCTGAACATCGCAAATGCCCGAGATGCGCGGAGTTTACGTCTTTTGCTTCTGAAAGATCAAAATTTTTACCCACGGGACAGAACCATGGTCAACACCGTGGATTCTGCATCAGAATAACTCTTGTGTTATTACGCACCACCCCAGTCGTCAGCAAATGCATCGCATGCGAGGAAAAATGTTTTTAAAATACACGGAAGTAGGTTGGTGGGTCCACTGAGAGAGAAAAATATTTTTCAAAACCTGTGTCTGCAAACTATTGATTATAGATTGAGAAAGCGCCTGTGGGCAACACTGCTCACGTGTGGATTTTTACCATTCTATGGCGGCTGTATTGTCCCACCAAAGCCACTATAGCCTTAAAACCCGATGTGACGTTAAGCACCCAAAATAAATAACCTTTTACCTAACGCGACTGGACGTGACATTTGTAAACAGGTTCTTGGATGACAAATAGTGTCCTTTTTCGCATCCTCAACAATGCTTATGACTCTTCATTGCAACGAGCTTGGTGAGCTCGTTCATAGCAGGGTCATAAGCAGGTTATAAACAATAAAAAAATAACACTATTTGTGAAAATCACTGGGCGAATATAGCTGGTACGGTAGGAAAAAGGTTGTAAACGTTGTTCAACCCTTTGAACACTGGTAGTATCTCCCATTGCAGTTCAGTGGCAGAAATTGAAAGAGTCCATATTCATTATATGGGGGTAGACCAACTAATATTTTCAACGCGCAGCCTTAAGGCTGCACGTTGAAAATATTGATGGGTCTCCCAAGCCATTCACTTAGTAGCCATACCACTTAATGAAATTATGACGTTTCATGTTCCTGGACCGAAAACGCGGTCTCTCGGGTTCAAAGGATTAATTTGGTTTTATATTGGATGTCTTTTGACAATATTTTCTTACAACTGTTTTGAAGTTCTCTACAGGCATTCTCAGAAATATTGTAACAAAACCATTTAGAAGAACAAAATGCAATTTGCCACTGGTATATGGAATGCAAAAATGCGAACACCTGCTTGGCTAATATTCCGACATTTCAAAATGCATGTGGAGAGATTCTTGAGGTTGGGTTAATTTGATTTTAGATAGCGTTTTTGTAGAATCAAAATTGATCGCATTGTTGCTTCCTTAAAAGGGCCAACTGTTGGTAGTAAACATGGGTGTGCATCTCGAAATGCAGAAGAATCGGAAATAAACCTCAAAGAGGCATATTATTTTTCGTGAATTTACAACAAGTCTAAAATAGTTGTGCAAAATCCAAACTTTTTTTGTGACAACACTTTGGCGGTTGAACAGAAGTTGTTAATTTCTCCAGAGAAATGAAATACAAAAAGACAAATAATAAAAAGACAAAATGCTTCTGGAAAGTCCGTCTATGCATATGTTTTCAGACCTTGAAACTTATAAATTAAAACGAGGACCTCGTTTAAAAAAAAACACTTTCTATTTCTTTTTTCAAAAAATGGATTTCACGAACTCATGATGTATTTTTGACAATTTTGACTTATTTGGATGTGAATCAGGCATCACTCCAGTGTTTAGGGTGAATGTGAGGGAACGCATGTTATGGACTGAAAACATTTATGAGTTCATTCTTTTGATCCGTGAAATGTGAAATTTCGGGAAGTGGAGAGAATGTGTGAGTGATTACGAATTACGAGGTCATCCTTCTGTGCAGGGAAAGCACAGAAGGAAGACCATAAACAAAAATCACAAGATTAGGTTAACTGTTTACCTAAAATCTAAAAGCTGAACTCATCCCAATGAGAAGACATTCGTTGTGTTGGGGCACAAAAACGATTGAAATCCATAATAAAATGTCAATGAAGATTTTAATGAAAAGTGCTGGTCAAATATGGGCGTTATGTTAGGCAAAGGGTTAAAGGATGAAACAGTACAGTGCCGATTACAGACTACAATTGTTGACTCACCTCTGCAACCTTGATAAGGCCCGGCTACGGAGTTGAGATGTCGATGCTCTCTTCAGCTAATCTGTATGTGATACGGGTAATCTCATTCATTTACCAACGTACGATTACAATAAATAAACAATCAGAAATGAGTATGTAGGCAAGATAAATAAACGCGAATTTCGCAACCATACATTTATTAATTCATCATTGCATTGTAAACACCTCTGTTTGGTTTGAAAGTCTTCTCATTTTAGGAATGTACACACAAATTTGAACGTACCTCGCCAGTGCGTCGCAAACCGCCTGAAGTGTAGTCAATGTTTTCAAATTGGAGCGCACGAAGACTTCCATATTCACCCAAGCTGTGAAAACAAAGAATCATGTGGATGAAGTGGAAATAAAAAAAATAATTAAATATCCAATACGCTAGGAAGGTACCATCGTATATTAAGATATTTTGTATAACCTCACAATAATTTGGACGTGAATACAGAGTATATACCACTAAACAAGTGCAGCAATGCATACGGACACCATAATAGGGACCATCTGTTTGTTTTCCCTCAGAACTTACATTTCCGCTTTTTCCGAAGAGAAGTTCTTGTTCTTATGGAATATTTTACATTTTCATAAATTCCAAACGCCAAAATTCTTTGTTAAATGACTAAGAATGCGTGTTTAGCGTAGAAAAAGACGCAAAATCCAGAAAATGGCCTCTTCAAATGCTGAACTCCCTCATTAGACCATCCTATTGAGGTGGAGGGTGGGGGTAATTAATTACAGTGAAATAGAGTACGATTTCTCTTCTGATAACTAACATCAAACACTTTTTGGCCCGCCGTCAAGTGGATCTGTTCCATCAGATCGATATCTATAACTGTTTCTTTTAACTGTTCTCCTCCATCACTATAACCCTTTACCCAACGAATCGCCCCCATCCGCCCGCGTAATATGCAAATTCAGCAATTGAAAAAATATTATTTTTTAAACAATTTCGACAAAACCATGTCATGCGACCCCTCGTTGGAACGAGCTCGTCGAGCTCGTTCCAGCGAGGAGTCATATGATATGGTTTTGTTGAAATGTTTTGAAAAATTTGAAAAAATGATATATAAAATAATAAATTTTGATATCGTCTGCGTTGTGTAAAGGGTTAAAATAATGCCGTTCGTCCATCTCTGGATGTCCATCCATCACCGTTTGAGAACAGGTTATCGACCTCAGTCTCCAGTGAAAAATAGATTGTCAAAAGCAGTTATGTACATATAGACTAAATAGTTGTTGAGTGGCGCAAAATACAGTCAATAAGGGGAAACTTTATTGCTAATCTTAGAGAGAGCACTGAAATGTTTGTCCAACCATAGTGGCCTCATCACCTCCAGCCCAGGCTGTTTTATTTTTTTCTGGTCAGTTTTTAGACACCCATCCCATTTTTGCACTAACCCGGTACCATATCTATAGTGACCGACAAGAAAATCCGGAGCATGATATCACATCTGGATTTGATCATTTTATCAGATCACAGACAATAATATAAAGATGTTAAACCCTTAAATCCTCATATCAATTTTACGATAATAACTACCGTATATACATGTACACTGCTGCGGGTGACGTAACAGTGTTTCTGCATCATTATCGGCTGCCTGCACAGCCAGTCAACTATGATATAAAAGCATTGTCAAGATAGATGCTCATAACCGTAGCAGTTTGTGGCTGTATGTAGACTTACGAGGTAACATACTATGTGAATGTAACTTAGTAACTGTGCATGTTAAAGTCCAATTCTTTACCCTATTTTACCCCCAACCTATCCCTCAACGTGAAAAAGACAAACGAATGGTCATATGTGACTGATTTTGTGCCTCGTCCGTGCCCTGTTATGACTTTGCAGCCTAGAAGTGACACTAAACGCTCATACAAAATACTCACTTAGTAATAGGAACGATTTAATAGCGTTCAACGCGTGGTGAAGCAGAAGAAAGTTTGCAGACGTCATGTCCCATTTTTCAGTTTAGACCTTTTTTACACCAACCCACCACCTTGTGCCATTTCTCTACTACCATTTTCAGACACCCACCCCCGCTTTCCCATTGAAATTACGGATTACTTTCACAAACCCCATACAAGGTATGGAAAGAAGTATAGTTCACTGATCAGTTTGATTCCAGATACTTCTTACAACTTTTTGTTACCCAGAAAGGTCAGTTTCACTTCTTGTTTGCAAAGTGAGGCTTCAGAAATCTTTAAAAAAAACTCATCAAGAACAGCTCAATGTCCATAAAAGTATGAATGATGGCCTAGGCTATGCCTAATCCCATTCCTCTGATTTGACGTAAATAAAATATGTTTAAATTATTCCCCTGATTTGTACCATAGGAATAAGCAAAAATGACAAAAAATTCAATTTAATTATTTTTTACTTGATTCTGGCGGGAGTCTCCATAATTTATTCAAAAAGAGACTCCAAGTACAAACGTTGTTAATCATCATTATATCCAATGTAATATTAGATAAATTTGTAACAGTGAGTTGGGCATAGCGTTTTATTTAGGTTTATTCAGCTGGCTTATTTGCAAATTTCTGCTTTTTCCTGCTTTATCGGAGACAATGCGACATGCTGCTACACAGTGATTGGTATCGGAAGATAATATAGCTCCATAATATATGCAGTCTTTTCTGTTGTTGGGGTTGTCGTTGGCTCAGTTGGTATGGCGGCAGAGCATTTGTGGCCAGGCGATTGGGTGTCGTAGACCAAGGATCGATTCCCGTCGAGGCCACCTTCCAAAAAACAAAAGTTTTCAGTCCAGTGGCGCGGTGTTAGGACGATGCCTAGTGGAATTCATGCCTGACATAGGCGATATATACAGTCTTTTCTGTATATATACTATTCAAAAAAGATAGGGGATATCCAAACTGATGTTGATATGTTCGGAAAATGGCATGAAATACGCGTGATTGGACACATCAATATGTTACCAAGTTTCGTGTGGATCATGTATGTCACCGGCCATGGAAAACTTCGTGCAGGTTTTTCCAAAAAGCCCTTAATGTCTGTGGGGTACGTTTTAAAATTCTCATTTGCACTGGACGGGCTTTTTCAGGGGTGTCGTCGTTCTTTTCTTGGCATAAACTCGTTCATCAATAGTTTCTGGTCGAAACGTAACTTTTGAGGTATGCGAACTGTGACCCGTGACGGACGTTTACGTGCCGCTGGCATGTTGGAAGCTGACAACAGACAGACTGCAGTGGCTCAAATTCACAACGTTACTCAATCGGTGATTAGTTTGTTGTCAGACAGGCAATGGTGATGACAGACGTCGGTCAGGTCGCCCAAGTGCCTCAGAAATTGGTCAGCAGCTGCGCCGAGCAAGAGATGTGCGTGTCAGTGGTCAGACTATTCGAAACAGACTGCACAGCTGGAATTTGTACGCTCGACGACCTCGAATAATTCCACATTTGACTGAACGTCACATCCCGGCAAGGCGTAATTCGTGTGGAGCACGACACCGCTGGGACAATCGTCGGTGAAGCAACGTCATGTTTTCCGATGAATCGAGGGTCACACTCGACGTCCACGACAGCCAAAAGAGAGTGTTGCGGCGGCAGAACGAACGATACCATGGCGTAATCGTTAGGCAGCACGATCGGTTTGGTGGAGGATTAGTTATGGTGTGGGGGAGCATAACCATGACAAACCGAAAAGCATTACATGTAATCCAAGGGCGTGTCACAGGGCATACTACCGTGACAACATGTTAGCAGCTCATGTGGTGCCATTTGCGCGACGTCACGGCCATCGATTCATTTTCCAAGATGACAATACAAGAGCACACAGGGCCCATGTCGCTACAGAGTTCCCCCAGGAGCAGAACATCACTACACTGTCTTGGCCAGCACTAAGTTCAGACCTTTTAACAATCGCGCACGTCTGGGATATGCTTGGCAGGCCCCTACGACAACGTCAACAGCCCCCTACCAATGTCCAGGAACTCGCCGATGCACTGCAGCGAGAATGGAATAACATCAGTCAAGCTGATATTGGACGTTTAGTGAGGAGTATGCCACGTCGTATCCTCGCTTGTCTCGCGAACCGAGGAGGATTTGCAAGGTATCGAGGTCTTGGACTGAATCTGGTAAAATTTTCTAACTGGCCGTCCATGTCTTCTACAGTTCAGTGCGTGAAATGTGTGCTTGTCAGACACCCAACTGTCGCCGAAATCATTCACCAGATGTCACAGTGCAATGCCTCAACTGTCTCTTTGATGAAAATATAAATATATTTCTTCATATATCTCACTTTTATCAAATTTATTTATTTATTTATTTATTTATTTATTTATTTATTTATTTATTTATTGGTGTTTAACATCACATACTTATGCACAATGGCTAATCGTGACCGTGGCAGTTTTACGGCTGGAGGAAGCCGGAGTACCCGGAGAGAACCACCGAGCATCGACGAGCAACTGCCAGCTCCTCAACATTCCAACTCAACTTTTATCAAATATCCCCTACTTTTTTTGAATAGTATATAATGGGGCTATATTATTTTCTGGTACCAATGACTGTGTGCTGCTACCATCTATATTGTCACAATGCATATTTAGTACCCATCACTGTAGCCGTGACTAGTTTTGACGTTTTATTAGCATGCTGTTCTGTAATATGACTTCAATTTAGTAAAGCCAGTCGAACACAGAACACTGAAATCACTTCGATGACCATGGCTCAGCGACATGATTATATGTATATTCAATAGTCAATAGTGTGCACGAGACCTGTGCATTATATCCTAGTTTGAAAATGAGGTTTATTTCATGATATGTTTAACTCTTATTACACCTGTTGTATCTGGGACATTATAAAGCATTTTTCCAAAAAAAATGTCCGGTATATTTTCTACACTGAGCGCCAGACACCCACCCCTCCACCAATATGTATTAGTTGTGACACTTGCACAGATTTCACCTCATATTAACACTTATAAAGTCTCCTTGTGTTGCAGTTAATTTATTGGGGTTGATTTACAGCATTATCTCAGCGGTTTGGAACATTTATAATATATCTCAGAAAATTATGACAACTTGCGTAATTTGAGAACACACGTTTTTAGCGCACTCTTGAGACCCACCAACCCCCCACATAACGTCTAGCAAATTTTGGTACACCCCTCCACCCCCCCCCACCCCCCCCCCCCAAAAAAAAAAGACTGTTCATCAGTATACAAATAAGTCTCCATAAATTCTCTTTCTGTATTGCTTAGTTCTGATGTTCTCACCATTTTCACACAGATTCGAATTAACTGTAAATTATGTTTCTCTATTTTCTGTCGCATTCGCACAGTGAAGCCCTTAAACTGTATTCCAAAGACATCTCAATTAGAAATTATAAGCACAATGAATGATTTTAGCAAATAATTCGCTTTTACTTTTGTCTTGGTAGTACATGTTTTATACGCAGAGCACTCCCGGCCCTCTGTTATATAACCTGGTATTCAGAATGGAGAACGAACTTCCGAGAAAGGCTTATCGGTGCAGAGGGTAGAAAACATTAATTAATACTAATTAATTGTTAATAATGCCAGTTTTGACTACTAATATCCATTATTTGTTTAACCCTTTACCCAATGTAACGGCCAAAACCGGCCAGCGCTATTCTCAAAAACCGCCAATTAATTTTCATCATTATTTCTTTTTTTGTCTCAAAAACATAGGTCATCGAGCTCGTTCCAACGAGGGGTCATAACCTATGTTTTTGAGACAAAAAAATGAAACAAATTAGTTACTGAAAAATTTTTGTTGCAGGTGTCGTCTGCTTTTCATGTTAGGTAAACGGTTAATCGCCGCCTAACGTGTCTCTCCAATTAGATCAATAACTACAAACAGATACTTAGTCGATAAAGTTTTGTAACCATGCACCCTTCCACCCATAAAATAATGCCGATTGTCCATGTATGTGAGTTAAGCTGTCACTATTATCAAATGCAATCTCCATTGAAAATTATCTTGTAGAAAATATTTAATAAAATGTTAGGTGTTCTATATGAGGGCTTTTCAAGAAAGGCACGTTTATAAAAACCTGTTATAGCCCCTTTTTCTCGTTTGGTCCTTCCGTCGACACAGAGGTTCTGTCCGATCACATTGCGGGTACACTCCAAAATCAAATGAGTTAAAATTCAACTCAAATCAACTGGGCTGAGTGAATATGAACCCAAATGGGTCCACCCAGTAATTTTTCTCAGAGGAATTGACCGTGTGTCCACACCTTTGACCGATTTGACTTTTTTTTTCTTTTTTTTTCTTTTTTTTTGTGGGGGGGGGGGGTCTGTTTATTAGTTTGTTTTGTTGTAAAAACGGTATATTTGTATCTGTATTTGTATGGAACTTTGAACGTGATCGGGTGTTGAATATGTATCTATCAACACTCATGGTTATGTCGAAGTACACGTCGCATTTTGAGTGCAGCAGGGTGCTGTCACTGATGCTTTAGCATTGCAGATAGCACCTTGTTGCACTCAAGCTCTCGGGCCACCCGTCTAATTCTATGAGAATTTCGACCATGTTATGACCTGGAACCAATATACCTTTCAAATAGGTCATCGCCTATGCTTAGATTCACTCGTCTGGAATATTTCAGTCTTTTATGAATTTTTCTCTAATTTCGTTCTCATGTCCTAGCGTCATCGACAGCGATACCTTTTAGTTTCTTCCTTACTTCTTTCAATATTTCAAAACAAAGCAAGGAAAAATACCAGCCTATGGGCGTTTTACACTTGTCAGGTTCTCGTAATTACCCTCTTCGTAACAGGATTTATGCGTCTACTTCTTGTGTTTCTTACTGTATAAATGAGAAGGCGGCTGGGCGGAATGTTTGGAAAACAGTGACATTCTTATTTGGTCATTATAGCTTACGGAACATGACACAAGTAGAACATTTGATTGTGCTCACGTGTATGCACCTACAGAGATAATTAATAAAAGATGGCGTGGAAGCTGGCTCCACCTACACTGCCAGTGTTTCGTCTTTGCACAGAATCTTCACCTCAGTACAATACATCATCATCAGTTCAATGTTGGAAAAGTTTGCTGGAACGCGTAGTTTAACATGAATTTGTTTCGTGTTTGGACACCACTCTTTCTCAAACTTGTACATTTTTTTTCCGAACAGACTTTTTGTCTTCAGTTTTGATTTCAATCCAGTCCACAATGAACCATTCAAACATATTATAGTCTCGTTTTACACGAATTACTCTTTTGATTCCTTGGAAGTGCTTGGTCTTAGCTCCGGGTATGGTTCCACTGTCACCATTTGGAATGGCACTCGACATAATCGCCGAATGTTTAATCTTCCCGATAGCTGCAATAGATGTTTATAGAGCTCGAATGGGTCTATTTTTAACACGAGCACGTAAGAGAGTGTTTTAAAAAGTACTTGGCCCACCATGTATGCTATCAGCAAATTTAATTATCCATTTTGGTTGTAAAGGCATAACTATTATGTCATCTTCATGATTATCGGATCAATCGTGGAATTTGTCTTGCCCCTAAACCCAAGCTCTCAAACCACCAGTCTAAGAAATTTGACACTGCTATGGCCTCGAACCAGTCTAGCCCTTAAATGATTCATCACCTATATTTTTAGATTCACTCGTCTGGAATATTTCAGATGGGCGGAAAAGCGAACCTACTGCTCCGGACAATTGAATCTGAAGAATTCCATAACGATTCATATTCTGTGAATCAAAGCTAGAACTTGTGCTCAATCGAGAATTGATTTGATCGCCATTTTAATGACAATACAATCAGAAATGAAGATTCATCACAGCCGTGGTTTTATGATTACGCTGGGTAGTTCTGCTAATTATGTTAGTATCTTAATGTTTTCAGCGGGAATTAAATACTTGCTTATTAGAATAATGATAGAATAATTGTATATTTGTAAGTAGAGGCACATCGCGTTACCTCAATGGTCGTCTGCGCGCAAATTACCACAAAAGTGGGTAAAAACAGCTTCCAACAGCGTCGAATTCCTAATAGAATTAGGCTGGTGGCCTGAGAGCTTGACCATCACTCTTGAAAGAATATTAAATCTTCTCCACACACTCTCTAAAACCACAGGTATTAGGCGTCTCTGAATCTGATTTATTTTCTGTGTTTTTTATTTCAGTGTTTTTGTTGCTGAGCTTGTCAAGGGACGTAGAATTGAACCCCTGTCCTACCACACAAAACAAAACGCGTCCAGTTGACTCAGTCAAGATTTCCCATCTGTCTGTCCAAAGTCTCGAACCAAAATTAGATATCCTACATTGCGTATCTCTCTACCTTAACACACTTGTATTTCCTGGAACGTGACTGGGACTCTCTGATTCATCACATGACATTCAGTTACAGGACCCTCATGCTCCGTTGCGTAAAAATCATCGCCCAACTAGAGGTGGTGGTGTAGCAAATTATGTGAAATCCGAAATGTTCTTCAAGTTGCGTAACGATCTTGAAATCGATGGTATTGAGTGCGTATGGGTTGAACTACTCACTGTCCATTGCCCTATTTTAATAGTAGAATTCTATCGACTCCCTAGTACTGAAACTACTCAGCAGGATTATATATATAATTCCATTGACAAAGCCACAGACAGAGGCATCTCTAACATGGTAATTATTGGAGACTTCAAGGACAACCAGTTATTCCCTTGCAAGGGGGAAAGTGATTAATATTGTTAGTAACTTCATCAGTAATTCCCGACAGCCCGACTCTCATCACGGTGACTACCTAGTCCTCGCCATCCTTAGCTGTGTAGATCAAGTTTATCCGAGTCACCAACTTCATTTTTAATAAATTACTGGGCAAATGCTACTTTCCATTACAGAAGAAATTGGTTAATGTTAGACCAATTTTAATACAGATTCCCTCAAACCTCGTTTCCAATTACCGTCCAATATCTGATAGCAGTTGCTTGGGGAAAAAAATTCAAGAAATGTATTTTCCAAAAAATATGGAAGTTCCTTTCATATTGGTGTAAAATCAGGCCATGTGTCCCACAAGGATCTATTCTTGAACCCATATTTATTTTTATCTCTATCAGTGCCATGGCATTGAATTTAACTGGCAGTATCCTGTTGTTCGAGGACGACACGCCACTATATTTAATAAGTGATAAAGTAGTTGTAGTTGAGCAACCCCCACTTTGTATGTCCAACGTTCCCGTTACCGAAGTAAGTCGACATAAACACCTAGGTGTAATACTTAACCCTATACCTAACATGAAAAGCAGACGACACCTGCAAAAATAATAATTGAATAAATCATTTTTTTTTATTTTTTGTCTCAAAAACATAGATTATGACCCCTCGTTGGAACGAGCTCGACGCGCTCGTTCCAATGAGGGGTCATAACCTATGTTTTTGAGACAAAAAATGAAAAAATAATGAAAAATAACTGAGGATTTTTTAGAATAGCGCTGGCCGGTTTTGGCCGTTACGTAGGGTAAAGGGTTAACAGAACTTGCGCGTGGAATAATCATGTTGAACATATGTACACCAAAGCGAGGGCATGTCTTGACATGATGTGAAAACTCCTATATACTTCGAAAAGAAATATCTTCAAAAATATTTATTCCGCTTTTGTGAGATGACTGCTCGAATAAACACTGTTTGGTCAACCTATACAAAAGCTAACTCTGGCGAGCTCGAAAAATCCAAATAGCAGCTGCAACTATAGTCACAATTGTGACTATGAGTGCATACAAAGGCGGCATGTATACTGAAACATGTCGCAAAACACGTCGTTCTAGACGTGACAAACATGAACTCACCCAGTTCTATAAAGGTATCACAATCACAAACCAGATCATATTTCTAACAAAATACCCCTTTTCTGTCCTGGCCAATCAGACTCACAACCTCCGGACTAGTATTAATCTCCGTGTTCCCATATGTAGTACTCAGAATTTTCAAATATCCCCCATACCATCAACAACCAAACTGTGTGATGATAACCCCATCCATATTAGAGAAAACATAACTCCTACAAATTTTAAAGCTTACTATAATAAGGATAAACGTCATCCTCCGTCGTTTTATCTGCAATCCACGCATCGTTCGGGAGAAATATATCACTGTATATTACGGCTAAAATGTAGTAATCTCAATGCTCGCTTATTTAACAATCATCTTACGTCCTCTCCATCTTGTGCTGGTGGAAAACTTGAAACAACCGAATACTTCCTACTCTACTGCCCAGTTTAACAAAAAAGAAACGCACTGAAATTCTTGGAATGCTCTCGGATGGTTTTGGCTCCGGCACCCTCCTGTTCGGGTCGAAGTCCATTACTGGTGAAGGAATGATTTTATTTTCGACAGAGTGCAGGGGTATATCCTAACCACTAAGATATTTAGGACCTGAGAAGGGGTGTGCATGGTCCTCTTTCGTTCTGGATATGTTGTGACAGATTGTACTACCCATTGACCTGTGTACTCGAAATTGAGCGGTTCCCTAAACGGGCAACATCTCAGGAATAGTCGTTCTTCGTACAACGGTATTATGTAGGTCCACACAAGTCACGACATACGTGAGTGGTATGCTGTGATTTGTTCGTACTCTTTACTACTTACAGTGCCGTCGCCGTGGATTGATCGTAATCCACGAGTGGACAGTGATGTTCACGCATGCCATTAGCAGGTAATAAAAATCATCAGCAAAATTTTAATTAATGAAGCACCGGGTTGTACCTGGTGCTTCATTAATTAAATTTTTGATGATTATTCCTGTAATTAGTGTTTGCAATCTAATATTATTGCGGCCGTGGAAATACAGCGGCTGTACTGTATTTTCACTTTTTATCACTTAATTATTTTGCCGAACTTCAATGCACTCCCCAGCTGTATCTCCCCTACGATTATTTATTTATTTATTGGTGGTTAAGGTCACATACTTATGCACAATGGCTAATCGTGGAAGTGACAATTTTACGGGTGGAGGAAGCCGAAGTACCCGGAGAGAACCACCGAGCATCGACGAGCAACTGTCAACTCCTCAACATTCTAACTATGTTCAAGCTCCGCTCAAGCAGGGTTACAGCGGTTGAAGACATGTGCACCATTGACGTGCAGTACGCCTTAGTTCACAGCGTCATCGTTCCCCCATGGAGGCAACCGAGATAAAGTATCTTACCCAAGGTCACAACGCTGGCCATCCCAGACGGGGATTGAACTCGGGACCTCTAGCATAGAAGTTCAGCAGTCTCTCTCTCCTACGATACCTTATGATATTTGATAAAGGCGATGACAGTGGCATGTCTTCTCGCGATTGGGTGTCAGTGGTCTCTGCTTCCAGGGATGTCATCTTTAATTCTCCAGTTACAATCACTTATGTTGTGCCCCGTCCTCTTGGTGTAATCTTTTTATTATTTTATTTTATTAGGGTTTAACGGCACATTAACAGCCAGGGTCATATCATGTCGGTGACAGTTTTACGGGTGGAGGAAGCCGGAGTACCCGGAGAGAACCACCGAGCAACGACGAGCAGCTGTCAGCTCTCCAACATCGTAACTCTGAACCTCGGCACAGGCAGGGTTACATTGGTTGAAGACATGCGCACCATCGACGTGCATTAGTACAGGGCGCCATCGTTCCTCCATATTGGCAATCGGGGTTAAGTGCCTTGCCCAAGGACACAACGCTGGAGCACGAATCAGTCGCTGAAATGGTCACCCATCCAACTACTAACCGCGCTCGACGTTGCTTAACTTCGGTGATCTGACGAGAACCGGTTACCGCGACGCCATCGCTCCCTCTCCTCTTGGTGTAACATGTTTTATGTAATTCTGTTTATTCTGTGGAACCGGCTGTACATAAGCTTGAATGCATACAACCGAATCCCCAAACGATTATACTATACATCATATTCCAGCGTTTAGAAATAAACATGCTTTAACCCTTTACCTAACATGAAAAGAAGACGACACTTGCGAACAAAATTCTTGAAAATTTTTTTTTTTTTTTTTTTGTCTAAAAAACATAGGTTATGACCCCCTCATTGGAACGAGCTCAACGAGCTCGTTCCAAAGAGGGGATATAGCCTATGTTTTTGAGACAAAAAGTGAAAAGAATAAAGAAAATTAATTGGCGATGTTTGTGAATAACGCTGGTCGGTTTTGCCGTTACGTTGCGTAAAGGGTTAAAGTAATATGGAAACACCCATGATCATATCAGGCTGACTTTGTGCCCTGACACCCCATTCCATGTTTTGATAGCTTAAAGTAACACTAAACACTCAAAAAAAGGAACAATTGATACGCGTTTAATGTTTTTTCAACAAATGTTCCTTTGGGAACAAGCTGAAAGATGCCCAGCGCCTATTTACTGCGGTAGACAAGTTCTGTTGTAAAGGTAATATAGGACTCGGTAAGTAACATCTGTCATGGAAGTCCATTAAAGCTACTTTTATATTTTTAACTTACGCCGCATATCTCGATTTCATCCCAGCGACTCTGTTCACTTTTTTCACACAACAAGGGTTTCACGTTCCATTCACACTATATTTCAAATGCCTCTGACACGGTCGCTATGCTTATGGGGTTAATTCCTGTGTCGTCGGTGTTTATCTCACATAAAATGTCAGCCGCACTCAATATTGAACTACCGTTCACTGGATTAACTCGCGCTATCAAATATTCACAGCAACACAATCTGATCTACTCTCCAATTCGCTTTGTCTCTCCTCCCTCTAAATTATAATTCGCCGACTGTATTTAAAGCTGAACTTTGAACCTTTTCGCTCTTAGCTATTATCGACTGCAACTTGCTTCTTGATCACGAATGGTCATAACTGCACTCTACGCTGTTTCAAATGTACTTACGCGCCCCATGTCCACTGTGAACTTTTCGACGGCTTTTGACAGCCACCCGAGAGCGAGTGATTATTTAGAGTAGTCTATTTCTCTGAGTATATACAACTTTTGAGTGTTAATAAGTTTAAAAGTAGTTTAAGACGTCTTATTCATCCTGGCTAAAAGGTTAGTTCTCAATTACTTTTTGTTTCATCCACCTTTGCGTTGGTTGTCTTGATGTTCAATGGCTTAACTTAGTCCTGGAAAAGACCTGGCGCGTGTTTATTGCTAATTTCAACTGAGTGATATAATACAGACTCTTTATTTAAATTGACAATTTCTTTGAGCGATTTCAAGCATCGTTATTGAAATACAAGGACCAAATGTATTCTTAATTTGGGAAATCATTATATCTATAGCTGAGATACATTTTTATATCTTCACGGGATTTCGAGGTATGCATTTCAACTCGTCAATCGCTTTACAAAAAGGTGTTGAAAAATTACTTGCAATTCTTAATAATAAAACCAACAGACACCCCCACCCCCCCCCCCCCCCCCCCCCCGACACATACCGTTTTATTAAATGAAATCGAGCGTTAAGCATTTTTGTCATTTCGCTTTCGCTGGTTTCCACTAATTACGTATATACAGGTCTTTCTCGTTATGATAGAAAAAAGAAATTAATTACTTTTCCAACGAGCAAAATATTTAACTTGGCACAATAGAGATTGATTAATTTTCCAGTGATTGAAATATCGAACTTAACAACTTCCTTTTTGACCAGTTGTGCTTTTCTGCTAACGATTTCAACACTTATCTCTCAAAAAGATACGAATCTCATAAATATTTTGTCCCAAGATATTTATAAGTATAGAATCTGCCCACTTTTCGCTAACAAACATGTTTTGTTATCGCTTGTAAATGTAAGCACAGACAGCGGCTGCCAATATAATAAAATAACCAACCAGTCAAACAAGTATACACGACTTTTATGAAATAACAAAGGTGCAATTTTCAAGTCAATGCGATCTGTTAAGCTTTATGCTAAAGTAGAGATCATTACCACAGTAATATGTTTGTTACCATTGCCATATTCTATAGCGTTTTTGAGTGGATACCGAAAATTATCTCATGAGTGACCGAGACCAATGTTTACTTTTCGCGAGCGCTTGTGCGAGCGAAAGTGACCATTTATCTCAGTCACTCATGAGATAATTTTCGGTATCCACTCAAAAACACTAGATTTTCTTTTTATTATACGCTTTTTAAAGAATTTGATAATTCCTCTCGTTTCAACCTTGAATTGATGCATGAAAGTAAACAGCGCATTGAATCATTGAAACGCGGAAGCGATTTGATTGATACTCGGAACAGAAAGCGTCTTTCAATCTGATTCAGTTGGCGGCTTTCTAGTCCAAACGTGACCTGGAAGTCCGTAATATAAGGATTTGGTTTGGTACGTCCTTTGAAAGGACGTACCAAACCAAAAACTTATATTACGGACTTTCAGGCCATGTTTGGACTAGCGGATTTCATGCATCAATTCAAGGTGAATACGTGTTGAATTATTGCTGGAAATGATCAGTATCCACTCAAAAACACTAGATTTACTTTTCATTATACGTTTTTCGAACAAATTGATCATTCCCAGTGATAATTTGACTCGTATTCACCTTGAAGTGATGCTTTGAATGAAAGCCGCCATTTTGAATGATACCGTGAAAGTGAAAATGTCTATATATTCACAGTGGGGGATACGATTTCTATCTTTCCACAATTTCTTCGATAATCTATCATCGTTTAGCATATAATAAATACTGGTATCAGCGTACATACAAACTAGTCCACTGTTAGATCAATGCTTGAGTAGTCATTGGTTCCAATGGGTTTATGCAGATACAGCGATACTTGTTATCAATGAGTTAGGTGTGGATTCTTTACTTGTTTGTTTTTTGGGGTTTTAACAGCACTTCCAGGGTCATATCGCGACAGACTATTGGAGGAAGCCGGGGTACCCGAAGAGAACCACCGATCAGCGCCAACCAACTTTCAGACTATCCAACTTACCAAACCGATACAGAAATTGAAGACAAGTGCACCAACGATGTTCAGTAAGCCTAAGTACACAGTGTCACCACGTGGACAATTGGGATTAAGCCTGTTACTCAAGGACACAGTGCAGATGGCGAGAACTATCGATTTTTCTTTTTAAAGTCCATTGCTTTGACCCGTGAGCCACTGCGATCTATTAGCCTTTTGAACCTTGGTATTATCGTCCATGGCAGTTCAATGGCGGCGGTTGGAAGAGTCCATATTCCTTATTTTTAGGTAGATCAATTAATATTTCCAACGTACAGCCAGGAGGCAAAACGTTGAAAATATGGATTAGTCTACTCCATACATTCACATAGCAGAAACCTACTTAATGAAATTATGGTGTATCATGTTCCTGGGCCGGAAAAGGTGCCTCTCGGGTTCAAATTGATAAGGAGGTGGAGGGTAGTGTGTTCGGAGCTACGCCTCTGAATTCTCCTCTTCCTTGGAACCAGAGCTTAGTTGAGGAGGTGGCTCCATCGGAGATCGATTTGGAGACCCTTACCGAGCTGAAGGACTGATGGTCACAAGAGACCAAGAGAGAACAATGGCGAAAGGAAGACGAGGTGTGGAATTCCAAAATGCAAGAAGATAGTTAAGAACGGGAAGATAGGTCTAGAATCCAGGCAGAACAGATACTGGCTTTACTGAAGAAACTCCCACAGCCAACCTCAAAATGTACCTCAAAATCACCATCCAAGGCACTACACAGGAAAGAGAAGAAAAAGAACTCGAATGGACGATAGGGCTCCACGTTCACTCTCTGCTGCAGCCGGACATAAAATACCATCATAATGATCGAAAGGGATTGAACAACCACATCCCCTTCCTGCGCTCCTTGGACACTCTGAAACCACTTCATTCTAACACTTTCTTTTGTATCACCCACTAACCACTCCTTCCTCCATTCCCCCATCCCATTTCCTCATTATATTCCTAGCGAATTCTAGTGTGTTAGATCGTAGAATTCGCTAGGAATATAATGAGGAAATGGGATAGGGGAATGGAGGAAGGGGTTGTTAGTAAATGAGACCCTGAAACACTTTTCGAATGTCCAACATTCGAAAAGCGTTTCAGGGTCTCAGTTACTCCGAAAGTACACATTTGGCACCATCTTTCACTGCCGTTCCCATTTCCCTCTGCGCTCCAGCGATCTCGACCTAAACTTAAATAGCAATGACCACCCCCCCCCCCCCCCCCACGCTAAGGTGCCATCAAGGTACCCCTCAAAACCTGGATGTTCTGTATCAAGCAAGTCATCCAAAGGCCTCTTTGCATTGGCCTCTCTCGCCAATTTCGGTTACAATCCTCCATGATTCTTTTTCTGACGATTTGTTTACCCCGTGTTGTCCATATTTGTAATTTAGAGATCTCCAATGAATTTTTGTCTATTTTCTCCCACACTTGCTCAATCATGACTGATAGTTTTCGTCATTGGAAGAGATTTAGAGAGAGGTTAGCTCCCCTTAATATTCTAAATTTGTCAATAAATTTAACACCAAGGATAAGGAAATAATGCAGGTAAAAGAATAAATTCCTGTTAATCGAATAATATATTTTGAAATATGTAATGAAATTACCTTGACAATCACTAAATTCCTCTCTTCCATTGGCCTATTTGGCATCGGTACATCCAATATACCGGCATTTAATATTTACATACCATTCATATTTTGCTGAGGATGACTCCCTGCACATCAACATATTTGTCCATAAAACGTAAATGTGTACATTTTATGTTTGTTTGTTCATTGATGTGTAATGACATTTTCAACAGCTTGGGTCTATCATGATCTACAATTTTACGGAGGGACTGGGCGGAGTACGCAGAGAGAACCTCTAACCAACAGTGAATAACTGTTATTCTCCAATTGACTATCCCGGCACAAGCTGGGTTAGCTTTAGATGTTGTTAAATTTACCGTAGGCACACAGTATGTCAATCACAGATATACAGTGCGTCGACGCCACACTTGCCTTCAATGTCAGCCCTGTTTGTGCTGGGGTAGCAAATGGGAAAGTCCCACAGTTTCTTACCGTTGCTCAGTGGTTCTCTACGGTGCCATGCCTTCCTTAATCCGTAAAGGTGTCAGACATATGACTCATGCTGTTGAAAGTATTCTTAACCCTTTGAACCCCAGAGACCTTTTTCCGGCCCAGTAACATGATTCTTTATAATTTCATTAAGTTGGTTGACTTTTGAGTGAAGGTGTAGACCAATCAATATTTTCAACGTGCAGCCCCAAGTCTGCACGTTGAAAATATTAATTGGTCTACCCCCAAATAAAGAATATGACTCTTCCCGTTACTGCCATTGAACGGATATGGAAGAAACTACTAGGGTTCAAAGGATTAAATCCCAAGGAAATCCGAAGTTAAATCCCAAACAAACACAAACATGTTCACACTTCGCCTTTTATGTACAAATATGTGCATTAGTAGGAGCGATCCTTAGTAAAATGTGAGTAGTATATCTTGTTTGACAGATCTCCATGAGCTCTTTCAAACAAAATATAATAGGATAAATACACAGTTTATTTTTAGAATTCCGCAAAATGGCCAACTCTTTGTGAATAATGAATAGTCCTGTTAGGTGTAACAAATTTAAAAATATGTTTCGCAGGCCCTCCCGCATGGTCCGTTTGGCTGCCGCATGCTCTCTTTTTGTCACCAATGCAGACTTAAAAAAAATAAGAATGTTTTATGTCCGATATTTTACCCAAGTTAAAAAAAATTGATAAGTTTGTTCCTTGAATGCAACAAGGCTTTGCAGTGTTTTAGCAGTGCAAAGCCTTCTTGCACCCAAGGGACGAAATACACCACCACCTAAACTATTCTGTAGATTATGAGGCCTAAAACATAAAACAATCCAGGAATATGAACTTTCGATGGCAAAGAAATAATTACAAAATAAAAAATAAAAAAAAACTCTCATGCAATTTTACCAAAAAAATGGGCCGAGAAACAGAAGATTTACTTTGTGGGGACTTAGTTGAATAATTTTCATTCGCAAAGAGACTGTTCAAATAACTTGTTTTATTTACTTTATAAGGTAATAGTACTCTGTCCGACTACGGACGGGGCAATGGATATGTTTTGAGAGAACACCCCACCTTCCCCTACTCCCAAACACGCAATTTACGCTTGTATCCACACAGGGGTGCCGGAAGCACATCCAAGCAGGGGGAGGGGGGCAAACCCCGTACAAAAGGCATTTACTGGCACTAGCAGACCCGCCATGACATGCCGAAGCATGCATATCTCGAAGATCAAAGGTCTGAGATGGGGGAATTTGAGAGGAAGTGTCCTCTCCCATCGGGAAGGGGCACCTCCTCCCAAACTCCCCAAACTCCTCCATTCAGTTTTGAAAGCTTACAGGACGGATTTGGGGTGTATTTTAGGTTTACTTCGAGAATAAATCATTGAAAAAAATTGAGTGACGAACCTGGGAAAGGCATTGTCTGTTCCCTCTGGCCCCCAGCTTCCGGCGTCCCTGCGTCCACACTCTCCTAATTTACGCGCCTGACCACGACGGTGTTATTTATCTGTCGAATAAAGCGGATGACAGTCATTAGTCATTGCAGAAAACCACGATAGAGGTATATCAATATCTCAAACAATTCATTGTGTCAATCTACGCGTGTTTTCAAGTACATGCAAATATGAATTGTTGTATGCTTTAATATCTATAACTTATAATGTAAAGACATAATATTTGAAGATTTTAATTCTAATTGAAAATACTTCCGTCAGTTTCATACACAAGTACACGTGAAGACGTTAACGTGGTTTCGTCTTTGAAGTTTTTTTCGACGGTTTTTTAAATATTCAGCTGGTGGAAATCGCCACGGAACTTTTCGAAGGAGGGCTATTGAAATCAAAACTGTCACAAAATCGAAAAGGGGGTAATTAGGCGAAAAAATGAGGTGACCATCATCAATGTTTACTTTTTCAGCAGCAGCAGAAGTTTTTTTCAACTGCGTCTTCAATCTAGCAAGGGCTAGCCAGGATTTAATGTCCTTGAATTTAAAAATCCGCATATAGAAAGTCCTTTAACATTGGAACTTCCTTTGAAAATGTTTGGGCTGTGAGATATCAGGCAATCATACAAGATTCACTTATCAATACCCAGCTCATTTCACAGTTAGATGAATATTGCTGGAGTCAGTGGCGGATACAGGATTTCCAGAAGGGGAGAGGCCAGTCATTTCCGTGTGTTTGTGTGTGTGTGTGGGGGGGGGGGGGGTCCGTTGAAAAGTTTGTAATACTGTGTCTTACAGTGGCCCTTGTGTGGCTAGTTTTGTCATACGGCCCTAACTTTTCCATTTGATAGAATGACAGCCCACACATTCGTGGCTACCTATGCACTGTTGCGTACCTGAAACAAACATCCTCCCGTAATGGGAGGATGTTTTCTCAAGTATGTGGTAGTGTATGAACTGCCGCGAATAGTCCTATAGCTCTCGACTCATCAATCACGGGAGTCTATCAAGAACAGCGCGGTACAAAGTACTTCTATGAAGCTAATGGAAATGCGCAAATCGACATGGAAATACAATAAATACGATAGGCTTCCTCCGCTATCTGCGGTGAACTTCATCCCTCCCTTTAGTGTATGGCTGGGAGTGGGCGACCGATCTTCGTCTATATTCGTCTATAGTGTGGAATGGATCATCTCTCCCTAATAGAATGAGAATAGTGCATTTACTGCCAATACAATCGTAATATGATATTAAAAAAATTGAGTTCAAATTCCATCAGTTTACATGTTCCCATTACTATATGGAGGGGTCCTTGAAAATCCTTGCAATTCTCAGAATCGCACCTATCTTCGTGATAACACTTGAAAAATATACCTCTTTATAGACCCTGGAAAGTCATTAAATTGTCTACTCCTTTCAGTGCAGAAAACAATACAAGTTCAGAAAGTGATTTTGGAACTCTCGTGTCGCAAGTGGATTTCTACACCAATGCAGCAGCGGGTACAATAGAGACTTACGGATGTAACAAAACAAATTTCGGTTCCTGGAACACCGGATAAGCTATCCGGTAGTACGTGAATGGGAAATGTGGTTGTTGGGTCATTGAGTTTTCACTGGACCTGCAAGGAAAGCTGTTAACGTAAGAGCTCACTCATTTGCGTCGCTGTCACCAAGTCCCCATGTGCATACGGTGGATCGAATATGTCAAAAAAAATGTTGTGCACTCTTGAACGGATGAGGACGAGCTTTCGATCACCTACCAGATAGGACATTGTGAATCTCAAATTTTAGGCCGATTCGAATCAATCAGATTTATTTATTTATTTATTTATTTATTTATTTATTTATTTATTTATTTATTTATTTATTTATTTATTTATTGGGGGTTTAACATTTCGACAGCCAGGGTCACCCCGTGTCGGATAGTTTTACAGGTGGAGGAAGCTGGAGTACCTAGGGAAAACCACCTAACAACGGCGAGTAACAAGCCTGGATATAAGAGGTCGGATACGGACAAAGTCCGACTCAGTCATGCGTTTGTCAGATGGCCAGTTGCTTGCGCCCGTCACTCTGTCCGAGGCGAATTTTCATAGTTAAGTGGGCAGTGACGCGAGAGAATGGTGGTTGAATTATCGCTCACCTCTATTTTTCTTCATTGAAAGTACAAATCCATTACAGTTTATATCCCGTCATCATAATACACGACAATCATTTACGAATTCCTTATACCACGTTATAAAAATTCAATGCAAAACAAAAACATAAAACAAGGATTTTGTAGATGGACACTTTCCCAGGGGTTTACTCCCACAACGTATCGAACATGCAGTGCTTCCCCTTGATTTGAATTTCCGTATTCACAATTGCCAAAAGTAACCCAAATGCAGTGTTTTCAATTGAAGTACTGTCGTCACATTGACTTATCAATGATATGGTATAAACCTTTCAAGTTATGTGTTATATTTTCTTAATTATAGTTAGAATGTCAAACCCGGAGCTAATTTCAGTGGATGGCACCTATTCTTTGCTGGTAAGATTTTACCCCCGCCCTGCAGGGTCTCTAAATGTCCGACAAGAGTCAGTTTGTACCTGTCATTTTGTCCGGCATCCCCCTCCCCAACAATTTTTTCCAGGCTTGGCGAGTAACTATCCGACTCCATAACGTATAACGTACTAACTCCACACAAGCAGGGTTAGCATTGGTTGAAGACAAGTGCACCATCGACATGCAGTAAGCCTTAGTACACAGCGCCACCCTGCCCCATGTGGGCAGTCAGGATTAAGTGCCATGCCCAAGGACACACCGCGGTTACCACTGGCGGGGATCGAACCGTTGACTTTTCGGTTTGAAGTTCAAAGCCGTAATCATTTAGCCATCGCGCTCCAGAATCAATCAGAGAATTTCGAATCTCGAATCGAATCTCACTATTTTTAAGGCTCGTTGAGCTCGTTCCAATGAGGGGTAATAAACTGTTTTATCGCAGAAAAATGAAAAAAAAATCAGTTATTCAAGAATTTTGTTTGCAATTGTCGTCTGTTTTTCGTGTAAGGTAAAGGGTTAAAGGTGGTAGAAGAGAAAAGGGAATGTTCAGTCGAATCTTAAAAGTAAAGAATTCGCGCACCTCCTTTCTTCTAATTTCCAACATTTTAATAGCGAGTCGACTGCATTTGAGTCCCATCCTCACCTTGATTTTTTTTTCTCTCTCTCTCTCTATCTCACACACACACACACACACACACACACACACACACACACACACACACACACACACACACTACATTGGGGAGAAAAGTTGGGGCACATGCCCTCTGCGCCTCCTGCGTTCCATGTCCCCGGGTTCCTTATCAAGAAAAAATGATATCGGAACATAATGTGAAAACATTCCCAAAATTTTGTGGAAATGCAATCACAGACATGGTAACACGTTACAACTCCAACCCCCAATCGCAACGAAGTTTCCATGTTTGACGTGAAGTTTTCCCCATTGATTGTAGTTTGCAACACGAAACAACCGTACATTCAATAATAAGTCCTTGTGTTTGATAAGATAATTTCCACTTTAGATTATATTTGATAACCTATGCTGAAACGGTGACGATTCAACATGCATTGAAGGACGACCGACATTATTTTATGGGGCGTGAAGGAGTGTGGTTACAACACATTCCCGATTTAGTCATTCGTTTGTAACTATGGATCAGAATAAACAGACATGTTAGACGGCAGTTCAAATAAGTGGTGGGTTTGAGTAGTCAACTCTTCATTATTGATAATTATTGGAGCCAATTAATATATCCTCACCCTCTCTGTATCAATAGAGAAATCCTTCTCCATTTTAGTACAGAAAGAGGCGGTTTAGAACTTGAAGAGGCCATTTCCTGGATACTGTGGCTATTGTAACGCTAATACCGCAATGTTCACTTCCTGAACAACTAACTTTTGTGTTTGAAAATCATGGAATTTCAGAATTTCCAGCTAGAGCGGGAACTTGTCTTGAGGTAAATCTAAAATGTAATTTCTCAGACGAAACAGACTGAGTATGCCTGTATGTATTTCTATAGCTTGCATCATGAGCGCAGCCAGAAATTTTGGTAAGACATGGAGGCAAGTCAAGAGAAACTGATAAACATGCTTAGAACCCCAAGTATGACCCCGTGCAAAATAAAACAAAAATGAAATGCGGCTGAAAATTGAGCTGATTGGTGGATGAAATTTGGTGGTGTAATTTGACTTAAAATTGAGAAGTTCAAAAGGGACTTAAAAGACAATATATAAACTGTCCAGGTGTGTCAATGAAATTTATAATTCTGATTATCAATTATCACGGTGGATCACCGTACAGCTCAAACATAAGGAAGTCGTTGAGTCCGAGGCGAAGTATTTTATTTTTAGATTGAAGTTTACTGAGCATTTACAAATAAAATTCATGGTTCAATAAAATTCAAAACAGATTGCACGGTTGTTCTCGTCAATTCAAGGTGAGTGCATATTTTATATTCAATTCCCAGTACCATGCGAATGCTTATTCGTGAATAATCGAGTTGTGTTGCACAAATATTCATTAAAATCATCGTCGCTGAACAATTTCTTACCGCAAAATCTACGCAAAAGGTGACCTTTCACTCTTTTGTCAACGCCTTTGAGTATTATACAATATATCTATCTACAATCGGCTTATGTTCTACAATTTGCAACGGTTTCTGTCATCATAGATGGCCCCAGATTCCTAACCGAATGTATTTTATTCATGCACCAACTGCAAACACACTGCCCGGTTAGTTGTAAAATCATGTAATCATTAGTTGCTGAAAATCTGTCCGGTTAGTTATGATTGCCCGAACACATTTTTTTGTCGATTTAGAACAACATTTCGTTAAATGTCGTGTGCTCTCCAGAAAATATTTAGTATTCGAATGATACAAAAGTCCTGAATGTGTTTTGGATAAAATTATTTAGATATCGGTGGATTAGTTACATTCATTTACTGGAACCCATTGTATTCTGCTCATAGGCCAACTACGGAGATTGATAAGATCTGTTTTCATATAAGATATGGAAAACAATTCTTCACAAACATATTCAGTACAAATCACGTGCTGTTTTGAGTGGCAACAATGAAACACTTGTTGCACGGAGTTTCTCGGCTTGGGAAATCCCCAAAATGGTTAGGATTTTCGAATATACTATAACTTGCTGTTAATTGTTTAGTCTATTTCTTAATTGCAAAATGCAACAGTTAAATTAATTATGCAGTTCACAAAAGATGTTGTTCAACTCTTATTAGTTTACATGTTTTTGCCAATAATATAGCCTATGCCGGTCTCATTTGATAGGGTCATTCCAATCACATAGGCCAGAAGCTACCTTTTTAAGACAAAACATTGATATTTTTTAGAAATTCTAGGTTTTGCGGGTGTATTAACCCTATACCTACTGATAGGCGACAGTATCAATTATATTTCTTAAAAATCCAAAACACATTGTTTTTTCTTCTTCCAAATAATAGCTCATGTCACTCGCAGTGGAACGAGTTCCATGTGCTCATTCCAATGAGGTGCCATAATCGATGTATTTTTTCAAACTTCAGGCCCTCGTAGCACCTCCCCCCCCCCCCCCCCCCCCACACACACACACACACCCATACGATGGCAAGGTGAGCTGGTTCTCCACACCCGTCTACCACGAGGTAGGAGATGACACGCTAAGTTGAAAAAATTCTTGTAATTAATTCACTAACATGGGATTGTTATATATCTTGGGTAAGTTCAAGTGATGCGGTTAATTTAGTATCTTCTGGTAATTAACGGTATTGTTTTTATACAAATTGGAAAATTGTACGGATATTCGTCATTCTGAAGAAACGGTTTATGAACACCAATATTATCTAACTTGTGGTAAGTTTCAGTTTATCGGCGAATATTTATTTTACAGTACTTTTTCAACAACGTTCCCACCGAAAGTTGTCGAAAACAGTGCCCTAGGCCAGAGTCATGACACAGCGTGCATTCAAACTTCATTTAAGTCGATAGTAACTCATTTCGAAATAATGACAGTTCTCGTTCAATATTACTATTGCCTTAACCCTTTACCAAACGCAGACGATATCAAAATTTATTATTTTAAATATCATTTTTTTTTAATTTTTCAAAAAAATTCAACAAAACCATATCATGTGACCCCTCGTTGGAACGAGCTCGACGAGCTCGTTCCAACGAGGGGTCACATGATATGGTTTTGTCGAAAAATTTTGAAAAATAATATTTTTTCAACTGCTGAATTTGCATATTACGCGGGCGGATGCGGGCGATTCGTTGGGTAAAGGGTTAAACAAATGGTTACACTGGCTAAATGTTTTTTTGGAAATCGCACTAATAAACGTAATGGCGTCCGAAGAGCTTCACTCGCTCTCTGATCCCATTGCTTACAACGTTCTTTCTTAAAATATTTACAACCCCGCGACGTGTGACCTTGCATAGATTAAAATCCAAGATGGCAGTTTCGAAATAGGCTTATCTCTCCGTTGGTCGACCAGTAACGCGGCCACGGGTGTCAAAAATCACGATTTTCTCTGCTGGTGTTCCAGCCAATTCCCAATCATCATAATGTTTTACGTCACACATCACAACGTATCGCCTCGTTACATCTGCAAACTCCCCCCCCCCCCTCCACCCACCGTCGGAAAGGGACATATCACTGCCAACATGTTTGGGATCACATGTGTCCAAAATCGACATCGGAACGAATATCTGATGTTTGAGTTAAATATTTGTTATGGTAACGAGCTTCCAAATTTCTACATATAAAAACTCAGAAGTGTTAGTTTATGTGGGCAATTTTACCGCAAAGCGATCAGTGGAAGTGAAGCTTCGCGGGGTTTGATGAAACCTCTCAAGAGTCCTTTATTTAAAATGTGGTTTAGTCAAGCTTAAAATGTGAGGCGTCGAAATTTCATTCAAAAGGCCTAAAAAACGGTGTTAAATAAACTTTCGCGTGGATCATCATAATAATAACCTTATTTTCTACTACCCAAAAAATACAAGGATTTGACAATATAATAAAAAAACATACAATAGGTGTATCATATGTCCGACATATATATTCCGGGAACTCGGTACATCATGTCACATGGTAACCTATTCACGTGTTTAGATGCAACCAAGAATCACAGACGAATTGTATTGTTGCGATATTGTAACGAGCAATTATCAAAAATATTTGTAAACATATGCACAGTGAATCGGTCAAGTGCCACAATCAAAAACACTGGAGTAAAGAGAAGCGCGTTTGTCCTACATTTAAACTCAATCGAAGCAAGCAGAAAGGCGTGGTGCGGGCGTGGGAGAAAAGATGTCTGCACGTGTATCTGGATCACGGTAATATTTTATTTATCGAATTAATATGCTTATCATTTCGTCGTCAGTTTTTAAGTGTTTATCATAAGATATACATGTTTTCAATGATACTGTATCACACAAATTAGTGAACTCGAACCCCCGAAATGTCACTATAGATTTTTCTGACAAATGAGCTCAATTTCCTCAAAGACGTGCGGCTTCCACGTTCAAAAATTCGCTCATGATTATTGTGTTCTCCTTTACTCTATATTTGATTAGAATGATATTTTTCTGAGCTCAGTATATTTATCACATTCCAATAATGAAACCCATCACCTATTTTGCCACTGTTTTTAAAACGCAGGCTCGGTGTGGAAGATATCATAGCGAAGGGGGGGGGGGGGGGTCAACTAGTCGTAAGACTGGGGAGACGTAAAATGAAACGCCAAACTATACCTATATGTACATGTATTATTTCACTTTTGACAAGTATTGTGTCCATTAAGAAGTCGAATTTAGCTCTGCGGAATACCTGTTGGAGGTGTACGACAACTTCGGCAAGTGCAACTAATGCTCGTGGGTGTACATGACTAACCGTACAGTGTGTTGGTAGTTGGCGCATGAATAAAATACAGTCGTTTGGGAGTCTGTGACCCTCTATGATGACAGGAAGTGTTGCAAATTGTAGGTCATAAGCGTATTGTAGGTCGATATGTTGTATAACACCCAAAGACGTTGACAAATGAGTGAAAAGTCCCATTTTGCGTAGATTTTGGGGTGAGAAGTTGGTTCAGCGACGGCGATTTAAATGAATATTTTTGCAACAAAACTCGATTACTCACGAATACGCATTCATATAGTACTAGGAACTTAATATAAAATATGCACTAACTTTGAACTGACGAGAACAATCGTGCTATCTATTTTGAATTTTATTTGTAAATGCTGAGAAAACTTCAATCTGAAAATTGAATACCTCGCCTCGGACTCAACGACTTCCGTTTTTTTTAGCTGTACTATGATCCATTGTAATTGGGGGCGCGGTGGCTCAGTAGGTAAAGGTGCAGGCTGCAAGCCGAGAGGTCCTCGGTTCGAATCCCACCTGCAGCAATCGCGTTGTGTCCTTGGGCAAGGCACTTCACCCCCATTGCCCACGTGGGGGCACGGTGACGCTGTGTACTAAGGCGTACTGCACGTCGATGGTGCACCTGTCTTCAACCACTGCTCACCCTGCTTGTGTGGATATTGAGGAGCTGACAGTTGCTCGCCGTTGCTCGGTGGTTCTCTCCGGGTACTCCGGCTTCCTCCACCCGTAAAACTGTCGTGGTCATGATTAGCCATTGTGCAGAAATATGTGACCTTAAACACCAATAAATAAATCCACTGTGATTGTCATTCTGATTATTAATTATCATTCTGATTTTTAATTATAATTTGATTATTAATTATAATTGTGATTATTAATTATAATTCTGATTATTAGTTATAATTGTGATTATTAAGTATAATTGTGATTATTAATTATAATTGTAATTATTAATTCTAATTCAGATTATTAATTCTAATTCAGATTATTAATTATAATTCAGATTATTAATTATAATTCTGATTACCTGTATTAAAAGAGGATGTCTTGTGAGTCGCGATTTCATATGAAATTTCTGTACCAAGTTCACTAAAATCCACCTGAGCCGATGTTTACTGAGGCTCAGATCGATTTTAGGGAATCAGGTTCAACTATTTATTGTCAAATCGTGACTAATTTACATAACGTGTAATTTAACCTTGTAACTAACGTAATAGCCCAGCAGCTAAACCAAGTTTTTTACTCGTGCGTGTTTTGGCGTCTAAAGTTTTTTTCTCGGTAGTTTGCGATAGTTTAGACATCCCACATCAATATTCCGTCGGCTGGCCTCCTGTCAGCCTTGAGGAATTTTAAATATTAGGCTCGAATAACATGGCAGCAAAAATGATCGAAAAAAACACGTTTCGAACATTTGAAACATTTAGCGCGAATTTCATGACCCAAACTGGCGTTGAACACACTCCTATCATTTAGTCCAGGCACATTAGACATAAAAATGAGAAAGTAAGGAAAAAAATCGGAGAAAGCTGATTTTTTTATATGTTTCCGGGACATACATTGCGGATAAAGTGTGAAAGGTCCCCGCGAATCCGAGTTGAGCTTTCTAAGTTATAGCGGTTTTTTTGATGAAAAAAAAAAATTTAAAAAAAATTCGACCCAGCTCCATATTTCTCATTCTTATTCGCCTTAGTAGGGTGAGAATCATAAATATCGTGCTGAATTATATTGAGAATACATATCCCCAACAGAAAATTCCAACTTTGTACCAATCCTCACACTCAATGGTGAAATATTCACGAAAATGTACAAAATTACGAAAAAAAATTTATTGTTTTCATACACACAACGGTACACAACGTCCATTAAATCAAATCTACGACTACTTTGGGAGTTAAATTATATATCAAAAATTGCAGAAAAATTGGCTTTATAATGATATATAACAATAGTCATTTATTCCATAATGAACTGGTGAAACGTGTGAAATATTAACCATACCCCCTAAACTCAAATTCAAACGGCATCGACTTTTCTCATTCAAATACCGTATTATAGCATCATTGTTTCAATTTCCATGTTCGATTAAATCACATAATGTGGTGTTCGCCTACACTCAAGATGTATTGGCATGTAATGTGTGCACGCCCTTGATGTTGTTCTTGAGAGCAGAGCGTACAGGCGACTGGGAACTCCACACATATTGTGTTCGCAATATGATTCCAGTATTTCACGCAGGTGGTCATTTTGCATACGCAAAAAGTTCTCATCTCTATTCGCAGCAGATGAATGAGCTAACAGAAATAATGCAACAGGATGATTTGAAGTTGTTCACTGAGAAAGGTTACTTTACCATAAGGCGCTCTGATAAATTCTGGGACGGGATATATTCTGATCAGACCATAGAGCAGTGTTTAATGAGAATGTTCAGGCTCCCTAGTGGTCTCACACATGGCAGGGGAATAACCGATAGCACTGTTGCGAAATGGGTACATGGACTACCTCTTTGCCTTCCGATATGTAATGCTCTCGAAAATTTTGTTCATGTTCACACTGGTCATGTCGAACAACATCGGGATCTCCGTCAAAGTTCACAATTGACTGATGCCAATGATATCACCAAATTATTGAACTGGCTCAGAGTGCATTCCCCCTTTCAGAATAGAGATCCACTACAATTAGTCTCTATAGCGACCGGGCTTGTGGCCGACGAAACTGTGAACTGTGACCAAGTTCGCAAAATTGGTGAATGTTGCGTATCGAATGTTGTAAGCAAAACGTTCAACAGCATCAAACTACGACGTGTTGACACTGTGAAGTCTTTCGCATCGATGGCAAATAGCATCAAAGTCCGTGGAAGTAAGGTAGTGATTGACCCCACAATTCTGTTCAACCGCATCACATGTGTTATTCAGTCACAAGCAGAGATGGAAGAGCATCTCAAATATGAACTCGCCCCGAAACCACCAGCATTGTTTGATTTTGCTGGAATGAGGAAGACACAGAAAAGCACGCTCGGTAAGATCCTCAAAACATACGGTTCCGAGCAAACTAAAATCCCAGAACATTCTCTGTTTGTTGTAGATGGTGGATTTTTATTGAGGGCAGTTGTATGGCCTAAACAGTCGTCATATAAGGACATATGTACATCATATTCCAATTATCTAGTGAGACATTTTGGGGCGAACGTCGTGGTTGTTTTTGATGGTTATGCTTGTACAATGTCGACAAAGGGCATGGAACAAGCCCGTAGATCTAAAGACAGGTATTCCATTGATATCAATATCTCACCCGAGTTACCAGCCACCACACCCCAATCCGATTTCCTTGCAAATGCCAAGAACAAAACCCAACTGATCGATCTTCTAATGCAGGAGCTATCTGCTATCAATATTCAGTCCAAGCAGGCCGAGGCTGATGCTGATGTACTGATAGCCGAAACTGCACTTGACATCGCTCAAGATGACAACAATGTTATTGTTGTGGGAACAGACACAGACTTGTTAGTCATTCTTACCTCTCGAGTTCAACCGGGATGTAATATTCACATGATGTATTCCATTACCCCAAACTTACTAGTTTCAGTTAGTGAAATAGCAACCAAAATGGGTGACCATAGAAGCAACCTCCTTGTAGCACATTCTATAAGTGGTTGTGACACTACTTCTGCACTCTTTCGAGTTGGTAAGAAGAAAGTATTCAGTACAATTGTCTCCGATGTTACCAGCGACTGACAACAGTATGTCAACACAATTTTGGCGGATGACAGTACACCAAGTGCAGTAGCCGCTGCCGGGGAACAACTTCTCCTGATCTTATACGGGAGTAAAACTGTTTCCTCTCTCGACCAATATAGATATGTCACTTACAAGCGTTATGTAGCAAAATCTAAACTGAATAAACCCATCGACCTAGCCTCACTCCCACCAAGCAGCGATGCTGCACAACAACATGTCTACAGATGTTATCTCCAGGTCCAACAATGGCTGGGCACTTCGCTTCCTCCGACGGATTGGGGGTGGTCGCTAGACAATGGACTTCTTGTACCGACTGCAGCCACAAAGCCATGTGCCCCCGATAACCTACTGAATCTGATCAGTTGTGGTTGCAAGAGTGCTTGTACAAAAAGGTGTGGGTGTAAGAAGGCAGGACTCTCTTGCTCAGGTTTGTGTAATTGCAGTTCGGATTCTTGTAACAACCACAGAAACACTGTCCTGTCGGAAATTTCTGAGTTCGATGAATAATATGTATATAGGTCATGTCATTTCTGTATATAGCGTTGATAATAGTCAATGTAACTTAATCCATGTTGATTGATTTGTACATTCTGTAAATATTATTTATTGATTTTTGTACATTCTGTAAATATTATTTATTGATCTAATGCTGCCAGACACAGACGTGTCTGTTCGGTCCCAAGCCCGAAAATAGTTGAGTTCTCATGCTGACGAATTTTATGCCAAAAGGGGAACTCGGCCAGAAGCAGAGGGGGTCTTCCATAATGTCTATTTTGTAAGCAATGATAAAAGTCTTCAAATGGTGGTGGATTTTTTATCGTCTGTCCAACTAACATGCCGTTCTGTACTACGACCCTTTGGGCAAATCCGTTAGGAAAATCGTCATTTTTTGCGTAAATACGATACTTTTTTGTGAATTTTCAATACTTTTTCGCAGAAATTGTCACAGAATGCACATTTTCCTCTAGGTAAATGTATATTAGACATTATGTAGCTCGAAATACGCGTAAACAAAAAATACAGTTGGATCAATTCGAGGTTACAAAGTTCGTGCGATTTTTTTTGATTTTTTTCAAACGCGTTTTCGAAAAAAGGCTGTAGAAAAAAAAGCTCAACTGGGATTTTAGGGGACTTTTGTCTAATCGTTCAGTGACATGTACTCGACATTCCCTGAAAAAATCAGCTTTCTCCGATTTTTTTCCCTAGTGAAACCTAATGTTCTTGGGCTAATTTCCTGATCCACAAAATGCTGCGGAAACGCGGAAATCATAACATAAAGAGCGTTAACTGTGCTTGATATGGCCTTTACTATTTACGAGAGATGCGAGCTCTGTCCCAAGATATTCTCGAACATTTCATGAAAGGGAATCATGTAATGCGACACATAGGTGGAATTTGGAATGGAATTTGGAGCGATATGTACATCGAAACCACATCCATGCGTTATGGACTTGGTAAATCTGAAAAAATAGGTATCACTTAGAAATCAGAAACTCTCAAAGTCTGGGCTCTCAGTCTTCATACGTGCGGTCGTTTTGTGAGTGACGTTTCTCGATTAAGGGATTCCGGTGTGAATTCGAGTTTAAATCAGTTTCACAAAGAAGAAGCCAAGAGTAGAATCGCTGATAAACTTGATCGAGATGGCATCAAGAGCAAACTGGATGTAGTTAATCCCTTGAATCCAAAGTAACACCCGGGAGAAGCCGTGAATCTCACCACTGGTAGGATTGGGCCAGCGTCCGGAAATGTTTACAACGCCGTAGCTCTGGGTCAAGAGAAGGTGTTCGAGTTCGAGAGGCGGTTTTTCACACCAGTGGCGACAATGTCCGCGATAAAGGAGGTCATACAAGTAGGTGACACTCACGTTTTTGATTGTAACTGGATTTATTAAAGGGTAATGGGTCTTCACTCGAGTCTGAGAGATATTGACGTCAAGAACGTGATCTTTTATGAGCTGGCGCCAGTTCCAACTGCACCGTTCAATGAAGCTGGTGACTTTCGTATACCAAAATAGAAATCACACCTAGAAAACACGAACTGCGTGTACAGTATCAGAAAGGAAATCCACATCGACAGGCGTAGTTGTTTGCGAAGTAATTGATGGATTTCTCACTGGCCGGCACCGAATAAACTTCGCAGTCCTATTGTGCTGGATTTCGTTGAACAATTTCAAGAATCTGTGAAACACAAATTTTTGGGCGACGTTTATCTTATTTTCGACAGGTACAACGAGTTCAGCACGAAAAGTTGTTAAGGGTTCACAGGAGTGCTGAAAGCTATTGCAGAAAATTCAGGTTGAGTGCAATATCAGTATTGCCGTCTCAGAAACTTATGCTGACCGTCACTGAGAATAAAAGGCAGCTCATCAGTATAATTTGTCAGTATTTCAAGTCCAAAAGGAGTTTTAATGCTGAAAGTACTAAAAGGCACAAACTTGTCGTTACTGACCAAGACAACGATCCAACAGAAATTAACAAAGGTGTCCTCATTGAAAGGTGTGGCATGAAAACCAGTCACGAGGAAGGTGCTAATAATATTATAGTTCAACAGGCAGTGAAACTTGCTATGGATGACAAAAAGCAGGTTGGCGTTCTTGTAGACAACACAGATATGTATACCCTACTCTTGCACCACTATCTGAAACAGAATATAACATCTCCCATGTTTATGGAGTCACCCATTAGGGATAGGTCTGTGATATATATTGGTGCCACTATTGAAAAGCAGTGTGACATTATCCCAAGCATCCTTGCCGCGCATGCTATCTCTGGGTGTGGTACCATCGCCGGGTGTTTTGGAATAGGTAAAGGTCGTGTCAGTAAAGCTTTGAAAGAGGGTTGTATATCGCTAGAGTCAGTTGCAAAAATTAATGCTCCTTGGGACGACGTCTGGCGTGAAGCTACTCAGCTCATGACTGCCTGTTATGGATGTCCTACATCCAAATCAATGTCTGATGCAAGAGTCAGTAGTTGAACATCCAAAGTAGGACGACCAGGAGCAACAAAAGTCCTCTAAACTATGTACCTTCCCACCAAGTACTGAGTCGTTTGCAGAGAACGTCAAACGAGGCCACATGCAAGCGTGCATTTGGAAACATGCACTGCATCCGGATCAACCCAAAATGGAACCTACAAATTATGGGTTTGTTAGAGACGAGAAGGCGAAGTCACTTCTCCCATTGACTCTACCTCACAATGTATCGCTATCATCTGACAAAATCTTTAAACTGATTCGATGCTCGTGCTCCAGAAAACAACCACGCAAAGACGTTAAGGTGCAGCTGTGTTGCCTCAAGGTTTGCATGCACTGTTTCCTGTACTCGCCAAGCAACTGTAATGAACAGACGAGCGGGTCAACTGGCGAGTCTGCTGAAAATGAAGACTAATTATTGCCTATGACACCATTATTATGCCATGTAAGAAAATCCTTCTGAACTCTACACTGCAAAAAATATAGGTTCTCTTTAGAACCAAAACTGGTTCTAATCTAGTCCCTGAGATGGAACCAGTTCTGTTTAAACAGTATTTATTTCAAATCAAATAAATTTACCAAGATTAGCATTCAATTTTAACAGAATATTACATGAACTGAAGTAGATTCAGCAGTAAACTTGGAGCTTATTCAACGCAGTCGCCAAACATTTTGAAACAAAGGAAATATGAACAGTTGGTATATCGAACCAGATTTGGTTCTGTATAGAACCAAAACTGGTTCGGTATGCCAACTGTTCATATCTCCTTTGCTTAATAATGATTTGAGACAACCTCGTATAAGCTCTAAACTTACGAATGAAACCCCTTCAATTTATGTTTAATTCTGTTAATATTTAATGTTCATCTTTATAAATTTATTTGATTTGAAATAAATACTGTTTAAACAGAACTGGTTCCATCTGAGGGACAAGATTAGAACCAGTTTTGGTTCTAAAGAGAACCTATATTTTTTGCAGTGTATCCAGCTCGTGGTTTGAATGCTGTAACTCTGATACACTTCCATAATCATTGTTTGCAGAAGGAACACACCACCCCCATTTGGCTTGTATTTAATTGATCTGCAGGTTTTAATAATTAGCAGAGTTGAAATGAGATATGACAACAGCGTCACAGATTATTGAAGCTAGCCTCCGGTGTCCCCAGTGGCGTAGCCAGACTAAATTAAGTAAGGGGAGGCTTAAAATATTTGTCAATGGAAAAGAAAAATATCCCCCTCCCCTCTTCATTTTGCTTTGTGATAGGTTAAGAGTGTCGATAAAGGTCCAAAGCTGGGGAGGGGCAAATTTATAAATTGCTCAACAAAATTCAAAGCAAAGGAAGAGATTATAAGATTATGAAACTCTCTAAAGTTTGAGAAAAATATAATGCAAATACTGAAAGTAGAGACGGGATGAAAACCTTGTAAATAAATACGAATACTCTGGAAATGTATGAAAACGAATACACATTTTTTCAAATATATTTGAATGCAAATACTTTAACCCTTTACCTAACATGAAAAGCAGACAACACTTGCAAACAAAATTCTTGAATAACTTTTTTTTTTTATTTTTTGTCTGAAAACCATAAGTTATGACCCCTTTTTGGAACGAGCTCGTTCCAAAGAGGGGTCATAACCTATGTTTTTGAGACAAAAAATTAAAACATAATGAAAATTAATTGGCGATTTTTGTGAATAGCGCTGGCCGGTTTGATACGTTACGTTGAGTAAAGGGTTAAAATATATTGAAGAATACATTTTTGAATATTGGAAAACGTTTTGAAATTAGAATTGTTTAACAAGACTTTCGAGTTCTTCAGGGTTGTAGCCACTTTAAATGAAGTAGAAGTGGGTGGGGTGAGAGAAGAACGGAAAATATTTTTCATCTCTTTTTTTCACATCGTGCTGTTATATGTATGAAGAGGGTGTATACTGTATGGGGGAAGGTCCGGATTCTTCCCCAGGGTAAACATTAGCTTTTCATGGAAACTAGAGCATCCCAAGTTCATTTTTAAGGTTTAATTTATCAGAAAGTGAAGAGAAAACTATAATAAACTGACTCAATGAATATCAAGGTGAGAATACAGAAACTAAGGTCAGGGATTTCGGAGACACGAATAGTATATAAGGTTGGCATTTTCCAGGAAAAGAGGAGAAACTCGACCCCTATCCACAGAACAACAGTAAGTCCGAATTGCTATTTATTTCAATTTCATTTGTGTGTAATTATTCCCCTCCCTCCAGCGCCTTTTTTGTAGACGTAATAACAGTTCGAATTACTTTTATTTCAACTTCATCTGTGTGTGATTATTCCCCCACACCACGTGGCAACGCATTTTTCTCTTGACGTAAGAGCAGCCAGCTTATTCCCCCACCCCGTAGCAACGCCGTTGTTCTACACGAAAGATCATCGAATTACTGTTTATTTGAACTTCATCTGTGCCAACGCTGTTCTTCAACGCGGAAGAACAGCAAGATCGAATTACTATTCATTTCAACTTCATGTGCTCCAAAAAAGTAAATATTGACGGCTCTTCGTGCGGTTTGCGACGTACTGACAAGGTACCTTCAAATTTATGTGTGCAGTCCTCAAATGAAATTTCTAAACCAAACAGAGGTTTGTACAATGCAACACGGTGTTAAGAAATGTAAGGTGGCAAAATTCGCGTCCATTTATCTTTCATACATGTACATTTCCTGGGACATGATGATTATTTATTTATTGCAGTCCTGTGGTGGTAGATGAATGATAATACCCGTATCAGATACAGATTAGTTGAAGAGAGCAACAATATCTCAGGCCCGTAGTCGGACTATACCAAGATTACAGAGGTGAGTATCCACCTCACGTCGGTGAGTTGCTAAGTGGTAGGTCAATGCATCCCCCATGACTCCTTTGCACATGACCAAAATGTTTTCTCGCCGAAGTTTGTAAACTTTTACGGTTCACAGGACGCCCGCTCCAGAATTATAACCGTATACATAGATTACGGTTTTATTCGCGATAACATATGGATATCCATTACATCAGGTAGCGTGTGTTCATGTATTATCGTGGACAGTGCCTCTGCCCTGGTCTCGGTGCTTGTGAAAAAAACTTGAGTGACCAAAAATATAGGGGTAGGCTTCTGGCTTGCCCCTTCCATCTCTCTGGATCCGCCCATGATATATAACTTCAAGAAACTCCGACATATAATCTGAAATGTTGGAATGTTATCTAAGCAGCTGAACTTTATGCCCCAACCGCAAGTTGCATTTTGTTCATTTGTTACAATTTAACTGAGAATATCAGCAGGGAATCTTCAAATCATAAGAAAATATTTTATGTGAAACACAATTAAACAACGTCAACAAAGTATACAAAGGCACAGAAAGCATCCGAGGGTAAGGGTCGGAGTATCAATAAGCGTTCTCGACCCTGGATATGAGTTACGACCGGGAGTTTACAACGTATAATAAATCGAAATTTGGAGCTCAGTAGTATTGCCATTATATATCCATTTACCTAACATGAAAAGCAGACGACACTTGCAAAAAAAATTCTTGAATAACTAATTTTTTGTCTTAAAACATAGGTTATTACCCCTCATTGGAACGAGCTCGATGAGTTCGTTCCAATGAAGGGTCATAACCCTGGTTTTTGAGACAAAAAATGAAAAAAATAATGAAAATTAATCCGCAATTTTTGAAAATAGCGCTGGCCAGTTTTAGCCGTTACGTTAGGTAAGGGGATATAGCCCCTTGAGTGGAGCAGGGTGCCATTTGTAGTACTAAAGCATTGCAGATACACCTCGATCCTCGTCTCTTTCGCGCTACAAGACGCCATCGGCAATGCCTTAGCATTGCAGATGGCGTCTTGTTGCACCCAGGGGACGACTCATATCAATACTATTGTATTAAGTGTCACATTACAATTTATGATACGTTGTAAACTGCCAGTTTTAACACATACTCAGAGTCTAGTGCCCTTTTAATGCCCCTTCCCATTAATTCTCCTCGGATGCGTTCTACCCGTTTCTGTTCCGTGTAAGTGTGGATATGTCACGTGGGCATTTTCACTTGATATGGCCTTGAGATTTGTGAAAATAACATACACGCAGGTCTGTGTTACTGTTTTCTGGGGTGACTGTATCTGTGTTTCTGGACGTCATTGATGTCTTGTTTACATCCCTGAATTTGTCTTCTTGCTGAGTAACGTTTTCCTGTGTGATATTCTCATTTTCATTCGCTATCAGTTATCATCATAACCTTAGTACAGGTGGGGACGTGGAGACAGCGGGGTTAGAAGGTGTCCCCCTAATCCCGGCGAAATTTTCAATAGTTAGAAATTTTAGTCTCAGACCACCAACGGTTGGAAATGTCGGACAGCTCAGGCCACATGGTTGTAGATTTCGTGGTATATTTTATTATATGCGAGCCTGTGAATTATCGGAAATTATCTAAAAGATATTTCTCGATATCCATCCACTCGATGGGTATCGGGATGTCGAGGAATATCCCTCAGTACCTTCCTAAATTATGTAGGGCTATGCACATCACGCCACCGTGAAGGAACGATCAGCTGATCTTTGGTATTGTTTTGAAACGTACGCAATTGGGGGCGAATGGGGCTGAAGATTGTGCAATAAAATGTCTCGTAGCATATAAAAAAGAAAATTTACTCTAATTTTCTCAGTACCTGGAATTATCTCACGAGTGTGGACCTGAAAGTTTTATTTAATAATATTTTCAGATTCACACGATGATTTTTAGCTCAACTTTGACGTAGTCAAATTTGAGGTTATGCCATGGCCCATCGTCCGTCCGTCCGTCTGGACGTCTGACCGTCCGTCAACAATTCAATACGGCTCAGGCTAGAGGCCGTATTTATGAACTGATCTTTCTGAAACTTCTTGGGTACATTTGTTATCACCGTGGGGCGAGAACGAGTGTTTTAGGGTGCGGTCCAAAATTTAGCATGGCTGCCTTCGGCCATTTTATACCGAAATTAGATGCAATCAGTTTTTTTGTACAGAACTTCTAGGACTACGTTTGTTATCATTATGGGATGGTAACAAGTGCTTTTGGACTCGGACCAAAATTCAAAATGCCTGTCATATTTACGAGAATTGTGTGTATTACATTTTTTGTACAGAACCTGATTGTTTATGTCCGTAATGTTTGCTATAAATTTATTGGATGCCTTTGTTATCACTGTGGGATGAGAACAAATATTTTTGGGTTCAGTCAGACTCACTCGGGGACTCAAAAAGGGAGATCATTAAAAATCTTTTCCAAAAACACCAGACAAAATAATGTTTCTTGAATTCAGCATCCCTAGGATGTGTATATTTAAATGTCTTGAAGCCAAGTCCCTGTGTTAATATTTGGTGTTGTTTGGGGAGGGTAAACATTATTAGCACAACCCGATTTTCTATTTCTATTGAGAAAAATAAAACCTCCTCACCCAAGGGAACCCTATGAGCTGAAGATAAAAAATTAAATACCTATATTTTAAGAAGGACTGGACAAATATTTATTAATTAGTATGAATCAACCTTAGAAGGGTTTGAACCAAACAGATCAAAACAATTGCTAACATTTGGCTTATGGTGCACCATACAAGGATCCCCATTGTAACATTAACCCCATGGAGATTTCTTTTCTAGTTTACCATCTAACTGTCACCCACTTTTACAATACTTTACCTGTACATTTGTTGCAGGCTACGCCAGTATTTATGTTCACACCTTTACAATACTTTACATGTACCTTTGTTATCAGGTCATTACCTGGATGTGTGTCATTGATGTATCACATACTATACGTGTACATGCCTTACACAAGGTGAGCTACAGTGTCATTGACACTTTCATTTTTTTTCATTAGCTTCCTAAATGACGGTATGCTTCTATGCATGACGTCGCCTTGAACGTCGCCTTGAGAGAACGGTCAGCATCTTTTTATTATTGTCTTGAAACTGTTTGCAGCCGAATTGGGCTGAATATTGCGCAGTAAAATGTCACGTAGCACACAATAAAAAGAAAATCTACGCTGTTTTAGTGAATATCGGGAATTATCTTATTTGTGTGGACCTGAAAGTATTATTTTTAACTCGCGCAAGCGCTCGTAAAAAACATAACTTTCAGGTCCACATTCATAAGATAATTCCCGATATTCAATAAACCGGTGCAGATATCCTCTATTATATATGGCTTCTAGCCTTCTACCAGACATTTAGTGATGTTTGAAGTTTGAACCACATTTCAAGGGATTTCCCAACTGGAGTAAATGTTTCCTTCCTTGGGTGCAAAACGGTTCCATCAGCAATGCTCTAGATTTTTGTACCCACGAGACAATTTCCAACTCTACAATCCAAAAGTCATAGATTGCGAACGCAAGAGGAGAGGGCGGATTCGGATAACTTCAGCAGTTGGGCATTTGCATGTAGCAGTTGGAAATTTCTCAACCAAGAAGGGGGATGAGGTACAAGTGATTTTCTCAAAAGTTGGAAATTCAGATGTGGCATCCCCTTCCCTGAACCAAGATCCTTAGACACGTCCTGAAGTACCAGATTGTCTATCAATGCATTTGGTATGATTCCCACACCCTGTCTCGATCATGTTATCATTTGTATGAGTGCATGTGTTTTAGTCTTAAAGAAATGGTCTGTTAGAACGTCAGAAACACCCCAACGCGCATGCGCATGACGATCACCGAATTTCTATTGTAAATTAAATTCAATTGGCTCTAACAGAATTTGAATTGATTCTTTAGAATGCCAGTTTTCTGCCCGAGTTGGTTTTATTTGTATGGGTGTAATTATATCCACAGTGATTTGAGGAAGCCATTCTGAGATTTGTTCCAACGCGATGGAATGGGCGCCGAGTCACCTTTGAAAAACTTTAAGTTGTTATACGCAACAAAAATTGAAATAGCACTTCCGATTCAAGCGTTTGTCTTTTTTGCCGGAGAAGGAATGAGGAGGAAGGAGATAAAAATTTTAAGCCGGATTAAATTTAAATTAGGGATTCATTTTTAATTGATTTAAATTAGGGATAAAATTTTAATTATGAATTAAATTATAATAAAGGATTTTTTTCTATTTATTTATGGCAAAACTTGGGTTTTGTTTATTTTTCTTTGTACCACGCACCTGACCTTGAACGTGTCAAGAGTTGTCAGCAATGCTAACATAAGCTAATTCATTTGTCGGTGCCATGTTGTTAGCAGGGTCATAGGTACGTCCTGGCAACCATTATAGTAGTTGTCAGCAACGCAGTGCTTGGCGGTATGTGAATCAATATCACATTTCGTCGAAAACGTTTGCACCTGGGAGGGTGTAGGGGGGGGGGGGTTATAATATAATTTGTCGCCAGTCCCATTGGGTATGGCTATGAATGATATCTTGTCAGCACCAACGGAGTCTCATCTGCGAATAGGTATTCCTTGGGAGATACATTTCCAGCTAAAAGTGTATCAAAACGTGTGTTTTATTGACCAATAAAATATATAGGCAATATACCGAAAAATTGAGCTGATTCCGATATCATGGGGATATAGAAAAACCGAACAGAACCAATCGTTGAATACCGAAACCGTCTGAATTTTCAAATTTTCCTACATTCGCTGTTTATAAGTCCCTGTTGAGGCTTGATAACAGTTGAAAGATTCATTTTCATGAAAAAAGTAACTGATTTTCTTTTCTGTTTTGTCAACCCTCAAGGACTGGGCAACCTCCTGAACTCCTACTAGACTACAGCCAGTACATGTCCAATTGTTTAGCAGTGATGTCTAGTCAAGTCTTGGCTGCCTTAACAGGCAACCAAGACCTGACAAGAAATCTCTGCCCAGGTGTTTTGTCTATTGGCAGTAGGACCTCCTAAAGATGACATGGGTGGTCAGGGCACATGCTGCAAGATCACAAAAGTCTGGAATATGTCTTTAAACATTAGATGCGCTTAGAAAACGTCATAAAATTATTGTAGATATGATTTGTTGTCGTAAAAGAATGTCACTGCTGAGCTCATTTGCAGTGACATTTTTTGCATTGTGGTAGAATGAACTACAACACCTATTCTGTTTTTCCTGGTGCGAATTCCTCTTTGGTACTATCAGTCAAGTCAGCCAAATACCCGACCGATACCGAGGTATATCCCCCTAAAATAACCGAAACCGATACCGAACTCAAACTTTCCAACACCGCCCATCTCTACCATCGTATACCCACATTGTTAATCGGGATTAAGTGTCTTACCTAAGAGTACAACACAGTTACCACTGGTCAGAATGAAACTGCCGACCTGTTAGTTTAAAGTCCAATGTTCTAACCACTGATTCACCGCGTCCCTTGCACAAGGCATACTTTCCGTGTGCGGGGTGTTCTGCAAAAATATATAAGTATTAGTTTGTCGAGATACTGAAAACTTATAACCCTTAACTGGTTGAGGGCTCGATTATTTTTGGTGATATGAATTTGTTACTCAAAATATGTTCTATTACAAATTATTGGAGAGTGCCCACTAGGCACTCTCCGGTAAGTTGTAATAAAACAAATTTATATAACCAAATTATTAGTTGAGTTTGACGAAATATGAAACAAGAGCAAGGGAAACGTTTCCTTCTAGCACTCAATCCCTTAATCAAATTGTGTGCCTCACGGTACAGCCACTTCCTTAGTGTAAAGCATGTCGTTCTGTCTTTTAGGAAATAGCTAGTGAATGAATATACCTGACCTTTTGCGTCAAATGTAGAACGTTATACACGTCTTATTTAGTCCCAATTCAACGCGCAGTAATCAGACGATCGTATCGAACAGACCATTATCTTACTGATGAAATAATTTCTCCTCGGACAAATTTAGGTGTAAGTTCGTGTAACTGCTTTGTCGCATTGAAACTAAATCAAGTTTGTCCATATACTTGTGTTAAAATTTTGTTGAAAAGAAAATATGTCCATAGAATGTTTTTATTTGGTCGATACGAAGGGTAAAACATTCTTTATACCATGCTCGCCAATATTACTACCTGTGAAAAGCCTGTATGTTAAATTTTAGCTTTTAAACCCACTACCGGTGTGAAGCTTATACTGCAGTTAAAAACATTTACATCTAAAGTCGGAAGTTCATTCAACTTGACCTTTGACGTGACTCAATTTGCCATCTTCGATACATTCAGACTTCGCGATGTTTCATTCAAACATACGACATTTTGCGGTACTGTCTACAACGTGCAATGACTTATTAAGTTACAAATACCTACAATTAAATATTTAAAATAAAATTTAAGAATTGTTAATAATAATTTGACAGAAAAAGCAAGGTAAATTCAATCAACTTTGACGATATGTCTAGCTGTCAATCAAGTATTCACATACAGCCGGTAGTACTGCCCACCGGTGCAGGTGGAGACAAAACAAACCCGTGTGTTTGCGATAGAAAGTGTAGTTTTTTCTCCATTTTAAGTGACAAATTCTATTATTTTTTAAGACCACGGGATAAATAAAACAAATAGGTATTAGGGCCGGGTAAACAGACTCGACCCGCTGGTAGAATAAGGGTTTTAACCACTCGGCAAGCCGAGTGGTTAAAACCCTTATCACACTCGTGGTTTAAATCTGATTACCGACCCTAGTACCTATTTATTCTATACAACTCAAGGTTTGCTAAGCACCAAGTATATCCAACTACCTGTGTTACGTTTCAGTTGAAATATTGTAATGAAAAGTGTATATATTTTTTATTTAATTATATCTTTAATGATTTAAGTACAGAAATTAAGATTTTATTTGTGTTTGACATTATTGTTTAGCTTTTGAATACGATAACTATGGAAAATGGATATTATTGGTGAAAGAGGAAATTTTTCAATTAGCCAAAATGTTGACGGAGCGAACTGGTATGGGTTCAATATCGAATATGAGACCCATTACTGTTAATTACAGCTTGACAACACCTTCTCATGCTCCCAATCAGGTTGTTCCGTTCTTGGACCAGCATGGCCCCAAACTCCTGGACACTTCTTGGCTGGACTGGACGGGTTGAAATTGCAAGCTGCAACTCATTCCAGACATGTCCGATTGGATTGAGGTCGGGGGATCTTGCTGGCCAGTCCATGCGCCCAATCCCCTTCCTCTGTCGGTACTCCCCGACAGCATGGGCAACATGAGGACGGGCATTATCGTCCATCAGAATGAATTTATCACCCACTGCACCTGCATACAATCTGACGTGGACATCCAAGATCTCATCAATATACCGTTGTGCAGTCAATGTACCACGTTCAAGGACACAGAGCTCTGTACGTCCATCCCTGCCTGTTCCGCCCCAGACTATGATTGACCCTCTACCATAGCGGTTATGCTCAGCAATGTTGGCTGCATGGAATCGCTCTCCTGGTCTTCTCCATACCCTAGAACGCCTATCTGTGTGGTCTAGGCAGTACCTTGACTCATCTGTAAAAAGGACAGGTCGCCAATCTTCTCTGGTCTATCCAACATGGTCCATGACCCATTCATATCGTGCCTGGCGGTGGTTCTGGGACAGCGGATTGCGAATACATGGTCTTCTCTATCGGAGACCACATTCGTGCAACCTTGCCCGGATAGTCTGCGTCGAAACATTTACCCCGGATGCATTCTGAAGGTCACTGCGAAGCTGGGTTGCTGTGGCAAAGCGGTTCCTACGGGCCTGAATGATCAAAAACCGGTCTTCAGCTGCAGATTTTACCCTGTCTCCGCCACCACCATGCTGTCTTACTGGTGTGCTATACTCCTGAAATTTTGTCCAGGCTCTGGTGATCACCGTATGGTGCACACCAATGGCTTCACCAACCTGACGATTGGTAGCCTCTTGCTCCACCATCCCTACAGCCCGCCACATTTCTGCTTCAGACAAATGTCTTCTTACATTTGCATTTGCCATATTCAATCATTAAATCACAAGGGTGTGTGTTGAAATGAAGATTGAATACCCTACACCAGTCATGTACATATAGACAGTACACGAAAACATCATGGAAATCAAGGGGTACATGCTTTCCATGACTGTCACCAAAAGTCTACCTGTCAAGAGAGCTAATGAAAACACTGGGGACCATCTGAATACATTCCTCAATCATATCCACCAAAAATATCGCAAATATGTCACAAGCAAATTTCACAATGATGTGTCAAATATTTGGTGCTCAGCAAACTTTGAGTAGTATTTATATAAACACTTGCATTACAGCATCCATTCTGTATCAACAGTAAACTTCACGATTACATACGGGGACAATGAAAGGATTATTAAGGCTGCCTCCACCCGTAAATCTGTCCGACACGAGGTGACCCTGGCTGTCGAATGTGTCATGAAATCCAATAAATAAATAAATAAATAAATAAATAAATAAATAAATAAATAAATAAATAAATAAATAAGCTCTGTCCTATGTATTTTCGTTTCACTCAGTGTTCGTTTTACCTAACATCTTATTCAAATATACTCGTTATGCACTTGATATTTCTTTTTTCGTTTTTACAAACTCAAATTTAGGCTGAATGTGACATTGACTAGCCGGGTCATCTGGTTTTCGTTGAATGAAACCAATTGGATTTATTTTTTATTCATTGGAATTTTGAATATTTCAATATTCAACTATTAAAATTTACTTAGTGGTGTTATTCTATAAACGGGGTTTCCGCACTATTTATTTATTTATTGTTGTTTAAGGTCACATACTTATGCATAATGGCTAATCATGACCGTGACAGTTTTACGGGTGGAGGAAGCCGGAGTACCTGGAGAGAACCATCGAGCAACGACGAGCAGCTGCCTGCTCCCCAACATCGTAACTCCGCACTGCAGCACAGGCAGGGTTAGATTGGTTGAAGACATGCGCACCATCGACGTGCCGTACGCCTTAGTACACAGCGTCATCGTTCCCCCGTGTGGACAGTCGGGTTAAGTGCTTTGCCCAAGGACACAACGCGGGAGTCCGAATCGATCGCTCAGACGGTCACCCATCCGAGGACAAACCGGGCTCGACGTTGCTTAACTTCGGTGATCTGACGAGAACCGGTCGTCTCAACGCCACCGCGCCCCCGGTTTCCGCACTTTCAACGAAACAGTTATTGGATGAGAGAATGCACTAATAATACTTATTTCTATACATTTTGAATATTTGAATTTGAATTTGATTATTGTTGCATTTTTCTTTTTATTGGGGGACTCTTTACTTGTGCTCATTGACGAAATGGTCAGAAAGCATGTCCAACGTTTTAAACCTGTAGACTGTAGCTGATATAACTAGGAGAAATGAGTACAGTGAGTACAGGTGGATGGGCGGAAGGACGGACTGACGGAGAACATTTCTATGGTTTCTACCCCCTTTGTGTCGTGGACACAAAAGAGGAATCCGTGTCAGTTGTGATTAGTTCAAACGAGAGTCATTGTTCTTCGTTTACTGTGGTAACCGGACTCTGTAAAATAGGACCCGGTAACCAATGTCTGGGATAGAAGTCCTCTCCAATGAGCAATGTGGGTGTAAACAATTGGCTGGACTTGACTTTGTATCAATGTTACAGTCTTGTTTAGCCATTGTGCAGCAATATGTGACCTTAAACACAAATAAATAAATAAATAAATAAATAAATAAATAAAAAAATAAATAAATAAATAAATAAATAAATATTTCTTCGTCCCCCAATGAAATAATATCAGTTTCTATTAAACCAAAGGGAAAACTCTCTTTATTTATTATGTGAATGTTTTTTCAGATTTCAGGAAAGTTGTCATTCAACATGGAGAAGTATGAAGAAGGAAGTAGATTGTTTTTGTATGTGATGGAGTGTTTCGCAACATTAGGAGGTCTCCTATTCGGTTACGACATTGGGATTATATCAGGATCTTTGCTCTTAATCAAGAAAGATTTTGATTTGAGTAATGTGTGGCAGGAGGCGATTGTTAGCGGATCTATTGGATCAGCTGCAGTGTTTTCGTTGATTGCCGGTTTTTTGAATGACATCTTGGGAAGGAAGAAAGTAATACTTTTGTCCTGCTCCGCCTTTGTCGTGAGTGCAGTGTTGATGGGTGCCGCTGTTAATAAATACATGTTGTTAGCAGGTCGAATAGTTTCCGGAATAGGATTAGGTAAGTTTTCTTTATAAAATAAAGAGTTCTCAAAATCATCATATAATCGTATCAGATTAACTTATAGAACTCCTGAAAACACTTCTGTGTAGCTACTGCTACACCACTGAAATTACTTCCAGGAAAGTCCTTTCGGCAAGATTTGAAAACAAAATTGTAATGGCGGAAGACAGAATTGGAATTTATCTTTCGTAACCACCGATTTCTGTACAGCTCGATTGCTTTAATACTCATCGGTCACCAAAAGAATGATATTCTCAACCGCTACCATCCAAGGAAATATTTATAACTAACGCGTATTTTAACCCTTTGATACTTTTGTACGTCTTATGACGTATGAAATCAAACGGCGCGTTGATACTTTGTGACCATTTGTTTTGTTATTATTTTTCGATTTTTTAAAGTTTTAACCTCAGTTCCTATTTTCTCCCAAACAGTGCTCAGTGAAAATCGTTGAGCCAAATGTTATCACAGCTTAAAATACTAATATAATCCTGCTGTCAAGACTTCTTAACTGGTTGAGTGCTAGAAGCCACTATCAAGGTTTTCAAAAAATGAGGATACTAGAGCAAAAGTTTGATTATATTTCATATTCAGTCAAACACAAATAATATTTTGTTTATATATTTCCTTGCTTATATTTCATATTCAGTCAAACACAAATAATATTTTGTTTATATATTTCCTTGCTTATATTTCATATTCAGTCAAACACAAATAATATTTTCTTTATATAAATTTGTTTTATTACAAATTATTGGAGAGTGCCTGTGGGCACTCTCCAATAATTTGTAATAAAACAGGTTTTGAATAACAAGTTCAGACCACCAAAAATAAACTAGCCCTCAACCAGTTAATCACTAATGTGAAAAATATCTTGTTATTTGTATTTTCCGACGTTTGACGTCGCATTTTGAAAAACGTTGAAGAAACTGACTTCCCAGTTACGCTTGAACGTCAGGATAATTAAAGTCTCAAAGGGATAATTGTTATTGACCACAAATAAGTGCCAAGATTGGAAAGTTGATACAGAGTAACTGGTTTTCCAGCCAGGTAAACACCATGAAGTCAGATGAAGTGAAAGTTGTTATGCAGTGACTACAGTCACAGCGCAACAACTTTCACGTCATCAAACGTCGTGGATTGGGAGGAGTTACTGTGCTGATTGACTTGACGCCAGCTTGAGGATGGGGTGGCAGACTGAGTGGTGATGTTTTTCTCTGACGTTCCGGCAATCCAGTTTTGAGATCACCGTTCGTAATGCACAGCATATTCTGGTTAATTTGTTTATCCGATGAACAGCTAGCAGAGTCTGAACAATCCTTTTAACGGATCTCGGGAATTTTTCAGAGTCTTTTGGGGGAACTCCGATTGGGTACATTGTGGGTGTCAAGTGCGTTGTCATAGTAGCCCTGGTGATCGACAGTGTAGCGATGTCATTGTCATGGGTGGTGTTAGTTCGCATGCGCAGTGCGTCTTAGGGTGATACCTGTTTTCGGCGTCTTTTTTGTTTGATGGAGGCCGCCACCTTTGATTTTAGTTCCTAGGGGGCCGAAAATTCTATAACAGAAAGGGGAAGTGCTTGAAGAGAATGTTAGATTCAACAGGACTACTTTGAATTCCCGGAAACAAAAAATACGCAAATGGAAACTCCCAACACACACTCTGGAAATACGCCATCTTTCATGGCCCTCAATTTGCATGGATATTACGTAGTGCTGTGCGGTCATAAATAGAGTGGGTTGTCCCTCGATTCAAGAATTCTTTTGCTGGCTCGGAATTCTCGTGTTTTACCATCCTCAACTTCAGATTCTACCTATTATATACCATATTCTCTCCATTCCTGGACATATACTATATTCCCTCCATTCCTGGACCTGCCCTATGCTATGAATACGATCTGTCCGCGTCTAACTCTTCATGGCTATGCCTGGCTATTCATAACTATGTATGGCTCTGTATTTACCTCTATCCTCGACCAAGTCTTAATAGATTTAGTCAGTCCGCTCCATTCACTGTTGTCCATATTCAGTTCTCTCTAAATTGTAGGTAACCCATCTGTGGGATATGCCTGTGCGGTTCTATTTCACAATGTACACACAGCATGCAACACATTGGCACTCACCGTGTGTGCCGACATGTACTTGTGTCCTAGTGCAGGATGTACGCACAGCACTTGCAGCACATGGACACATGCGACATCTACCATCCCGGGGTTCTTGGTTCCTCTACCTCTGTCTGACTCTGTTACCCCAATTCCCCAAATGTGCTTGTGTGCTAGTAAACGGCGTGTAAGAATGTGAACACGTCACATGCGCGCATTTCGGTATCCTACAATCCGGTCCTACCTTCGAGTATTTCAGGATATATCAGGGTATCTCGGTTGCGAAGGTATACAAAGTGGTTAAGCCTAACTTCTAGTTAATTTCTGTTCTGGTCGTCATTGAGTGTACACATGTTCCCGTTTCCGTGCGGAAACACGTCCAAGGTGTCTTCGAAGAATGCAAAGAGACACGAGAAGAAACAGCGTTCCATGCAGAATCTAGAACACTGCAGTTTATTTTATGAGTTTTTGTCAGTAATCCATTAGTACTGTGAGATCTAATAATCTGTTGGAAAGGGCTCACAGTGTGTTACATCACAGTGTTTCCTCATCAATAACGCAGGATTTTATCATCATTATGAAATATAATCATGGATCTTGAAAAGTTAACTAATAAATAAAATGGCAATTCGAGGCAAGATATTTGGTTAACACCTTGTAATGTATAGTACGTGGAGAGTGGATTGTAACAAAATCACCCGCGGAGTGGCGTTATCACCCAAAGTATCATTTTCAAATTCTGTACATATGGACAAACAAAACAAGCAATGTTTCTGCCAATGGACCTCCGGGTTTAACCCGGAGGTTCATTGGCTGAAACTTTGTTTGTGCTTGTTATGCTTTGCAACAAATTTGCAATTATTGCTTGGGTGGAATCTCCACTCGACGGGTGATTTAGTGATAATACACTCTACACGTACTGTAGGCGAGCGAAACATCACTCACCTATGTCTTTTAGGTGAATGGCAGGCGGACAAAAACGGTCGCTCGCACAATCAGTACAGCCCTGTGCTGAGTTATGATTTTATATTAATCAATATAAAAAGAATTCTGTTACGAAGGGGTTGACTGGTCTCTCACATATTGTGTACAATGCTGCGGAAAGTGTAAAAAGGATGTGCACGACACGAAATATTCAACTCCATTTCGACAGTTAACCAGTAAAAGACAAGTAGAATCACCGCTACAGATATTGTGATCAAGAATTCTCAAGAAGCTATACACGCAAAAGAAACAAAGTCGGTTATTTTACCAAGTGGTAAAAGAAGACAGAAGACGGCAATTACTCACCAAAGAACGCTGCAATAGATAACAATGAACGGAAATAGTAATCTTTTGCGATTTCTTTCTCAAATTGGCAGATGAGAAACGAAGACAGTGTACTCTACCCAATTGCATTCATTAATTCATTAAAAATTGTATGTCCTATCAGTGATCTGAACGCAGTGGCTACCTACCCGTCCACCACATTGGGCTGGAAGGTAGCCAATATGTTCAGATCGCTGAAGTAATCAATAGCTGTGTTTCAATCCATTGAACTGTGGATCACATGATCAACCATCAACAGCGTAGGTTGGCCACTTTCCGATTCAGTTGAAGGTAAAGTGCTATTGCGAACGGTGTACAGGTTACGCAGTTTGAAACCCCATAACCTCCCTCTCATAACCTGAAAGACCGTTCGCGAATTATTTCCAGGTCTGTAAATGTCAGATTGGAAGAAGAGTGGAATGGCTTTTTCGGAAACAATACTGGTGTTTGTAAAGATTGGTGAAGTCATTCAGAAAAGCATAGTCTTCTTCAAAACAATTTTTCAAGACCTTTGGAAAAAACTGGAAGAATACTTATCGGTCAGAAATTTCCTATGTCGTTTGTTTTGCCTTCTTTGAATATCGGTATTACTTTTGCAGTTTTCATTTTTTTCTGGAACTTCATCTTGACAGAATGTCAAATTAAAAATGTTAACCAGGAGGTTGGCGACTTCAGACCTGGCCTCCTTTATAATTCACGTTGCGAAGTCTCGATAATCCGCATTATTTCTCCCTTTCAGTTTGCCGGTTTTTGTGATAATTTTGTGTTTCCATGCCGTGACAATGAAAATGTATTGGGATGACTCCATATTTATAACTGGATTAGTGGAAAGTCAGCGCAAAACGCCCCCCCCCCCCCCCCGGCCCACCAGATGGCGTTAAGTCAATCAAAACGGTAAGGGCTTAAAAGTAATGACATTCGATGACGTGAAGCTCTTGCGCTATGACTGTAGTCACAGCGTAGCAGCTCTTACTTCATCAAAGGTCACGGTGTTTATCGGCACGAAAATTAATAACATTGTATCTACTTTCCAATTCCGACATGCGTTTTCTGTCAGTAATAACTAAAATGTGTTGTAAATATTCAATTTTTATTACTTTCCAAAGTGGGATTTACTGGGATTTCCGGGTTTGATTATAAACGATTACTTCACAAGTGAATTATGCAATCAACAATTGTGTCATGTATCCGCGCGCGCAAAAGGCAAAAGAAGACGCTTTGCCAAGGGTGTAATAGGGACTTCATTGTTTTTTGTATTTTTTAACCCTTCACCTAACATGAAAAGTAGACGACACTTGCAAAAAGAATTCTTGAATAACTATTATTTTCATTTTATGTCTCAAAAACATTGGTTATGACCCCTCATTGGAACGAGCTCGATAAGGGGTCATAACCTATGTTTTAGAGACAAAAAATGAAAAAATAATGAAAATTAATTAATGATTTTTGAGAATGGCGATGGCTGGTTTTGGCCGTTACGTTAGGTAAAGGGTTAATAATTATCGTTAATAATGAAAAGTAATAAACCGAGTAATCGCTGGACTGGACTGGTTACGTGAAATAATTCATTCGAGGCGAGGGACTATATTGTAAAACACTCGTGCGCATTCGCGCACTCGTGTTTGTACAACGTCCCTCACCTCTCATGAATTATTTTACGTAACCAGTTCAGTCAAGCGATTACTCTTTATGTATTAGCACGAAAAATGTGCACATCATCAACATATTCATTTTTTCAGATATCAAAATGTGCTCCTAAATAAATGGTCTAGCGTCCCTGGGCTTCCCCTCCTGCAAGCGGGTATCTCCTTGCCAATTTCGCAAAGAGTATGCCTTGCAGGAGAGGGAGGTTCTGGGTAAACGCTACATGTTGATTCACATTACAGGGCATAATTTGCATCTCGCTACATAGAAATGCTGAGCTAAAAACTTCTGATGATTGATCGAAGCCAGGACTTTGTATGCAAATTATTGCCTAGTCACACATTTTTACATTTTGCCTGATAACGTTGAATATTGTGGAATGCATAACAGTGCGACTGATCACCGTCGTTCTGTTGTGTATTCTATAATGTTCAGCGTTGCTGACGTTAATATCGACTGAACAACCTTGTTCTATTTGGGGTGGAGCACAATACACTCATCCATGCCTGGTAGGACCATGATGACCGTCCCAATTTATGAATTGCAGCCCATCACCGTCACCGGCGTACCTTTTTGTACGGGAAGTTTATCACATAGCTTGATTATCGAAGGCGAGAGGGAGGGAGGGAGGGAGGGAGGGGGAGAGATTTTCGTTTATACTTTACTTCATGTAAATGGAAAAAAGTAATGAAATAAAATCAAATTGGACAAATCAGCGATTGCAAAGCGTCGGGAACACGAAAACCTTCGAGAAATTTGTTTCTTTGTTGAGCATTGTTTATTGCAACTTGCGCCCCACCTAAGTTGGCTGTCGTGGAGAGACCTTTTAGAAAGTGACCAATGAGTGTTCGAACATTCTAGTTGTTTAGAGACCAGAGGTGTGGCCGGGGACGTGGATAGAGGTTTCCGATTTGGGGTGTGGGTAGTGAATTTCCAACGAGGGGCGGGACCGGGAGGGGGAATCCCCCTCCCACTTCCTCCCCTAGTTGGCAATTCACTACCGAGAAAGATTTTGAAAATGAAGCCATAAAAGGGGGCATAAAATTGATTCAAGTAACTGAAATACCAACACATTTATGATAGAATTATCAGGTTATTATTATTTGGTATTATTCTGGGAATTGAATATGCGCTGAACGAATGCTCAAGCTGAGAACTTTGAGAAATTCACACTGTCCTAACATTAAATAAAACCTTATGCTGGAATGATCAATTTTCAATGTTTCATCATTTTGTAACTGTGAGTGATGGAATTAACTCGAGATAACGATTTTACATGATGTGATTTTCTTGAAGTGCATTTCGAGGATATTTTTTTATTATGCTAAGTAAACGTACTATAGAAATCTCGTGCCGACTGACATCGTGCATACTTATGAAGATCGATATTACGTACACTGTAGTTGTAAACAGTAACAGTTAAAATTTTTGCCGATTTGAAACCGAGTTGGGATTTTGGGAAGTAAAGGTGACATCAGCATCGCCAAAGAAGCTCTAAACTCCAGATAGATGGAATGTTCAACTACTCATGGCTTGCCCTCTAAATTTCCACCTATAGGAAGTTTTGGCCAGGATTGGGGAGGTGTGACACTCCACCCCACCCCACCCCACCCCCACCTACTCCCTCCCCCGTCACCACGTCCCTGGTTGTGGCTTCACTCGCGGTTTTATAATTGATTCGAGTTGTTCAAGCTATTGTCAGATACTACCAAACTTTTCAAGACAAGTTGTCAAATGTAGTAACATTATTTTTATTGTGTTCTCAATTTTTGTTATTTTTATTTTATTTTTCGTTTTCAAGGATTCACATCAATGACAGTCCCAGTATATATAGCTGAAACGGCACCAACAAGCATACGGGGACGACTTGTGACCATGAATCAGTTATTTATTTATTGTGGTTTACTCCTCTCAAGTTTAGTGGCAGGTGGTTTTAGCAGCGACAAGAAAAGCGGGTGGAGGTAAGAAATTAGAGCTCAAGTTCTAAAGAATCACGAAGGAAAAATTGGTTCCAGAAGTAAAGGTGTATATAGTGACGGACCAGGCCCGCTCAAAGATGTTCCTAATTTGCTCAAATTATAAAATTATTTTTTTTCCATATGCATCATCACATTTTACAATTGATATTTATTTTACAAACATTATTTTAGTCATAACTGGATGGATATGCGAGCACTCGGCTGGGTTTAACCCTTTACCCCAGGATTCGCCAACATCCGTCCGCGTAATATGCAAATTCAGAAGCTGAAAAAAAATACTATTTTTAAACAAATTTCAACAAACACATATCATGTGACCCCTCTTTGGAACGAGCTCGTCGCGCTCGTTCCAATAAGGGGTCACATGATATGGTTTTGTTGAATTGTTTTTGAAAAATTAAAAAAAATGATATTTAAATTAATAAATTTTGATATCGTCTACGTTGGGTAAAGGGTTAAGGTCATAGCACTGAATGCAGTACAGTCGCCGTGGACTGGTTGTAATCCACGCGTGGGCAGTGATGTCCGCGCATGCCTTTAGCAGGTAATAAAAAATCATCATCAACATTTTAATTAATGACGCACCGAGTTGTACCCGGAGATTCATTAATTAAATGGTTGATGAATATTCATATAATTAGTGACAGGACTCTAACATTACTGTGTCCGTGGAAATATTGCCCACCCGAAAAAAGTGGTGACCAGTTCACAGCGGCCATACTGTACGCATACTATAACTAGTTCAACGGTAGCTTTCTTTTCTGTTATTACTCCTCCAACTTCTACTATAACCACTATATTGGCACTGCACTGTCTTCAACAGCAATAACAACAACAGTCCCTACAAAGTAGTCTAGAAAATATTCAATTTTGACACCCCTCCCCCCCCCCCACGCCGTACAACCCACGATCGGTGGAGCGAACCGGGGGAGGGACGAATTTACGCCATTGTTCCAGAAATCCTCACGCAAGGTAAGTTTACTTTAGTTTGTGAAATTTGAGGATGTTCTTTTCTCTATGTTTTGGGATACACTTTTAAAGTATTTAACGCTCTCCAATTAAGTTTTTGATGATTATTCCTGTAATTAGTGTTTGCAATCTAATATTATTGCGTCCGTGAAAATAGTGCCCACCCCGTGGAAAGTGACCAGTCCACGACGGCCGTACTGTATATTAAGTCGATTTGAATAAGAATATGGCATGGAATAAATTCAAGTTTTCCTTTTTGTTTATGTTAAACATGACAGTGGTGTCTCTTGCAGTTTCTGAAGTTGGACTGTCACAAAATGGGATAGTATGTAGAGTAACACATAGAAACGTGATGTGAAGTAAAACGTCAAAAATGCCGTTGAATAAAAAAAATCCCGAAAACCTCACGTTCTTTTATTTTTTCTCTCTACAAAATATTAAAATTTCGTAAAAATTGAGTGCATTTAAATGTTTTGACATTGACCTCCTATGAAGTCTGCGGTCAGTTCGTCCTTAACCTTTCGAATATCTCAACACAGCAACAGATTTTTAAATGTGTTTTATATTATTGAACATTATTATTTCCCAAATTTTAAAAGGCTAGGCCTCCACATGAAATTAACGTATCTAACCATTCCAGTCTACACTTTCTCGGCACTTATTTTGTATAAACTATGTTGCATCTTAACCCCTTTACCTAACATGAAAAGCAGACGACACTTGCAAACAAAATTCTTGAATAACTATTTTTTTCATTTTTTGTCTCGAAAACACAGGTTACCACCCCTGATTGGAACGAGCTCGCCGAGCTCGTTGCAAAGAGGGGTCATAACCTATGTTTTGGGGACAAAAAATAAAAATATAATGAAAATTAATTGGCGATTTTTTTATAATAGCGCTGGCCGGTTTTGGGCGTTACGTTTGGTAAAGGGTTAACACTTCAAACTTGGCAATGTGTGTGATTATATTTAGTGTTCGTTATTTACAAGATAATAAACAAGAAGACATATATCGTATTGCATGGATCTGTTGCAGTATACTGCTATTATACCACAATGTACTTTGGTAAGACATTCAATGTATCACTAATCGAATGGAACGTTTCTATTTGTGTTTCTTAGATACATGCTCACCTTAAATGGAGTTCCAGCTTTAATTCAGTTTGTGGGATTTCTGTTCTTGCCTGAGAGTCCAAGATGGCTTTTGAAGAAAAAGAGAGTGGGTGATGCAGAAAAGGTTTTGGCGAAAATAAGAAGTACTCCCAATGTCCAAGACGAGTTCAATGAAATACGGGAAACACTGGACGCAGAAAGAAAAATGATGGCCGCAAGTATGATACATCATCATTTTGTTCAGGTTTTTTTTTTTTTTTTTTTTTTTTTTTTTTTGCCCCCAAAGCATACATTGTGCTTTTCTCATTGGAACGAGCTCGTTCCATTGAGGGATCATAAGTTATGTTTTGGGGGAAAAGGGAAATTTTGTAATTATTCAATAAATTATTTTAAAAGTGCCGTCCGCAAGATGTGTTTGGTAACAGAATACCCTTTCATCTTACACAACCCGTGAAGTACAAAATATCACATTTGTTTTACCAGTTAACTCAAAGGTTTCGATTTTAATTCGGAATCAATACTTAGAACACCACACTGGAATGATCTCCATATTTTTATCCAGTACATTTTATTCTGTCCCTCCTTTTATATTGGAAAGTTAATACATTACATATTTCCAGCATTTCTTCAATAGAGCATTGGGTCGCGTCCGGCATAACTATCGTGTCTGTTTAAAATTGTTTCCATTCTTCTGTTGACACAATACACAATCAGACGTACAGAATATCACGTTAGACCTGATCAGGTCAATAAAAAGCATTGTTCAACTCATTGAGCTTAGTAACTTACCGATGGAGGACAATGTCCCTGCCGATATTCTTTCTTAGCCCGTGAAAACCAGGTACTGACCGAAATCAAAAGTCTGTACTAGTTTTAGTACAAAATTTCATCAGACTCGAAAGAGAAAAATGTAAAAACAGATGCAGAAAACGAAACAAAATCTTAGGTATCTTTTCTGTCTTTTTTAAAATCACTGCTTAAAATGAAAAATGTCATTTGAGGCTATTTTATAAATTACCCCGACAATCTGCTTTCCCAAGGCTGTTACTGACTAGTCAGGATTTATTTCGAGTTATTTTTACCTATTTTTCAGAAGAATCCACTCAGTTTACTTTTTATCAACTATTTTTGCTCTCAAGAAACCCAGCCAAATTCTGTATGGAATTGGAGCTGAAACTGTTAAAGAGTTTTCTTGATCGATTAATCACATGGATTAACCTTGGTGAACCGATTAATCAGTTGCCTTAATAGGTTGCTGAATAATTGCCGCACCGTTGATGATTTACAGCATTAACCCTTTACCCAACGTAACTGACTAGCGCTATATATAAAAATCTCCATGCAAATTTTATTAATTTTTTTGTTTTCAATTTTTGTTTCTAAAACACACCTAATGACCCCTCATTGGAACGAGCTCATTTTGGAGTAAGTTTGTTCAAGCCATCTTGGGTTTGGCAAAAACATTGTCATCAGTTCCATTAGTATACCATAGAGACCGCATCCCTTACCCGAATTTTTTCCAATTCCATATGTAATTTAGGTCTGATGTCTAGATGGGATTTGTCGATTTTTTGCTGAATTCCGTTGAAAAACATAGACGCAAGCTGCCATCTTGGATTTGGCATATAAATTGTCAACAATTTCATTCGCACACTCTGCAGGCCGCACCTGTCACTCGATCTTTTTTCAAATTTTATATTTTATTTTGGTGTGTTGTCTATGTTGTAAATAGTGCTCTGCTTTAACGAGAGTTTAGAACTTCATCTTAGGAATTTGGATTTTTAGTGAGCCTTTCAAATTTTCGTGCATATCATCTTCGCAAAAAAACATATCCTAAAATGTCAGCTGTGCTAGGAAATTCCAACCGTTATACCCGAACGCTGATGTAACGTCATAGAGAGTTATATGATCAAAAATTGAAATGTCTCGGATTTTTTTAAATTTTAATACGTTATAGAACTCATAAAATTAAGAGATAGCTGTTCTTTTTCTTTTTCGGCTTCCTGCCATTTTGGCGTTTATTATTGGGCGCGTTGGCGTTGGCGGTGCCTCTTGGATGACTTTTGAAAATTCGCTTTGCAATTTCAAGACCATCTGGTTGTTATTGTTCTTGTTGTGGCAACACCAGTAACAGTTCAAAGTAGTAGGAGTAGCGGTAGAAATGGGAGTGGTACTTACCGTAATAAATGAACAGTACTGTGATCACAGAGTTTATTTAATGAGATTGCGATCGAGTTTCGACACACTGGCACACCAGTGAGTCATGATTTTATGAATAAATCATTGTGACATCAATTCCGTATCAAGAAAAACAAACGAAAATAGCGACTCACACAGTTCTCACGTATCATTCTGACGGGTGAGACTTAACAGTGTTATATGTATGTGTTAAAAAGCAAAAAGAGATTTTTCACTAAACTGCGACCCATAAATCGAAATTTTTTGTCACTTTTTTGCGGTATTGTTGTAATGGTACAAGTAGTAGCAGTTGTTCTTGCTGCTGCTACATTAGTAATAATTCAAAGGTGTAGCAGTAGAAATAGGAGTGGTGTTAGCAGTATATTAGAAACAGTAATGTCTGTGGTTGTTGTTGTTGTTGTTGTTGTTGTTGTTGTCACAACACTTGCAATAAGTTAAAGTAGTGGCAATACCGTTAATCCTATTGGCAGTGTTAGGGGTCATAACTGTAAAAGTAGTTGTTCTGGTATTATTTGTTGCTGCTGCTGTGGTGTGATTGCAGTACTAGTAATAATTCAAAGGTCCGGGAGTAATTTAACCCTTTACCTAACTAACATAAAAAGCAGACGACACCTGCAAACCTAAATTCTTGAATAACTATTTTTTTCATTTTTTGTTTCAAAAACATAGGTTATGGTGCCTCGTTGGAACGAGCTCGACGAGCTGGTTCCAAAGAGGGGCCATAACCTATGTTTTTGAGACAAAAAATAATGAAAAGTAATTGGCGATTTTTGTGAATAGCATCGGCAGGTTTATCCGTTACGTTGGGTAAAGGGTTAAGCTGTATCTCATTACATTTCGCGATGAATTATTCGTGTACAGCGATGTTCAATAACGGAAACACAAACAAAAAGCGATCAGCGATGAGAACCGAACGCTAATGAAAAGTCCTCAAATTTCAGATCTGCCCTCAAAATGTTCTCGAAAAGTTTCTATGCTTGAACGGTACCTGATTTTCCATCACCTCCCGCAAAATCTTCTCTCATTCAGTTTAACTAAAACATGTGAGAGGAGATGTCCCTCCCATCATCTGCACACCGCCAGCCCCTACATACATGCGATGACACAAAACGGGACGGAATTTAGGGAACTGCATCTCTCTGGTGGCTATTTGTAATTCACGAGCTGGAATTGACCGGCAACAAAGTGACATTACAGAAAGGCAGTCGTGGACTGGTCATTTTCCACGGTGTGGGCAGTATTTACACTGGCGCAATAAAATTAGATTGCAAACACTAATTACAGGAATAATCATCAAAACTGTAATTAATGAAGCACCGGGTACAACTCGGTGCTTCAGTAATTGCAATTTTGCTGATGATGATATGTATTACCTGCTAAAGGCATGCGTGAACATCACTGCTCATGCGTGGATTACGACCAGTCCACGGCGACTGTACTGTGTAACTCATAAGAAGTTCTTTGCATGACGTCACCACGTTTGAAATGACCGAATCGTAGTGATAATTCGATTGAAACGCGTTTCCAAGATGAACGAAATATTAGAATTAGAGAAGCGAGATAGTTATTGGAAGTGATCGTACATCAAGGATGCGCCTTTACTTTTAATAAACGTAATAGATATATTTGATTATGATCACTGATTGTTAAATATGTGCAGAGAGCAGGAGAAAAACGCAATAATTTTAGTGTCAGATGGAATATTTTAAAATGAGTGCGATTTTTGAACGCCGCAGATGAAATGCTGATTAAAATGAGTTGTGGTATTCAGTTTAGAATAAATTTGAAGACTTTTTGGATTTACGATCTTGTAATGAAGGTTATGAAAGAAATTGTACATTCGATGAAATAATTATTTGAAAGATAGTTGGCTCGCTTTTCCGACCAAATGAAATAATCCAGACGATTTAATCTAAACATATGTTCGCTTTTCCGACCAAATGAAATATTCTAGACGATTTAATCTGAACATAGGCGATAGACTATTTAAAGATTAGACCGGTTCCAGACCACAGTGACGTCGATTTCTTTACATAATTAGACTGGTGGCTTGAGAACTTGAGTCTACCTCTGCAAAAAGGCGATTTTGATTGCCACTTATTTTCTTATTTTCTGACTAAGTTTGGCAAGTATTTTCACAAATCGCTGTGCCATGTGTGTCAAAGGGCACGTTGTACAACCCGAGATTCGTGGAGCGAATGTTATCGCCGAGTGATTTCTCGCCAATTTGTCACTGTTGTCGGAAAATCGGGTATTTGTTTTATTCCAAAGTTCTATGTGCTGAATTCGCAGTAATTTAAAAACATATTGAATGCTTTTAATAAAGAATAAGTTCATATAACATTAGTATGATTTTAAAATCTACACACACTCCAATAAAATCGTTGTTTTTGTTTTTTAGCTCACCTGACAAAGTCAGGGTGAGCTATTCTGATCACTTTTCGTCCTTCGTCTGTCGTCCGTCGTTCGTATGAGTAGTGGTTATATAGGATCATTTGTTTTTTCTTCAAACTACGTTTCTGCTCATATTCAGGAGGGGGTGGGGCCAAAATGTCCCCTCTTTTAAAACACCTTCTCATGAACCAGCTATAGCAGAGACTTGATATTTGGTATACAGCTTCCTTTTGAGGTGAAGACTCACGTTTGTTCAAGCCAAGTCTTTGAGTTCATATTTGGGCTCCCTGTGGGAGACCGAATTATAACTTAGTTCAATATGAGGAACATTCTTTAAAAATCTTCTTTTTCACATCCACCAGTCAGAATATTTTGATATTTGGTATACAGTATCCTTTGGGAAGTGAGATTCCAACTTATTAAAGCCAAGTCCCTGGGTTCATATTTGGGCTCCCTTTGGGAGACCGAATTATAACTTAGTTCAGCATGAGGAACATTCTTTAAAAATCTTCTTTTTCACATCCACCAATCAGTATCTATTGATATTTTGTATACAGTATCTTTAGGGAGGTGAGATTCAATGTTTTTAAAGCCAAGGCTCTAGGTTCGTATTTGGGCCCCCTGTGGGAGCCCAAATTATAACTTAGGTCAATACGAGGAATATTCTTTTAAAATATTTTTCTTCAGATCCAGTAGTCAGAATCGTTTGATATTTGGTATACAGCATCCTTGCGGAGGGGAGATTCACGTTTGTTCAAGTTAAGTCCCTGGGTTCATATTTCAACACCCTGTGGGATCCCGAATTATAACTTAGTTCAATATGAGGAATAGTTTTTGAAAATCTTTTTTTCACATCCACCGGTCAGAATGTTTTGATATTTGGTATATAGGTTTCTTAATGGGGCAGATGCAAGTTTGTTCAAATCAGGACCCTCAGTTGATAGTTGTCAGGTGAACGCTGTTTGGTCCCTTAGGGCCTCTTATTTTTTTTTTTTTTTTTTTTTTTTTTTTTGCTTTTATGTAATTTTGAAATAAATAATAACGGTTCAGAAGCGCTCGAATGTTTCAATTTAAAATCAAGCCCACAAAAAATTACCCTCTTGCAAATACAGCGACAAAAGTGACTACTTACTTAATTAAAAGACAAATCATGGAAATTAATTTTTCGACTATCTTTGTTACAAAAAGCATGTGGTCGGTGGAGGAAGGGTCTATTGAAGCAAAGTGTTTGACACATTGTTCATTTAAACTGACCCTTCTCACTAACGAGGTTGTAAATAATAATAATAATAATAATTAATTTTGTTTAGCGTGAAACCACTCGAAGGGTGCTCTAAAACGCTTTACATATTATAGAATACAAGCTATGAAATAAATGATTTGAATAGACAAGTTTTAAGCTGTTCCTTGAAAGCAAGTAAACATGGTTGTGATCGAAGATGCGGGGGCGATGCATTCCAGAGTCTCAGACCAGCAACCGAGAAAGCCCGTTCACTCGCCAATGCAGATCGCACAAAAGGTACGGTCAGTGACAAAAGGTCAGAAGAACGAAGACTGCGCATAGGTATGTGGCGAGAGAGATGCTCACACAGGTTTGCAGGCGCAAGACCACGAACAAATTTAAATACCAGCATGGGAAGTTTAAAATGCCCTCGACTTTGTACTGGAAGCCGATGTAGATTCTTCAAGATGGGAGTGATATGATCGACGCGTTTAGCACTACTGATAATTCGAGCAGCAATACTCTGGGTTCTCTGTAATTGCTGCAGCAATGTATGTGGCAGACCAAGGGAAACAGAACTGTAATAAATCCAAATGAGAGGTTATGAAGGAGTGAACCAGTTAGTTGCTCCAAAGCTCTACCACTGAGGAATGGACGAAGTTTGCTCAGGTTTCTGAGCTGCCAGTAGCAAGTTTTACTATCTTTTTTAATATAATGTTCAAAGGTGAGATTGACATCAAAAAGCACTTATCAAAGACTTTAGAAACAAATGCCAGGTTTGAAACATGCATGTAGTTCTTCAAGTTGTTTGGGTCAAGTGATGTTTTTTTTTAATGAGTGGTGACACTAAGGCTAGTTTCATAGTATCAGGAATATGTCCTTCAGAAAGTGAAGCCTGAACAATATTAGTGATTATCGGAACAAGGGGTGTTAACACAGACTTTAAGAGCGACGTGGGAATTTGATAGAGGTTATTAGATTTGTTGGGCGGTGAGAGAATGAATTTTGACACCTCAGCCTCAGATACCGGAGACAATTTTGAAAAACAAGATTTTATCATTAGATTCGTTGGACGAGGTGGATCCATTTCACCAATACTTTTCTCAATAACCCTGATTTAGGAAATAAAACAGTCACTGATTCTGGACACCACATCAGCAACAGTTGAGTGTTTAGGAAGTAATACATGTTTCGTGTCACCAAGTAACTGGTTTGTGATGAGTAGTTGGAGAGCGATGGGTCGTCCCACATTGGGGGACCTAGCCGGGGACCTAGGGAGTGACGTCATGTCACGTGATCCAGTGACGCCATGTTGTGTTGCCACGGTAACCCGCGTGTTCGGCCATCTTGTGACGTCATCCCCACAGTGATACGTGGTGTTAGTGTTAGTGCGCATGGGCAACGCGTGTTGTTAGGGTGATACGGCCGAGTAAATACTCTATGGCTTATTTGTTCAGTGGGATTCGAGTCGTTCGAGCAATGACTTATCAGTAACTACTCGATAGATTCTTGGCATTAGGAATGAGATAGGCTTTCATGGAGGTTGTCTGTCAGTTGGCTATAATCCAAAGGGGTCCCTCAGTACTATAGCACTATGTGCTGCTATTATAAGCCATAGTATGGCAGCCCTAAAAGGGATTCTGGGGGAATCCATAGTAAATAAAGTTAATTTCGGTATTTGGGGATGGACTTTCGTGATTTGGAGGGATTGCCTGGTCTATTTGGGTAATTCTACGAATCGGGAAATTACTCCTGTTCAACGGAACACACCCTCCGAACATACCCCTGTCTTATTATAAGCCATTGGGTAAAATAGCAACCACGTGCTACCACAGAAACCAAGATGGCGGCCTCCAGTATACAAAATGTCCGACGGAAACACGTATCACCCTAACAACACCCGCTGCGCATGCGCGCTAACACCACGAATCACTATGGGAATGACGTAACAAGATGGCCGCTCACGCGGGTTACCATGACCACACAACATGGCGCCACTGGGTCACGTGTCATGACGTCACTCCCTAGGTCCCTAGGTCCCCCGCTAGGTCTCCCCAATGTGGGACGATCCATCGCTCTCCTTCTACTGCGTCAGATTAATAAGAGTTTAAATGTTAAATAAATCAATATTCACACGTGCGAATCTGTTTTTGTTTACATGAGCACAGGAGTGTGGTACTTCCGCTGGCAATTTTATCGCCGAAATGAAATAGAAAACAAAACGCGCACATTACGGGGCCTTTTTCATTTTAATAACATAATAACATACTATTTCGAGTTATGGATGCTTTAATAACATGAGACATTTCACTTTCACTCTTCACGGTGCGACAAGTGATAAAGTTAGACAAGTTTGCATTCAAGGCGAGGTCACCAAAGGTCAGCTTGGATGTACTCCCAATGTAGGTGTAAATTGTAACTATTAAATCCTATTTCTGGAGTGTTCACCACTGTTGGGGTGTAAAGCTAAAATTTATGTAATAGGCTTTTTATATATAGTAGAATATGTAATCATGGTATAAATAAAGTTTTACTGTCACACGTGTCTAATATGGTTGTCCACATTATGACGTGTAACAGGGTGTCTTCTTTTAAATGTTTCTTTTTTTATTGGAGTCGATGTTACTATCTCTTCACTTGGCACTTCCAAAATCGAACCGTTCATTTGCTTCATTAATTCTTCACCCACTGAGTATTGTTAAGCTGCCATGACTGGATGTGATGGAAAATTCATCAAAATTTAACTCAAGAAATCAGTGGTGAAAAAATCAATTCAGTTTGCAGCTAGAAATTCGGATTAAATGTGCCCAAACTATACTCATTCTAATGGTGACAGAAATCCTGTTTTGGGCAGGAATATCCGCCAGCTGCATGTAAGTAGTTAATCTTCATCTTTTGTCATATATAGAGGATATAGAATGAGCGTTTTTCTCATATAATATTTATGAAACGAGTCTAAGAATTTTCCGTTTTGGCGAGCCTCTGGCGAGCCCAAACGGAAAATTCGGACGAGTTTCATAAATATTATATGAGAAAAACACTCATTTTATATTCTATTTATCACATGACACACACACGCACAAATTAGCCACTTAGTATGACTTTTTAACCCATCACCTAACTTGAGTTGCAGACGGCACTTGGAAAAAACATCCTCGTATGACTAAAAATTTTCATTTTTTGCTTCCAAAACATAGGTTATGACCCCTCATTGGAACGAGCTCGTCGAGCTCGTTCCAATGGGGGGGGGTCATAACCTATGTTTTGGAAGCAAAGAGTAAACATATAAAAAAAAATGAATGGCGTTTTTCTTGTAGGTAAGAGATTAATACAATATAACCCACCCTAAATAGGACAGATAACGTAAATTCTCCCTACTGAAATCATGCAAATGTGACCCAGTTGTATTTTGTTTAACCAATCAAATTGTCCAGTTTTGAAATTGACCAATGAAAGCTCCCAACTCTAATTTTGCAAATTAAGAAAATGTGGCCCAGTTGTATTTTGTTCAGCCAATCAAATTGTCTAGTTTTGAAAATGACCAATGGAATTGACGGAAGGCTTTATTTATCACTGATTAATATGAAAACAAAATATTAAATGGTTTAAAGTGAACAAAACGGACGAGTCATATGATAAATGCAAATATAAAGCACATCAATATGTATCTTATTTACAGCTGTGAATTTCTTACGTTCAACTGAACAAATATAAACCGTGTGGCTTAGATTTGGAAGCAATGACCCTTATATAAAAAAAAATCGGTCCCCTGATAAAAGCAAGTTGTTATTACCTATAGCATAAAAAACCGTACTTGCGCTTACCTGTTGCTTGCAACGATCGGCTAACAATTTGTAGCCCAGTAATTCCTCCCATTCCCTATTTCCAATCGATCCAGGATTTTCTGCCAATAACAGTCAATGACACAGTTTCATTTTTTATTAGACTTCAGAGACAATAGAGATAATAAATTCCGGGACGTGGCGACTGGGGATCTGTGGGGGTGTCCCCCCCCCCCCCCCCCCCAATCCTGGCCAAAATTTCCTACAGTTGGAAATTCAGAGGGCAAGCCATGAGTTGTTGGAAATTTCATCTATCTTGATTTTAGAGCTTCTTTGGTGATTCTGATGTCTTTTTAACTTCCCAAAAATTCCAGCTCGATTTTAAATCGGCAAAATTTTTTACTGTTACTATTTACAACTACAGTGTACACAATATCGAGCGTCATAAGTATGCATGATGTCAATGGGTACGAGATTTCTAAAACACGTTTACTTATCGTAATAAAAAAGTCCTCAAAATGCACTTCAAGAAAATCACATCATGTAAAATCGTTATCCTGAGTTAATTCCATCATTCAGAGTTACAAAATGATGAAACATCGAAAACTGATCCTGCATCAGATCTGATTTAACGTTAGGACAGTGTGAATTGCTCAAAGTTCTGAGCATGAGCAGCACATATTCGTTACCCAGAATAATACCAAATAATAATAATCTGATAATTCTATCACAAATTTGTTGGCATTTCAGTTACCAGAATCAATTTTATGCCCCTTGTTATGGCTTCATTTTCCAAATTTTTCTCGGTAGTGAATTTCCAACTAGGGGGAGGTTTCTCCCTCCCGGTTCCTTCACCTAGATGGAAATTCACTACCCTACACCCCCCAATCGAACACTTCTAGCCACACCCCGTAATAAATTTACATTCTAGCGCGCAAACTGAAATAAGTCTCTGTGATTTAAAAAACAAAACAAAGTCCTGAAAACTCACTTCGGAAACGTAAACCACCTACTGTCACCACAGGCTATTCCATTTTGGGGGAGTGTTAAATACTTTAAAAGGTAGGACAGCCTCGAATTTCACAAATTAAGGTAAACGTACCTTGTGTGCGGATTTCTGTAACAATAACATTCGCTCCACCGATCACTGGTTGTACGGTGTGGAGGGTCAAAACATCTGTCGAATTAAATATTTTCTGTTCTACTTTCTCGGGACTGCTGTTATTGTTGTTGCTGTTGAAGACAGTGTAGTGCCCATATATTGATAACAGTAGATGTAGGAGGAGTAATTACAGAAAAGAAAGCTGTAGTTGAACTAGTTATAATATACGTGCAGTACGGCTACCGTGGACTGGTCATTGTCCACTGGTGGGCAATATTTCCACGGACACAATAATATTAGATTCCTAATACTAATTATAGGAATAATCATCAATAATTTTGCTGATGATGATTTTTATTACCTGGTAAACGCATGCCTGGGCATCAATGCCCACGCGTGGATTACGACTAGTCCACGGTGGCTGTAAGTACAGCTGAAAAATCCTCGATTCGAATCCCACCTGCAGCAACCGCGTTGTGTCCTTGGGTAAGACACTTCACCCCCATTGTCCACGTGGGGGCACGGTGACATTGTGTACTAAGGCGTACTGCACGTCGATGGTGCACCTGCCCTCACCCAACGATAACCCTGCATGTGTGGGGTTAGTATGTTAGGGAGCTGACAGTTGCTCGGTGGTTCTCTCCGGGTGCTCCGTCTTCCTAGATCCGTAAAACTGTCGTGGTCATGATTAGCCATTGTGCGGAAATTTGTGACCTTAAACACCAATAAATAAATAATAGTAACAGATTTGATACACGGTAAAAGATTACCTTTAAAATTTCCAGTTTCCGTTGCTTCAACCGTAGAAGTTAGGGCAATAGCTGTTATTACTGAGTAGCATCCTATAAAACCGTATAGAGGAGTGTCCATATACAGTGGGGTGAAGTTTTTATTTAGAATGAAAGCATTCAACTCTTTAATTCCTTCTTTTGCAAAACAGTATCGCCCATCTTGAAAATTACCTTGTTTTGGTCGAGTAAATTTTTAGTGTACACTAACTGAACCTGCAGCCATACAGAGCAGTCCAATTAATATCTTTAACCTGCAGCCATACAGAGCTGACCAATAAATATCTTTAACCTGCAGCCATACAGCTGCAGATTAAAGATATTAATTTTTCTACTCTGTTTGTCAAATCAACAGCCTTCTCGTGTAATGAAGAGAAAAAGAATATATGTTCCTCGGTTCAGCTTCATGATCACACAAACAAAAATTCCAGTGCTGCAAGTACCGGTAGCTGGTTTCCAGCATTTGTGCCGTGTTTTTAAGGTAACTTTTTGCGGTGTACTTAACAGTAAGAGTAGTAAGGTGATACAATGTTCTCGTGATTCTTGCAGGTGATGGATCTGTGCTGAAGAAAATGTTGGTCACTCCTCATGTAAGAAGAATTTTAATTGTCGGTTGTGGATTACTATTCTTCCAGTCAATGTGTGGCGTAAACACAATTATGTACGTAGCCCATTTTATCATAATTATCATAATTCACAGGAGCACTCTCCACTCAGAAGAAAGATTTTAATATCTCCTGCTTGCAGGCCTGGAAACAGGAAACTTACATCGTAACCGGTTAGCAGATTATGCTATATAACGTGGTGGCAACCTATAGGCAGAAGTGTTATGATGCTTTCCGCAAGTCCAGTTGTTTACGTCTTGACAGAATTTCCAACAAAATAAATAGCAACAACAAGCGAGTGATCTCGCTTTGGCGCGATAGCGCGATAGTTATTTGTTATTTATTTTGACGGATATTCTGTTAAGATGTAAACGGCATGCCACTCTGGTCTTATGTGGGTACAATGCTTTGTTTCGAAAGAGTGTCATATTTGACGAAACATTCGTGATTGGGAAATTATTTTATGCTGTGTTGTTTTATCGTAACATGTGCGGCGTTCGCGTATTTTACAATTGACGTAACCCCTACGTAACCAAAACGATCGTTCCTGTATTGTTTCAGGGTCTGCGCTTGGCGCCAAATTTTTAAATCTCAGCTGTATTTTTGAGTAAGAAACGGGAGTTTTACCACGTTCGAAAATGCACTTACAAATGCAGAGCAGCAGAACTAAAATTAGAAGTGAGTGGGGTGGGGGAACTCTAATGCAATCATAGTAATATTAATGTCCATTTTTTCAGAAATGTTTCAAAACTTCTTTAACCCTTTGAACTCCAGAGGCCGTTTTTTCAACCGGGTCACAACTTACGTCATAATGTCATTAAGGGGGATGACTGCAAGGTAAATGTATGGTGTAGACCAATCAATATTTTCAACGTGCAGTCCTAAGGCTGCACGTTGAAAATATGAATTGGTCTACCCCCAAATAATAAATATGGACTCTTCCTATTGCTACCATGGAACTGACATGGAAGATACCACCAGGGTTCAAAGGGCTAGGGTAAGTACACTTTACTGAAATGAAAATCACCATTGTGAGTTTTTACATATCAATGTAAAAAGGAAAACCCTTATTAATCCTTTGCCTTATGCAGGGGCGTCTCTAAGACGGGGGGTAGGGTAGGGTAGGGTGTGACACCTCACCCCCATCCCTAATCCCTAACCCACCCACCCCCCACCCCCAAATCCAATCGGGACATTTTCGTCAGCATATCAATTCTCCCTTGTTTGTTATCATGTATTTTCTTAGAAGACTAGATTTGTTACTGGAACTTGTGTCACACACAAAATCGGTCATACGAATGGAGGTTATTAGTGCCGTGCCAGATTCGGGGGCACGGTGACGTTATGTACTAAGGCGTATGCACATCGATTGTGCTCTTGTCTTCAACCAATGCTAACCCTGCTAGTGTGGAGTTAGTACTTTGGGGAGTCTGACAGTGGCATGGTGACTCTCTCGGAGTACTCAGGCTTTTTACCGACAATCCCAACTGATTAATATTTTAACTACATCATCAAGGTATATCTTCGCCGAAGGCATGCCTTAGTGGTGTAGTTGGAATAGTTTTCAGTCAAGACTTGAGCCACAACAGTTGTGACAAATCAGGTTTACCGACCCTCTCCCCCCCCCCCACCCCACCCCAACGGTCATCCTTACTACGCCACTGGCTTTATGTAACGCAAAACAATTTATTTGTTTTTGAAGTAAAGAAATGAAAACCCTTTGTTATTCCTGAAATATATTTTGCAATTATCATCTGCTAACATTGTGGCAGTATGAAATGTTCAGTGTGTCCATGGAAAATTTTCAATCGTTTGCTCTAAAAGAGTTCCTTCCCTTATTGCACTAAGTTGGCTCTAAATCCATTTAGGAACATTTTCACGAACACATCTGGTATCGCTGAACAAAATATTTGAATTAGAGTTACCCGCCTTGTAATGTTGCAATCGAAAATGATGCAATCTGTAAAAATAAACAGCCTAAGTATATTGATAATTCAAAACATGTATATTTTTAAGGTGCACACTATCTATACTATGCGAAAAGTTATGTGTAGTTGTTCTATTCGGTTTAGTAATATTCTTGTCACCTTCTTCCAAATCTTGAGCATGAATGTGCTATGAAACTGGAATGAGCTTTATAAAAACGTGGATGATATTTTAACAATTGCAAGATCCGTGCCCTTGTCTATAGTTTTTAGCAGAATTTCGCAATATATTTTGACTGTATCTAAATTTTTCGCGAGAAAGTTTAGAAAATGCAAGGAAATATCATTCTTCTCTCTAAATAATAATCCCATGATGACCAAGGTCAGCGACGAGTCGTGTAATCTGCTAAAGGCCCACGAGATTTTTTAATACCCCCGGATGGATCTTGTGTAACCCAGCTAAAAAAAGTCACGGTAGGGATGAAAAACGTGTCTTTCCGATGTCTTTCATGTTTCAGAATTGTAGTATTTAGGTTTCTAGGTTAAAAGCTGAACATTTTCTAAGATGTGGTGAGCATAAGACTGCTTCAGTCATGTTTTTTGTGCAGGAAAATCGAAGGTGAAACAAAATATTTCTCGTATGAACAAAATAGTTCTGGAAGAACTCTCCCAATTGCGGGGAATATTTCATGCCATTATTCATAACACATGTCAATTTGGATCCACAGATAAGGCATTGTGAACAAAACATTCATTAAAAAATGGTAATTAACCGTGTATTAAGAATGAGATAAGGTGTAAGTAATGAAGATCTGTATAAAACAGAATCATTTTCGGCACGTTCAACAGCGATTAGAAGGAAAATGTTGAGGAAAAATGTTAAAAAATATCTATCATGTGAAAGTTCGTTATCGGTCGGGTGGGGGTTGTTATTTTTAATCAGATGAATGTTTGAAAAGACGCCTTACAACAATGACAAACACAGATGTAAGTATTAGTATTTTTGTTACAGGTGTGTGTCGTTTAACAACTGTTCTAAATAATGTTGACATGGAAGCAATTTAATAGTTATATTTTTGAGAAGAGATTTTCCTTTCCATTTGTAGAGAAATATACAGTCTTTCGCAAACACCTTTCGAAAGCTTGTAATAGTAATGCAAACAAGTCGCTACAAAGCACGCGATTGTGTACTGCAATTGCAGGATATAGAATTTTATCAGGGGCAGTTATGGACAGAATACATACTTATTGTATGATATATTGAGGATATCCAGAGTTTTTGAGTCGATACCGAAACATTTTATTTTTCTCGAGCCCTTGCGCATGCCAAAATGACCATTTCTCTCTGTCACAAGTGAGATAATTTTCGGTATCCGCTCAAAAACACTAGATTTTCTTTTTATTATACACTTTATTAGGAATCTGATAATTCCACTCCTTTTAACCATGAATTGATGCATGAAAGTAAACAGCGCATTGAATCATTGAAACGCGGAAGTGATTTGATCGATACTCGAAACAGATAGCGTCTTGCGATCTGATTCGGTTGGCGGGTTTCGAGTCCATACATGGCCTGAAAGTCCGTAATATAAGTTTTTGACTTTGTACGTCCTTTGAAAGGACGTACCAAACCAAAAGCTTATATTGCAGACTTTCAGGTCATGTTTGGACTAGCGGGTTTCATGCATCAATTCAGGGTGAATAGGTGTCTAATTATTGCTGGAAATGATCAATATCCACTCAAAAACACTAGATTTTCTTTTCATTAAACTTACCGTGCGTTAGGCATGAAAAATAAAACAACGAAACACAAAACTGAAACACTATTATAAACTTCAGAGGTTTTAGTACAAGTAGAACAATGACTGTGGAGTACGCCATGCACAGTTTAACCCTTTACCTATCACGAAAAGCAGACGACAGTTGTAAAAAAAAATCTTGAATAACTAATTTTTTTCATTTTTTGTCTCAAAAACATAGGTGAAGGTGAAGGTTCCAATGAGGTGCCATAACCTATGTTTTTGAGACAAAAAATGAAAAAATAATAAAAATTAATTGGCGATTTTTGAGAATAGCGCTGGCCGGTTTTGGCCGTTACGTTGGGTAAAGGGTTAAGAACGCAATACCGTGACGTCATGATTTTCATTGATGAAAAAAAATGAATTCAAAGTCGTTGAATGATTGTCAAAACAGACATCGTCAAAAACTGTACCTCGCCTCTGGGTCATACATGGTCTCGTCCTATCGGTCTCGTCGACATATGCCCAGAGACGTGGTCTTGACTTCAATACCCCATCTCGGAAACCCCACATGGTGGTAATAAACTATAAATGTCGACCCGCAGTTAACTCCATTCGAATCGGAGATTGCTTCACATTTCTGATATTTAATTCTGTGAATTTAATTTGTTTTCACCAGTTCGCAAGGAATCCAGCTCCACTACAAAATTAATAGCACCTTGTTTTTTCCCAAATTAATGACACATTTTATTTTGATAAAAATGAAAAACAAACGCCAGAAATAGTTTAGTTCCAGATTCTGTTCCCAGTAAATATAGAATAGATAGGAACTGGGGCCGGTATTCAGCTTCAAGCCACTAGTAGGATAAGGGTTTTAACCACTCTGCTTGCTTGCCGTGTGGTTAAAACCCTTATTCTACGAGTGGTTCAAATCTGATTACCAGCTCTAGTACCTATTTATTTTATTTATACCTTGCTCTTAATAAATAATCTTCTTTGTCGCTTACAATGAAGTGAAAAAGACACTTTCTATCGCAAAAACTCGGGTTTGTTTTGTTTACATGTGCGCCGGTGGGCAGTACTACCGGCTGTACGTGAATGTTTGATTGACAACAAGACACATCGTCAATGTTGATTGAATTTACCTTGCTTTTTCAGTGAAATTATTCTTAACAATTCTTAAAATGTATTTTAAATATTTAATTGTAGGTATTTAAAACTTAATACGTCATTGCACATGGTGGATAGTACCACAAACTGTCGTATGTTTGATTGAAACATCGTGAAGTGTGAACGCATGGAAGTTGGCAATTTGCGCCATGCCAAAGGTCAAGTTGGGTGAACTTCCGACTGTAGGTGTAACAAACTTTAACCGCAGAAGCTTTACACCGCTAGTGGGGTTAAAAGCTAAAATTTAACACACCGTCTTTTCACAAGTAGTAACATAGGTGAGCATGGTATAAGGAGATATTATTAACACTAGTTACTTAAATATTTATTTCGGCCCGTTTATTACTTATTTGAGGCGGTTGTCTTCCATGGACATTTTGAAAGGTGCTCTTTCATGTCGTGCCAGACGTTTTTGGTTTCCACCTTTTCCTTCTCACCTCTTGAAATCTTCCGTTCTCATGTGCCTCTTTTAATTGTTCATAACAGTATATCTGGAAGAAATATATGTAGCTCTACCATTTCTTCCGCTATGATTTCTCCCTGACATTATAGAGCCGACACATTTTGAAGAGAAATCCTTGGCCGCCTGTTTGAAAAATCGGCTTAAGTTTCATTATTTTTACAGAACCCGTGAACTACTGGCTTTCCCGCATCCCAAAATATAAATACCACATATATTTTTCAACTTTGAAAATTGAGGCAATTTAGCGTCTGTTTCAGCCAATCCAAAAATCTTTTAAATCCTCTGGGGAAAGATGGAGCAGTTTCATTTTGATATATACAAATGAGCAGTGATTTGCGGTATAGGCAGTCCGTCCACTGAGTTCCGATGTGTTCTATGTGCCTACTGGCACATAGAACACATCGGAACTCAGGGGACGAGTTGCGTTTATGTTTGTTTCAACCTTTCAAACTGCCCCTGCTCTGTTTCGCAAACAGTTAAATTTTCTAAGTGATAATGAAATTTTTAATGGTTTTTTCAGTAGAATTTCTCAGTTTGGCGTGCCTTTTAAGTGTATCGAGGTTGTTTTGTTTAATTGTCTGACATCCATTGCACCCGCTTGTCAAAATTCTGTCACATGAGGAAATGTGTGCGAGCATAATCTTCCAGAATTTGTCATTTATTTTGGGGAAAAAATGTCCGATTAATTTTGACTGGGAACTGTACAATCAGATTCAGCACATATTAATTCAGGAATTTGTCCCCAAAACGCATTCCTCGAAACTTATTCACCTGTCTATATGTTCTTTTTGTTGCAGATATTACAGCGGAACAGTTTTGCAGATGGCAGGGTTTCCTGTTGACAAGGCGATTTGGTTAGTTTGTGTTCCCAATGCAATAAGTTTAATAGGCTCCCTCATCGGTTTGATGTTGGTAGAAAGACTTGGCAGAAAAATTATTCTCGTCACAAGTATGATAGGTGAGTTGCCTCCTACACAATGTGACATTTTATCTTTTCTAACATAACTGGTAAGGTTTAGTTTCTTCTGGATTGTGACATGCTTTTGTCTGATTTTTCTGTGATCACTGAAAGGGACAGAGAATTTCGACCGGATCGCGACTGGGTCCCCACGAGAACATTGAATCTTAGATGTTGTTTCCTTTGTTTTTTTTTATTGAGTCACTCCTGCTTTCGGAATATTTTAATGAAATCTTGAAACACTATGTTTGTCGCAATCTGATCGCAAAACACTGCGCCTTTGTTATTACAGTAAAGAATCCGTTTTCTTTCAGCTCTTACTTCTAAAAGGTATCTAATGACTTCATCGGATTGGTGCAATGATGAGTCATGAGAGAAGAACATGAAAGAACATAGTCCTTTAGAAAACTAGATTGTCAAAATGTTGTCATTATTTTTAACCTCTAATCCTTTCAACCCGGTGTGCATAAATTTTTGCGAGAAGACAAAATTGGTAGAGGGCGAGCAGACGATATAAAGAGCCAAAAAATCTGAAGCGAGGTTCGGTAATAATGTAATCCAACAACTCGACTGAGCTGTTGGATTAAATTATTACTGAACCTCCCAACAAACCAGGATGGTTTCGTCCATTTCGCCGTTGACAGTATTGACTGAAATGATACCTTCCATGGAGCCAGTGTTCTATCGTTTGCGAGAAGACATTTCCGAAGCAATGCACGTGGGAAACAAAACGCCCCTGATGTTCTCGAGAAATTATCTCACTCTAGCATGGATCAATGATTTGACCTTGACTGGTGACGCCTGGCTTGACCTTGTCCTCTTTTTGGCCCGAAATCACCAGTTGCCAAAAGAGGAATACACACGCATCTCATACGAAAAGAAGACATCAGAAAATAATAGAGTTGCTTCCCTTAGACCGCAGTTCACCATATACACATAGCAAATTCGCAATAATTCAAGAGTGAGATCCCAGCATGACCAATTTGGATTACCGGTACGGTACATGTTAATTAAAAAGGAAGTTGCGTTACAACTCATATATGTATACTTCCATTCATTCACTAGTAGGCTTAAATTTCCAAAAGTCTTGAGCTTTTTAACACTTTACCTAACATGGAAAGCAGACGACACTTGCAAAACAAATTCTTGGACAACTATTTTTTTCATTTTTTGTCTTAAAAACATAGGTTATGACCACTTGTTGGAATGAGCTCGACGAGCTCGTTCCAACGAGGGGTCATAACCTATGTTTTTGAGGACATAAAATGAAAAAATAACAGTTTTGGACGTTACGCTGGGTAAAGGGTTAACTGTAATCTCGATTGACAAATATTCCAACGACATCATCAAGGCATGTCTTCGTGGAAGGTATGCCTTGATAATGTAGTTGGAATATTAACCAGTCGACGAAGGCATGCCTTGATGATGTAGTTGGAATATTAGTCAGTGGGGGCACTGTGGCGTGGTGTACTGAGGCGCACTGCCAATGCTAACCGTGCTTGTGTGGAGTTAGTACGTTGGGGAGTCTGACAGTTGCTCGCCGTTGCTCGGTGGTTCTCTCCGGCTTCCTCCAGCCGTAAAACAGCCCGATACGAGAGGTGACCCTGGCTGTCGAAAGTGTCGTTAAACCCAAATAAATAAATAAATAAATAAATAAATAAATAAATAAATAAATAAATAAATAAATAAATAAATAAAAATAAATAAATAAATAAATAAATAATAGTCAGTCAGATCTTGAGCCATCACAATCGGGACAAGTCAGGTATTCACCACCACCACCATCCCAAAATCGGTCATCTCCGCGACGCCTTCTACATGTTCGGGTGGTTGAAAACAATTGTACCATTAACGTGACTGCAACCTTAGCCCACAGGAGCGGGATTTGAAGACCGATAAAACGAAAAGTCCGGATGTAAATTCACTTGAGAATTAAGCCGGTGTAAAAGGAATGGAAGTCCGTAGGAACGTCAGTCCCTCTGGACTATTATTCCGCGGAATTATAGTCCTAGGTCTAACATTTCTAGGAATAGTAGTCCGCCGGACTCGATTTGGTTCGTGTCTCACTGATTAGAAACTTTCTAGGTCTTCTGCACAAGAGTCCTGGTGGCAGAGAAAGAGTTCAAGGAGGTTCCGCTTCTGAAACTAACTTTAATTCCGTTCTGGAATATTTCGCTTTTTTTGAATGACTTACCCAAGCAGACTATTGACGTTGAACACGATATTCGTGTGGAGACGGCAATATTTACGAGAGGATAAAATTTTTACAACGTGAAGAGCGATTCGATACGATTCCATTCGATTTGAAATCATCTTCGTGATTCGATTCGATCCGAACTTTGTGATTCGAGGGGATCTAGTGGTTGGATGTCTGCTTAAAATAGGCGATAAACAATTAATTAACTGAGGTGTCTGTTTTGAAACTTGACTCCTATCTTTGACATTATATTGTAATTATTTCCTGTTTTTAATTCTTAACCTGTTGACTATTTTCAAGATGTATTTCATCAAATCTAGTCATGGCGGCTTTAAAGCCGCCATGACTAGATTTGATGAAAAATTCATCTAAATGTATATAAGAAATCATTGGTGAAATAATTCATTCAGTTTTCGGGGGGTGAATATGATTAAAGCTGTCCAAAGTATTCTTATTTCAGCGGCAAAAAAGAACCATGTGCTGGGCAGGAATATCCGCTTATCCTATCTTAAATATGTGCTCAATCGGTGTGCTGACCGACGTGGACTTTGTGCCCCAAACATACCAAGTGTACTCTCGACGCCGGTTTCCTAACGAGTTTTCCCAGGGACTTGGAGTTCCACGGAGTGGCGGGGTGGGCATGGTAAGCAGGTTGCCTTCTTTCAATTTGAAACCACCAGTCTCCAGCCGGTATAGGTGTAGGTGAAAGTGTAGGACGGAACCTGTATATGGAAGTAGCATGGTCCCCAGCTATGAAATTATCCATGCTCTGTCATCATATATCAGTTGGATGTAATCTGCTACAAACAATTTTTTGGTCACAGTCTGTCTGCAATTCCAAGGGGGGTAACAGGTAGACAGCCAATCTGGCGATGTTATCTTCCTCAGTATACACATCAACACAACTTGTACTATATAACTGTAACTGTTTTTTTTAAGAATCTAATCTAATCTAATCTAATCTAATCCGCTAGCAACATGTAAAGAGTTTACTTCATAATTGATAAAGTCATGTTTTACGCTCCTATCGTTTTTTTTCGCCACGATGTAGCTTAGATGCTGATGTTGAGTTAAATACCAATACATAAATCAACACAGACCAATATAACAATATGTTCCACTTTCCTTGAATTTTGAAAAAACACAATGCACAAAATAGTGTAGACAACTACCGCAAAAAGCATTTCGGAATTGTCAATTCTCTCATAACTGACTAGGGGTTTTCTCTGAATGCAAGCCGAAATACCGGCTGATTTAATTCCATGTTTTGGGATTGTGCGTTGGTCCAGCCAGAATGGTGGCAGAAACACTCAGAACTAGGGTACCGGGGCCTTAGTCCCGCGTTCAACCCCCATCGTTGCTAACTCTAGAAAACGTCAGGCCATTTTCGGTAGGAGCACTAACCTGACAGGATAATTGTTTGGTCATCAAGCAGCTCGTTTCCGAGTGATTGGAGTAGGAACCCCCACCCCTACCCCCGAGCCAGGACTCTCTATCCACGATTCTGTTTCTCTGTTTCTCTTTTGAAACTGGAACTATAGACCAATATAACAGTAATCTGTTCCAGCTGAACTGAACATGGAAACTCAAACTATCCGCTAAATATCTCAGAATTACACATGGACTCTTGCAGACAACTACCGCGCATAACATTTACGAACTGTCGACTCTCGCGTAATGGGCTAGGGTTGGTTCTGAATGCGAATTAAAAACTGGATGAGTAAATTCCAACGTTTTCTGGCGATCGTAGTATGTAATGTGGTTTTCAGGACGTATTTGGGGGACCCCGGTGGGGGACCCCGGAAGTGACGTCATGTCACGTGACTCAGTGGCGCATGTTGTGTTGTCATGGTAACCCGCGTGAGCGGCCATGTTGTGACGTCATCTCCATAGTGACACGTGGTGTTAGTGGGCATGCGCAGCGCGTGTTGTTAGGGTGATATGTGTTTCCGTCGTCCATTTTGTATACTGGAGGCCGCCATCTTGGTTTCTCTGGTAGCACGTGATTGCTATGGGACCTAAAACCTTCTTATAGGACAGGGGTATGTTCGGAGGGTATGTTCCTTTGTACAGGAGTATTTTCTGGAACGACTTCCCTGGATAATTACCACAAACAACCCGACAAGTTTTACTATTTCGAATTCTTCCAGAATTCTCTGCTTCTATCTATATACGTAATAGTTATCGTCTATCTGACTATGTTCCTTTATTCTAGAGTATACTCCAGTAGCGTAGAAGAGCCTATAGGTTGGAACAGCTTTGCTTATTGTTACTATATTTAGCTATTTTTTGGTCTATTCTTGTTAGTTCTGACCCTATTCTAAGTACTCTTGTTGTTTCATTTATCTAGAACATTTATAACCAATCAGATTGCTTTGTATTATTCTATGATTGGTATAGGTAGTACGTTATAGCCGGCCAAGTGGAATTTTGGAGTGGGAGTGGGGGTAATGCCTGGCAGTATAGAACAGCAGTATAGTATGGACGATATATACCTCTGTGGGCCCCTGCAGGGCCCATCTTAGCCCTTAGTACTATTAATCCACCCGATGCTTCATGTTATCCTATGATTGGTATAGGTAGTATGCAATGCTAGGCATAGGGGTATTGTGGGTAGGGGTACTTCCTGGTAGTTTAGAACGGTACTATAATATGGCGGTATATACACCTATAGGCCCCTGTTAGTGCTTGGTACTATTAACCAACCGATTGCTTTGTTTTATTATATGGCTGGTATATGTAGTACGTTATGGTAGACCTAATGATTTTGTGGGGGTGGGGGTAATGCTTGGTAGTTTAGAACGGTAGTATAGCATAGGCTGTACATATCCCTGTAGGTCTCTTGCTGGCCCTTGGTACTACTGATCCACCAGATGCTTCATATTATTGAGCGGTATTCTGGGGTGGGGTCAATGCCTGGTAATACAGAACGGCAGCAGAGTATGGTTGGTATATTCTCCTGTAGGTCCCATCCTAACCGTTGATAGTATTAACCTACCAAATGCTTTGTATCATCCTGTTACTGGTAAGGTGGTACGTAATACCAGTAGTTCCTACCCTATTCCGAGTACTCTTGTTGTTTCATTTATCTAGATCAAATTTCTAAATAATAATTAGCCAATGCTTGATTTCGCATAATGCAGTTATCTCCCTTCTGTATAATAAAAGCCAATGGCCATATCCCCGGGCACCCCAATTTCGGCACCCCTTTTTTGAAAAAAACATATGGCCTTCGGCACCCCTTTTTCTGAAATGAGGATAAGAGTCGTAGTAAGGTCTAAGGGCTAACATGGGCCCTGCAGGGGCCCACAGAGGTATATATCGTCCATACCATACTGCTGTTCTATACTGCCAGGCATTACCCCAACCCCCACTCCATAATTCCACTTGACCTGCTATAACGTACTACCTATACCAATCATAGAATAATACAAAGCAATCTGATTGGTTATAAATGTTCTAGATAAATGAAACAACAAGAGTACTTAGAATAGGGTCAGAACTAACAAGAATAGACCAAAAATAGCTAAATATAGTAACAATAAGCAAAGCTGTTCCAACTTATAGGCTCTTCTACGATACTGGAGTATACTCTAGAATAAAGGAACATGGTCAGATAGACGATAACTATTGCATATATAGACAGAGGCAGAGAATTCTGGAAGAATTCGAAATAGTAAAACTTGTCGGGTTGTTTGTGGTAATTATCCAGGGAAGTCGTTCCAGAAAATACTCCTGTACAAAGGAACATACCCCCCGAACATACCCCTGTCCTATAAGAAGGTTTAGGTCACATAGCAACCACGTGCTACCATAGAAACCAAGATGGCGGCCTCCAGTATACAAAATGGACGACGGAAACACATATCACCCTTACAACGCGCGCTGCGCATGCGCACTAACACCACGTATCACTATGGAGATGACGTTACCATGACAACACAACATGGCGCCACTGAGTCACGTGACATGACGTCACTCCCGGGGTCCCCACCGGGGTCCCCAAGTACGACCTGAAAACCACATTACATACTACTGGCGATGTACGTTAGCCCAGTTGGTTTTCTAGAAACTTTCGAATGTCAGTCCAGTTTCTATGAGAACAGGCACCTGCTGAAAGAGTTGCTTGATAATGACGCAGGAGCGTAGTAAAGGGAGGTTTAGGGAGATGCAACACTTCCACCCCCTCCCTCAATATTTTTTCGAGTCGGATTTCATGAAATCCGACTTGGTAAAATATTAAGGGAGCGGATTTATGAAAATTTATTTAATTCATCATGTAATTAATTATTTTTAATTCAATTATTAATTAATTATTATTAATAATTACAATTATTAATTTAATAACTTTTTGAGTTGGTTAATTTTCATCTGGATTGGAGACTTAGAAATCGATTCGCTCTTGTCATTAACCCTTCGAACCCCAGAGGCTGCTTTTCCGGCCCAGTAACACGATACTTCATAATTTCATTAAGGGGGTTGACTTTTGAGTGAAGGTGTGGAGTAGACCAATCAATATTTTCAACGTGCAGCCCTAAGGCTGCACGTTGAAAATATTAATTGGTCTATCCCCAAATAAAGAATATGGACTCTTCCCGTTGCTACCATTGAACTGATATGGAAGATACCACTAGGGTTCAAAGGATTAACAATGAACTATCTCACAAGAATTGACTTGATACTTGTGCTTTGATACTTAGTTCTGTGTTACATGCATAGTCGTTAACCGATTAGGCATATGGGAGAGGTGTCAGCATGACCAACCTGGACTACCGGTACGGCACGTGTTAACAGAGTAAGAAGTTTCGCCGCGTCCACATATATATTTTATTTATCCACAAAAAGAATTCCAAGACGTCTTGTGTTTTTTATTATTCGCCCGACTGACTTATATTCCAACTACATCATCAAGGCATGATGCTGTTATTGGAATATGTTATCTGCCGGTACTTCAGTCATCACAGATGGGGTAAATCGGGTTTACCCCTTGCCCCAGAAATCGGCCATCATCGCGATTTATGTAGCAGATTTTCTTTTTGATTAGATTAGATTTATTTCAAAAACACCAAAAGCAATGCCGGTGGATAGTATATACCAGAAATGCAGTACAGTCGCCGTGGACGGGTCGTAATTCACACGTGGGCATGCAGTGATGTCCACGAAAGCGTTTACCAGTCATCGTCAGCAAAAGTTTAATTGAGGAAGCACCGGGTTGTACCCGGTGCTTTATTAATTACATTTTAGATGATTATTTCTATGATGAGGTTTTGGAATCTAATATTTTTGCGTCAGTTGAAATATCGCCCATCTGTGGAAAGTGGCCAGTCCACGGCGGGCGTACTGTACAGTATGCAACAAAGAAAGCATTGTGTGATTAGAATGATATAAATAAATATCTGTTAAATCTCATTACGCACCAAGAAACTGTTCTCTCTGTTCAAAGACCTTCGATATTACAGATGGTATTATATTAATATTATATTTCAATATAATATTACATAATGATGGAATTTCATTCTTCGTCTGGAATACAGAATTTCCATTTCTGTCCCCCACCGGGAATCGAACCCTCGGCCACCCCGCCAGGCTATCAAGTGCCCAATACCTAAATCACTAGACCATAGCACGCCTCTCTATATGCAGGGGCGGACTAGGTCAAAAATGTAGCCGGGAAATGTGCCAAGGGAGTCCTGACACGGAAAAACATGTCTTTATTTCGAACTGAAAGAACGCTGCTTCCTTGCAACTGAGCGCTCAATAGCAGTCCACATGGACGGCATTTCGATAGCATTGTTATATCATCTTTGTCGCTCAATTAGCAAGAATGGTTGCACCAAAAAGGACCCCGGACTCATTACGCCGATTAAAGTTCGGCCCAATGGAAAACAATTTAAACAATTTAGATTTTTCGAACCGAAAGAACGCTGTTTCCTTGCATCTGGTCAATCAATGGCACACTAGACTGCTGGTATATCGATATCCCCTTCATGTGGACGGCCAATGGTAGTCCACATAGAGGGCATTTCGATAAACCGACAGTTAATGCAATCAGATCCACTTCGCCTTTTGGAGATTTTCACGAATTTTCCCGCACCAATAGGTGTTGTGCTGTTTCACTTTTGGGGGCTCTGAGCGCTCCAAATAGGGGGCACACCGAGAAATTTCCCGGTGGACCATACAGCCAGTCCGCCTCTGTCCACAGGTCAACTCCGCCTAAATTTCCAACAGACGCCCACTACGATAGATGTCCATCGCCCCTCCCCCTCCCTTCCATGTGTAATGAGTAGTATGCTATTTTAACCCTTTACCCAATCGAACGGCCAAAACCGGCCAGCGCTATTCACAAAAATCGCCAGTTAATTTTCATAATCTTTTCATTTTTTGTCTCAAAAACATAGGTTATGACTCGAGCTCGTTCCAATGAGGAGGTCATAACCTATGTTTTTGAGACCAAAAATGAAAAAATAGTTATTCAAGAATTTTGATTGCAAATGTCGTCTGCTTTTCATGTTAGGTAAAGGGTTAAAATATGATAGGATTATACTAATCAAAATCCATTGACCATCCGACAAATAAATATATCGCATGATTCATCTCCTGGTTTATGATACTTTTAGGTGTTATGTTTTCTTCTATCGTACTGGCAATTGGATTCCAAATTCAGATAAATAATACCCCTCCAATAAATATTACACTGCAACAGGAGAATTATATGCATGGATTCCAAGACGACGTGTGTTTCAATTTCACGTGAGTACTCCGCTAAAATGTAGTTTTAGGGTTAACAACCCTAGTAGTTAAGTGCGTCACTCGAGCTGCAAGCATTTAACACAGAAAGACCCCCATACCCAAATGCGACTCTCTAGCGACAAAATTTACTATAGGAATTCCCATAGATATCTTGCCCCTATAGTCCCAGGCCGGGATTGATAATTGATAAATTTATTTGCAGTATAAAGATAACAAACAATTACCACAAACATAGCAACAGAATATTTACTGCGAGGAAATGGCAAAGTCCGACAGGCTGTCTTCCTTTTAAAGCGTGGGCAAGTGTGGTTCTGTAGAACCGGCTCAATTGTGTTCCAGCGCTTGAGAAATGAATGGAGCGGGAGATCGGCAGAAAACTGGGTTCTTGGCTTTTAAGTTTGGATTTTCCCACTTTGTCTTGTGTTCATGCCGGACGGATTCGTATAGACAGAGAAGGCATCTTCAAAACTAGTTGGGAATTTGTTGTTGAATCGGTCGAGGGTGCACAGAACAATATGTAGTTTGTACAGATCTTTAAATGTGAGAATACTATAAGTACGAAACAAGGGTTCAGTTTGAGTGTTGTGCTTCTTTTTGTTTATGGTGCGTAAAGCTTTGTTTTGAAGCGTGAGGATTCGGTTGGTTGATGTAACGTGTCCCCATATCTGTATGCAAAATGTAAGATGACTCTGAATGAGGGAAAAGTACAGCACTTTCAATGCTGATAGTGGAAGCTCTCTTTTTGCTCTGTTGATAACATGAATAGCACGGACTGCTTTTTGGCTAACTGCTGCAAACGACTGATGCATGCTGTTTCAATTTTAAATTTTCACCTTGAAATGTGACAGTTTTTTCTTCAAGTGGTTACAAGCTAATGAAACTTCCGGACTGCCTAATAATCAGATTTATGTCAGCAAGGTTATATGCGTCGTTTGGGGATATAATGTAGCATACACACAGTTTTGGATAAGTTGAGTGCACGTTTGTTTGCGTACATCATTCGTTAATTTTAGCCAGTTCTATGTTTGTATCACAAGTAAGTTTTTCCAAGTTGTTGCCAAACGCGCAGGCTGTCGTATCGTCAGCAAAAGAGGGAACATCAAGAAGTATTGATTTGCTGATATCGTTGATGTAGAGCAGAAACAGTATAGAGTCAAGAATAGAACCCCGTGACAGAACGGTGGTAATGTCTTCGCAGTTTGATTCAATTGTTGTCTCCCGGATAGATAGCTTTGAAACAACGTGTTGGCTAACTCCCAAATACGTAGTCGACTGCAAAATTTATAATAATACTTCCCATACGATTGCCCTTGTTACTCAGGACATGAACAAGATGTCTATGGGAATTCCTATAGTAACTTTTGTCGCTAGAATCCCGTGTAATTCTTGTAGCTAGAGTGATGTATTCACTACTAACCATTCACCCTTATACGGCTAGGGGCGCCACTTGCAAAACAATTTTTTGAATACCTAAAAATCCATCTTCTGCCTAAACAACATTGGTCAACCATTGGAACAATAATATATATTGCATGATGATTTTTGTGAATGGCACCGCTGAAAATGGCCTTCAGGTCACCTAAAAGTTTAAGAAAATCGGGCGATGCGAGTGAGTTGGTAAATTATATTTAACCTAGGGCATTGCGATGCTTCGAAAACTGTTTCGAGTTTTATTTGAGTAGCGTTGATTCGGAAGAGATGTTCTCAAAATCCTTCTTCTATCATCAAATCTATACAGAAAAGAGTTCAAGGAGGTTTCGCTTCCGAAACTACTTTGATTCCGTCCAGAAATATTTCACTTTTTAAGTGACTTGTCCAAACAAACTGTCGCCTCTTGAACTGTACAGGAGACCTGGTGATAAAAGAAGAGTTCAAGGCGATTCCGCTTTCGAAATTACTATTTAAATTACGTTCTGGATTATTCCGCGTTTTTATTGATTTTCCCAAACCGGTGAGTCGCCATTGAAAGCAATACTTGAGAGAGAGCGGTAATACTTGCTGTGAGAAGATGCAGTATTTACAACTTTGAATCGAATTCCCCTGCTTCATTCGATTCGAAATTCTCTTCCACCCTGAGACTTGCGGGGCTCTAAATTAACTCTCGTTCTTCTCGGTCTACATTTCGACCCTGTGTGATGTCAGTAAGGCGAGCCTTGTTGAAAAGTGATATAAACACTGACGATCTGAGTCCATTGTCAAAGTACATGGGGAGGGGACACGGAGGGTACGACCAACACTATTTCTCATAGATATGTAACATGATTACATACTGGGGTTAAACATTTAAGGGAACGAAAATGTGTCAGTGTACTGTGAAACCCTGTTAACTGAATAGCCACCTTTCCAAATAACGGGGTAACTGCGCTGTATCCTTGAGCAAGGCACTTAATCCCGATTTCCCACGTGGGTGTGGGGGGGGGGGGGGGGTGACGATGTGTACTAAAGCGAACTGCTCGCCTATTGAACACTTGTCTTCAACCAATGCTAACCCTGATTGTGTGGAGTTAGTAGGTTGGGGAGTCGGGCAGTTGCTCGCCGTTGTTCGGCGGTACTCTCCGGGACTCCGCCTTCGTCCACCCGTAACACTGTGCAACTAAAGGTGACCCTGGCTGTCGAAAGTGTCGTTAAACCAATGAATAAATAACACGAATTAACATACTGAGACCGAATTGATTTTTATGTAAATATACCATGTTGTTATAAAATAGAACAACAGGTTATTTCCAACGCGCGCTGCGCATAAACACGTTCGCACAGACATTATCGATTTCAGGATTTATCTATGTCATTCAAGTCTGGGCAAATAGACATGTGCAGGTTTGAACTTGATTGTGTGATTAAAACAGATTTTAGACTATTTTAACACGGGTTTCACGTGCCATTTGAATCTCATTGGCGTGCAACAAGTATAGAGAACAGATTACACCGAACTGCCCATTGGATAATGAAAGGCATTTTGAACACACACCTATTGAAATTAACTCAGCGCAAGTTCATTCAAGATGTGCACATTTTCCAAATTTGCCTCAGTTGTTAGCTCCCTTGATATAGAAAGACTGACATTTCTCTGGGAACAGGATCGGTAAGTCTCCAGAGTGTTCTTAACCCTTACAGGGTTGCGATGATTAGCTCCCAAGGGTTCGTTCATAGCGCCGTATGAACGCCATAAAATGAAAGGTTCCTTCCACCTAAATTGTAGAGGTGGAGGGACTAGCGCTATATTTAGAAATTAATCCAATAGTAAACTATAATAAGTAGGTATTCGCCAAGGGGTCTCATAGAGAAGTCTGAATCTGACTCCGCAAATCGTGGATGAGTATTGTGATAAACTTCGAGGAAAGGACTTCAGTTGGGCAGAGTAGTGAATAAATTTAATAATAATTATATATATATAATGAGGCAAAAAAGAAAGTATAATAAACTTTGAGGAGCAATTTTTTAGTATTATCGACTTTAATCCCAAACAAATTATTGTAAATTCATATTTCGAGTCTAGCTTATGCATTTGCATAATTTCATGTTCTTACTGTTGCCAGCGTCACGTCAGGACGTCGCAATTCAGACATGGGGTGAAATGAAAAGTTCACACATGCGGTCAATAGCGTGTATGTCCATCGATTGCCTCTTGGATGGCAAGACATCGACGACGCATGGACCTGATAAGTCTCTGGATGTCACCCTGAGGTACTGCGTTCCACTCCTGCCTTAGAGCATTTCGTAAATCGCCTAACGTCTGAAGATCATGAAGTCGTACCCGACGGTCCAATTGATCAAAAGATGGTCGATTGGCGACAAATCTGGCCAAAGTGGGGGCCAGGGAAGAAATTCGATACTCTGCTCCTCAAGAAAGTCACGACAGATACGCGCCACGTGACATGGTCATTGTCTTGCTGGAATAACTGCAATCCGACGTTAGCGTTGAACAACGGGACAACAACGGCGTTACGAATTTCGTCCCTATATCGCAACCCATTCAGATTACCGTCGATGAAGATCAACTGCGTTCGATGGTGAAAGGAAATTCCTGTCCAAACCATTACACTTCCCCCGCCGTAACGGTCGCATTCCCGCACGCAAGCATCAGAAAACCGTTCTTCTCGTCGGCGATACACTCTTGCCCTACCATCAGCGCGCCGTGGATAAAATCGTGATTCAGCAGTAAACAGAACTGTGCTCCAATACTGCTGAGTCCAGCGAACACGCTGACGTACTCATTCCATTCTGATGGTACGATGACGTTGGGTAAGGATTGGTCCGTGGTATGGACGCCTACTTCGGATGCCATGTTCAGTGAGTCTGTTGCTGCTGTCCTCGTCGTGGGAAGGAAGCAACAATAACATTGGGTAGGATTGGTCCGTGGTATGGACACTTACTTTGGATGCCATGTTCAGCGAGTCTGTTGAGGACAGTTTGTGCACTGATTCTATTGTTAGTTCTACCAGAAGTAATTGCAGCTGTCCTCGTTGCCGGAAGAAAGTGATCCCGCAAGTGAGACGTCCTGATGTGTCGGTCTTCTGCAGGGGTCGAAACGTTTGGTCGACCTGAACGCGGTCGGTCGGCAGTGGATCCAGTGGTTCTATACCTTCCAATGAGATGGTAAATAGTGGGCACAGTGACTCCGAATTCATCAGCCAGCTCATCTGGAGGTATCACAGCCTCTTGCATACCAGTGGCACGTAACCTCTGATTTTCGGTTAACCTTGGAATTTTTTAATGTCGGAAGACAAAAACTAACGTGTTTTCTCAATCACCCAGGCTCTCCAGCACAACATAACACAAAGAAAATCGTCCGTCACCCATTCAATTTGACATTCTTGGGTAGCACGTGCTATTTTGAAATCCGTAGCAAAATTGTATACGGTTGGGTGGACAACAACAACATATCATTAAACTCTTTGCACGACTTCTCGTCCACAAACATGCAACATTAGAACTATTATATTTCATCCTTTGTGCTATTTTGTCACATTTGTTTCTATTATACTTTCTTTTCTGACTCAGTATATATATATATATATATATATCTTACCTATGTCAAGGAAAAATTCCACCAGGTATTGTCCTAACATCGCGTCACTGGATTGAAAACTGTGAAGTTTTTTGGAAGGTGGCCTCGACTGGAGTCGATCCAGAGTTTACGACACCCAATCGCCTGACCATAAATGCTCTGCCACCATACCAAATGAGCCAAAGACAACCCCAAAAAGGTTGCAGGCTGGACTCAGCCAATATATTAGTTTACATTTACATTTACATTTACACCTCGCCCCGAGGTTTATAAATCCGTTTATATATAAATGAAAATGGTTCAAATGACAGACAATAACAAAATCAATATATTTTGATCTGAAACGCTGCGTTTTTCAATGTTTCTACAAATCGTCAGAGATCAAGTCAAATCTGACTGTGTTTATGTATTACACAGTTTGTTGTGTTGTTAAGAAAACAACTTAATCGTTATCGTATCACTGTCTTTTGAAATAGCCCATTGTGGTCTTCAAAACAGAAGTGAGTATCAAAGTAAAGCTAATTCCATCGTCATCACAATCATCACTTTGCCAATCTCTCTCTGATTCAGATTCACCATCGTCCATAGGGCTGCCGGGTTTTGTGTTTCGTTGCAAATCATATGATATAGAGAACACAACCCCGCATTCACAGCAAGATGGAGATTTTGTCATCTGTATAGTTTCTGTGTGATCATATGACGGAAGAGTAGACAGATTATTCTCATGCACGTGCGAGGGTGGAGTCAGTACCGCCGCCGAAGGTTTGCAGATTGTTGAGATAGATTGTCCGTGGTTGTTTTTGCTAAACAGTTCCCAGAACTGTCATCATCAGAGGTCCAGCATCAGGTTTATGCAAATCAAAGGAGAAAATATCAGTGCACAGTCTCTCAATAGCCTTTGTGTTCTGTTTCAAATCGACGACTAAATATCCATAGGGTTTTCTAAGGCTTTCTAATAGGCATCCAAAAATGCCTGTGATTTATTGGATACATTAATTTTGCCTAGTCAGTATTCTAATTTGTTGTTGATTGCATTGGTTTTTAACCCTTTACCTAACATGAAAAACAGACGACAATTGCAAAAAGAATTCTTGAATTACTAATTTTTTTCATTTTTTGTCTCAAAAACATGGGCTATGACCCCTCTTTGGAGCGAGCTCGTTCCAACGAGGGGTCATAACCTATGTTTTTGAGACAAAAAATGAGAAAATAATGAAAATTAATTGGCGAGTATTGAGAATAGCGAGGGCCGGCTTTGGTCGTTACGTTGATTAAAGGGTTAAACAACACGCTATATTGAGTGCTCAAGATCATAGTTCTGTTCTCTCGCCCTCTGTTGAATAAATTCTGCATTAGACACACCACACTCGTGTTTTTATGATGCGCTCATTCCGTAAAAAGTTCACAAACATCCGTGTCTTTCGTCGCATCTTTCATGAGATCGTCAATCACGTTGATCGTTCTGTCATGTTGGTCTGTGAAAGAATCGTTTCGAACTTCGTTTGTCAAACCTTGGCTTAATTCTATTCTATCTCTATTTGAGGTATGGTTAATTTCATTTCTTCGTATTTTGGCTGCCATCTTTTGTATATCCATATTATTCTGGTTGGAGGATGACGGATGAAAATATTTTTGTTTTGAAGAAGTTTCTTGAGCCATGTTGTCTTACCGCTCATCGGTGGTCCAAAAGCCATCAATGTAAACGGATGTTCAAAGTTGAATTCTGGTTTTGCTGGTTCTTGTAGACATATTTTTGCTGAGGTGGTAGAGCAGGGACTGAGATTGATTCCATTGGTAACGTTTGTGAGTATCCTTCACTGCACTGTGAATAGGGATTACTGCTCCATGTACTTTGCTCATGTGACTGGTCAAATGATTACAGTGTGAGTAGTCACGGTTACAGACTGTACACGAAGCTGACATTTTGAAAAACTCCAGGTACGTGTATGGGTGTTTGAAATAATTGATACTTTCGTAATTATGCTTGTCGTCTTATAGACTTACCCACTGCAGGTCACCACCTCCACCACTGTCCCCATCTCACACCACCACCACCTCCTCCACCTCTATTACACACCGCCACCTGTACCATCACTACCACCTCCATCACTAACACACACCACCACCACATCCACCTTACAGTTTTCAAGCCAGTGGCATATTCTCAGGTCTATGCCTGGTGGAATTCCTACTTGGCATAGGCGATATAAAAAATTAAATTCAAGCAGTTGCATCTTCACAGATCTACCATTAACTGAGCTTCTTGTATTTAAAAGCTGGGACCATAGACCATTATAACAGTTCCAGTTACATCGAATGCTAAGTCAAACGATATACTGGTAAGTCTCACAATAAAATACAGACTACTTGTAGACAATTACGAAGCAACACAGAAAACAATTCCAACAATTCAGTAATTGACAATTCTCGAATATCGGTCTCGGGGCGGATTGTAAATGTGAACTAACATACTGACTGGGTTAATTACAGCCTCTGTGGGGGTTGCCGTTAGCTCGGTTGGTATGGTGACAGAGTATTTATGGCTAGGCGACTGGGTGCCGTAGACCCGGGATCGATTCCCGTCGGGGCCACCTTCCGAAAACCGTGGAATTCCTGCTTGACATAGGCTTGACATAGACGTATGTGTCCTTATACCAACCTGCACAAGGACATATTATTAGTTACACAGTTTGTTGATGGCCTGATATGTTATATATGGTATCAGTTAATTTCAAATTGGACGAGGGCGAAGCGAAGCTCTCGTCCAATATGAAATTAACTGACACCATATATACCATATTAGGCCACCAACAAACTGTGTAACGAATATATCTTACCGACTACTCCACCGACGTACAGAACTAATAACAGCAGCGATCAAAATTAAATGAGAGGTTTCTCACAATGTGTTCACGTGTCTTTGCCTTGTTACAGCACTCTCCCATAAAATGTAACAGGCAATTCATACATACCAAACAATTTCATTTCGAAGGTAACATGACACACATCCACAGAATATGAAGCCTTTTAAGTTGCCTAACCTGCATTTCAGACCAAATATGGGCTTTCAACACTCAATCTTTCAACTTGAAGCGTTTATCGGCTGTCACCATTTTAAATAAACAATGAATAAAGGGGAGATTACCCATAGCTGTCAGCGTGTATTGATGTTGACAGGCAGTTTTTGGTTTTATATGCAGTCTGCATGTGACGTCTTTGAACCAATGAAATTCCCAGATACTTGTAGGAGGTAAGATATATGTATATATGTCCTTGTGCAGGTAGGTATAGGAAAAACTCAGGATTCAAAATAAATACAACGAAATTATGTACATATGCTGCTCTTTGTTACGATGTAAATTATATAATTTATATAAAACATACGCATCAATAAAAATAATGAAGATATCATTCAAATATTTGGATTAAATTATTACTTTGAAATAAATGATAATAAAACTATAACAAATAAAAAAAGATCTGAACTTTTGAGAGGCCCTTTCAGACTGTGAGGCCCTAAGATCTAGCCTGTTTAGCATATGCCTAAATCCGACCCTCAGCCAAAATCAAGGACTGAGGGATATAATATATCGAGTAAAATGTTATCTGACCAATCAGAATTCATGTATTTAACATGTTAAGTATTAAATTTCCATGTTGAGTGTCTCAGTTGTGAACAGACGGAGAGATGTGAAGTTCTAACTCAACACGTGGCTGCTACATTTTTAAATGATGCGAACCTCAGGCGACGGGAGTAGAGGCCACTTGATCCACCATCACCCTTACCCTGTCAGTGTTATCAACTTCTCTTCATTAGATTGAGTAGATATTGCTGTGTAAGTCATTCAATTTTTGGGGGTATCCCTATTTGGTAAATTATCCCGCGGACTGTTCATACAAAGAGAGAAAAAGGTATCAAAAGACTCAAACAGTCCGGATTAAATTTTCACCCTACGGTAGTGCAGTACTATGATCGCAAAGGCGACCGCTTTCTCGATCAAGTCCTGGACTGGTTTAGGCCAGTGAACAACTGTGAAATTTGGACTGAATAAGGAAGAACAAATGCCAACAGCATTTGGAATGCAGTATTGTTATGTTTCTTTTTCGACAGATTGGATTCCCCACTGTTGCGGACGGGAAAGCGGGTAGAAAATTTCGACAGTCGCGATCTGCAGGGTCATTACTATAAAACTTTTACAATTGTATTTTGTACAATTATATTTTCTAGTTATGACTTTAAATGGATTAAAATGAACTATTAGTATTTTGAAAGATCTGGCAATTTGCCAGTTGGCAAATTGCCATATCTTTCAAAATGCTGAGGATTCAGGTAGAAAATATAATTCTGAACAGTACACTTGAAAAAGTCGAATATATAGTATTAATAACATAATAATAACACTTTGGCCAGCCGCTGATTTGTCGCGGTTCTCGGACGAGAAGGCCTTGGTTACCCCTCTACTCCCAACTGCCTCCCTATTCCCACGCTTCTCCTCTCCTCCCAACACTCGGCTATTGGCTCTTGGAAATCGTCTATCCACAAATGCGGCCCCTGCACTAAATACCAGAAGAACCTGTGTTATCAGTACGTGTATGCAAGGGAAGGTAAGCCGCGAGAGCTTTCAGAAAAATTATTGAGGAAGCCTTTTTATTACTATTAAAAGTGAGGTGTGTTTATGGCTGCCACCAAATTATAAAACGTTTTCACCCTGTTTGGTATCTACGCTGAATAAAAAACACGTGTTGGGGTCAAAATTATTCCAGCTGATGGGCGAGACTGGAACGAGTGGGGAGTGGAAGGTATAAAAAAGTGGAGAGAATTTGGAATACAGTGAATTGGAGCTGGGGATCTTCCAAACTATTATAATATTTTCGTTTCATCTCATTTGAAGGACAAATGTGCGTTTTCATTTAATAACTATAAAGATTAAATCTTTAGAATCACTTTCCGACTTCGCACGCGAAAATATAGGTGTAGTCAAAAGACACCTCGGATATCCAGAGCTTCCTCATTTTTTGTTCACATGGTAACTAGAAAAATTACATCAAATCACTCCACAATTATGACAGACCCCGCAACTGACTACATCTGTGCACAACTTGCGGCGCCAATTTTTTTTTTTTGGGGGGGGGGGGGGGGGGGGTGGGGGTGGTATTGGGGTTAGGGCGAACAGGTTCTTCGTCGTGGTATGTGTGTTTCTATGCTTAACGTATATTCTAAAATCAGTGTTCACAAAATAAAACTAATGGATACATACTGAGTCTCTTCTAAAGCATGACGTGTGGTACAGGTTTTGTCATCATAGTGAAATGATTGTTATAGTATAGGGCTATTCGCCCCGCCTCCCGAAACCGCCCCCAAGAAGGCGTTAGTCGCTGTCATGTGATTTTCACAAACCAAATTTTCGACGGCGTTATTAACAGGTGACTCCCATCAATGATCTCTGGGTAGAGGAAATGCTATGAGAAGGCGTCTTTGCGATGTCTGCGAGAAAATGCCACGGGAATCGTCTTCATGTTTGGAGAATTGCCCTCTGGGGCGAACTCGTGAAGAAGAGATTGACCAGAAACAATTGCTAGTTCAAAAGTTCCGATTCAATTCAATTTTATGTAAATAAATTAAATTTAACATTTTATTCCCCACGCTTGTTATGAAATGTTCTCTTTTCAATTGCAGGTTATGTGATCCGTGCATTGCATCAAAATGTGGGTTTTGTTTCGTTCAGGGTCAAGAAACAACCACTGGAACCTGTTTGCCCTTTCCCAAAGATATTGAAATACCAGATAGTTCAACAGTCGGCTACTGCTCAAATTCAACTCTTCGTCAACAGCACGGGGTGACATGGACCTCCAGCTACTGTCCCACAGATTACTCATGGATAATTATACTTGGGGCTGGACTTTTCGTCTTCACGTTTGCTCCAGGTTAGAGTCTTAATTATTCTCGTTACGTTACAGATGTTTGACTGCCAGCTACTGTCTTAGAGATTACTCATGGATAATTATATTTGGCGCTGGACTTTTCATGCTTTCTCCAGATTAGAATCTCAATTATTTCCGTGAAGTTACCGATGTTTAACAGAAAGTTCAAGAATATTCCATTGGTGTGACAGCTTTTTTTCTCTTTCAAAGTTGGAGAGGTGGTTGTTAATACCATGAGAGTTACCACAGAAACTAGCGATGCTTTGCATCGTTAATTTTCGTATAGTGTATTGCCTGACCACTTTGTGCTAGAATGGAATGTCTCTTAAATTAGAAGTTTTTTTGGAGACAGCACTTGCCTAACAGGCACTATTTATCTTCCCCTATTTCTTATTGACAATTCGCAATTAATTATGTTTAAAAACAATGATTATCGAGGGGAGTTTGCTACTTGTGCATTCCCCCACTCCACTCCACTCCACCCCCCCCCCCTCCCTCTTGCTGTCTCGGTGTGTTCGGTGTTAATTCGTCCCTTCCGTCTCAGGGATTCATCCGAATTTGTTTATTTGGTAGATGGGGGCGGGGGGGGGGGGGCGGGGAAATCTACCTCGTCGATATTCTCACCGCCATCAGAAAGGCTTATCTTGGACTTCGCGAAGCTTCTAAATTAGATTAGATTCGAAATTGTCTGGAGGATTTGATTCGAAATTTTCGAATCGTGGAGATGTTCACAAAATCCTACCTCTCCTTTTGAACTCTTCTTCTATCACCAGGGCATACTGGAATATTTCGCTTTTTAATGACTTGCCCAAACAGACGAGTTGCAATTGAATACAATACTTGAATAGAGACTGACAGTATTTATGACTGTAAGTGGTGAAATATTTACAATTTAACCCTTTACCCAACGCAGACGATATCAAAATTTATTATTTTAAATATATTTTTTTTAAATTTTTCCAAAAATTTCAACAAAACCATATCATGTGACCCCCTCATTGGAACGAGCTCAATGAGCTCGTTCCAATGAGGGGTCACATGATATGGTTTTGTTGAAATATTTGAAAAAATTTAATTTTTTCAACTGCTCAATTTGCATATTACGCGGGCGGATGCGGGTGATTCGTTAGGTAAAGGGTAAAAAGGTCATGATATTCGATTGGAGATTAGATTCGATTCGAAATCCTCTGCCTGATGCGATTGGTTATTCGATTCAACTCGAAATTTGATATTCACAGGACCCCAGGTTTATCAAGAGGTGACAAAACAGCATAAGGCAATGTGTTTATCCATTTTAGTAATACCAGACCTTGGCTTGAAAGAACTATTTTAAACAAAAAAGTGAAAACCCTGAAATACACCGCTGATTATCACCGAATATTTTTGTATCGCTTATTACACTTGAATCAACTAAAATGGAGAACAAATTGAAAAAACAGCTCTTGAGTCATCATCTTTCCTGAGGTGTCCTAAACTATTTTTCAGCTTCATCACCTCATCGTTGAGGCTTATGTTAGCTTCCCCTGGCAATGTTTAGCGATTTTACCTGATTACTTCCAAGCCTCCCCGACGGCCACCCCTCCCCCCCCCCACACACACCTCCCTAAAATTCATTCTCTGCACTGGATAGCGGACCTCTGTCCCTAGTTCTCCTACATTTATTAATTTAGCTTAATTTCAGCTTAAAAGTACCCTGACTCCAGTCCTTTAAAATTTTGTCATTTCAACGAAAAGGACAATAAAAACAAACGTTTTACCTACTCAACATTGGGTTGCTGAATGGGAGTGCTATATGTATTACTGATGGAAACGATTGGGCGAATCGAATGTGTATTTGCAGGGTGTTTCAGTGAGGCTGTTAAAGGAGCGATACATACTGCATTGAAATGGTTAAGTTTTTGAATACGTTATAATATCCGCTCATTGTTCCGGTTACTGGAAACTTAGTGAATCCTTGAATATTTTAGCAGGATTAATTGAAAGGCCACGAATGCTCAAATACTTTCCATGGAGAGATGACATCTGTTTATGTGGTCACTTTTAGCTGCATGTTTGTTGTTGTTTGGGTGGAGATGGGGTGTTTTGTTTTTCATCAGATAGTTGCATCTAAGCACTTAATTCTACGAACTGCACCTCAGAAGAAATCAGCGACAGCACTTGTCTTTTTCAAATTTCTCGGATGCCATAGAATTAAGAAAGGACTATATTGAAACTATACTGAACCACGCACACCACTCGGCCACCGACAGGACCCGAAACTATACCGAACCACGCACACCACTCGGATACCGACAGGTCCTGTCGGTGGCCGAGTGGTGTGCGTGGTTCAGTATAGTTTCGCTAGGCGGTTGGTGTCGAAGGAAACTCTCTCGGCGTGGGTTCGAACCCCCGCCATGCCAATGTTTTGTTTTTGTTTGTTTTGGACCTTTATGATGGTGGAGGGTGGGGGTTCTTGTTTTTTTTTTAAATATAATTATCGTTTCTCGCTTAAGCATTGTAGATGGCGTCTTGTTGCTCTCAACTGACGAACCTTATTTGCCCCAAATTTGTATATTAGATCAAACTACAGTTATACTTCTTGTATAAACTCTTCTGGGTATTACATTATAGTTGATAATAAAGAGTAAATCGGTTGTAAAAATATTTGAATTTATATTTTGTGTTGCTTCATTATATGACTTCCACAAATAGCTTCTCAATACCTCGGTAGTTTGTCCCTCAAGTCTAGCTCGTCGAAAAAAAAGATAGTCTCAACTATTGTAAATTCCTATCGTGCTTTCTCGAAGGAAGCTCTCGTAACGTGCGCAGAATTTCAAGGCTACAATGTTACAAACGTGAAATAAAGACTCGATTGCCTTTACACTGAACTCTCTAGACAAACATTCCATTGACCCGAGTTCTGTTTAAAAGTGCTTAATTCAACGATTTAGTTTAAACAATATTTTAATTCCTTGATTTGGCACAATATTATGACACATAACATCAACATACATAAATGTGAAAGAGGAAAGAGGATTCAGCAACAAGCTATAACTTATGTAAGCTGTCTCCTTAATTCAACGATTTCCTTGAAGTTAATCCACCAAAAACACAAGAGAATCTGCGTTCTTGAAAGCGAATTGCAATAGAGTTGGGTTTAGACCCCACGGCCATCAGTACTGTGATCACACAAGTAGACAGAGAATACGACCGGATCGCAACTGGATTGCGATGCGGTCAGTTTTCTTAAGTACTTATCTATCTGCAACACTGCATAATCTCCCCTTTTGAAAAGGTAATACAAGGGCATTGAATATGAGATGCTATTTTCGTTTGATTTTTGTTGATTCGGTCTTGATTTTGCAGTATTTTATTTACGAACTCTCGACCACCTAGTGAGTCGCGTTCGGACCGCGAAAAACACTGGTTTTATGATCACAGTTCTGTAGTAAACTAATGCGACGATGTGTTTCCAATTGCAGAGGTTACAGTTTGATTTCTGGTTAACCCTTTACCTAACATGAAAAACAGACGACACTTGCAAAAAAAATTCTTAAATAACTAACTTTTTTAATTTTTTGTCTCAAAAACATAGGTTATGACCCCTCATTGGAACGATCTCGACGAGGTCGTTCCAACGAGGGGTCATAACCTATGATTTTGAGACAAAAAATGAAAAAATAATGAAAATTAATTGGCGATTTTTAAGAATAGCACTGGCCGGTTTTGCTGTTAGGTTGGGTAAAGGATTAATATAATTTCATTTTTTACTTCCATTTGAGATATCGCATTCAATTTTGTAAATACATATTGTCATATAATAAACATTTTATTGCAACAGTCAGTCAGTATGGGTTGTCGTTTTCCGTCTTGTCGAGACCAGATCAAGCACTTCATCAGCATTGTCTTGTTTGATCTTCTGGCCGATCTGACCTCGTCACCTGGATGAAGTATGACGATCCAGCTCAGCTGACTGTTGTAATAACCTGTTCGAAAAGATTGCCACTCTATTTTACCACTCATAATAGCCAGTGACCTGGATACCGTGAGCAGGGGTATCGCGAAGATAACCAATTGGGGGGGGGGGGGTACCTTACAGTCGCCGTGGTATGCGACGTGAACTAAGAAGGAACCAGCAGTTATTAAGCGACAGTATGGGCCCGAAGAAACAAGGGCCTGTTAAACCAATGACTAAATCAAAAGGTGCGTTCTGTAAAATTTGAAGAAAGTAACTGTGAGTAATTATCTATCTTTGTTTTACAAGCATGTAAATGAGGCATTTTTGGTGAAGCATCGACGATACCATTTTAGTACTTAAAGTATTAACCCGTCCACACATTCGGGGCAAGGGCCGTCCCCAAATCAAACCGAGATGGCTGCGGCCAGGTTGTGATATATAAAATGACACCTGGGTTCAGAGCAGAGTTACCTGCTCCCGGTCATTTGATGAAATAAAAATTTTGAGACAAAAATATTGAGAAGGCAGTCTGTCAGTGCCGGCTGTGTCTCTCTTGAATCGTACAGTCGTACACCTCCCTCCAACAGTAATTAACATTTTTCGTCCGACACTACCTTCAGTGTAGACAATGAAGTTGAATGGTCACTTTTCTGTAAAATTCAGCGCCAAAAATATTTCACAGTTTCTTGAATCGCATGTTTTACGTTGTAATATTTTCAGGTATGGCTCCAATGCCTTGGACAATAAGTTCCGAAATATTCCCACTATGGGCTAGAAGCACAGGGAATTCCTTATCGGCAGGAACAGCCTGGATATTCAATCTCTTTGTGTCATTCACATTCCTAACCCTCATGGAAGCTATAACTAAATACGGTAAAAACTTTCACATCATTCAGGATGCAATGCGAACGCTGCGTGCAAGGTGATTAACTAATAATTGCCGATTTTCCCACTCGATCTGGAATTTCGACATTGTGTGAAGTTTCTATTTTCCAGACTGCTGTTGAACAAATGCCGACAAATAATTAGGAGATCAGTTCTCAGAAGTGAAATATTCAATCACTAATCACGACACTCGTTAATCCTTTCAACCAGATACGTATAATTTTCTGCGAAAAGGAAAATTCGGCGATGCATTAGCAAACAACATAAAGGAAAATTAAAAGATTGAATTGTTACTAAATCAACCGTACAAATACAAAATGGATTCGCCCATTCGCTTTCACATGTATTGTATGCGATAGTCCCATTCAGCTACTCATTTCTGATATGGTTATGTCCAAATTATAATCGGTAATTCTGTGAATCACTTTGCGGATTCGTTAAGTATTATCATTACCTTTGTTTTAAAGTAAGGCAAAAATCTTAGGTACACTGTATCGAAATTGCAAACTGAGAAAAAATAGTGTTAATGATCACTTTATCGAATCGTACACAACGTTCGCACAGCATCAAGTATAAAACTACCTTAAAAACTATTTTGTCATTTTCAGCGCCTGAACTGCTCACTAATATAATGGATGGAGATTTACAATTTTTCTTTTGCAAGGTGTGGGATTTTTTTCGGATCGCATACGTTCAACATACGAGCAGGGACCTCGGAAATGACCTTTTAGTCACGTGGCCAAGTTGGATCATGTTTGGTTATCATGGTAGCTCGCGTTGTGACGCCAACCCCATAGTGATACGTGATCTTAGTGCGCAAGCGCAACGCGTGTTGTTAAAGTGACACGTGCTTCCGTCGTCCATTTTGTAGACTGGAGGCCGCCATCTTGGTTTCTATGGTAGCACGCGGTTGCCATGTAACCCAATGGCCTACAATAGGATGAGAGTATATTCGCAGGGTGTGTTCGATTGAATATTACCGAAAGAGGTTCGGATTTTTCCAGAATCCTCGTTTTTGTCCAAAAAGGCGCGTTCCTGTCAATCTAATTACCACAAACAAACTGACAACTACAGGAAGGTAATTATAAGACTTGGATGATGGCAGTGGTCGGAACCAGTGATTGCTAGGACTGGATAGACTGCTAGGATAGTCAGAATGTCATATGTAATAGGCAGAGACCGAGGATTCTGAATGAACTCGAACCAGCAAAAGAACTTTTATACAAGGGTACGCACCTTACAGCACTACGTGATAATCTTATAAGTGGGATTCTCCTGAAATAAACAGGTAGAAACTGATGATACAGTGGGACATCACGACCAAATAAATAGTTGTCAGATTGTTTTTGGTAATTAGATTAACTCTTATACAAATGAACGCACCTTATTATTGGGCAAAAACGAGGATTCTGAGAAAATCCGAATCTGTTTTGGTAGTTTTGGGTGGATTTTGGTGATTTGAGGTGATTGTCGTGTCCATTTGGGAATTAGATTTATTCCTTTTCAATCGAACACACCTTCCGAACACACCCCGTCCCACAGTAGGCCAAGGTGGCGGCCTTTAGTATACAAAATGGACGACGGAAACGCATGTCACCTTGACAACACGCTGTGCATGTGCATTAAGACCACGAATCATTATGGCGATCGTCAAAAGATGGCCACTCACGATGGCTACCGTGACAACCAAACATGACGTAACTAGGGCACGTGACTATGACATCACCCCCGAGCGCCCACCTCCACCCAATTAGGGACTTTTACCACATCTATTACTTTTATGAATTTCATTCGAATATTTTCTTGAGTTTCATTCATGTTGAAGGTGTTTAGTACTTGAGTTCACAATTTTGTATTTTTCCTAATTATTCACATGCATATTGGATGACTGCCAATAGGCTCAAGGACAGATTTTAAAAAATACGATATTCGTTTATGTTAACTTTTGTTATCAACAAGTCGCTGCCAGGGGCGGGTTCGGAATTATAATGAGAGAGTGAGTCAAGGCCGAGCGTCGAAGAGTCAGCAACAACTATTTTTTGTAAGTTGGAGGATTTTGAATGTTCCTAAAAGAAAAGTCGCGTGGTCACTATAATATTGTCCCAAAATTACCGGGTATACCAGAGTAGTACTCTTGTATACGGTGGTATTCTCTGACAATACATTATTTCTCACAGTATTCTTTCAGTCTGGAGCATTCACAAACATTCCCCTTGCAGGTGACGTAACTGTTCTTGGAGAGTATTAGCACTATATTTCTAAATATTAATGTCACGGCCCTGGAAAGATTTATTGACAGAAGGAACAGAGTATTCGACTATGCCCATGTGTAAACTATGTATTAGAAATTTGGAGAAACTGGAGCTAATACTATCAAATTTGCAGAAGATATCTCGCGTTAACTTCCCAAAACAAGAATATTCTACCAGAGGCCTTGCTCTGTCTCTGTGACCTTGCCCTCTGTGGCCTCGAGGGCAGTTTCAAAATGTAAACACCGTTTGATGAACCCCTCCCACAATCCAGCGTTATTCAATAACATTCATTAGTTTAGAAAATATGGCTAGAATAAAGAAATTTTGATGAACCCAGTTAATGAAGCATCGGTTATCATGGTAACGCATTTATTTTTCACTGAAAGCTGCTCATTGGTGGGGCGACCAACCGACGCCAGAAGCCCGTGAATGCATTCTTTAAAGTGACACCTGATAGAATTTGCCCATCCAAATGAGCTCACTGGAAGATTTGGAGAGTCTGGCTCGTGGACTACTAGAAACCTAAAGTCGAATCCCCACGCCTGCGGTGTGATACAGTAGATACCTTTGGCGCCGACGGTCTGGATAATATGAGCATTGAGCTTCGTAAAATCAAAACAGTTGTTTGTAGTCACGTATCGTCTATACGTGCATACACTTGACTATAAACACATCCTAGGCCATGATAAATCTTGATAAATATGATTTAATATGATGTTCAATAAAGTCACTCTTTCATCCAAAGCTTGTTCGAGCCAGAAAAAACTTCACTGAAGTGTACGCTGGGTCATCCCCTGTTTGATTGCCCACTTGATGCAATGGTATGATAATAAGTATTGCTTCCACCTGTGCTCCAGATAGGAGTCTTCGATGAAGATATTTGGAGATGCAGCACTTTCAGTCCACGCTCGAATTTTCAGTTTTCAAGATTTCTTCCCACATATTTGGTTTACATGTTGATTCTATGGAAACAAAATCCTTTCCCGTTCATCACGAGGTACATCTCCTTTTCCTCCTAAACCGCACGGCATGGAAAATTAATATCCGAACATGGTGTAACCTTAGTCTGAACTGGATTCAAATGCAGGACACATGCGCGCAAAGAGAGGCATTGATACATCTGCCCTTGTTATAACCATGGAATTAATTTAGGATGTAAAAACGGAATTTTATATTCTTCACCAGTGTGTTTCAGGAATGCATTGGTGTGTTTAAATATATAATTTACATGTGTTGGCTCCCATTCGATAGGCCAGGCCATGTCTGGGATATGAGGTTGACCAAAATTCAAAATTTTGAACTCTACCCATTTTTCGAGAAATAAAATTCATTGGGGGTTTCTGGAACACAATCTCTGGTCTGAAGATTTTATTTTAAGGATTTTTTAAAAATACACCCAATGACTTCTAGGTGACCTTATCCCAGATTTTAAAACTCTATCGAGTTTTGACTTCCCACGTATTGATCCCGAGTCAATATATCCCACTATCATCGATTACTGATCTGATCACCATAATTGGTAAATGAGGTTCTCAGAACGCGTTGTCATATTTTTAAAGTGCACACAATGACCTTAGGTGAGTTCAGTCACCATAACCCATATCGTGACACCTCCATCGAACTTTGACTTACCTAACGTTGTTACACGTTGACTGTTCATACCGTGTCTGAGATATAAGCGTGACCAATATTCAATATATTTGGCTCCAACCACTCTTAGAGCACTAAGATTCACAAACGAGCAGGGAAAACACTGATGGGCTTGACGATGTGAGTTCAGAATTTTAGAAAATTCAATCAATAACCCTCATGTTATCCCAGTGACATTGTCCAGACATTTGAACTTCCATTGACTTTTTGGTGTATATAGTGTTGTCCAAAGTCGATAAGTCATGTCGTGTCTAACATTTTAACGTGATCTACGTTCACACATTTTGCTCTGCACACCTTTCAGCACTAAAATTCATTAATGAGTTTCATTGATGCACTGAATTGTATAAAAATCTGGTTTCGACAAAATCTGATTTCGACAATCTTTGCACTCAAATAACCATTAGCGAACCTGACCCATATGTCGTCCTTCATCAATTTTTGGCGCATTTCTTATTGTCAAAAGACGAGAGACTATTCAACGCCTCAGATATAAGTGTGACTTACTTTTAAAATATTTGGCTCTGCAATAGGCTGGAAGGTTTTAACATGCGATTTCCAGCATTTTTAAAAAACGTATTTAATGACCCCTGGAAGACTCTTGTGATCTTAACCTAAAAATAATAATAACACTTTGGCCGGCCGCTGATTTGTCGCGGTTCTCGGGTGAAGGCCTTGGTTACCTCTGTACCCCCAACTGCCTCCCTATTCCCACGCTTCTTCTCTCCTACCAACACTCGGAGACGAACTGCTTAATGACATCCCTTGTCCCATACTTCCCAATCTCTCCGATTAGCATATTAGCCCTCTCCTTTGAGTCCCTCACTAACTACATGTCATTCATTCTCCCATCCCACTTCCCCAGTATACGCCCAGTGAATCGTATTCTTTTAGACTGGTATTTTGTGCATTCTAGAAGAAAGTGTTCCAGGGTCTCTACCACGCCTAAATTACACATCTGGCACTCCTTTTCGCTGTTTCTCCCCTCAGCTCCAGGGACCGCGAACTCAGCTTGAACAAGAGTGACCCCCAAAGGTGCCATCAAGGTACTCTTCAAAACCAGGCTTCTCTTTATCGCGCAGGCCACGCAACGACCTCTTTGATTAGACCCCCTCTCGCCAATTAAGGTTACCATCCTCCATGACCCTTTCTCTGACGATTTTTTTACCCTTGTTTGCCCCGACGTCTCCAATGAGTAGTTCTCTATTAGCTCCCTCACTTGGACCATCCACCCTGTCTTGGTATTTGAGTTGACCATTCTCTGGAACATTACTTTACACCATCGGCTGTCGGGGAGATTTACCAAATAATTAGGATAACCGAGTTTCAATAAGTCTATCCTGTCCTTGATCCTCATCCACCCAAGCTCACCCCTGATTGCTTCTAGTGTTGCGGCATCAATAGACCCCCGTAATCCATCGGCCTGCATCGTTCTGCGGGGTTTCCAAGCTCTTTACAGCCGCCTGGTTTAGGGGCACCACTTCCGTACCATATGTTATACTTGGCAGACCCACCATTTCCCAAATAGTTTTCTCCACGACAACCTTGTTGAAACTGTTTCTCCCTATAAGTTTCATTTGGTTAAGGATTCGCCTCCCCTTCAGAATCAATTTATTTGTGTGGTTTCGATAGATGCCTCTTCCTGTGGTGTTTATATTTACCCCAGATACTCGTAGTCACCTGTCTGTCCTACGCTAAGAAGTTTGTTGCTACCTTCCGAAATACAGAACTCCTCCTCCATCGAGTGGTGTCCACTTTGCGACCAGCAGGTATAACTTTGCTCTTGTTTCATTAAGTTCGAGTCTACATTTGCTCCCAACAATTCCCAGAATTTTCGCTAGCCCTTCTTCGCTTTCTGACTTTCTGACACTAGCACCATATCGTCTGCAAAAAATAGCCTGGGATCTTGAAGTCCCCAAATGCTACCCCCTCATCGCTATCTAGGATTTCATCTCCTAAACCTTTGATGTACAGTGCAAAAAGAATTGACGAAAGGATACACCCCTGCTTTAGGCCTATCTCCATAACCACATGTTTTGTAGTTATGTTACCCAGGCTAAGTTCACTCTGTACATCTTTATATAATGCTTTCAGAATTCCAACGAACTCTCCTCCCAAACCCAAAGCCTCCAGCTTTCGCCACATACCCTCCCTTCATACTCTATCGTATGCCTTTTTAAAATCCAAAAAGGCCATAAACATATTTTTCCTTTTTGCTTTCTATCATTTGGGATGGCGTGAAGAGATGGTCAGTGACTCACATTCCCTTCATGAAGCCATTCTGAATCTCTCTCAAAAAACCCTTCTCCTCAATCACCACCTCTAATCTCCCATACAGGACTTTACAGAAACCTTTCCCAATGTTGCTACTGATAGAGATCCCGCGATAATTATCCAAAACGTCTTTTCCCCACTTTTTGTGAATAAGTGTCACTTTGCTTTCTCCCCAGTTTTTTGGGACCTCTTGTTTTTCAATGGCTAAATTGAATAGGGCAGTTAGGCTTTTCCAGAGTTCCTCTCCCCCTTTTTGATAAATTTGTTAGGAATTTTTTCCACCCTCCCGCTTTTCCATTCCTTAATTTTGAGATCACCTTGCGCACCTCCTCCGTTTTAATTTTGCTGCACACGAAGTTCGATAGATTTTCCTCGACCTGGTTCGGACACTCCGGTGGGTTCCCTATCCCCCATCGCTTATCGTTTACCTTTTCCCAGTGCTTGACTAGTTCTGGTGCGATTTGGTCTTGCTCATCTGTAACTCTGCCATCTACTTTAATACTCTGTGGGTTACTTCCTTTGTTACCCTTATTCACCTATTTCGAAAATACGTTCGAACGCGACCCCCCCCCCCCCCCCTTGTCATTCTTATCGTCCTAATAAGACTTCTATTTCGCACTCTCCTATAATCTTATTTACTTTATTTCGTGGTTGTTGGTATTTTTCCTTTGCTACCATGGCCTCGTTTCTTTCCGACCCCTTGAGTTTTCTACTTCTCCTGTACGTAGCACATTTAGCTTTTCTACCCTTTATGGCCCTTTTCAGGTCTTCATTCACTCTGTACCCAAGTCCCCGTGTTGGCACCCTAATCTTTCCTACACTTTCCTTCCCTGCTCCTACTAGGATCGCAACTATTCTCTGGACACTGGCCCCTCGTGTACGGTTGCAAGCTTTGGTTTCCAGTTTTCTTCGAACTTCGCCCAGTCAGCATCCTTCTTGAGTTCCCAAATCTCCTTGAAGCTTCCTTTGTGTTTTACTAGGTTTTTGGCTCTGATCGTCACTGTAATCAAGTTGTGATCACGATCCAACTCCCTATTACCCTCATCATCCCCTTCTACCCCTATCAACTCCCTCACCTCCCTCCATAAATTAATATCTGTGAGAATATAGTCGATTATTGATTTTCTGTCGTTCATCTCCCAGGTCCATTTCCCCTTACATCTCGCGTACCTGTTCAGAATCTTCAGACTGAGCTGATTTGTGAAGTTCAACAGCTTCCTTCCATCCATGTTGACTTTCTTGTCCCCGCCCTCTAAGCCACCTTCCTTGTCACCTGTGTGTCCATTAAAGTCACTCAACCTATATTTTGAATCTTCCAAAATTTTCGACTTATTTAGTGTAAGTCCCGTGTCGATATGTCAAGCCATGCATAAGATATGAGCGTGACCCACTTATAGTATTCCAAACTCCGCCCACTCATTCTCAAATTAGAGGTCAACACAGACAGTCGTTCAGTAGTGTGTAGGTACCCGCAACTTAACCCTTTACCCAACGCAGACGATATCAAAATGTATTAACTTAAATATCATTTTTGTCAACTTTTTCAAAATATTTCAACAAAACCATAATATGTGACCCCTCGTTGGAACGAGCTCGACGAGCTTGTTCCAACGAGGGGTCATATGATATGGTTTTGTTGATAATTTTTAAAAAGTAATATTTTTGTCAACTGCTGAATTTGCATATTACGCGGGCGGATGCGGGCGATTCGTTGGGTGAAGGGTTAAAGGCTTCATATTCTGTGGATACACTTCATCTTATCTGTGAACTAACATTATTTAGATAGTGTGGACGTGCCTTGTTACAATTTATGGGCACTCCCCCATAAATTTTAACAAAGCAAGGGCATGGGAACACATTTTTCTGACCACCAATAATTTAGCACTCTTCCAGTTATGAAACGCAAAAAATAAAAATCTCCGACCCTCACTTATTTGATAAATTAATTGTTCGAGAACCAAATGTATTTTTTGTTTGGTCTAACAATAATTTTGTTTTTTATTTATTTACAGGTACGTATTATATGTTCGGCTGCATATGTCTAGTTGGTGCAATATTTTTCATCATTTGTGTACCAGAGACAAAGAATAGGTCTTTGGAACAAGTTGAAAAACTATTCATGAAAAATACTGATAGAGACCGATCGTTACACGAAAACATGCTCATGAAATCTGAAGGAGAACAAGAAAACTGAATGAATAAAAAGATTGTGAAATTCAACTACTTTTGTCTTGTTTGTTTCAATGTCAATATTCGTTGGAAAATCTTCTGTTCAAGTCCTTGTTTTTTACTTAATTTTATTTTTATTCTTTATTTCTTCTTTCTGTTTTTTACCTCAGTTAAGTGAAACTCGTTAACCATGATTATAGTGAAGTAGACAAATCCAAATTAGAGTCAAGAATATTTGTAAATCCTAAACTTGAGCACGTTTTAGCGAGTGTTTTAATCGTCCTTAGGTGATGGTTGGAGTCTATTCAATCGTTCCCAACACCTGCGGCGGAGGTGTTGATAATTTTGTTCATACTTCAGAAAAGATCATATAATTTCAACTCTTTGCGGGGTTAGCTAGCCTCTGCACATTGTTGATCGCATATGAACCACTTATGCTGTCCTGGCTTAGGTTGGATTTCTGGGGAGATAAGACCAAACTCACCCCTCTCCACAAATACACAAAGAAATGTTCATTTTCAGTGAAAGAAATATTTAGTTGCAACAATTACGATTCACATATAACCTTTTCATGCTTCCCATAAACTCTTTATTTGTCGTTTTGATATTAGCACTTTGGAGCACTTTGTTTTTAACCCTTTAACACTAGGGGCCGTTTATCCCGCCGGGTCACAAGCTACGTCATAATGTCAGTAAGTGGGATTGCAACAAGGTAAATGTGTGAGTAGACCAATCAATATGTTCAACGTGCAGCCTTAGGGCTGCACGTTGATAATATTAATTGGTCTAACCCCAAATAAAGAATATGGACTCTCCCAATTGCAGCCATTGAATTGACATGGAAGATACAACTGGGTTTCAAAGGGTTAATTAATGAAGTTAGATATGTTTTTCAATTTTGAAATCTTAATTTGTTTCATAACAATTGGAGTTTTGAACTGACTGTTTGCTTGAGACTTCAGACTTCCAGTGTGCTTTTGCCATTGAATCTCGCCAAGGGCCCATAAGTGGATCTTGGACAACGTGGCGATAACCTTGTACCCCCCCCCCCCCCCCCACCTCCCCCCCCCCACCACCACCACCCGTCTGTTGAATGTATGTGATCGTAGAGCACAAGAATATCGACTTATCTCAGACGCGCTTATTCTGACTTCTTAACCCAGGCACTCTCAAATTTTAAGTAACCTTGCACATCTTTAGGAGAACCAGGTCCTTGCTCTTCTGTACCTTATATTCAAGTACTGATCCCCGTATTTTTTTTATTGGTAATTCTCTCCTCCTTCTCCGGGTTTTTTCTCTTCTTCTTTGGAACTTTCTCTGATGTAACCTTTTATTCCAACTTAGTTGTTTTGCTCTATTTTGGTTCCGCATCCCATCCACTGTATATTGTTGTCACAACACTCCCATTACACACCAACTATTACAATTACCAAATTTAATTACGAGAAAAGAAAATATGCCTTGTGTCAAAGGATGGTGGTCAATGTTTCGGTGGAGGAAACACAATAGCCGGCATGCATGGAATGTCATCCAAACTCAGGTTCGATCTGCACCTCACCACCCTAGTATATATACTTCACATACACCTGGATGGGTTACACTGGAGTATCCGCATTCCTGATATGGTTAGGGACTTTGGATATTAAATGCATGCCAACAATGTTTCCCTAGAAATGGTTTATTTTCATCCATAAAAATAAACTACAATGTTACTCACAACAATGGATTGTGAATTACACACACTTTATTTGGACAGTTTATTGTATAAACAGTTCACAAACGTCGGGCTCGCACAGCCTCGTTGTGTCTCCTCTCCATATGTAACCCTGACGTGTCTTCTACTGATTGGATTCTCTTGTCATAACCCCAGTTACGTTCAAGTTCATCTTCGTTCTCAGTGACGTCTCACACTCATGGTTCATTTCTGCTGCACAAGAGGCGTTGCGAACCGGACCGATTCGTGTGTAAACCTGATTTGTTCCAGATGTGATTGCTGATAAACAATTCCAACTGCATCATCAAGGCATGCCTTCGTCGAAGGCATGACTTGATGATGTAGTCAGGATAGTATTCAGTCCGGATTGCAGTTGAAAACGCAAGACTTCTTGGGAATTAATTTAGGGATAAATGAAATACACATGACATGAAGTAGTTGTGGCGCGGCTCCTTATTTAATTAACACATACCGCAAAGACCCGCAATGCTATTCCAGTACTTGTCATTCTGGGTCCCAAACAGTCCGACTCTAGTACTGCAGACCCCCATTTGTATGGCCGACTGTGTTTGTGATATAAGTTTTAAATTTGGTCTCTTAAGAAAGTACACGATTACTGGCAAGGGCGAATCGATATCTAAAGCTCCAGTCCACAAGAAAATGTCCGGCCTGGAAATATTGTTGGGGGGATTTAACACCCTTAGATTCCCATCAGTGGCACCCCTGGTTGTCACTCATTTTAAGTGACATCAGAATTCGAATACGTCTCACACCGACAATTTACTGAAAGGGTGTGATTCTGAGTTTAATTGTACTCTATACATGATCCTATTTGAGGGTAAAATGTGTTCCGATTTCACCAGAAAGCCCGACTCAAAAGATAAGCTGCTGTAGGCTCTCACTTAGTTCTTACAGTTCCGAACCCGGGGAGGCTATCAACTACGATTTTTGACTTCCAGGAAGCAATGATTCTATGTATTCCAAAACATCCCATTTCACGGAATCGGAACGGAATCCCACCTATAGAATCCTTTCTTTGGCCTGCCTGTGCTTGAAGATCCTTTTCAATTGTACGATGTCCGTGACGGCTATCAGTAATACCCCAATAAGGTATTACCTCATAACCGTTACCTAGCTTTTAAGCGTCCACGTACCGCGGATTCTCACCCATACATCTGCTTTCTACGATCTGCCTATCCTTCCAGACTCTTTTACGTTGTATGAGGGTGTGAGGCCATGACACAATACCCCACTGAGGTTAAACTTTAAATCTCTTATGTACTCATTTGGGTATTCGAGGATAATTTCTACATAGTGATCTACCATCAGAAGATAAGCATTTGCGGGTAATGGATGTAGAAGCCTGTAGTTCCTACAGTCACATTTTCTGAGACTGTCAGAAAATATCTCACTGAGGTATTATGTCAGCTCCCTCCTATATTTACGTGGACATTGAAAAACAATCTCCTTCTGTCCAACGATTTGGGCTTTTGAGGCAAAGAGTATTGTAACCAGCCAGTCTGTACTTTGCTAATGGCGGTGTTAATAGCATCATGAATAGAAAAGTCTAGTGGTGTCCACAGTTCGATCTCTGTCAGGGGTAACTGGGTTGTGCCCTTGGGCAAGGCACTTAATCCCAATTGCACGGTGGACACAGTGGCGATGATGTGTACTGAGACGTACTGCACGTTGGTGGTGCTCGTTACTTCGCCCAATGCTAATCCCTGCTAGAGCGGAGTTAGAACGTATAAGAGGCTGACAGTTGTTTGCCGCTGCCCGGTGGTACTCTCCGGGTACTCCGGCTTCCTCTTCCAGTAAAATTGTCCGACACGAGTGACCAGGCTGTTGAAGGTATCGTTAAACCCCAATAAAAAAATTAATAAATAACTACAACCTAACGGTTTCATTTCTGTAGATGCGGTTCACATTACCGTTACCTTCGAAGTGAATTTATTCCATCGGTACGGATTGTTTTGTTACAATTTGTGGGAGAGTGCCTATAGGCAATCTCCAATAACTGTAACAAGCAGAGACACATGAACAAATTTTGGCAACCAAAAATAAAATGTAGCACCCTAAAGCAATATCCATTCCAAGTAGTTACTCTCGAAAATATCTGTAATATCAGCTTAACCCTTTACCTAACATGAAAAGCAGACGACACTTGCAAACAAATTCCTTGAATAACTATTTTTTTCATTTTTTGTCTCAACCGGCATGGCTGCCCGAGCCCAAAACCCGAAAACCATTAGCACAGTCTACAGGTCGTATTTATGAAGGGATTTCTTTGTAACTTGGTAGGATGCCTCTGTATAATGCCTAGATGAGAACGTCCCCTTTTGGGCGCGATCTGTCAACCGTGACGACTGCCCGAGCCCCAAACCCGAAAACCTTTAGCACAGTCTACAGGTCATATTTATGGAGGACTTTCATTGTAACTTGGTAGGTTGACTTCATATAATGTCTAGATGAGAAAGTTCCCTTTGGACGTGATTGGGCAACTGCGACGGCTACAGGGGCCCGAAGCCCGAAAACCTTTAGCACAGTCTACAGGTCATATTTATGAATGGATTTCATTGTAACTTGTTAGGCTGTCTTAGAATGAACTGCTGGACAAAGTTAGAGCCTTTGGTGCTACAGTTAAAGACGGGAAAACGTGGCGAGACACTATGGAAGCGTGTTGGTGCAAACAACTATAAACAAAATTGAAGACTATAAATCATAATTAGGAGATATTATCTCATCATTAGGACTTACTATCTCATAATTAGGACATATTATCTCATCATTAGGAGATATTATCTCATCATTAGGACTCATTATCTCATGAATAGGACATATTTTCTCACCATTAGGAGATACTATCTCATCAATAGGAGATATTATCTCATCATTAGGACTTATTATCTCATCATTAGGACATAATTAATTATCTCCTAATTAGGACTTATTTATTTCCTAATTAGGACTTATTGTCTCATCATTAGGAGATATTATCTCATCATTATGCCTTATTATCTCGTCATTAGGATATATTATCTCATCATTAGGACATAATTATCTCATCATTTGGAGATATTATCTCATCACTAGGAGATATTATCTCATCATTAAGACTTAATATCTCATCATTAGGAGATCTGCTCGTGATATTCAGTGAAGAGTTAAATTTATTCACATTCTCCTCGTAATAACTAGAAGGTTGGGGAGGGGCATGGCAGGCCAAAATGAATTGCGGAGGGGGACAAAATATTTTACAGCTGCCATGCTTTAACACCCACTTTATTTCACCTCGTGCTAGGTTTGTCCTTTAGCTAACATAAAGGACAAATCCGGCCAGCGCTATTTGCAAAGTAAGCATTCAATTTGCATTATTTTTTCATTGTCAAAAAAAACAGTAAGGTCCTCCAATGGCCTCTTTGCACAAGAGCTCAATTTTTTTCGTTAAAATATTCCTTGTATATAACCTCGAACATAGCCATTAACTAGGAATAGAGGATATCTCCTAATGATGAGATAATAAGTCCTAATTAGGAGATAAATAACTCCTAATTAGGAGATAAATAACTCCTAATTAAGAATAATAGTACTAATTAGAAGATAAATAAGTCCTAATGTGGAGCTTATATCTCCTAATGATGAGATAATAAGTCCTAATGATGAGATAATATCTCATAATGATGAGGTAATATCTCCTAATGATGAGATAATAGGTCCTAATGATGAGATAATATCTCCTAATGATGAGATGATATCTCCTAATGATGAGATAATATATTCTAATGATGAGATAATAAGTCCTAATAATGGGATAATACCTCCTAATGATGAGATAATATCTCCTAATGATGAGATAATAAGTCCTAATTACGAGATAAGTCCTAATGATGACATAATAAGTCATAATGATGAGATCATATGTAGTAATGATGAAATACTATCTCCTAATGATGAGATAAAATCTCCTAATGATAAGATAATAAGTCCTAATGATAAGATAATATCTCCTAATGATGAGATAATATCTCCTAATTAGGAATTATGGTATCCAATTTTTTATACTTATTGGCACCAATACGCTTCGATAAGATACTGTATTGTGCACATCTGAAAAGGAGCACCATTGCAAAATATCAAAAGTCATTAAAAACTGGCGAGAGGTGTTCAAAGATGATCGATATCGACGAGCTTGTAATTGGCATTGTTGGTAGGAAATCTGAGGCCGTCATCCCGCTCGATGTTAAAGGCGATTTGAGAGGAGACAGCGCATCAGGAAGTAAATGCGAGATCTTCAGTGAACGAATGAACATTCGTAATGTATACATCTCTATATTTTGTTGCAGGAATACAACTTTTCAGTAATATATGCCTGTATTCATAAATAACGAACTTAAGGACACGCATGACTATTTGATATAATTATATAAATATTACTGTACGAAGCGAAATTAGAGTGACAATCATAACTGAAATCACAACAAGAGAGTTTTATGGATACCGATAAGAATTCGTCCATATAAATGAATCTTCCAAACTACATATATTGTACTCATTAACCCTTTACCTAACATGAAAAGCAGACGACACTTGCAAAAAAAATTCTTGAATAAATAATTTTTTTCATTTTTTGTCTCAAAAACATAGGTTATGACCCCTCGTTGGAACGAGCTCGACGAGCTCGTTCCAACGAGGGGTCATAACCTATGTTTTTGAGACAAAAAATGAAAATATTTTGAATATTAATTGACGATTTTTGAAAATAGCGCTGGCCGGTTTTGGCCGTTACGTTGGGTAAAGGGTTAAAAGAATCTAATGAGTTCTTGGCGCCTTCTTTCGTTCGGCTGAAAACCATAAGGAGCGTTTCTCACCGGAGCAGTAGGGAGGGGGGGGGGGGCGGGGGTGATCATCAGCTTCTTTCAAATCTATTCCATCGTAGCCATGCTGGATCCACAAGTTGTGTAAATCGAAAGCACATTGCGAAAGTTTAGCGGCCTTCGCCAAACTATGCTGTTTGATGCATTCTCCAGAGCATAGAATCTCCCCTTCACGATACTATAGCACCGCTCAGCTGGGTTCCGATCAGTCCTGTGATCCGTGTTGAATCGGGAACGGGCACCAATTAGATTGTCATCCAAGGGGATGTATAAGCCAGTCTGTGCACGGATAGGCGCTATCTACCAGTATAATAGCTCCGGGAAATGGTCCCGGCCTTTCTATTTCAAACACCTGCAACATCTTCGGCTCAAAGAACGTGTGCGTCATGCCATCGGCCCACAGCCTTCGTTGAGCAGAAATATATCTATCTGGAGGTCTGGGCCACAATCCATGGCAACATTCAAACTCTGCACATAGTGTCGGTTCACATAGCTAACCTCATCAACTGCTGGGAGTATAACCATGATTTAAACTAACTAAACATATTTTTATTTTCCATTAAAATGCAAATGGGGATTGAAAGACAAGTGCTTTCCACTTAGTACACCTTTCGTTCTCCTGCCATAATAAATTACAGAAATGAACTGGCAGTTAAAAGTACACATTGATCAAAGTACATATACAGTACATAAAGTAGAATTTAGAAGAACAAAAACAACAAACAGAAAAAGAAAACCCCAAAAAACAGAAAAAACACACACAAGTACACACACGCTCACAGACACACGCTCACATACACATGTACACCAATGATAATTCAGTCCGCGTTTGGTGTTAGACACTATTGTGTTCATACGAAACATGCTAACAATATATAGAGGATAGCTACGCTAGTGAATATCGAGAACCATCTCACGAATGTGGACCTGAAAGCTTCATTCCTCACGAGCGCTTGCGCGACTGAAAAAATAACACCCCAAGCCCACACGAATGCGACAATTCCCGAGATTCACCAAAATAGCGCAGAGTTAATAATAACTAGAGAATTATAATTTGTTGGACAAATTACGGGCTTCCAATGTTAAAATGCAGACTACATATAGCAAAGCAACGGGTTTGAAATTAACCATTTCCAAAATGATAGACAAAAAGCATCCAAAGTTGGGTAATTTTGGCATTCTCTCACGGTTCTCTTATTAACGCCCTCATTTTGCTTGGGGGTTAAATCTTGAGATTAAAAAGTAAACAGTAACTTTCTTCTACAATCATTGTTTCATCTATCTATACCAAAATAATTGCTACAGCAACCTTGCAATTAGAGGAAATGAGTACAGATGTTTGCACAATTCACTGAAAATCAATTTTTTTCTGACAGTACTATTCTTTACATGGTCAAAGCTTATGTTGTGTTAAGCCTCAAAGCATAACTTACAGCAGGGGATTTGTTCATTAGGCATCTCTACCTATAGCAAAACAAAGTCTTTAGAATTAACTCTTTCTAAAATGACAGGAAGATGCAACCACAGTTAGCTAATTTTGGCATTTTTGGATGGTACTCTTACTCTCATTTGCTTGAGGGTTGAAGATGAGATTAAAAACTAAACAGTAAGATTCTTCTGCAAGCATTTTTGCATCTAACAATAATAATAATAATAATAATAATAATTGATTTTGTAAAAGCGTAAAACCACGAAGAGTGCCCTAAAACGCTTCACAGAAATAAAATACACTTTTCTGAAAATAAAGAGTCACATGTTTCAGTTTCCTCGAGGGAGGTTCAGGAGAATGCTTCAGTAAATAGGAAAACTGTACATTACATTTAATTCATCTCTTCAAAGTGACTTGAGAGTTAAATCTGAGATTAAAAAGTAAACAGTAACTTTCTTCCACAATCATTGTTGCATTTATCCATACCAAAATAATTGTGACTGATGTTCATACATTAAGAGCATAATATGATACACTAAAATCACCACACAAATATTTCAAAATTAACCCCTATTGGTCACAAATGCTACGAATATATCAATTTATCTTCAAGATTTACTAACTTCAAGGGCAAATTTCTCATAATTGCGAGGTTGTTGTAACAATTATTTTTGTATACATAGGCATGGCATATCGTGTCAAGGACGTTCCGAAATTGGCGCCATTAATCATTCTTATAACCAGTGCCTGGTAAGCGCTATGCTGATGATACCCAACTGTACATTACATTTAATTCATCTCTTCAAAGTGACTCAATCACTGCAGTCAGCAACACAATTGAAAATGGAGTAAATTGTCACCTAATTCAAATTCTGAAAAAATGGAGTTTTTTTTTTGGTACCTACTTTTATGCAACCAGAATGGGATAGGATTAAACTTTTCAACCAACCTTACAACAGCAAATATGCTCGGTAGTCAATTGTAAATACGTACATGAAAAATGTTTGAAATTAAGCCTTTCCAAAATGATAGAAAATGCAACCAAAGTTGTCCAATTTTGGCATTTTCAAACAGTACTCTTATTCTCTCCCTCATTATGCTTGAGAGTTAAATCTGAGATTAAAAAGTAACAGTAACTTTCTTCCGCAATCATTGTTGCATTTATCCATACCAAAATAATTGTTACAACAACCTCATAATTAGATAAATTTGCCCTTGAAGTTGGTCAATTTTGAAGAAAAAAGCTATATTAATGTCATTTTTGGCCAATATTGAAAGATTTGAGTGCTGATTGCGGTGTATCATATTATGCTCTAAATGTGTAGAAAATTTGAGCTAAATAACTGTACACAGTTTTGAGACTTTCGAAAAATATTAAAATTTTGAAAGTTTTGGCAGAATATTTTGAAAATATGCGTTTTCACAGACATGACGATACCGCATTTCACTGGATTTTATGACAATTCAGAAGTATGCCAAATTTGGTGAAAATCGTACAGGTTGTTTTTGAGCAGTTCAACAGACAAAATTCACGGAGGAAAAAAAAAAATAGAGAAGAAAAATTTTGAAAAAAGAAGAATAACAAAAGTCTTTCCCAAACTGGGATCTCGTATATACTTTTGCACCGCGTGGAAAATTGTTATATTGTCCGCTGTACGAAAATCCGGGTTCCCTAGAAGGAGGGTATCAACGGTGTTCAAGTCTACGCCATATGCCGATAGGGCAGAGATGTCATTTCGCGTTTGGGTGTAAAGGGGACAAGAAATAATGTTCGCCGTCTTCCACTGGACTCCCACAGCTACAGCTAGACGTTTCTATTAAATAATTTACAAACTTGTCGCTATTTAAATCACTACACTGTGTTCGCCGCCTACTTTGAATGATATTGAACTTTCTTTTACCGAATTGAAATAGAATGGAGGTGTGCAACAAACATCAAATATTTGTTTTTTTGAATTCCTGAAGAGAAGGACAGTTTCGCGTTTCCTGTGGCAAGTTATCCCATATTTCAACGGAGGACGGAAAAATGAGCGTTTTGGTTGTATATGCTACGTACTGAAGACAGCGGAATTTCGAAGAGCATATTGTGAGAGATCACTTATTAAAGGAGGCAGCAGATCGCATAGAAATGCAGACGCATTCTTGTGAACAATTTTGTAGGAAACACACATGTTTTGGATAAATCTCCGATCTTCCAGACATTGCCATCCCACCTCAAGAAGTAAGATACAGACCTGGTTACATCAGTAACGATCCGGGAGGCATCGCAGTGTATATCGTAACCATGATATGCGACCCATCGATAGCTCTACGTACACTGGGCATGCTACACTTCTCAAAAGAATCGCACAGCAATTCCGACACTATTTCCAGGCCATCTGGAGCCAGTTCAGAGATCAGTGGGTTCACCCTATGAACCACACGTTTCACAGTGTCACGGCCAATCCCGTGGCAGTCTTGTATTATATGGTAAAATCCTTTCGTTCCTATGAAAAAGAGGAACACGAGGATGTGCTGTCTCGGTGTCAATGGGCGATTTCTATTAGTTGGATGCTAGAGATTTTCTACAGTTCTCAGTACGAAAAACTGCACTACGCTCTTAAGAACACGATAACGTTCTCTATATTCTCGCATGGAATGGACTTTCGCGGGAAGTGTTCATTATATACCGCTAGTCCAAGCACCTCGTCAGATGGTTTTGCATAGTTAATGCTCTCATGCTCGCGATTGAACTGAGATCTATTACCTCGATGTGAAATTATGCAAGTACCTGTATATAAATTTACAAGCACTTGGCACTTCCAGTATTTATAGTACTGAAGTACAAGCCCACATCTGTATTTCAGTAATGTTTCAGCTGCAGAGGAATAACAACTGTACTTGACTAAGCCTGAAAATAAGCAGACTGTCATCTTCAAAATGAGGCCCCAGAGGGTGAATTTGGTGATACTATCCTACACAGAAGGGTATCATCACAAAAGTTACCCTCTGTGAACCTCAGTCTAAATCAAGGTGTATATGTACCTAGACTAGAGATTAAATTGCACCCTATTCTCATTCCACTTCCAATCAGAATAAAATCAAGATAATTCCATTTAGGTTTTTAGGTTTCAGTCCGAGTTCACATGATTGTGTTCATAACACAAAACGTACAATAAAGATAGAAATATGAGAGGAAGGAGGAGGGGTTAAATATTCGAGTCCTCCCTACAACAAGAAAACTTTTACATCAAACCTTTAGTATCTAATAAGAAATATAAGAAATTTGCAATCTAAGGAATGGGCGGATGTTTGAAGTTCACGTCGTTCAACCTGATACCAATTTGTAAACGTAGACTGTCAGCAAAACAAACAATTCCAAAAGATCGTTACCTTGATGTATAAATGCAGCCCACTGCTTTGATGGAAACAGCCACTTCATCTGAGGTAGACTTGCTAAGTCAGGCATGAAGGTGCTATAGCCTGATGTCAAAAGTGTGCCATAGCCCCAAAACACGGTAGAATACATCCAGCTCTGTTGGTTTAACCTGGGTACTATGGGAGACGTTGCGGGGTGGATCCCAGCGTTGTGTATTTTTTTTAATTTAGGGATCGACTCCCAATGTGGTCGTCTAGTGGTTAATTTCAATTCTCCAGGTTCTGTGGTTTAGACTTGGCCAGACAGGGTTAAAGGATACATGAGAAAAACTGATATCGGTGACAACCTGTGACATCGTAATATTCAATTTTAAATTTAAGATAAATAAATCACTTCCAGTGGTAAATGGATCAATTTTCTTAACAAGTGTTGTCAATATCACCTTTAGAGCATCTCAGTACCATCAGATTCCCTCCTCGGGTTCTACTGCCGCAAAAATCTACCATACTTTCAGATACAGATCAAAAAGATTTCATTTCAAGTAATGGGAAAATGGTGAATTGATTACTTCCTATGAACAATGAGTGACGACTATGAGGTTTGAGAGCCGTGCACTTTTTGCCCTGGTCAGATCAGTTTGGCAAAAGTTTTGTCTTTTGACAGCGTTATAGTCTTTCCATGGCTGTTTATATTTAAGACTGTGTGGCTTCACCCACCTCTTCTACTTTTAAACCTTTACCCAATGCAGACGATATGGAACTTTATTATTTTAAATAATATTTTTTTTAATTTTTCAAAACATTTCTACAAAACCATATCATGTGACGCCATCATTGGAACGAGCACGTTGTGCTCGTTCCAATGAGGGGTCACATGATATGGTTTTGATGAATGTTTTGGAAAATGAGTTTTTCTTCTGCTCAATTTGTAAATTACGCGGGCGGATGCGATCGATTCCTTAGGTAAAGGGTTAAGTATTTACTGACAACAAATAATAATAATTGATCGTTTTGTTCAGTTTTATTAAATTCTTCCTCTTAGTACTGATAAATAAAATGTGTTTCCGCTTAATCAACTTACAGATGTCTTGTTTGTCTTTCAAGTTTAACTCACAAAGTGAGGTCTTCTGATTATGGTCAACCCATAGACTGGTAGTGAAAATGTCCATGGGCATTACCCGCTATGCTACAATTTCCTGAATTGTATATAAGTATATGTGGCCAGTCCTTGAAAATGAAAACGATAAAAAGGCAAGTACAGAGTAAAATCTGGTTCAGTGAAAAACCGTATCAAATATGTACCAGACTGAATTATATTTCACTGCTTTTTATGGACCAGAATGCTCCAGATGATCCACTTCAGTCCACATTTCCATTAGACGATAAACACCATAGCTCCAGAGTCAAACCCATCGATGATGGCATTGATTCTCTTGGCCTTCATACCATCAATATTGCTCAACAAGGCATCTGGCAAGTACCTTACCTACATTCAAACAATGAAAAGCCAATTACTACAAGTCTTCCCCAGCTGCCAAAACTCAACTTCCAGCAATGGATCCTATAAACCTAGACATGAGGCATTATAAAATCAGAGAACCAAACAGACCTTTGACTAATTGACTTGAGCAGTTTCCAGAGTGGACATTCATCACAAGTTCACCTATCACTTCGCGCTTTCTGGACCAAAGTGAGCTAGACCTTCAGTACAACCAAAGTGAGCTAGAACTGGTCACTTTCCAGGGGTGGGCAATATTTCGACGGTTGCAATAATATTAGATTCCCAAAACTATTTATAGGAATAACCATCAAAAAATTAATTAATGAAGCTCCGGGAACAACTTTGTGCTCATTAATGAAAAGTTTGTTGATGATGATTTTGATTACCTTGTAAACGCATGACATCACTGCCCACGCGTGGATTACGGCCAGTGCACGGCGACTGTACTGTATGACTTGTGGACTTAGTATTTGGCCACACATACAGGGCAAAATCGACCAGCTGGTGGCTGACATGGCAGCCAAAACCTTTTTCATTATCGGTGACAGTTGCTGCAAGATATTACCAGCTCAGCAATCAGAAGCAAAGTTCTTAACGTTTTGTGCAAGTAAAGGTGGGGTCTTAACATTTTGAAACAAATGCCATGCCTGTAGAAGTGTACGAAAACGTGAGGTGGGCGGAGAGAGTATAAAACGTAGGCGAATCTCAGCCCCGCCATCGCACCAACTTTTCCGTTACTAAGAGGATAAAGATGATTTTCAAACCGCTCCAGCCACAGAGAGAAACAGAGAAATAGAGGTGAAGAGATCTTTAGTGAAATACAGTGATGCACATAGTAGTAATTCAGAATATATTTTAAGAGAAAAGAGGAAACCGTAATTAGCTTCAAATATTCCTTCACTTCGGGATGACTTATATTCAATCCATCCTCAATCGAAGCATCCATAAAGTTTCACTCAACATCACTTTTGTATACAGTTTCTTTGAGTAAATCTGACGTCAACAATCCATTTGTGCTCTCGACAAAGATGCTTGACTCATTGATGGATAATGTTAAAGACAGATGCAGAGTAAAATAAAATGTTCAAATGGGAGAACATGATCAATTTACTTCATCACCTCGTGCATTTCGAGCAGTCATGATTCAATTATTAAGTAGGGTAGAACGTTAAAGTGGCTAAATTCAACAATTTCCAATAGCATCTTTAAACAACTCTCCACCAATCGCATTTTTAGTTCTTAGACCAACAACAAACTGGTTAAAATACAATTTGCTGCAAGTAAACGGCGGTGTGCAGATACGCCTGGCTATCAGACAGAAATGGTTAAACATCCATCTAATGGGGGATTGTACGAGTTTGACAAAACAATTGTTCGTAGTACATATGCGTAGCTGAATGGAAGATTACACTTGGATCTAGTTGGACAAGAAAAACAATTACCAAACGTTGTAGAAATGAGAATGAAACTACACCATCCTCCAACTATATTATTTTGTCAGATGGTTGTTGCAAATGGAAAGATTGAAATCCAAAAATCCATATTCAGAATATCAACATTAGATTTGATTCCAAAATTTGCAAATGTTCTTAATGTAAGATGCACTGAAATATAAACGTTTACAACTTGAAATTATCTTTGTTAAAAACTAGAAGACCGTCGGTTTCATAAAGAGATACCAAAACGAATTATTCTTGGCTTAGCATCTTACACAGATATTAGACAAACCCCATTCAGTTTCCAATATTTCAGTTTGAACAAATTGAAGTTACGGCGAATGGACACCGATGAATTCACGTCCATTTGAACCGAATTTGGAAGGTGGACTTTACCTAAATTCATATCCATCTCTACATACAGCTTGGTGCAATCGTGAACAAATCAAACATTTGATGTTTTTTTGCAGGATTATTCCCTTTGGAGAATTGAATTGACACCTGATCAGAGTAGTAGTTGTTCCTTGGCTTACTCTATGAAATCTGGTAATCTCCGGTATGATCTTTGCTCAACTCCACCCGGAGGTGGTCGTTGTTGTTGTCTCTGCAGAATTTGACAGTGAGACAGAGATCAACAACAGAGAAGTGATATACGACGTAAAGTTGAGTCATTGTCAACATTGCAATCTCTGCAAGAAATTGAAATCAGGAATATGAGATACAGAAAGCTAAGGAAACTAAAGAGAGAATGGTTGTTACATTATTTTTGAAGGATTTTGAAGAGTTTTGTGAAGGAGATCAAACAAGTGAAGAATGTTATGATAAACAGGGACTTTGTACGGCCATTAATCCACGTGCATGGGTGGCTATGTACAATGAAGAATGTTTGGGAAAACTATCAGCTCACAATACTATACTTGATGGTTTTGAAATCGCAAAGCGCATTTCTAGAAGTCATTCAATAATGTCCAACGTCAAAGCATCAAGCATCGATGGGAGGGTGTCTGTTAACCCTTTACCCAACGCACGGCCAAAAACTGGCCAGCGCTATTCACAAAAATCGCCAATTTATTTTCATTATTTTTTCATTTTTTGTATCCAAAACATAGGTTATGGCCCCTCTTTGGAACGAGCTCGTCCAGCTCGTTCCAATGAGGGGTCATAACCTATGTTTTTGAGATAAAAAATGAAAAAATTAGTTATTCAAGAATTTTGTTTGCAAGTGTCGTCTGCTTTTCATATTAGGTAAGGGTTAAAGAAACTTAGCGACTCGATAAAGCTATGTCGTCGCTCGTTTTTACTGAAATGTGACAAAAACAGCCTAAATATTAAAGTGACGAACACATATAAAAATGGCGATAAATCGAAAAACTACAAAACAGCTTTTTCCTATTTTGAGCTGTACAGCATGCCTCCTCTGTGTTGCATCCATTCTCTATGTAATTTATGTCCTTCCTCTGGGTAATATTATTACATTGTCTTAGTTTCCACTGTAACGCCGATGACACTCAGCTATATATAACACTTCGAACATCACCTAAACATCAATCCCTAGATGAAATTCAGAAATGTGTCGCCGAAATCAAAGTCTGGATGACTGCAAACTTCTTAAAACTAAATTCGGAAAAACAGAATGTATTTACATTGAACTACCCCAGCAACTATCAACACTCACAGGACTCCATCTTAATTTTGAAGGCAGTATACTTCCCCGTCAATCTCGGTTCGCAACCTTGGATATTTCATGGTCGAAAATCTGTCGTCAGACAAGCATGTAAGGCATGAATGCACGATCCTGTTATCACCTTTGAAATATCGGCAGGTGCGAGGCGCAGTTCACGTGGCAACACAAATGAGCTTGCCCATGCATTTGTGATAAGTCGCTTCGATTACTGCAATTCATTGCTTTTTTGATGTTGGTAAAATTTGATCAATAGACTTCGGGCCATACAAAACTGTGCCACAAGAGCTGTTACTGGTAATAAGAAATTCTGCAACACAACTCCAGTTTTGCAAGACCTTAGTAGGTAATAATTGCTGGTGCAAGCGTACATGTACATGTACGGTACATGTACGTGTACGTGTACACGTACATTCGTGTACATCTCCATAGGATTTAGTGTTAAAATCGTGTACAGGTACACATACATGTACGTTTTGAGAAACGAAAAAACGTTTTTTGCTCGCAATTTAACACTGAATTGTATCCTAGACGCCTGTAGTTTTATGCACGCGTACATGTACCGTTTTGATTGAAATAGGCAAATGAGTTTCCCCCATAGGATTCAGTGTTAAATTGCAAGCAAAAAACGTTTTGTCGTTTCTAAATTCATCGTCTTACCGATTCTAAATAATCCGCGTCCGTACACGATTTTAACACTGAAACCCTATGGAGGCGTACACGGAGATCCACTTGTGGATTTTAGGTCGGAAATCGACTCGTGTAAAGAGGTTGTGTTAGGATTCGCAAACCCACTGTCGCGTTTCTCGAAGTAAGACTAACGCACGTTATTGGGAGGTGATCTTAATAAGCACTTAATGGAAATGTTTTGAATGAAGAGTGGTGCCAAGGTGTTAGAAATCCGCAAACTCGCTGTCACGTTTTCCTGAAGTAAAAACTAACACATATTATCGTTATGACTGAATGAGGTTTTCGTTCAAAAGAGTCAATTATAAAATATGATCTGTAAAAAATAGAGATTCGTGTCTTGGTTCGATGTGACGAAGAGAAATTGAGTTTAGGGATATCGTTCAAAAGAGTCGATTATAAATATGATCTGTAAAATAGACATTCGTGTTTTGTCTTGATGTAAAGAAGAGAAATTGACTTTAAGCGTTCGTTCAAAAAGAGTCAGTTATAAATATAATCTGTAAAAATAAACATTCGTATCTTGTTTCGATGTGACGAAAGGAGATTGAGTTTAGAGAAAAGAATCAGAATTCTTGTGAAGTAATCTTAATAAACACTTAACGGAATGTTTAAACGCATTTTCCGCTCAATTAGGTTTTGAGTGGTAAAATTTTTAATATATTCACGATAGCGATCAGAGAAATTTGAAAATGAATGAATAAGTTCCTTTAACGTTAAAATTAGAAAAAAAACAGTTTTCTTTTGTGTGTTGAAATGTTTTACCGTCATCAAAGGGATTCTCTCTTAATTCGACACTGAGTGAATGGTTCTTTGATATGTGAATGAAATTCCTTTGACAAAACGTAAATTACTATCAAAATGCGTTAAATCAGAAACCTGTTTTAAACTTCTCCAATTCAATCAATGCTGAGTTGAGATGTGAATATTTTTAGTTTATTATATTAAAGACGGAAAGATTTTTATTACTTAAAAACATAAAAATATAATTAAACATTTAATTTTGAAAATAATAAAACAATTAAAAACGAAAAATGTTTTTACAGATGGATTCTAGACACCGAGATCGAATTTTAGGGGAGTATGAACGTGCTAAGAAGGGCATTCAGTCGGCTGACAGAAGCAGACGTCTTGGTGAGATGGAACTCAAACGTGAAGCCACAAAAATATTTAAACCCGTGACGGAGGGTCAAGAGCGAAGCAGGAAGGAGATAGTCGAAGAATTGAGACCCATAAAAGAGAGTTCTTTGAGAATGGGTTCGTTGCCTCTTAGTTTTGGAAATCGGCATTCCGTTCAATCTACACTGGATTACGTTCCCACGGGAATTCAAACGGAGAGCGAGTCTGATGATACAGCTTCGACTATCACCGCTGATAGCGTCGCATCGTCTGATGATGATGGCGGTAAGAGAGAACTGTTGTATGGATTGTATAAGGATTCTGAGGGAAGAATTTTTGTAGGAGACACAGAACCGATGCGAATCGTATTACGTTAGGGGTCGACACAGCAACGAGGACTGTTTCTACCTGTCGCAGAATTATTTTCGATTGCCTAGACAGACGATAAGGGAGAACGCTAATTTTCTATGTCTCTTTCACAAACGACATGAGCGCGGCGGAATTCGGGAGATTCTGCAAGAGGGTTTGGGATGGTGGACTTTACAATTTCGTGGTGATCGATTTGACAAGCGAATTTAATCGCGGAAAATATCTGTGCGGATTCGACAAGTTTTATGTTTCTGATGATAATAAGATAGAGCGTGAAAATAAAATTTAGAAAATAATAAATCTTCAAATAATTAGTTTTGAATAAAAAAAAATAAAATTAAATATAATGTTCGAACATGGAGAATTGTTAGAACGTATAGCCGAGAATACGGCTTCAAAACAGTCCATTCAAATCGTGGTGAGTGGCGATTCGACTCGATTCGCTACGAAATTCGAACCTTCCATCGAATTGAATAGAGAGAAAAGATACTAGATGGCGTTGGTGAATCTGGAGACTTATTATTCCTTTCCCAACGTCACCGAAAAGAATAACTCGTTCAAGTATTCCGACGGAGTGGATTGGTTGGAGATTCGAATTCCCAAAGGGAGTTACAACATAGACGATTTGAACAATAACATTCAGACGCGAATGAAGACGGATGGAAAGGGAAGCAACAAGATCAGACTCGCTCCCAATCCTAATACCTTACAGACGATGTTGGATTTGGAAGATAATTTTCGAGTGGATTTCAACATGGACGATTCTATAGGCAAGATGTTGGTATTCAATCAAAAGATGTATCGAGGCCACGCGGCATCTGAAAATACGGTCGACATTCTCGCAGTCAATAGCATTCTGGTGAACGGGGACATAATTGCTGGAAGCTACATGAATGGTAGCACTCAACCGACGATCTATTCCTTCTTTCCAAACGTGTCGCCGGGTTATAAGATCGTGGAGCGACCTCGAAATTTAGTTTATTTACCAGTGATTTTAGACACGTTGTATAGTCTCAAAACCACGTTGACGGATCAAAATGGTGAACTGTTAGATCTTCGCGGAGAGAGGGTGACGATACGATTTCACATAAGAGAAATATAAAAGCAAAAAAAAAAATATATTGTGTATATATATAGATAACAAAAATAAAATAAACGCAATATTAATTTTACAAACTTATTTTAATATAAATAATTATTATTAAACAAGAAACAATTGAAGTAAATATATTTAAAAAAAAAGAATTATGACAGAATACGTGATTAAAAACGTGAACATATCCGCAGGACAGAGGAAGAAACTTAAGAGAGCATTAACAACTCGAGGCGAGGCGGTGAGATTCAAATTCACTCACAAAGATCTGACGAGAGGCGGTCAGGATTCGATCGCCTGGACCAGAAGTCAAATCAAAAGGATGGAGAAAGCAATTCGCGATGGAAGAGGGTTGACGGTGAGATTGAGTCCCGCTCAATAGAGATACAATTTGAGAATGAAAAGTGGTTTCCTACCGCTATTGGCAGGAATCGCTGCAAAAGCATTACCCTTCACCGCAAAGGCACTACCCTTTCTCGGAAAGACTCTCGGCGTGGGAGCTCTCACGGGACTCGCTAGTTCGGCAGTTGAGAAATTAATGGCTGGCAGTGGACTGTTTTTGAAGAAGGGAGGAGCCGTGTGTCGCGTCCACGTAGACGACAGCGGTAAAGGATTGTATCTAGAACCCGTTAGAGGTAACAACTCTCTGAGAGGAAACGGTCTCTATCTGAAGAGTGGACAGAACGTTGAGTGACTCGGCAAGGGTTTGTTGCTCGTTGAGAATTCGCCGTTTAAGAATATACTGATTTTGAATATGTTATTATAATATAAAATTATATAATTATATAAAATATAAATCATGGAAAGTATAAAATAATATATTTAAAATGGGTAAAAAGGTGGAGAAACAATTTTATCCCCAACTACAATTAGACGATAATGACGAATATCGCGAGACAGAGTGCAAAAAAACAATAAAAGATGTGGAAAAATGGTTAGACGCTAATGATGGATATCTAAGGAAAGAACTGATGAAAGATAAAGCGCGGGATAGACTGTTGGAATTGAAAAGAATGAGACACTTTCCACCGTCACCACTACCTTCTAAAGTGAATGGTAATGATGCGAGTGTTACCAAGAGATGCACAACATTCGTTCATAATTATGATTCGGATAAACATATGTGTTGTTATAAAAACGTATCATATCACAAAAAAAAGAAAAAAAGAAAAGAAGAAGAATCGACGCTGAAATCTGAGAAAAAAGGAAACGTTATTATAATATATATGGGCGATAGTGAAGAAGAAGAAGGAAAACAAAAAAACAACAACAAAAAAAGTAATGAGATCTTGAGATGATCAACCTCTCTAGATCTCATTACTTTTTTTTTACTTTTTTCTTCGCTAAAAAAATCAATCTCTCTATTGTTTATATTTCCAAGCCCGTTATTAGCATGTTGACACTCGTGTTTTCAAGATGATCTCATCACGTTTTTCCTTCTTCTTTGCTAAAAAATCAATCACTCTATTGTTTATATTTCCAAGTCCGTTATTAGCATGTTGACACTCGTGTATTCTCCTTTTTCGAAAACGTGTTGAATGTTTATCTTTACTCTTTTGAGTTTTTTTCACATCGGTGAACTCGCTCTCACCACCCAATTTCTCCACGAGTTCGAGTGAGATTTTTGGATATATGTAACTTCCATAGAACAACGTCAGATCATCCTTGTCAAATTCTTTATCTTTAGCAATGACGATTTTCTGCAGATCGCTTTGATACTCGTAAAACAAATCGAGCATGGCTTCATCCACTTTCAAAGTCTTATATCTGTCGTATTTATGCTCTGAGTCCTTCATCTCGATCTCGTTCAATTCGATGGGATCGTGTCATTGTAATCTATAGATTTTAAAACCTAATTTCTTATTCATTTCGACTCGTTTCAATTTCAATTCGCATCTTTGAGGTGTTGCTGTCATGATCGATTATTTCTTTTTTTTTTGTTTTATGAATTCTTGCAAAATAATGTATATTTTAAATTTTGTATTTTAATAATTTGTTTAAAAAAAAGTTTTGTTTTTTTTTTGCTCTTTATATATATAAAAAAAAAGTTTTTTAAATTTTAATTTTCTTTAATGTAAAAATTTTTTTTGTAAAAGTAATGTGATCATCTTTAGATCTCATTACTTTTTTTTTTCTTCTTCTTCACTAAAATCAATCTCTTTATTGTTCATATATTTCCAAGTCCGTTATTAGCATGTTGACCTGTGTTATTCTTCCTCTTATCAAAATGTCTAGAATGTTTATCTTTACTCTTTTGAGTTTTTCTACATCGGTGAACGCGCTCTCACCACCTGATTTGTTCACGAGTTCGCGTGAGATCATTGGAAATATTTTTTTTTCATAGATCATCATCAAATCATTCCTGTAGGGTCTTCTGTATTTGTCAATGATATTATTCAGCAGATCGTCTTGATACTCGTAAAACAAATCGAGCATGGCTTCATCCAATTTCAAACACATTTCATATTTGTTGTCGTAGTGCTCTAAGTACACCATCTTAACATCGTTCAATTCGATGGGATCGTGTTCTACTGTATAGATACAAGTATCTGATCGCATATTAAAAAAATATTCTTTCAATTTACATCTTTTAGGTGTTGTTGTCATGATCGATTATTTGGTTTTTATGAATTCTTGCAAATAAAGTATATTTTAAATTTTGTATTTAAATAATAATTTGTTAAAAAAAGTTTCTCTTTATATATAAATAAAAGTTAAATTTTAACATCCTTTTTTTTTCATATTAATTCAATTTTTTTTCACGTTAAGAACATATAATTGATTAATTCTTTTTGAAGGAATTAAAACATATTATAAACAATTTTAAAACTTTTTAACAAATTATCATTAATACAAAATTCGAAAAAAATATTCTTATAAACTCAATTTTGAGGTAAAAACAATGATCAAGTCCGAACATCTGAATTATAGTTTAGAACGTGCAAGACTTCAAACGTTTAAAAATTGGCCTTCGCATCTTGCTCAAAAACCCGAAGATTTAGCCACTGCGGGTTTCATTTATGTGGGTAAAAGCAACAAAGTTAAATGTTTTTGTTGTAATATACATTTGATGAATTGGGAACCTCATGACAGACCTTTACTAGAACATATAAATAATATTAAAAAAGGCGAATGTGATTATTTGAACAAGATCCTAACGTTGGGATTGATTAAAATCGAAGATGAAGAGTGGGATAGAAATAAAAACCAAAAATTATTGATGGATATGTTACAATTAGGGTACACTAAGGAACAATTGTACAATGCGTTAAATAACACAAACAAGACCTTAACTCAATTTTTGACTTTAGAACATCTGATTAAATTCATGACACAAGCGGACGAGTTATCGTCGTGTGTCGAAAACGAGTTGAGCAACACGAACACTTGTCTGCTTTGCGAAAATGTTGCAAACGTTTTGTTTCTACCGTGCACACATTTGTGTTATTGCAAGAAATGTTTTTCTAGAGACGAGAAAACGTGTTTGTTCTGCAAACAAGAAACAAAAGCGATCATAAATTGTTTTAAATAAAAAACATATTAAAGAAAAAAAATTGAATTAAAAAAATCATAGAACTAAATCAAAAAAGATTGATGTCATACAGAAACATTTGCAAAACGATGGAAAGGCAAACGAAATGCCAATAGCAACGACGTCAAAAAATGCATCGGTTGTGAAAAATGAGAAGAAGAAGAAAAAGATAGTAAAAGGAATCGAAATGCCTACGTCGAAAAAAACCAAAAACGTTTCGATTGTGAAAAATAAGAAGACGACTAAACGAAAAGCCATTGAAGAAGAACTTCAAGTTTCCAAAGAAAAGAAAAGAAAAACTAAAACGAAAATGAGTGATGCACATCAGATTCTAGGCAAACGAGATATATCGAGTGAACTTCGATGAGCAATCGAGGAAGGGAAAGGAGAAGAATATCTAGCGCAACTCGCCATGGAACTATTTCAATCAAAGTCCGTGGAACGGGAGAGTACGATCAAAGGCATTTTTAAAACTTTTGACGTGGTTCCCTCATTGAAGAAAATCGATCCGAAATTGTTCATGGAACGGGTGAAGAAAAAAGTATTGGATTTGTTTCACAAATACATGAACGTAGGACTAAAAATTAAGATGATACTCCATTGCGTGATGAATAAAATCGACGTGAAGTCTGGCGATAGCATCGTGAAAAATGCATATTTCAGATCTAACGTCGAACCCGTATTTCAAGGTTCAGATTTATCGGACGTTTTCGAAAAGATGAAAGACAAGATGTTGACGTCTCTCGCGAATTATCAACATGAAGGTAGTAATTGGACGTTCGATGAGGTGTTGAAACTCGAAATTCACATAACTGAAAACGATTTGTTGAAAGGGTCTTCCTACGTGAAATTACCGTATTTCTTAGCTAAAAAACAATCCGTGGTCAATGTGAGAAATAAAGATGATCAGTGTTTTAAATGGGCAGTCACCTCTGCTTTATACCCTGTCAAAATGAATTACGATAGAGTTTATTGTTACGAGGAGACTTCTAAAAATCTCGATTGGACCGGAGTGACTTTTCCAATGCAGTTAAAACACATCGAACGTTTCGAGGTTCAAAATCCCACCGTAGCGGTGAACGTCTTGGGATACAATGACGAAAAACAAAAGATCTATCCTCTCAGACTGACTTCATATCTCGGAAGAGAAAAGATGATTATTGTATTATTGATTTCAAACGGTGACAATCATCATTAATGTTGGGTTCCAAATCCGAGCCGATTACTGTCGAAACAAAATAATAAACATAACAAAAAGATATCTTTATGTTTCAATTGCATGAACGCGTTTCACAGCGAAGACTCGTTGGAGAAACATCAGGAATATTGCAACGAAAATCAAGGTGTCGCCATCGAAATGCCCAAACCTAACACCATCGTGAAGTTTGAAAATCACAATAGAAGGTTAAAAGTACCATTCGTCGTGTACGCTGATTTCGAATGTTTCACCACGAAAATGAGTTCCTGGCAACCCAACGCTCTTCAAAGTTACGTCGAAAGATATCAAAAACACATACCTTTGGGCTATTGCATTTACGTGAAATGCGCTTTCGACTCACAACACGACATGGGTCCCTTCACCTACACGAAACAGTATGAAGACGACGACGTGGCTCAAAGGTTCGTGGAAGAGTTAGAATCGAAAATTCAAATGTTATACGACAAATTTAAAACTCCGGCAAAAATGATCATCACGTGAGAGCAGCAGGATGAAAATAACAGAGCCACCGAATGTCACATATGCAGTTCGATGAGAATTCGAAGGAAAATAAGAAGGTCAGAGACCACGATCATTACACGGGTCCGTATCATGGTCTGGCTCACAGCAAGTGTAATTTAAAATATCGAGACGCCGTTTTCTATCCAGTGATATTTCACAATCTCTCAGGTTATGACAGTCATCTGTTCGTGAAAAATCTCGGCACCTCACACGAAGAATTAAATTGCATCGCGAACAGCAAAGAAAGATACATTTCCTTCACAAAATGGAAGCTCATGGAGAAGAAAAGAGTAATCGACGGAGAGAGGTTGAAAGAAAAAACGAAATTCATTCGTAGAGCCATACGTTTCATCGACAGTTTTAAATTCATGTTGACCGCTCTGGAAAAATTAGTCGATAACATGAGCAAGGATAAATTTAAAATCACGAGCGAACATTTTGGAGAATGAGTAGACATCATGTTGAGGAAAGGAGTCTATCCTTACGATTACATGAACGATCTAAAGAGATTTGAAGACACCGCACTACCTTCGAAAGAAGATTTTTATTCGAAATTATACGAATCCGTCATTTCCGACGAGAATTACCAACACGCTAAAAACGTGTGAAAATCATTCAATATGAAAACCATGAGAGATTATCATGATCTCTATCTGAAGACTGACGTTCTGCTCTTGGCAGACGTGTTCGAAAATTTTCGAGACGTCTGTTGTCGAAATTACGATCTGGATCCCGCTTGGTATTTCACCGCACCCGGTCTAGCGTGGGACACTCTGTTGAAGACCACCGAAGTCCAATTGGAATTATTATCCGACGTGAACATGTTGCTCATGTTCGAAAGGGCTGCGAGAGGTGGCATCTTGATGATCTCTCACAGATATTCTGAGGCTAACAATCCCTACATGAAAGAAGGTTTTGATTCGAAACGGTCGACTAAATACATACAGTATTGGGACGCCAATAATCTGTACGGTTGGGCAATGAGTCATCCTTTACCGATTGGAAATTTTGAATGGGTAAAGGAACCGGAAGAGATGCAAAAATGGAGAGACTATCCTTGCATTTTAGAAGTCGATTTGAACTATCCGGAAGAATTACACGATCCACACATCGATTATCCGCTGGCTCCCGAACGAATGGAACCGAACGAAGGAGATGAGGAAAAACTCATTCCCAATTTATTTAACAAATGAAACTACATCGTCTACAGCGAGAATTTGAAACAGTACGTCGATTATGGGATGAAATTAGTCGACATACATCACATCATTCGATTCGACGAAGAGCCTTGGATGAAAAAATACATCGATCTCAACACGCATCTAAGAATTCGAGCTAAGAACGATTTCGAAAAAGATTTCTTCAAACTCATGAACAACTGCGTGTACGGTAAATCGATGGAAAACATCAGGAAGAGAACCGACATTCGACTCCTCACGTCTGAGAAAAGAGCTAAAACATTAGTGACGAAACCCAATTACAAACACTGAACCATATTCGATGAAAGTCTAGTGGCCGTTCACATGCAAAAGACGCACCTGAAGTTCTACAAACCGTATTATCTTGGACCAATCATCTTAGATATCAGCAAGCAATTGATGTACGAGTTTCACTACGATTAGGTCAAACAAAAATTTGGTGATAAAGCAAAACTACTGTTCACCGACACGGACAGTTTAGTTTACGAGATAGAGACGAAAGACGTCTACCGAGATATATCTCAGGGTGTGGCCGAGTGGTTCGACATGAGCAATTATCCCGTCGATCACCCGTCCAACATTCAATCGAACGACAACAAGAAGGTGTTGGGTAAATTTAAGGACGAGAGCGGCGGTAAACAAATCGTCGAATTCGTGGGCTTGAGACCCAAACTGTATGCTTATCGTCTAGAAGATGATGAAGAGATCAAGAAGTGCAAAGGAGTTAAAGAGTGCGTGGTGAAGAAAAACATCTCTTTCCAAGAGTATAAAGATTGTCTGTTAGGAAGTGGTCCGGTGTATAAGACTATGAAATCGATTCGAAGTGAAAATCACGACTTGTATACCGAAATAGTCAACAAGATTTCGCTGACAGCCGACGACGATAAGAGATTCGTGTTAGACGATAAAATAAGCACTTTGGCACTCGGACATTGGACTTTAGATCTAATTAGAGATGATATGAATGTGGATGATTGGATTCCAGATACGATTGTGGATGATAAGATTCCAGATTTGATTGTGGATGATAGGATTCCAGAAAATCAAGAAGAATTATATGAAATCAAAATTATAGAAATCGATAGAGACATCGAGAATGTTAGTTTAAAAAGAAAAAGAAAAAAATAAAAAAAAAATAACGTCATTTTAGTGAATTATAATAAAATAAATAATTAAAAAAAATATATACGCATTTATGAATAAGAAAATAAAGATATCCGTAGAAGGTGTCGTCTTACCTAATGAACCCCTATCCAACATCGATCTGTTGAATGCGGCAAAAGATTTGAAAATCAAAGATTTTCTAGGCGTGTTTTCCAGAGATGCCTTGCCGAAGAGAAGACCTTGACAATCGGAATGCGGAATTTTAAATCTAGATGATTCATCGGGTGAAGGCACTCACTGGGTGGCGTGGATCAAGAATGGGAAGTAGAAAAAATATTATTTCGACAGCTACGGAATCTCGCCGCCAAAAGAAATAAAGAACTATTTCAACAAATCGATGGTTCGTTACAACACGGAACAAGTGCAATCACCAGATCAAGTGTTTTGCGGTCACCTGTGTCTCTACGTTCTCAAGAGATGGTCTGAAGGAGATCGATTTCAAGACATTCTCAATGATTTACATTCGAGAGAGATTTTCTTTTATAGTATATATAAAGATAAAAAATTATTTTAAAAAAATTTTAATCGAATAAAAACGAAAAATAACATAGTTCATTTTTAATAAACTGCGTTTTGAATATATTTTTTCTAAAAAACAAAAAAATCTCACAACAACATGCCAGTCGATACATTTGGTAGAAGTGACGACGAAAAAGTCAACCTAAGAAAGAAGAGGAAGACGTTCGAAGTCGACAATGGTTACGACGTTGCCAACTTGGACGAACGTTACGTTTGGAGATACAAACCTCGAGAAGAACCTTTGAACATGAACGATAAGAAGCTCTACAATCTTCCCGAGCTGATAGATCTCGCAGATGCTGCGACTAAAAAATACGTTGACGGGGGAACGCCGATTTCGAACGAATCCTGCTAGATAATTACGTGGATAAAACCATGACCGACGATCTCGATCTGAAATCCAAACATTTGGTGAATGTCGTGAATCCCATAGATCCCACCGATGCTGCGACCAAGAAATACGTGGACGACTCTCATGCGAGATTCAGCGAACACCTGAGAAATAGATACGTTCAGAAAACGATGCACTCGGAATTGAACGCCAATTCTAACAAGATAATGAACGTGGCCACTCCCACGAATCCCAAGGACGTGGCGACCAAACACTACGTAGATCTGGAACAGAGAAAGTCTGACAGACGAGAAATGAAATCGGATCTGAATGCGGGATTCAACAAGATATTGAATCTGTCAGAGATAAACGACACGGATGCAGACTCAACCGCGGTCAACAAGTGCTACGTAGATTCTGCCGTGGGACAATCACAAGAATACCTAGAATCACAAGTGGACGATCTCTACCTGAACAAACAATCTGGCGGAACCATGGAGAGTGGCATCAACATGAACGGTCACAATTTATTTGGTCTCGATCATGATCCCGAATTCGATTCCAGTGCGGTCAGCAGAAAGTACGTGGACGACAACTCAGTCTGGAGAAAGGGTGACATCATGGAAGGTAAACTAGACATGGGTGGACACGCGTTCACGAATCTACCGGATCCCGTGTACATGACAGATGCCTGCACCCTGATTTCGGTGGTGGAGAAAGTCAAATATGCTAGACAATTGATCACTGTGTGGGCCGAAGAGGCCGGCACCTTAGATGAAGGAAAAGCTGAGTGGTCTTTCGGAAATGGAGGTAGCGGATCGAAACATGGTCAGGTGGGATATCCCATGCCGCTGGGAGGTGAAATCCTTCGAATGAGTCTGGCTTCCTCAGATTTGAATAACAGAGTGGTCGTCAATCTCATGGTGAATGCAGTAGAGAGCGATAAGAGATACAGCGTCGACAAGACTGAGAATCAACACGCGAATGTTAACACGTTCGGCACGCCTCTCGAAGTGAACTCCGGAGACAGGATTAATTTCGTTACAAAAACCAATAATCCCGAAGCCGTCACTTCCGTGGTGAGTCTACTGATCGAACTAGTTCCTTTGAACAAACAGTGAACGCGTGGAAAATAATGAATTAAAAAAATGATGTGTGATTATTAAAAACAAAAAAACAAAAAAAAAAAGTAATGAGATTTAGAAAGATGTTCAATCTCTCTAGATCACATTACTTTATTTATTTTTATTTGTTTTTTTTGTTTTTTAATAATTACTCATTACTTTTATTTTATTTTGTTTTTTATTTTTTTCACGCTCGTCTCTCGTCGAATGATTGACATCTTATTTCCGTCCGATTCGAATTGTAATTCTCTGTCTAACAGGACCAGGGCGAAGGCTTCGGTTTTTCTCGGCACGTTCCTATCGAATTGCATCTTGATCTGAATGTCTAAGATGCTACTCTTGAGTCATTCACTCTGTTTACTGACGTCGAATACGAACATGGGATACATCGACTTGTATTCGCCGGGAGATATGTTAGGGTTGCTCATCAATTCGTCTAGACCGTGATACTTCTTTCTAAAATCAGCGGCGTCGCCGTACAGTCTGCAGAAATCGTTCTTGTCGAACGACGCGTTGTAATCAATTGCTGGATATCTCGTAGCGTTCAGAAACACTTGCATGTTTCTCAAATGGCAGTGATCGAACAGCGATGCATTCTTTTCCTGAGACCCATCCCTATCAGTCTGAAACGCAACCACGATGAAACACGGTCTCTCGGAATCGGATTTCACCGTCAATCTCCAATCGAAGTGATTCGTGGAGGGAGGAATGCTAGCCGTGTCGCACTGTCTCATTCTAAATCCCATGGGCAATTTACTCTTGGATTCTATGATCTTGTAGAGACGCTCTTTCTCCACGATCGAAGGCTCCACGTGCGGAACGAACCATGATATCTTGTGTAGAGTTATCTTACCCGCATTGGTCGCAGTGAGTCTCACTATTGCGTCGTCGTTTCCTTTTCGAATCAACGTCAGATTGTGTGTGAATCCGTACATGATCTTGTTGTAATCGTCCGCAAATCCGAAGATGTGTTTCAAAGGTATCCTGAACGAAAACGTGCCTTTAGGTCTGGACGTCTTGACGACGTAGTCGAATATCAAGGCGGCGCCGGCGCTAGCAGGACCTACGGTGTCTTTCACCCACAACTGATTAAGTCCTCTGGATTTCGAAAAATCATCAGGATACGTCAAGAGTCCGAACATCGTGGTGGCCTGATCGGGATAAAAAACAGATTCTATCTCTTGTCCGGATAGCATGTATTTTATATTACTGAATAGATGCATGATGCTATTATTGGCTAGAGTAACCGTGTCGTCGTCGGCGTAGTCGCTCCCATCTTCCTTGGTGAGACGTCCCCGCACCACTATGTAACTCTCGCTAGGATGTGTGAATAGATCTTGAGTTTCAACGTTGATTCTTATCTCTCCCGCATTGTTCAAACTCGTTCCGGTTACCGGTTCATATTCATGAACCTCATATTCTTGAATACTTTCATCTTTCACTATGCTTTGTGCTATATCTAGTATATTTGTCATTTTAAAGGATTTTTAGTTTTTTGTTTATTAATTAACTAGCTTTCTTTATCTAAAAAATAGTTTTTAATTATTTTTTATTATTATTTTTTTCTCTCTTATATATATGTGTGTAAACAAGAAAATGTTAAAGAAAGTAAATAAAAAAAAAATTTGTTTTCTTTATCAGAACTTCGTCTTCTGTAATTGTTGTTCGTAAAACTTTCCGATGATCTCTTCTCCATCCAAAGCTTCGATTTCGTAAGTCACCGGATCGGTGTGAAATATTTTGATTATCACGAAGATTTCCGAGGTCCATCGAGGAGTATAACCCTTTTCGAAGTACTTCTTATAAGCGTAGATTCTCACTCGATCACCAACTGCAAATTTCGGCGTTCTAGACTTCTTCCTGATCTTAGATCTCTCAGGATATAGATTCGCGTAGACCTGTTTTTCGTTTCGAGGATCACTAGCTTCCGCGGGAGTCATCTTGATCGATCTGTGTCGGGTGTTGTTGTAATCTTTAACCAGACCGTTCAGAGCGTATATGTATTTCTTGGTCGAATTCACCGTGAAGTATCTGTGCATCTTTTCCTTCGTCGTTCGATTCCAACGTTCCACCACGCTGGCTTTCTCTTCGTTTTCGATCGAGTAGAGGTCTACCAATCGATGAACGTGCTTGTTGTAGAATTCCTTTCCCTTATCCACCCACAATTTACTCGGTTTTCGAGAAGACGAGTCGAACACGCTCTTCAGAGCCTCGGCGACGCAAGGTCCTGATTTATTCTTCAAAGCTCTGATCCAACCGTATTTGAAAAATACGTCGATGACCGTCAATAGATATTTGACGCCCTCGTTCCACCTCGAAAACGATCTCATGTCGACCAAGTTGGCAGACCAAATATCATCCAGACTCTTCACGAACACCCTTCTCTTTCGAAATTTACGCACTATGGGTTTGTGTAACTCCTCGGCCAATTCGCTCGTCAATAATCGTTTCTTCTTCTTCTTTTCAGATGCGCTTTTTTTTGAACGCCCCATCCGAATCGACGTTTCGCACCGATCAGATTGTCGACCAGCGAACGTTCCATCTTCTCTCTCCTGGCCGGATTCGATATGCCTCTCAATTTCCCCAACATGTTTTTATCGCAGACGTCGTTGCGAGTCTTGGTGTCGGGATGTCCGGCGTAGCACAGATCGTGATCATACGCGGCCGCGTCCACCCTATTCACAGGTTTGCTCCAAGATTTGGGTGTCAGATCGGCGTTGAGTCTCTTGTTCAATTTCGTTCCGGGTCCCGTGAAACTGTGACCAGGCAGATGCATTTCGAAAGGTAGATTATTGATCATTTTATTCACGATGCCTTTACCTTTGCTCGTGTTCTTTTTTTGACGAATCGAGTCTTGACAGAACCACACATGTCGCAAATTCCGTGAAGCATCTGTCTGTCGTTTTTAGTTCGCACTTCTCGAGAATTACTCGTCTCGGTAACTCTCTTACACTTTACGCAATACATTTTTTAAGAGTTATTTAAATTAATTTCGTTTTTTTTATTTTATATATAAATTTAATAATTAATTAATTCTGTTCTTATTATATATATATTTTTTTTTTCAATCGCTGCTATTGAGTTCTATCATCTTACGGAATTCCTCCCTGGCCTCTTTCCTCCCCTTTTCCACGAGAGAATCCTTCATCTCTTCCTTGATAATCTGACGAGTCTTGATTCTCACGGCTTCTTTCATGACATCGTATTTCGTTTTCTCGCTCAATATCACGAAGTATTTTCCGTCCGATATCCTACCGTCTTTCAACGCCATAGAGATCATTTCGGATATCGTGTCGATCTTGGAGTCGGCCAAGACGCGAATCTTGTCGTGTTTCCTCGCCTTCAGATATAATTTCCTACTCAAAAAGTTTCCGAGCGTGCTAAACAATCCGGCGGCGAGAGCCACTCCTTCTACGGTCAACACGATCGGAATGCCGACCGCGGTCGACAACAATCCGATGCCGGCCGCGTGTAAACCCATGGAAATCGTGACGAGTGTCGTGTCGATCGCGTTGATGAATTTCACGAAACGCGAATACTTCTTCTTGAGGGAACGACGAGAATCTCTCTCTCGAGTTAGATACTCTTGGATTCTACTGATTTGATCGATGCGATACCTCTCTCTCCTCTTTCATTTTTTTCTAGCGACGGTGTCGTCGGCAAAACGTCGATCGGCTTCTCATCCTCGTCGTCCACTAACGTCGGATACAATTTATTTCTGGTTCTCATTTTTGTTTTTTTTTTTCTTTCTAATATTAGATAAAAAATTTATGTGTGTATTTATTTTATTTTCTATTCTCCCTTATTTTATATCAAGGAGAAACTTAGACGTATGCTTCATTGAACAATAATTTCTTAACGCATCCCTTGTCTTTTAAAGTCAGACTTTTACGCGCCAATTTCTGTTCTTCCGAAACTGCGGGCTTGCTTTGATCCTTACAGAAGAGTAATCTCTTCCAAAACGCGATCACTTCATTGATTTGAACGCGTTCGAACGCCGGTTCGAAATACTTGTTGACCATATCTTCCCTTTCCATCCACAGACACGAATGATTCTCGAAATCAAAGTCTAGATGATCCCGACATCCGACGCATCGTTCTAACAAGAGACGACCTAGTTGTTCGTTCACGCAGAATACATAGGCTCTCATCAGCATTTTTAAAAGAAACCTTACTCTAATAGGGTGAGAATCGCTCATAATTTACGTATTTTTTATTATCTATTCGATTTGATATATTTATTTTTTAAATAACTACTTATTTATATTTTTTTCTCTCACCTATATATCAATCAAAAACGCGACAGTGGGTTTTCTTACACAACCTCTTTACACGAGTCGATTTCCGACCTAAAATCCACAAGTGGATCTCCGTGTACGCCTCCATAGGGTTTCAGTGTTAAAATCGTGTGCGGACGCGGATTATTTAGAATCGGTAAGACGATGAATTTAGAAACGACAAAACGTTTTTTGCTTGCAATTTAACACTGAATCCTATGGGGGAAACTCATTTGCCTATTTCAATCAAAACGGTACATGTACGCGTGCATAAAACTACAGGCGTCTAGGATACAATTCAGTGTTAAATTGCCAGCAAAAAACGTTTTTTCGTTTCTAAAAACGTACATGTACGTGTACCTGTACACGATTTTAACACTAAATCCTATGGAGGTGTACACGAATGTACGTGTACACGTACACGTACATGTACCGTACATGTACATGTACGCTTGCACCAGCAATTATTACCTACTGACCTTCACTGGTTGCACGTAAGGGAGAAAACTGAATGCAAAATTCTCCTCCTAAGTGCAAGTCAATCAACAACATTGCTCCTTTATACCTATTGAACTTGGTTAAACGTTATGCACCAGCAAGACGTTTGAGATCAGTCACTGCAAACAATCTAGTTCACATACCTCGACAGCTGGTTACAGCAGGCGACAGAGCATTCTCCGTAGCTGCACTACTTCTTGGGAACAGACTCCCTGATCATCTCAAGGTGCCACAAAGCATGGACTCTTTTAAGACCTCGCTTAAAACAACCTTTTCTGTGGAGTTTTTGATACGGGTAATTTCACAGCTTGCTAATTGGGCTTTTTCCCCTTTTGTGTTTTGTCGTGCGCCGTGCACGAACATATACGTTCGTGGCGCTGGACAAAATACAAAGTGGGTCTTTATTGTGAAGCAGTCTGAGAGCACCATGTGGATTCGCGGTTCTAAACTGTATTATTATTATTATTATTATTATTATTATTATTATTATTATTATTATTATTATTATTATTATTATCTTGAAATGATAGACTGCCTCATGTCGAGCAAACGTTCATTTCGATTACTCGTAGTTTACCGACCGCCTCCATCAAAAAGGAACAAACTTACATCATCACATTTTCTAAATGAATTTTCGGAATGTCTGTCCTTCTATGCCTTGTATGGATGTGATATAGCTATTGCCAGCGATTTGAACATCCATATTGAAAATTTAAATGACACTTATTCGAAGCAATTCATAAATTTGTTCGAATCATTTGGCTATTCACAACTGGTCTCAAAACCTACCCACAAGACAGGACACACCTTGGATCTAATTCTTGTTCGTCAAAGTAACAGCACGTCAGTACAAAATGTCCATGTCACAGATCCAGCATTGTCTGATCACTATGCGGTCTTGGACGAATTGACACTAGCAACTTCAAAAATTTCTCCTAAGAAAATATAATCCATAATATTAATTCCTTGAAAATGAATATCAGTTCATTAATTCTGTGTCCGAATTATTTGTGTAGTAGTCGTGAATCATCTGAGCAGTTGCTATCTTTATTTGAAGAAACTCTTAAGGGCATCATGGCTGAACATGCACCACCCAAGCCAAAAATTATAACTCATAGGGAAAATGTGGAGTGGTTTACAGAAGACGTTAGAGCTGCTAAACAATAGCGTCGCAGATTTGAGCGTCTTTACAAAAAAATAAAACTTGAGGTTCTGCCACTAAAGAAATAAAACTAATAAGATCATCAAAAAGACGAAGAGTGAGTACTACAATTCTATAATAGGGTGGGGGGGTCACCTAATACAAGGGTGCTGTTCTCGCTAACCAATAATCTCCTTGGTAAAGAACAAACAGTCATTCTCCCAGATAATCTGAATACTAAAGAAATTCTGGAAAAATTCAGCGATTATTTCCTAACGTAAATACAGGTAATCCCGGATAGTATACCATCATGTGAACCAACAGAGTTTGATCATCTTGAAATAAAGAGATTTTTCTAATTTTCACTCTGTCTCAGAAGAAATTCGAAAAATGATTTGATCATCATCCAATAAATCCAATGATCTAGATCAAATTCCAACATTCCTTTTGAAAGAGACAATTGATTATCTCCTGCCAGCCATGACATCTATTATATCTGCATCCCTACATGAAGGGTTTGTTCCAAGCCCATTGAAAAACGCACTTGTTACTCCACTCATCGAAAAACCATCTCATGATCCTGACAACCTGAAGAATTATCGACCAGTATCGAACCTCTCTTTCCTGTCTAAATTGTTGGAAAGGGTTGTTGCTTTACAACTCAAAAATCATCTGCATGAAAATGATCTTTTAAAGCCTTTCCACTCTGCATACAAAGCCAACCACAGTACAGAGACAGCCTTACAGCGAGTCAACAATAACATTGTTAAATCAGTGTCCGAGGGTAAGGCTGCAGTGCCTGTTCTCTTGGAACTGTCAGCAGCATTCGACACAGTCGACCAAGATATTCTCATGCAGACATTGATGCAGCATGGCATATGTCGAACTGTCTTATCGTGGTTTGCATCATATCTAGAAGGTCGCAGTCAACAAATATATATCAATAAGATCGGTTCAGAAAGCAGGATGTTAAAGTTTGATGTTCCTCAGGGCTCAGTTCTTGGGCCACTCTTGTTTACTCTGTACACTTCTTCTCTAGGTTGCCTTCTTAAAAAACATGGCATATCATATCATCTGTATGCGGACGACACCCAACTGTACATTACATTCAACCCATCTTTTCCAAGAGACTCATTCGCCGCAGTCAGTAACATGGAAACTTGCATAAATCTGGTACGGGAATGGATGATAGATTTTAAACTGAAAACGAATGACTCTAAAACTGAATTCTTAATGATATCTGGGGTTGGCATGCCTACACCCTCTATTACATCAATTCGGGTTGGAAACAACATCACTATGAAAAGTGAATCGGCCAGGAACATTGGACTGATTATGGACTCAAATTTAAAACTTGACATCTATATCAATAAAATATGTCAAAAATGCTACTGGCAGCTTCGCAGTGTTGGAAGACGGCGTCCTTATCTTAAACAGTCAGCACTTGAAAACCTTGTGCACTCTTCCATCACCTCACAACTAGACTATTGTAATGGTGTTAGAGGGTCTGTCCCAGTACCTGACTAAGAAGCTTCTAAAAGTTCAGAATACTGCTGCTAGGATAATTACTGGTACCAAACGCTCTGAACACATAACACTTGTTTTAAGACAACTACACTGGCTTCCAGTTAAACAGAGAATTGATTTCAAAATACTGATCTTAGTATTCAAATGCATCCACAAACTGGCTCCAGTTTACCTGCAAGATCTCCTCACTGTATATACACCATCACGTAGTCTCAGATCTAAAAACTAAATTCAACTAGTTGTACCTTTTAGCAGATCTGACCTTGCTGATGATCGTGTGTTCTCCATCGTGGGTCCCAGATTGTGGAATTCCCTGCCTATTAGTGTCAGAAATTCAGAAACACTCGATATCTTCAACACAAATCTTAAAACTTTCCTATTTACGGAAGCATTCCCCTGAACCTCTCTAAGAGGCAACTGAAGCATATGTGACTCTTTATTTCAGAAATAGTGTATTGATTTCCTTCAAGCGTTTTAGAGCACTATTGTGTTTTTACGCTTTAGAAATCAATTATTATTATTATTATTATTATTATTATTATTATTATTATTATTATTATTATTATTATTATTATTAAAATTTCATAAAAATCTGACGTATTTTATTTTTGGACTCTATGACCCCGTGACGTCACCTCAGAGTGCGGCCATAACGGAGGAGAATTTCCTAGGGCGGAAACACACTTTAAGATATGATTTTTAGCGTAAATTTCGAAAGGCTGATAATGAGGTTGAAAATAAAAGGTATGGACAAAAAAGTACAATCGGCATCACTGGCGTCGGGTGCGTAAATTTGAAATGAATAAATAAAATTGAACAATTTCAAATAATCACAAAGGGAACGCGGTGGCTCAGTGGTAGACTGTTGGACTTCTATCCTAGAGGTCCCGATTCGATTCCCTGTCCAGGACGACCCGCGTTGTGCCCTTTGGCGAGGCACTTTATCCCGGTTGACTACATTGGGGGCACGATGATGTGCTAAGGCGTACAGCACGTCGATGGTGCAAATGTATTCAACCGCTGTAACCCTGCTTGAGCGGAGGTTGAACAGAGTTAGAATGTTGAGGAGCTGAAAGTTGCTAGTCGATGCTCGGTGATTCGCTCCAGGCACTCCAGCTTCCTCCACCCGAAAAACTGTCACGGTCACGATTAGCCATTGTGCATAAGTATGTGACCTTAAACGCCAATAAATAAATAACAACAAAACAGTGTATGAAGTGTCGTAGTTGTGCCATTTATAAACGTGGAGCTGCGTGAATCAGAAAGTTGCGCTTGTAATGAAATATGTCCAAAATTGGCTAAACTTTGAAGTTACGTAAAAACGTCAAAATAAAGCCAAATGGAAAAACAAAACAAAAACTTTGAAGTTACGTAAAAACGTCAAAATAAAGCCAAATGGAAAAACAAAACAAAAACAGCTATATATTAATTTTCCAACCTCTACAGTATACTAAAAAAAAATCCGACTCACTTGATTTTTTACCTTATGACCCCTATGACGTCACCTCACAGTTCGTGCATAACAGTAGGAATTTCCGGGGACGGCACGACATTTTTAGATATGACTTTTTGCGTAGATCATATTTCCACAATTTCGAAAGTCTGAGGCTGAAAATGAGGTTGAAGATAAAAGGTGTAGAAAAAAACGTAAAATCGGCATTGCTGGCATCGGATAGGTAAATTTGAAATGCAAGAATAAAATCGCAAAATTTCAAATAATCAGGAAACAGTTTGTGATGCTTTGTACCTGTATGGTTCATAAATAGGGAGCTATATGAATCACAAAAGTTGCGTTTTAATGAAAATAGGCTAATTTTTTTTAAGAGACGTGAAGACATCAAAAATGGCGATAAATCGAAAAGGAAAAAAAGCAGCTGCCTTCTATTTTTGAGCTCTACAACATATTAAGATCTCATGAAAATCGGCCGTATATAATTTTTAAAACGTTGACGCCACGAACGTCACCCGAAAATTCGGCCATAACCGTTGACAATTTCCCATGACTATACTACTTTTTAGATATGGTTTCTGACAGAGATGACATATCCAACATTTTAAAGAGGAAGACCTGATATAGAATTAATTCCATCCATGTAATTTCCCAGAAATTGACAGAGGTGTTTTATGGTAGTTTGAACATACCTCTGGACATTAATTAAGATAACTGTGTAGCAATAAACATATCAGACGTCAAAAGACCCAGCCCCGCATTTGTATTTTCATTAGAATTTTTTAGGTGGGGGGGGGGGGGGTCATAAGATTTATAGATGGCAATAGAGATGGGCAATATACCGTCAAACCGAACCGATAACGATATCATAAGGATATCGAAAAACCGAACCGAACCCATCATTGCATAACGAAACTGTCTGAATTTTTTCTACATTCACTATTTAGTGGCGTTATTGAGGCCTGATAGCAGTTGAAGGGCCCATTTTCATGAAAGAAGTTTTGGTAACCGTTGAGGGCCTGGGAAATTGTCCTGAATTCCCATAAAACTACAACCTGATTATGTCTGGTTGCTTCGCAGTGATATCTATACTACTCAAAGTTTGCTATGCACCAAATATTTGGCACATCATTGTGAAATTTGCTTGCGACATATTTGCGATATTTTTGGTGGATATGGTTGAGGAATGTATTGAGATGGTCCCCAGTGTTTTCATTAGCTCCCTTGACAGGCAGACTTTTCGTGACAGTCATGGAAAGCATGTACCCTTGATTTTCATGATATTTTCGTGTACTGTCTACATGTACATGGCATGGGTAGGGTATTAAATCTTCATTTCAACACAAACCCTTGTGATTTAATGACTGAATATGGCAAATGCAAATGTAAGAAGACCCTTGTTCTACCATTCCTACAGCCCGCCACATTTCTGCTTCAGACAAATGTCTTGGTGCACCATACGGTGATCACCAGAGCTTAGGCAAGATTTCAGCAGTATGGCACTCCAGTAAGACGGCATGGTGGTGGCAGAGACAGGGCAACATCTGCAGCTGAGGACTGGTGTTTTTATCATTCCGGCCCATAGGAACCGCTTTGCCACAGCAACCCAGCTTCGCAGTGCCCTTCAGAATGCATCCGGGTAAATGTTTCGACTATCCGGGCAAGGTTGCACGAATGTGGTCTCCGATCGAGAAGACAATGTATTCGCATTCCGCTGCCCCAGAACCACCGCCAGGCACGATATGAATGGGCCATGGATCACGTTGGATGGACCAGAGAAGATTGGCGACCTGTCCGTTTTATAGATGAGTCAAGGTACTGTCTAGACCACACAGATAGACGTTCTAGGGTATGGAGAAAACCAGGAGAGCGATTCCATGCAGCCAACATTGCTGAGCATGACCGCTATGGTAGAGGGTCAATCATAGTCTGGGGCGGCATCATCTGAGATGGACGTACAGAGCTCTGTGTCCTTGAACGTGGTACATTGACTGCACAATGGTATATTGATGAGATCCTGGATGTCCACGTAAGATTGTATGCAGGTGCAGTGGGTGATAGATTCATTCTGATGGACGATAATGCCCGTCCTCATGTTGCCCATGCGGTCGGGGAGTATTAACAGAGGGAGGGGATTGAGCGTATGGACTGGCCAGCAAGATCCACCGACCTCAATCCAATCGAACATGTCTGGAATGAGTTGCAGCTTGCCATTTCAGCCCGTCCAGTCCAGCCAAGAAGTATCCAGGAGCTTGGTGCCCTGTTGGTCCAAGAATGGAACAGCATCCTACAAAGGACCACCAGGAACCTGATTTTGAGCATGAGAAGGCGTTGTTAATCTGTAATTAACAGTAATGGGTCTCATACTCGATATTGAACCCATACCAGTTCGCTCCGTCAACTTTTTGGCAAATTGAAAAATTTCCTCTTTTACCAATAATATCCATTTTCCATGGTTATCGTATTCAAAAGCTAAAAAATAATGTCAAACACAAATAAAATCTTAATTTCTGTACTTAAATCATTAAAGATATAATTAAATAAAAATTATATACACTTTTCATTACAATATTTCAACTAAAACGTAAAACAGGTTGTTGGATATACTTGGTGCTTAGCAAACTTTGAGTAGTATAGTTAAGTCTTACCTGCCTGAAGAGGCAGCCCAGTCTTGACTAGAAATCACTGCTCAGGTCATTTATCTGCAGTCAGCAGGACCTCCTAATTATGGCATGTTAATGGCAAATGTCATGAGATCGAAAAAGCCTGATGTAAGCCTTTGAAGATTAAGATGTGTTTAGAACAAGTCACAAAAGTACTGTAGATATGATTTATGTTGGCAAAAGAATGCCAATGTTGATCTCACTGGCAGTGGCATCTGTGACACTGTGGTAAAATGATATAAGAACAATTTATTCAGTATTTTCCAGATGTTAATTCACCTGTGGTATCATCAGCAAATCTCAGTCAAGTCAGATTCCGAATACCGAACCGTTATCGCAATATAGCCCCATAAAATACCGAAACCGATATCGAACTAAATTCCAATACCGCCCATCTCTAGATGGTAAGAATTCAAAATAAAAAACAAGTCAGCCCTTAAAGGCAGAAAATTATCAATCAGTTTCATAAAAAATGATGTATAGGTTTTCATAGATCAATATTGGTAAACTGATATCTCAGTGTACATATGTTCACACTCTCCAGGAATATGGTTTAGAAATTTGAAATAAATCTTAATTGTTTGTTATAAAACTTCTGCAGAAAATAAGTGAGCCGCTTTAGACTTTTTTTATCTATTTATTTATTTATTTATTTATTTATTTATTTATTTATTTATTTAGTGGTGTTTAAGTTCACATACTTATGCACAATGGCTAATCGTGACCGTGACAGTTTTACAGGTGGAGGAAACCGGAGCACCCAGAGAGAACCACCAAGCATCGACGAGCAACAGTCAGCTCCTCAACATTCTAACTCTTCAAGCTCCGCTCAAGCAGGGTTCCAGCGGTTGAAGACATGTGCACCATCGACGTGCAGTACGCCTTAGTACACGGAGTCATCGTGCCGCCATGTAGGCAACCGCGATAAAGTGCCTTGCCCAACGACACAACGCGGGCCATCCCACACGGGGATCGAACTCGGGACCTCTAGCATTATGGGGTTGTAAAATTCACTGTCGGAATTTCCGATGGTCTACTGGTACCTATAATTCCACCAATGTTGATGGTATTATAGGTACAGTACAGTCGCCGTGGACTGGTCCGCTACTTCACCTGGTGCTTCATTAATTAAATTTTTTGGTGATTTTTCCTATAATTTATTTGGAATCTAATATTACTGCGTACGTGGAAATATTGCCCACACATGGAAAGTGACCAATTCACTGCGGCAGTACGGTACTAGTACTTTTTACACTCTCACTTTTGGCTCTATAAGTACCTATGGGAATCCCTATAGTAAATTTGGAATACCGACGCAAGTAGGTGAAAATTGAGAGTCCACGACCACTTTGTACATGTACGTGAACAAAATACGTATACGATGCGTTTACCAACGTGGGATTCAGTGTTAAATCGCACACTTGTTCACAAAAATGTCCAGTGGTCTTGAATCCGCTGTTTTTTTTTTTTGTGACTCCTAGATCGCACTTTTAACGTTCAAATACTCGTGGTGAACGTTGAATGTTACGCGTTTTTTAAAAAAAAGGTGAAATTGTACATTTTCACTTTTTTTTTCACTTGAAAAGTTTTTGTCAACGTTCCCATCGCAGATCAGACCATCGATCCATCGTTGGTGAACGCGAGCAAAATTCTAGGCTAGCATAAAAAAACGGTTTGCGGGTTCTGGACCAGTGGTCCAGAATCCGCAATTGTTTTGAGGCGGTGGGTTTTTCCCATTTATGACGTAAGTAGGGGAATACCCATAGTGGGATTTTCCAAACTCAGCTAATTAACCAATCAGATTGCTTGATTCTTCGCTAATTAACCAATCAGATTGCTTGATTCTCATAACCTATGGCGCGAAATGGGTGTAAAGTGTAGTTAAACTAGTGCGGATTTCTGGGATGGGAACAAAAAAAAACAAATGAAAAATAGTGAGGGTATCGTGACATTCGTTGCCACCTGATCGTTTAATAACGTGGATATAATGGCTAGAGCAATGTATACCAAAAACCAAAAGCTCTAAGAGCTTGAAATAAGTAATCACCCAATCATTTCACGTTCCTAACGCTAATTAACCAATCAGATTGCTTGATTCTCATAAACTTAATCATACAAAGTTATCTCCCCTCGTCGTGGGGTGGGGGTCACGTCCGTCATAAAAAGGTGAATCGCGTTTAATAACGTGGATATAATGGCTAGGGCAATGTATATCAAAAACCAAAAGCTCGAAGAGCTTGAAATAAGTAATCACCCAATCAATTCACGTTCCTAACACTAATTATCCAATCAGATTGCTTGATTCTCATAAACTTAATCATACAAAGTTATCTCCCCTCGTCGTGAGGGTGGGGGTCACGCCCATCATAAAAATCGAAGTTTCGAGAAGGTGGTCACGTGACCTATCAAATTGAAGGTCTCGACGAGTGGATTAAGAAGATCGTAATTTTAACCCTCGTCGTGGGGTGGGGTCATGACCAGAGCCGAAAAACGTCTTCCTTTTTACAAATCCAGGCATGTGAGGTATTGATATGAAGGGCTCGATGAATACATTACAAAAAATGACGTTTTTTCATTTTATGTGGGGGTGGGAGTCACGCCCATCATAAAAATCGAAGTTTCGAGAAGGTGGTCACGTAACGTATCAAATTGAAGGTCTCGACGAGTGGATTAAGAAGATCGTAATTTTAACCCTCGTCGTGGGGTGGGGTCACGACCAGAGCCGAAAAAAGTCTTCCTTTTTTACAAATCCAGGCATGTGAGGTATGGATATGCAGGGCTCGATGAATACATTACGAAAATGACATTTTTCATTTTATGTGGGGGTGGGGGTCACGCCCATCATAAAAATCGAAGTTTCGAGAAGGTGGTCACGTGACCTATCAAATTGAAGGTCTCGACGAGTGGATTAAGAAGATCGTAATTTTAACCCTCGTCGTGGGGTGGGGTCACGACCAGAGCCGAAAAACGACTTCCTTTTTACAAGGCCAGGCATGTGAGGTATTGATATGAAGGGCTCGATGAATACATTACGAAAATGATATTTTTCATTTTATGTGGGGCTGAGGTCACGACCAGAGACGAAAAACGTCTTCCTTTTTACAAATCCAAGCATGTGAGGTACTGATATGAAGGGCTCGATGAATACATTACAAAAATGACATTTTTCACCATCGCCGTGGGGATGGGGTTAACACCGATCAGAAAATCAAACGTTTGGAGAAGATAGTCGTGTGACCTATCAAATTAAAGCTATGGACCAGGATATTATGAAAATCATAATCTTTCCCTTCTTATAAAGGTGGAGTTGGAACCATCTTGAAATCGAAAGTATTAAGAAAAGGTAGTTATGAAACATATTAAATTGAAAACACAACAAGTTGAATCTGATGCATCATTCATTTTGATATCTGTGTTAAAAAAACATGAAGTATGTTGTCAATATATGACTGTTATGCAAATTAGAGATGCACTCGCTTATTAACAAGTCACGCCTAAAGATGTTTCCTTCAATAATAACTCTGTTTACTGAACCATAGATTTGTCAATACAAAAATTATAAGTTGATCTTCTAACGTTTCTACATATTGAGGATAGCCTATTTCACCATTTCTGAAAAAAGTGTCAATCCAAACTATTTTTTTTTTTTAGGAAACAATGCCCACGTCGAGAAGACATTACAAACTGAATCAGTATAATCTTGACTAAATTCAAATAAAAAAAAACATTTGTCACGTGTTATAGAAATGATTTGTAAACAGTCTAAACGCACGTGTGAAAAAGTTGTTTTGTTTTGTTTTTTACAACAGGAGTTAAAATATTTTAAGATAGGTGGCGTTATATAAATACAGCAACAACAAAAAAACAGTGTTTACAATGTGTCAGCGTATGACTGAATGAAAATGAGAAAAAGCTCTTTTTCTAACCACTTGATAGCGAAGCATTACATCAGTTGTCGCGATATTTGATGTCATCCAACAGTAGCCAAGACATTAAGCTTTTTACGTCGACATACCACTTGTCCAAAACAATTCTCTTTTAACCCTAAACGGGTGAAATACATCTCGGTAACGACTCCCTTTTTTTTCTTCATCAGACACAGTTGTTGGTGGAAAGTTGACTGGAGGGTCGTTCAAAACAATTGATCAAATATATCGAACGAAAACGACTCATTTTCTAACTACGATTGTCGCCGTATTCTAACGTCACCACACTAATCATACAATACGATATTGGAACTGCACTACCTCTTGAATATTACAAATTTACGATTTGTATTGTCTTCAACACAAATCGTAAATTCTTTCCCGCATCACCATACTTATACTATACCGAATCGAATTTGACATCGTCATCATCCCCCTTCCCCCGTGGGAACCACGGGAAGTGAAGCAGTGCTTGTTTACTGTGGTAAACAAGCTCTGTTTCACTGGTAAAATAGGACCCAGTCACTAATGCCTGGGGTGTGAGTCCTCTAAAATAGGCAACATGGGTTATAAACGATTGACTGACCATGACTTTATCTCCATGTTGTGGTCACGATTAGCCATTGTGCAGAAGTATGTGACCTTAAACAACAATAAATATAAATATAACATCATCCCCTTGCTAGATAAACTTGAACTCGTCATCCGAATGGTGTTGCGAAATTAGCCTATAGGGGTTAATTAAGCTCGCAAGCTCGGTGAGAGCTCGAGCTCTTGAGTTTTTATTTTGAGGATTCAGTGGACTCATGTTTATTCAATGAGCCTGAAATCGTTTGGTAAGGAAACACAAAATTCCAGAGCTGGTGAGACCTCACAGAACTGCCAGTTATCACAACGTTTATTGTTCGATCTTACGATCTCTGATCGATAAATTTTCCCTAACATTCCGTAACAATGGTCGATAATAGAAATTAGTATAGAAAATCGTGTGAATTGTTCTCTGAAAATTGCATTGTTTGTATAGTATTTCTGATTTTTTACAGATTGCGTTCAGGGTTTAGTTTAAAAAACAAAAACCTTGTCAAATAGTTAGGTTCAAGGGAAGTAACTCTGCTAGGTTCAAAAGGAAGTAACTCTGTCATCCGTAGGTAGAGGTTTATTATGAGGCCATTAGAGGTCATAATACAGGTTTGGTTCATGGAAGTAACTCCGTTCATTCGTAGGTAGAGGTTTATTATGAGATCATCAAGGGTCGTGATACAGGTTAGGTTCAAGGGAAGTAACTCGGTAACAACCCATCTCAAAGTAGAGGTTTATTATGGGTATATTAGAGGTGATGATACAGGTTAGGTTCAAGGGAAGTAACTTCGTAACAACTCATCCGTCAAACGGTTATGTTCGAGGGAAGTAACTCCGTAACACCTCATCCATAGGTAGAGGTTTATTATGAGGTCCTCAGGAGTCATGATATAGGTTAGGTTCATCAAATGATTAGGTTCAAGGGAAGTAACTATGTAACAACTCATTCATCCAAACAAAATTAAAATTCGATGCACCACACTAAGAAGTGTTTGAAAAAAAAAACATTTTTAGGTTAGATTCGAGGGAAGTAACTCTAACAACTCATCCGTTCAAACAAAAAATTAAAATTCGATTCACCATATTAAGAAGTGCTTGAGAAAACCTCCAGGTTTTAGGTTATGTTCAAGGAAGTAACTCTTTTTAACAACTCATACGTTCAAATGGTTAGGTTCGAGGGAAGTAACTCTGATAACAACTCATCCGATGTTTATTATGAGGTCATCAGGGGTTATGATACGGTTTAAGTTCAAGGGAGATAACTTTGTCATCCATAGGTTCAAGGAAGTAACACAATAACACCAAGGTATATTATTAGGTCATCAGGAGTCATGATACAGGTGAGGTTTAAGGGAAGTAACGCTATCATCCGTAGATTCGGGGAAGTAACAATCAACTCACCCGTCAAATGATTAGGTTCGAGGGAAGTAACTCTGTAACAACTCATCCGTAGGTTCGAGAGAAGTAACTCTGTAACACCATAGGTAGAGGTTTATTATGCGGTCATCAGATGTCATGTTATGGGTTAAGTTCAAGGGAAGTAACTCTTGTCATCCGTCAAAATAATTCGGTTCAAGTGAAGTAACTTTGTAACGCCGTAGGTAAGGGGTGTTGGACCAGAAATGAAGCGAGGTTTGAATGTTTGTTTTTAAGTGAAACGTGAAAATTATGGCTCAGGACGAAACGCCTTGTGGGTGAAAACGTCTCAGGACGAAAAGTCTCTGAGACAAATCAAATGTCGAAGCGTCAACTTTCACAGATTTATTTTACCAATAACAAAAAAAAATCCTTTCACAACCTGCCTAATAAAATCGTGAATCACAATTTTTTCCCTCATTATATTCAAAATTATCACAACCCATTTGAACGGGTAGTTCATCCATAAATCATATTTTTTTGGAAATCTGAATATTTAATACAAAACGAATTGTTGCGTGTTTTTTTATTAACCACATAAAAAATTGTTTAATTTCATTAAAAAAAAAAAAATTTTTTTTTTTTTAATTCCTTAAAAAAAAAAATTTACTTTTTTAACCAATTATTTAAAAAACAAAATTCGAAAAAAAAAATAGGACACAAATTCCCAATGACAGTCATTTACAATACAAATGTTACTAAAATAAATGCCAGGAGACTGTGTTCCATTCAACAGTGAACCTGACTTTGCAGACTTTCTGAAGATGGGTGCGAATCAAACGTGGTGCGAATCGACCACTCCCCTTTTCTGACTGTTTGTTGTCAGACTGAAAGACACCTTCCCTCTTGCTCTCATTATGACTTACCTTTTACAAAATAAAACACTTTCTGTCGTGAATATTGCTGAAAATCCCATCCACTTTATTAACGTATGATTGTAGAAAAAATCTTGAAGTGTTCATTTAAAAAAAAGAATTCGTCAACTCATCGATATAGATTTACCGAAATGAGCACAATATCTCAGGGTTTTTTTTAAAGATTTTTTGATGACATAAAAAGGTTGCATGCGCAGTAAAAAATAACCATGCGCGCGAGCCTGAAAAACAGACTTCCTTTTTATGGTCTAATTTAATTAATAATGCATCAATAGTTTAAAAAAAAAATCAGTTTTTAACTGATAGTAGTGTTGTTGTTATGAGAGATAGGTTAGGGTTTTATTATGAGTACATCAAGGTGGACAGCTCTATTCCATTCCCTCACTCGAGTCCTCGAGCCTGATAAAAAGACGTTCTTTTTTATGGTCTAATTTAATTAATAATACATCAATATTTTTTAAAAAAATCATTTTTTACCTGATAGTAGTGTTGTTGTTATGAGAGATAGGTTAGGGTTTTATTACGAGTACATCAAGGTGGACAGCTCTATTCCAATCCCTCACTCGAGTCCTTTCGCGTGAAGACTTCTTTTTTTAATCCAATTCAAGAGGTGTTAACCTCATCGAGATTTGGAAACGGTTTTATAACTTCACGAAGTATACATTTCTCGTGCTGTTTGCTTAATTTTTTTAAATAAAAATAACGACTAAGAGTTTGTTGAACCTAGAAACATCTTTTAGATTTTCTCCTTGATAAAACGCGAAACACGATATCAAACGCAGTTTATTTTTCTTGCTTCTCACTTTTTCGAGTTGTAAGAATCGTTTGCTTTTAACCAATCTGTCTTGAAAATTGAATATGTGTTTGGTAAGCGGATCGAACGATTTTTTCATCTTTTTTTCTTTTTACCCTCCAGAGGAACTTCGAATTCTCCTCTTTCGCTCACGAAAACCCGTTGATCATTTCCAGGTCCGATCCAGGTGAGCAATATACTGTAACACATCGCGCTATCGTAAGGACAATGCTGCTTTTTGTAAGGATTTTATAACCTACATTAGGTTGGGGTAGGGGCCCCCTAGAATTTCAAATTCTCGACATTATCCCTATCTTTTTACACAGTAGAGTAATAAGACCGAGACCCCCTAGAATTTCAAATTCTCGACATTATCCCTATCTTTTTACACAGTAGAGTAATAAGACCTAATCTCTGAGACTCTGACAGATTTTACCAGAGATAAAACGCTCAAGTTGAGATACTGCCACTTCATGTTCTAATGATACTGAAACGGGAGTTCTCTCTCTGAATACTACTATGGAAAACTATGATTATAACCCTCAACTAAATTGTCTAACACAAAATATATATATATTTCCTATACACCTCCCTAGCCGTCTGTTTTTCAGGCTCGAGGACTCGCGTGAAGGAATGGAATAGAGCTGTCCACCTTGATGTACTCATAATAAAACCCTAACCTATCTCTCATAACAACAACACTACAATCAGTTAAAAACTGATTTTTTTTTTTAAAAATATTGATGTATTATTAATTAAATTAGACCATAAAAAGGAAGTCTGTTTTCAGGCTCGCGTGCATGGTTATTTTTTACTGCACATGCAACCTTTTTATGTCATCAAAAAATCTTTAAAAAAAACATGAGATATTGCGCTCATTTTGGTAAATCTATATCGATGAGTTGACGAATTCTTTTTTTTAAATGAACACTTCAAGCTTTTTTCTACAATCATACTTTAATAAAGTGGGTGGGTTTTTCAGCAATATTCACGACAGAAAGTGTTTTATTTTGTAAAAGGTAAGTCATAATGAGAGCAAGAGGGAAGGTGTCTTTCAGTCTGACAACAAACAGTCACAAAAGGGGAGAGTAGGTGATAAATGAGAATACCAGCACACCTGTACATGTACGTGTACGTGTACATGTACACCTCCATAGGATTTAGTGTTAAAATCGTGTACCTGTACACGATTTTAACGTTTTTTTAGGGTGTGTTCGAATTTATTTAACACTGAATTGTATCCTGGACGCCTGTAGTTTTACGTACACGTACATGTACCGTTTTGATTGAAATCGGCAAATGAGTTTCCCCCATAGGATTCAGTGTTAAATTGCGAGCAAAAAAACGTTTTGTCGTTTCGAACACTTCGTCTTGCCGATTCTAACAATCCGCGTCCGTACACGATTTTAACACTGAAACCCAATGGAGGCGTACACGGAGATCCACTTGCGGATTTTAGGTCGGAAATCGACTCGTGTAAAGAGGTTGTGTTCGAATCCGCAAACCCACTGTCGCGTTTCTCGAAGTAAGACTAGCGCACGTTATTGCGAGGTGATCTTAATAAGCACTTGATGGAAATGTTTTGAATGAAGAGTGTTGCCGGGTGTTAGAAATCCGCAAAGCCACTGTCACGTTTTTGATTGATATATATAGGAGAGAAAAAAAATATAAATAAATAGTTATTTAAAAAAATAAATATATCAAATCGAATAGACAATAAAAATACGTAAATTATGAGCGATTCTCAGACTATTAGAGTAAGGTTTCTTTTAAAAATGCTGATGAGAGCCTACGCATTCTGCATGAACGAACAACTAGGTCGTCTCTTGTTAGAACGATGTGTCGGATGTCGGAATCATCTAGACTTCGATCACGAGAATCATTCGTGTCTGTGGATGCAAAGGAAAGATATGGTCAACAAGTATTGCGATCCGGCGTTCGAACACGTTCAAATCAATGAAGTGATCGCTTTTTGGAAGAGATTACTCTTCTGTAAGGATCAAAGCAAGCCCACAGTTTCGGAAGAACAGAAATTGGCGTGTAAAAGTCTGACTTTAGAAGATAAGGGATGCATCAAGAAATTATTGTTTAATGAAGCATACATCTAAGTTTCTCGTTGATATAAAATAAGGGAGAATAGAAAAATAAAATAAATGCACACATAAATTTTTTTATCTAATATTAGAAAGAAAAAAACAAAAATGAAAACCAGAAATAAATTGTATCCTACGTTAGTGGACGACGAGGATGAGAAGCCGATCGACGTTTTGCCGACAGCACCGTCGCTAGAAGAAAGAGAAAGAGGAGAGAGGTAACGCATCGATCAAATCAGTAGAATCCAAGAGTATCTAACTCGAGAGAGAGATTCTCGTCGTTCCCTCAAGAAGAAGTATTCGCATTTCGTGAAATTCGTCAATGCGATCGACACGACACTCATCATGATTTCCATGGGTTTACACGCGGCCGGCATCAGATTGTTGTCGACCGCGGTCGGCATTCCGATCGTGTTGACCGTAGAAGGAGTGGCTCTTGCCGCCGGATTGTTTAGCACGCTCGGAAACTTTTTGAGTAGGAAAATATATCTGAAGGCAAGGAAACACGACAAGATTCACGTCTTGGCCGACTCCAAGATCGACACGATATCCGAAATGATCTCTATGGCGTTGAAAGACGGTAGGATATCGGACGGTGAATACTTCGCGATATTGAGCGAGAAAACGAAATACGATGCCATGAAAGAAGCCGTGAGAATCAAGACTCGTCAGATCACCAAAGAAGAGATGAAGGATTCTCTCGTGGAAAAGGGTAGGAAAGAGGCCAGGGAGGTATTCAGTAAGATGATAGCAAGATCAAGAGCAGCAATTGAAAAAAAAATATATATATAATAAGAACAGAATTAATTATTAAATTTATATATAAAATAAAAAACGAAATTAATTTAAATAACTCTTAAAAAATGTATTGCGTAAAGTGTAAGAGAGTTACCGAGACGAGTAATTCTAGAGAAGTGCGAACTAAAAATGACAGACAGATGCTTCGCGGAATATGCGACGTGTGTGGTTCTGTCAAGACTAGATTCATCAAAAAAAGCACGCGAGCAAAGGTAAAGGCATCGTGAATAAAATGATCAATAATCTACCTTTCAAAATGCATCTGCCCGGTCACAGTTTCACGGGACCCGGAACGAAATTGAACAAGAGACTCAACGCCGATCTGACTCCCAAATCTTGGAGCAAACCTGTGAATAGGGTGGACGCGGCCGCGTATGATCACGATCTGTGCTACGTCGGACATCCCGACACCAAGACTCGCAACGACGTCTGCGATAAAAACATGTTGGGGAAATTGAGAGGCATATCGAATCCGACCAGGAGAGAGAAGATGGAACGTTCGCTGGTCGGCAATCTGATCGGTGCGAAACGTCAATTCGGATGGGGCGTTCAAAAAAAAAAAAGCGCAACTGAAAAGAAGAAGAAACGATTATTGATGAGCGAATTGGCCGAGGAGTTACACAAACCCATAGTGCGTAAATTTCGAAAGAGAAGGGTGTTCGTGAAGGGTCTGGATGATATTTGGTCTGCCGACTTGGTCGACATGAGATCGTTTTCGAGGTGGAACGAGGGCGTCAAATATCTATTGACGGTCATCGACGTGTTTTCCAAATATGGTTGGATCAGAGCTTTGAAGAATAAATCGGGACCTTGCGCCGCCGAGGCTCTGAAGAGCGTGTTCGACTCGTCTTCTCGAAAACCGAGTAAATTGTGGGTGGATAAGGGAAAGGAATTCTACAACAAGCACGTTCATCGATTGGTAGACCTCTACTCGATCGAAAACGAAGAGAAAGCCAGCGTGGTGGAACGTTGGAATCGAACGATGAAGGAAAAGATGCACAGATACTTCACGGCGAATTCGACCAAGAAATACATATACGCTCTGAACGGTCTGGTTAAAGATTACAACAACACCCGACACAGATCGATCAAGATGACTCCCGTGGAAGCTAGCGATCCTCGAAACGAAAAACGGGTCTACACGAATCTATATTCTGAGAGATCTAATATTAGGAAGAAGTCTAGAAGGCCGAAATTTGCGGTTGGTGATCGAGTGAGAATTTACGCTTATAAGAAGCACTTCGAAAAGGGTTATACTCCTCGATGGACCTCGGAAATCTTCGTGATAATCAAAATATTTCACACCGATCCGGTGACTTACGAAATCAAAGCTTTGGATGGAGAAGAGATCATCGGAAAGTTTTACGAACAACAATTACAGAAGACGAAGTTTTGATAAAGAAAACAAATTTTTTTTTATTTACTCTCTTTAACATTTTCTTCTTTACACACATATATATATGAGAGAAAAAAATAATAAAAAATAATTAAAAACTATTTTTAGATAAAGAAAGCAAGTTAATTAATAAACAAAAAACTAAAAATCCTTTAAAATGACAAATATACTAGATATAGCACAAAGCATAGTGAAAGATGAAAGTATTCAAGAATATGAGGTTCATGAATACGAACCGGTAACCGGAACGAGTTTGAACAATGCGGGAGAGATAAGAATCAACGTCGAAACTCAAGATCTATTCATACATCCTAGCGAGAGTTACATAGTGGTGCAGGGACTTCTCACCAAGGAAGATGAGAGCAACTACGCCGACGACGACACGGTTACTCTAGCCAATAATGGCATTATGCATCTATTCAGTAACATAAAATACATGCTATCCGGACAAGAGATAGAATCTGTGTTTCATCCCGGTCAGGCCACCACGATGTTCGGACTCTTGACGTATCTTGATGATTTTTCGAAATCCAGAGGACTTAATCAGTTGTGGGTGAAAGACACCGTCGGCCCTGCTAGCGCCGGCGCCGCCTCGATATTCGACTACGTCGTCAAGACGTCCAGATCTGAAGGAACGTTTTCGTTCAGGATACCTTTGAAACACATCTTCGGATTTGCAGACGATTACAACAAGATCATGTACGGATTCAAACACAATCTGAAGTTGATTCAAAAAGGAGATGACGATGCAATAGTGAGACTCACTGCGACCAATGCGGGTAAGATAACTCTACACAAGATATCGTGGTTCGTTCCGCATGTGGAGTCTTCGATCATGGAGAAAGTGCGTCTCTACAAGATAATAGAATCCAAGTGTAAATTACCTGTGGGATTTAGAATGAGACAGTGCAACACGGCTAGCATTCCTCCCTCCACGAATCACTTCGATTGGTGATTGATGGTGAAATCCGCTTCCGAGAGACTGCGTTTCATCATGATTGCGTTTCAGACCGATAGGGACGGGTCTCAGGAAAAGAATGCGTCGCTGTTCGATCACTGCCATTTGAGAAACATGCAAGTGTTTCTGAATGCCACGAGATATCCAGCAATCGATTACAATGCATCGTTCGACAAGAACGATTTCTGCAGACTGTACGGCGACGCCGCTGATTTTAGAAAGACGTATCACGGTCTAGATGAATTGATGAGCAACCCTAACATATCTCCCGGCGAATACAAGTCGATGTATCCCATGTTCGTATTCGACGTCAGTAAACAGAGTGAACGACTCAAGAATAGCATCCTAGACATTCAGATCAAGATACAATTCGATAGGAACGTTCTGAGAAAAACCAAAGCCTTCACCCTGGTCCTGTCAGACAGAGAATTACAATTCGAATCGGATGGAAATAAGATGTCGATCATTCGATGAGAGACGAGTGTGTGAAAACTGGAGATTGATATATTAGTGGCATCGTTTATTTGGTATTTTTTCTTTCACGATTTTGGATTATATTTTTGAGGTTTTTTTTACTTATTTTTGCATCATTAAAAAAAAATAACGCAAAAAAATCGTAAAAAAAAAATAAATTCGTTTTTAATGATATTTTTTTAACAAAAAAAACAGTTTCATCCGAGAAAAAAATCGTCTTTTTTCAACATTCTCGACGTACAAAATGTTACAATTCGTAAGTAGTCACATAGAAAACGAAATACACATTCCATTTTCGTGTTTGAAAAAAAAAGATTTTTATGATTACGTTCTGAATTATTTAAAAGATCGCGTGCTATTCACTCGAGAGAAACAAAAAGGATATTTCGTGACGAAGATATTAAAACTCGAACAGATCTTAGATTGTTCGATCCTGTGCGATCGTCTCTCCGTTTCCATCAGATGTTCCATCCTGTGTTGCAAGCCAAAACAAAAACAAAAGAAAAGATGTGGAAAAATGGTTAGATAAACAGCGGGATAGACGGTTGGAAATGAAAAGAATGAGATGCTTTCCACCGTCACCACTACCTTCTAAAGAGAATGGTAATGATGTGAGTGTTACCAAGAGATGCACAACATTCATTCATAATTATGATTCGGATAAACAAAAATGTTGTTATAAACGTATCATATCACAAAAAAAAGAAAAGAAGAATCGACGATGAAATTTGAGAAAAAAGGAAATGTTATTATAATAAATGGTAATAGTGAAGAAGAAGGAAAACAAAAAAAAAATGAGATCTAAAGATGATCTCATTACTTTTTTTTTTGTTTTTTTGTTTTTAATAATCACACATTATTTTTTTTAATTCATTATTTTCCACGCATTCACTGTTTGTTCAAAGAAACTAGTTCGATCAGTAGACTCACCATGGAAGTGGCGGCTTCGGGATTATTGGTTTTCGTAACAAAATTAATCCTGTCTCCAGCGTTCACTTTGAGAGGCGTGCCGATTGTGCTAACATTCGCGTGTTGATTCTCAGTCTTTTCGATGCTGTATCTCTTATCGCTCTCTACACCATTCACCATGAGATTGACGACTGCTCTGTTATTCAAATCCGAGGAAGCCAGACTCATTCGAAGGATTTCACCTCCCAGCGGCATGGGATATCCCACCTGACCATGTTTCGATCCGCTACCTCCATTTCCGAAAGACCACTCAGCTTTTCCCTCATCTAAGGTGCCGGATTCTTTGGCCCACACAGTGATCAATTGTCTAGCATATTTGACTTTCTCCACCACCGAAATCAGGGTGCAGGCATCCGTCATGTTCACGGGATCTGGTAGACTCGTGAGCACGTGTCCACCCATGTCTAGTTTACCTTCCATTATGTCACCCTTTCTCCAGACCGAGTTGTCGTCCACGTACTTTCTGCTGACCGTGCTTGAATCGAATTCGGGATCGTAATTGAGACCGAATAAATTGTGACCATTCATGTTGATGCCACCCTCCATGGTTCCGCCAGATTCTTTGTTCAGATAGAGATCGTCCACTTGCGATTCTAGGTATTCTTGTGATTGTATCACGGCAGAATCTACGTAGCCCTTGTTGACCGCAGTTGAGTCCGCATACGTGTTGTTGACCTTCGACAGATTCAATATCTTGTTGAATCCTGCATTCAGATCCAATTTCATTTCTCGTCCATCAGACTTTCTCTGTTCCAAATCTACGTAGTGTTTGGTCGCCATGTCCTTGGGATTCGTGGGAGTGGCCACGTTCGTTATCTTGTTAGAATTGGCGCTCAATTCCGAGTGCATCATTTTCTGAACGTATCTATTTCTCAGGTGTTCGCTGAATCTCGCGTGAGAGTCGTCCGCGTATTTCTTGGTTGCGGCATCGGTGGGATCTATGGGATTCGCGATGTTCACCAAACGTTTGGATTTCAGATCGAGAATGTCGGTCATGGTTTTATCCACGTAATTATCTAGCAGGATTTGTTCGAAATTGGCGTTCCCCCTGTCAACGTATTTTTTACTCGCAGCATCTGCGAGATCTATTGGCTCGGGAAGATTGTAGAGCTTCTTATCGTTCATGTTCAAAGGTTCTTCTTGAGGTTCGTATCTCCAAACGTAACATTCGTCCAAGTTGGCAACGTCATAACCATCGTCGACTTCGAACGTCTTCCTCTTCTTTCATAGGCTGACTTCACTTCTACCAAATTTATCGACTGGCATGTTGTTGTGGGATTTTTTGTTTTTAGAAAAAATATGTTCAAAACGCAGTTTATTAAAAATGAAATATGTTATTTTATTTTTCGTTTTTATTCGATTAAAATTTTTTAAATATTTTTTTATCTTTATATATACTATAAAAAAAAATCTCTCTCTAATGTAAATCATTGAGAATGTCTTGAAATCGATCTCCTTCAGACCATCTCTTGAGAGACATAGGTGACCACAAAACACTTGATCTGGTGATTGCACTTGTTCCGTGTTGTAACGAACCATTGATTTGTTGAAATAGTTCTTTATTTCTTTTGGCGGCGAGATTCCATAGCTGTCAAAATAATAAATTTTCTTCTTCCCATTCTTGATCCACGCCACCCAGTGAGTGCCTTCACCCGATGAATCATCTAGATTTAAAATTCCGCATTCCGATTGTCGAGGTCTTCTCTTCGGCAAGGCATCTCTGGAAAACACGCCTAGAAAATCTTTGATTTTCAAATCTTTTGCCGCATTCAACAGATCGATGTTGGATAGGGGTTCGTTAGGTAAGATGACACCTTCTACGGATATCTTTATTTTCTTATTCATAATGTGTATATATTTTTTTTATTTATTTTATTATAATTTACTAAAAAATGACGTTATTTTTTTTGTTTTTTTCTCTTTTTTTTTAAACTAACATTCTCGATGTCTCTATCATTTTCTATAATTTTGATTCCATCTAATTCCTCTTGATTTTCTAGACTCTCGATGTCTGTATCGTATTCTATAATTTTGAATCCATCTAATTCCTCTTGATTTTCTGGAATCCTATCATCCACAATCGTATCTGGAATTCAATCATCCACATTCATATCGTCTCTAATTAGATCTAAAGTCCAATGTCCGAGTGCCAAAGTGCTTATTTTATCGTCTAATATGAATCTCTTATCATCGTCGGCCGTCAGCGAAATCTTGTTGACTATTTCAGTATACAAGTCGTGATTTTCGCTTCGAATCGATTTCATAGTCTTATACACCAGACCACTTCCTAACAGACAATCTTTATACGCTTGGAAAAAGATGTTTTTCTTCACCACGCACGCTTTAACTCCTTTGCACTTCTTGATCTTCTAGACGATAAGCATACAGTTTGGGTTTCAAGCCCACAAATTCAATGATTTGTTTACCACCGCTCTCATCCTTAAATTTACCCAACACCTTCTTGTTGTCGTTCGATTGAATGTTGGATGGGTGATTGACAGGATAATTGCTCGTGTCGAACCACTCGGCCACGTCCTGAGATATATCTCGGTAGACGTCTTTCGTCTCTATCTCATAAACTAAACTGTCCGTGTCGGTGAACAGTAGTTTGCCTTTATCACCAAATTTTCGTTTGACATAATCCTAGTGAAACTCGTACATCAATCGCTTGCTAACATCTAAGATGATCGGTCCCAGATAATACGGTTTGTCGAACTTCAGGTGCGTCTTTTGCATGTGAACGGCCACTAGATTTTCGTTGAATATGGTTCGGTGTTTGTAATTGGGTTTCGCCACTAATGTTTTAGCTCTTTTCTCAGACGTGACAAGTCGGTTCTCTTCCTGATGTTTTCCTTCGATTTACCGTACATGCTGTTGTTCATGAGTTTGAAGAAATCTTTTTCGAAATCGTTCTCGGCTCGAATTCTAAGATTCGTGTTGAGATCGATGTATTTTTTCATCCAAGGCTCTTCGTCGAATCGAATGATGCGATGTATGTTGACTAATTTCATCCCGTAATCGACATACTGTTTCAAATTCTCGCTGTAGACGACGTAGTTACGTTTGTTAAATAAATTGGGAATGAGTTTTTCTTTGTCTCCTTCGTTCGGGAGCCAGCGGATAATCGTTGTGTGGATCATGTAATTCTTCCGGATAGTTCAAATCGACTTCTAAAATGCAAGGATAGTCTCTCCATTTTTGCACCTCTTCTGGTTCCTTCACCCATTCGAAATTTCCAATCAGTAAAGGATGACTCATAGCCCAACCATACAGATTATTAGCGTCCCAATACTGTATGTATTTAGTCAACCGTTTCGAATCGAAACCTTCTTTCATGTAGGGATTGTTAGCCTCAGAATATCTGTGAGAGATCATCAAGACGCCAACTCTCGCAGCCCTTTCAAACATGAGCAACATGTCCACATCGGATAATAATTCCAATTGGACTTTGGTGGTCTTCAACAGAGCATCCCACGCCAGATCGGGTGCAGTGAAATACCAAGCGGGATCCAGATCGTAATTTCGACAACAGACGTCTCGAAAATTTTCGAACACGTCTGCCAAGAGCGGAACGTCGGTCTTCAGATAGAGATCATGATAATCTCTCATGGTTTTCATATTGAATGATTTCCACACGTTTTTAGCGTGTTCGTAATTCTCGTCGGAAATGTCGGATTCGTATAATTTCGAATAAAAATCTTCATTCGAAGGTAGTGCAGTGTCTTCGAATCTTTTTAAATCGTTCATGTAATTGTAAGGATAGACTCCTTTCCTCAACATGACGTCTACTCGTTCGCCGAAATGTTCGCTCATGATTTTAAATTTATCCTTGCTCATGTTATCGATTAATTTTTCCAGAGCGGTCGACATGAATTTAAAACTGTCAATGAAACGTATGGCTCTACGAATGAATTTAGTTTTTTCTTCCAACGTCTCTCCATTGATTACTCTTTTCTCCTCCATGAGCTTCCATTTCGAGAAGGAAATGTATCTTTCTTCGCTGTTCATGATGCAATTTAATTCTTCGTGTGAGGTGCCGAGATTTTTCACGAACAGATGACTGTCCTAACCCGAGAGATTGTGAAACATCACCGGATCGAAAACGGCGTCTCGATATTTTAAATTACACTTGCTGTGAGCCGGACCGTGATACAGACCCGTGTAATGATCATGGTCTCTGACCTTCTTATTTTCCTTCAAATTCTCGTCGAACGATTGTCTGCATATGTGACATTCGGTGGCTCTGTTATTTTCGTCCTGCTGCTCTTGCTTGATGATCATTTCTGCTGGAGTTTTGAATTTGTCATATAACATTTGAAGTTTCCATTCTAACTCTTCCACGAACCTTTGAGCCACGTCATCATCTTCATACTGTTTCGTGTAGGTGAAGGGACCCATATCGTGTTGCGAGTCGAAAGCGCATTTCACGTAAATGCAATAGCCCGAAGGTATGTGTTTTTGATATCTTTCGACGTAACTTTGAAGAGCGTTGGGTTGACAGGAACTCATTTTCGCGGTGAAACATTTTAAATCGGCGTACACGACGAATGGTACTTTTAACCTTCTATTGTGATTTTCAAACTTCACGATGGTGTTGGGTTTGGGCATCTCGACGGTGACACCTTGATTTTCGTTGCAATATTCCTGATGTTTTGCCAACGAGTCTTCGCTGTGAAACACGTTCATGCAATTGTAACATAAAGATATCTTTCCGTTATGATTATTATTTTGTTTCCACAGTAATCGGCTCGGATGTTTAACACAACAATAATGACGATTGTCACCATTCGAAATCAATAATAAAATAATCGTCTTTTCTCTTCCGAGATATGAAGTCGGTCTGAGAGGATAGATCTTTCGTTTTTCGTTGTCGTATCCCAAGACGTTCACGGCTACGGTGGGATTTTGAGCCTCGAAACGTTTGATGTGTTTTAACTGTGTTGGAAAAGTCACTCCGGTCCAATCGAGATTTTTAGAAGTTTCCTCGTAATGAGAAACTCTATTGGGGTTCGTTTTGACAGAGTATAAAGCAGAGGTGACTGCCCATTTAAAACACTGATCATCGTTATTTTTCACGTTGATCACGGCGTATTTCTTAGCCAGGAAATATGATAATTTCACGTAGGAAGACCCTTTCAACAAATCGTTTTTAGTTATGTGAATTTCGAGTTTCAACATCTCATCGAATGTCCAATTAGTACCTTCATGTTGATAATTCGCGAGAGACGTCAACATCTTGTCTTTCATCTTTTCGAAAACATCCGATAAATCTGAATCTTGAAATACGGATTCGATGTTAGATCTGAAATATGCATTTTTCACGATGCTCTCGTCAGACTTCACGTCGATTTTATTCATCACGCAATGGAGTATCATCTTAATTTTTAGTCCCACGTTCATGTATTTGTGAAACAAATCCAATACTTTTTTCTTCACCCGTTCCATGAACAATTTCGGATCGATTTTCTTCAACGAGGGAACCACGTCGAAAGTTTTAAAAATGCCTTTGATTGCATGTTCCCATTCTAGGACTTTGATTGAAATAGTTCCGCAGCGAGTCACGCTAGATATTCTTTTCCTTTCCCTTTGTCTATTGCTCGTCAAATTTCGCTCGAGATCTCTCGTTTGCCTAGAATCTGAAGTGCATCACTCGTTTTCGTTTAGTTTTTCTTTTCTTTTCTTTGGAAACTTGAAGTTCTTCAATGGCTTTTCGTTTAGTCGTCTTCTTATTTTTCACAATCGAAATGTTTTCGGTTTTTTTTCGACGTCGGCATTTCGATTCCTTTTACTATCTTTTTCTTCTTCTCATTTTTCACAACCGATGCATTTTTTGACATCGCTGCTATCGGCATTTCAATTCCTTTTACTATCTTTTTTTTCTTCTTCTCATTTTTCACGACCGATGCGTTTTTTGACGTCATTGCTATTGGCATTTCGTTTGCCTTTCCATCGTTTCGCAAATGTTTCTGTATGACTTCAATCTTTTTTGATTTAGTTCTATGATTTCTGAAATGTGAAATTTTTAATAGTTTACAAATCTCGTTTAACTGAGGTACAGTTTTGTCATTTAAATTTTCAAATTTTTTTATCTGTTTGTTTCATTTTGTAAGAATATATTTTTTTTCCGAATTTTGTATTTAAATAATTTGTTTAAAAAGTTTTGTTTTACTCTTTATATAAAAAAAAAGATTTTTTTTTAATTCAATTTTTTCTTTAATGTGTTTTTTATTCAAAACAATTTACGATCGCTTTTATTTCTCGTTTGCAGAACGAACACGTTTTCTCGTCTTCAGAATAACATTCTCTACAGTAACGCAGGTGTGCACATGGTAGAAACAAGACGTTTGCGACATCTTCGCAGAGCAGACACTTTGCGAACGTTTTGCTCAGCTCATTTTCGACGCGCGACGATAGCACGTCCACTTCCGTCATGAATTTAATGAAATGTTCTAGAGTGAAGAATTGGGACAGGGTCTTGTTCGCATTGTTTAATGCATTGCACAATTGTTCCTTGGTGTACCCAAGTTGTAACATATCCATCAATAATTTTTGGTTTTTATCTCTATCCCACTCTTCGTCTTCGATTTTGATCAATCCCAATGCTAGGATCTTGTTCAAATAATTGCACTTGCCTTTTTTGATGTTGTTTATGTGTTCTAACAAAGGTCTGTCGTGAGGTTCCCAATTCATCAAATGTATATTACAACAAAAACATTTAACTTTGTCACTTTTACCCACATAAATGAAACCCGCAGTGGCTAAATCTTCGGGTTTTTGAGCAAGATGCGAAGGCCAATTTTTAAACGTTTGAAGTCTTGCACGTTCTAAACTATAATTCGGATGTTCGGACTTGATCATTGTTTTTACCTCAAAATTGAGTTTGTAAGAATATTTTTTTGTCGAATTTTTGTATTTAATGATAATTTGTTAAAAATTTTAAAATTGAGATGTTAAATTTAACTTTTTATTTATATAAAGAGAAAAAAACTTTTACAAAAAAAATTTTTCACACTAAAGAAATTAAAATTCAAAAAACAACTTTTTTATATATATATAAAGAGCAAAAAAAAAACTTTTTAAACAAATTATTAAAATACAAAATTTAAAATATACATTATTTGCAAGAATTCGTAAAACAAAAAAACTAAATAATCGATCATGACGACAACATCCACGATGGAATCTCAACATAAACATCGACGTTGTTTAATAAATCGTTATTCTCCAAAAAACCAAGAAGAAAAAAATCGTAATATATATTTATGTGTTTTGAAAGAAAACGATACGATTTGCGATAGAAAATCGAATCGTAATACTATTAGTGAACAAAAATTAATCGACAATGTCGTTCGAACTATAAAAAAAGAAGAAGAAGGTTCAAGACAAATAGAACTCTTATGACTTTTACGTGAAGTCTCGCATGAGGTTCAAAACAAATTTCCGCGAAGCAGACGCATGTTATAAAGAGAAAAAAACTTTTACAAAAAAAAATTTTCACATTAAAGAAATTAAAATTAAAAAAACAACTTTTTTTTATATATATAAGGAGCAAAAAAAAAAACAAAACTTTTTTTAAACAAATTATTAAAATACAAAATTTAAAATATACATTATTTGCAAGAATTCGTAAAACAAAAAAAACAAATAATCTATCATGAGGACAACAACACCTAAAATATGCGAATTGAAATTGAAACGAGTCGAAACGTATAAGAAATTTGGTTATAAAATCTATAGATTACAACGACACGATCCCATCGAATTGAACGAGGTTGAGACGAAGGGCTTAGAGGATAAATACGACAGATATAAGATGCCTTTGAAATTGGACGAAGCCGCGCTCGATTTGATTTACGAGTACCAAAATGATCTGCAGAACATTGTCATCGCCGAAGATAGAGAATTCGACAAGGACGATTTGTCGTTGCCCTATGGAAATTACATATTTCCAAACATCTCATTCGAACTCGTGAAGAAATTGGGTGGTGAGAGCGAGTTGACCGATGTAAAAAAAACTCAAAAGAGTAAAGATAAACATTCAACACGTTTTCAAAAAAGGAGAAAACACGAGTGTCAAGATGCTAATAACAGACTTGGAAATATAAACAATAGAGAGATTGATTTTTTAGTGAAGAAGAAAGAAAAAAACGTGATGAGATCATCTTGAAAACACGAGTGTCAACATGCTAATAACGGGCTTGGAAATATAAACAATAGAGAGATTGATTTTTAGTGAAGAAAAATGAAAAAAAAAAGATCTCATTACTTTTTTTTTGTTTTCCCTTCTTCACTATTACCCATATAATATAATAACGTTTCCTTTTTTCTCAAATTTCAGCATCGATCCTTCTTCTTTTCTTTTTTTCTTTTTTTTTGCGATATGATACGTTTTTATAACAACACACTCGTTTATCCGAATCATAATGATGAACGAATGTTGTGTATCTCTTGGTAACTCTCGCATAATTACCATTCTCTTCAGAAGGTAGTGGTGACGGTGGAAAGCATCTCATTCCCAACCATCTATCCCGCTGTTTATCTAACTCTTTCGTCAGTTCTTTCCTTGGATATCCATCATTAGCGTCTAACCATTTTTCCACATCTTTTTTTTCGCACTCTGTTCCGTGATATTCGTCATTATCGTCTAATTGTTTCTCCACCTTTTTATCCATTTTAAATATATTATTTTATACTTTTTTATGATTTATATTTTATATAATTTTATATTATAATAACATATTCAAAATCGGTATATTCTTAAACGGCGAATTCTCACCGAGCAACAAACCCTTGCCGAGTCGCTCAGCATTCTGTCCACTCTTCAGATAGAGACCGTTTCCTCTCAGAGAGTTGCCACCTCGAACGGGTTCTAGATACAATCCTTTACTGCTGTCGTCTACGTGGACGCGACACACGGCTCCTCCCTTCTTCAAAAACAGTCTGCTGCCACACATTAATTTCTCAACTGCTGAACTAGCGAGTCCCGTGAGAGCTCCCACGCCGAGAGTCTTTCCGAGAAAGGTAGTGCCTTTGCGGCGAAGGGTAATGCTTTAGCGGCGATTCCTGCCAATAGCGGTAGGAAACCACCTTTCATTCTCAAATTGTATCTCAATTGAACGGGACTCAATCTCACCGTCTACCCTCTTCCATCGCGAATCGCTTTCTCCATCCTTTTGATTTGACTTCTGGTCCAGGCGATCGAATCCTGACCACCTCTCGTCAGATCTTCGTGAGTGAATTTGAATCTCACCGCCTCGCCTCGAGTTGTTAACGCTCTCTTAAGTTTCTTCCTCTGTCCTGCGGATATGTTCACGTTTTTAATCACGTATCCTGTCATAATTCTGTTTTTTTTTTTAATATATTTACTTCAATTGTTTCTTGTTTAATAATAATTATTTATATTAAAATAATTTTGATCCGTCAACGTGGTTTTGAGACTATACAACGTGTCTAAAATCACTGGTAGATAAACTAAATTTCGAGGTCGCTCCACGATCTTATAACCCGGCGACACGTTTGGAAAGAAGGAATAGATCGTCGGTTGAGCGCTACCATTCACGTAGCTTCCAGCAATCACGTCCACGTTCACCAGAATGCTATTGACTGCGAGAATGTCAACTGTATTTTCAGATGCTGCGTGGCCTTGATACATCTTTCGATCGAATCCCAACATCTTGCCTATAGAATCGTCCGTGTTGAAATCCACTCGAAAATTATCTTCCAAATCCAACATCGTCTGTAAGGTATTAGGATTGGGAGCGAGTCTGATCTTGTTGCTTCCCTTTCCATCCGTCTTCATTCGCGTCTGAATGAAATTGTTCAAATCGTCTATGTCGTAACTCCCTTTGGGAATTCGAATCTCCAACCAATCCACTCCGTCGGAATACTTGAACGAGTTATTCTTTTCGGTGACGTTGGGAAAGGAATAATAAGTCTCCAGATTCACCAACGCCATCTCGTATCTTTTCTCTCTATTCAATTCGATGGAAGGTTCGAATTTCGTAGCGAATCGAGTCGAATCGCCACTCACCACGATTTGAATGGATTGTTTTGAAGTCGTATTCTCGGCTATACGTTCTAACAATTCTCCATGTTCGAACATTATATTTAATTTTATTTTTTTTTATTCAAAACTAATTATTTGAAGATTTATTATTTTCTAAATTTTATTTTCACGCTCTATCTTATTATCATCAGAAACATAAAACTTGTCGAATCCGCACAGATATTTTCCGCGATTAAATTCGCTTGTCAAATCGATCACCACGAAATTGTAAAGTCCACCATCCCAAACCCTCTTGCAGAATCTCCTGAATTCCGCCGCGCTCATGTCGTTTGCGACGTGATCGCCGTAGATGTGATTGAGATTCTTGAGATCTTGGCGAAAGAGACATAGAAAATTAGCGTTCTCCCTTATCGTCTGTCTGGGCAATCGAAAATAATCCTGCGACAGGTAGAAAGAGTCCACGTTGCTGTGTCGACCTCTAACGTAATACGATTCGCATCGGTTCTGTCTCTCCAAAAGCAGATCGTCGAAAATCATGAGATTCTTATCTTCCGATTTCAGTTCTCTAGGATCCGGAACGTCGCTAGCGTTCTCATAAAATCGACACTCGACTTTTGGAAGTTGCATTTCTCTTCATCAGCTCCATCGCCGCACCTTCCAAAATGGTCGAAAATGGAGCTTCACTCTTGTCGAATTCCTCCCTACTGTCAAAGATTCTGGCTATGACGTCCTTGGGCAATCTACGATCCATGCACTCTCGAAGCAATCTGTATTCGGGTTGAAACAAGCTCTTGCCAAACACGAACAATCTGTCGTAATCCAACCAGTCGGGTCGGGACAACAGATTCATCAACAGATTGGTCTTTCCACAATTCGATTTTCCCACTATCAAGCCTCTTATGCTTTTGGGAAAGAACTCATTATTCGACCTCTTGGTCGCGGCGTCGTTCCAAGACATATCTTTAAAGTTCATCTTTTGTTTTATTTTTTTGTTTGTTATTTTAGATTTCTTTCAAACACAAATTTTATATGTTTCTCAAACTCAGTTGTTTTAATATTATTATTTATTTATATCACACCGTCGCGAGTTCTCTTCAATCCAGATCCACTCGTCATTTTGGCTAAATCTTGTATGGGTACCACAGCATCCTTAAAATCTTTCCAACTTTTCGGCGTTCGCTCTAACGCAGCTCGCTTCGCCGGCGGACTGGTCAACTTGTCGATCAACGCGTCGGCTGCCCTCTTGCCAGCCACAGAAGCTATCCTACCACTGGCTTCGGAAGCGGCTTTCTTACCAGCATCCAAAGCCGTCTTCTTACCGACCTCAAACGCGGTCGATGCAAGTTTTCTACCCACATCGCTCGTGAACGCTCGCATTATAGAATCGACGATGCCAGAACCGCCTTGAACGTAAGTTCTGACGTATCCCCTGTTCTTTATCACCAACATATTTTATTTTTATAATATATTTTGTTTTTTCACTGGTAAATCGTTTTGCTGTTTAAATACTTTTATTATTCTAGTGTAAACACTGACTGTTTTATTTTTGTTTGTTTGTTTCTCTCTACTTATTATATACACATCAATCCTTCAATTCGTTCATCAGCCTTTTATACTGGTTTTTATTCAAAACCTTCTGTCTTAACAATTCGTCAGATATAGCAACTATCTGATTATCTAATCCCGTGTTACCAGCCCGTCTGCTCGCCATCAACAAACTCAATCTCTGAGACAGAGCGTCAGAATCGCTCGGAAGAAAAGTGGTTTTCACCCCTTTGCCAGTCACCGATTCGATGAACTTCTTGTTCATATCCCATATGGGTTTCACCACTTTCGTCCACTTGTAACCTCTGTTGGCTTTGGGTCCCGTCTCTCTGGCATCGTTATTTCTCTTCATGGCGTGGGTCTGAACCAGAATGTCGCCGTAATTGTCGAAATCCTGTTCCGAGTAATCGCTAGGCTTGTCGTAAAGGAGCAATCTGCGCAGTCCATCAGTCAATTCGTATTTGTTCGAACCAACGATCAATTCATCATCACAAATTTCTATTTCTGTGTCTCCAATAAAAGTTCTCCCCTCCAAATCCTTATAAAATCCATACAACAGATCTCTCTTACCGCCATCAACATCAGACGATGCGACGCTATCAGTGGTGATAGTCGAAGCTGTATCATCAGACTCGCTCTCTGTTTGAATTCCCGTGAGAACGTAATCCGGTGTAGATTGAACGGAATGCCGATTTCCAAAACTAAGCGGCAACGAACCCATTCTCAAAGAACTCTCCTTTATGGGTCTCAATTCTTCGACTATCTCCTTCCTGCTTCGCTCTTGACCCTCCGTCACGGGTTTAAATATTTTTGTGGCTTCGCGTTTGAGTTCCATCTCACCAAGACGTCTGCTTCTATCAGCCGACTGAATGCCCTTCTTAGCACGCTCAAACTCTTCTAAAATTCGACCTCGGTGTCTAGAATCCATTTGTAAAAACATCTTTCATTTTAATTGTTTTATTATTTTCAAAATTAAATGTTTAATTATATTTTTATGTTTTTAAGTAATAAAAATCTTTCCGTCTTTAATATAATAAACTAAAAATATTCACATCTCAACTCACTGTTGATTGAATTGGAGAAGTTTAAAAATACGTTTAAGCAGTACATGACAAACCGGTTTCTGATTTAACGCATTTTGACAGTAGTTTTACGTTTTGTCAAGGGATTTCCATTCACATATCAAAGAACCATTCACTCAGTGTCGAATTAAGAGAGAATCCCTTTGATGACGGTTAAAACATTTCAACACACAAAAGAAAACTGGTTTTCTAATTTTAACGTTGAAGGAACTTATTCATATTCAAATCTCTCTGATTGCTATCGTGAATATATTAAAAATTTTATCACTCAAAACGTAATTGAGCGGAAAATGCGTTTAAACATTCCGTTAAGTGTTTGACTCTTTTGAGCGAACGCTTAAAAGTCAATTTCTCTTCTTTACATCAAGACAAAACACGAATGTCTATTACAGATCATATTTATAATCGACTCTTTTGAACGATATCCCTAAACTCAATTTCTCTTCGTCACATCGAACCAAGACATGAATGTCTATAATACAGATCATATTCATAATCGACTCTTTTTGAACGAAAACCTCATTCAGTCATAACGATAACATGTGTGAGTTTTTACTTCAGGAAAACGTGACAGTGGGTTTGCGGATTTCTAACACCCGGCAACACTCTTCATTCAAAACATTTCCATCAAGTGCTTATTAAGATCACCTCGCAATAACGTGCGCTAGTCTTACTTCGAGAAACGCGACAGTGGGTTTGCGGATTCGAACACAACCTCTTTACACGAGTCGATTCCCGACCTAAAATCCGCAAGTGGATCTCCGTGTACGCCTCCATAGGGTTTCAGTGTTAAAATCGTGTACGGACGCGGATTGTTAGAATCGGCAAGACGATGTGTTCGAAACGACAAAACGTTTTTTTGCTCGCAATTTAACACTGAATCCTATGGGGGAAACTCATTTGCCGATTTCAATCAAAACGGTACATGTACGTGTACGTAAAAATACAGGCGTCTAGGATACGATTCAGTGTTAAATAAATTCGAACACACCCTAAAAAAACGTTAAAATCGTGTACAGGTACACGATTTTAACACTAAATCCTATGGAGGTGTATATGTACACGTACACGTACATGTACAGGTGTGCTGGTATTCTCATTTATCACCTACTGGGGAGTGGTCGAATCGCACCACGTATGATTCGCACCCATCTTCAGAAAGTCTGCAAAGTCAGGTTCACTGTTGAATGGTACACAGTCTCCTGGCATTTATTTTAGTAACATTTGTATTGTAAATGACTGTCATTGGGAATTTGTGTCCTATTTTTTTTTTTTTTCGAATTTTTTTTTTTTTTTAATGAAATTAAACAATTTTTTATGTGGTTAATAAAAAACACGCAAAAATTCGTTTTGTATTTCATTTTCAGATTTCCAAAAAAATATGATTTATGGATGAACTACCCGTTCAAATGGGTTGTGATAATTTTGAATATAATGAGGGAAAAAATTGTGATTCACGATTTTATTAGGCAGGTTGTGAAAGGATTTTTTTTTTTTTTTGTTATTGGTAAAATAAATCTGTGAAAGTTGACGCTTCGACATTTGATTTGTCTCAGAGACTTTTCGTCCTGAGACGTTTTCACCCACGAGGCGTTTCGTCCTGAGTCATAATATTCACGTTTCACTTAAAAACAAACATTCAAACCTCGCTTCATTTCTGGCCCAACACCCCTTACCTACGGCGTTACAAAGTTACTTCACTTGAACCGAATTATTTTGACGGATGACAAGAGTTACTTCCCTTGAACTTAACCCATATCATGACCTCTGATGACCGCATAATAAACCTTTACCTATGGTGTTACAGAGTTACTTCTCTCGAACCTACGGATGAGTTGTTACAGAGTTACTTCCCTCGAACCTAATCATTTGACGGGTGAGTTGATTGTTACTTCCCCGAATCTACGGATGATAGCGTTACTTCCCTTAAACCTCACCTGTATCATGACTCCTGATGACCTAATAATATACCTTGGTGTTATTGTGTTACTTCCTTGAAGCTATGGATGACAGAGTTACCTCCCTTGAACTTAACCCGTATCATAACCCCTGATGATCTCATAATAAACCTCGGATGAGTTGTTATACAGAGTTACTTCCCTCGAACCTAACCATTTGAACGTATGAGTTGTTAAAAAGAGTTACTTCCTTGAACATAACCTAAAACCTGGAGGTTTTCTCAAGCACTTCTTAATATGGTGAATCGAATTTTAATTGTTTGTGTTGAACGGATGAGTTGTTAGAGTTACTTCCCTCGAACCTAACCTAAAAAAATTTTTTTCAAGCACTTCTTAGTATGGTGCATCGAATTTTAATTTTGTTTGGATGAATGAGTTGTTACATAGTTACTTCCCTTGAACCTAATCATTTGATGAACCTAACCTGTATCATGACTGCTGAGGACCTCATAATAAACCTCTACCTATAGATGAGGTGTTACAGAGTTACTTCCCTCGAACATAACCGTTTGACGGATGAGTTGTTACGAAGTTACTTCCCTTGAACCTAACCTGTATCATGATGATCTCATAATAAACCTCTACCTACGAGTGAACGGAGTTACTTCCATGAACCAAACCTGTAATATGACCTCTGATGACCTCATAATAAACCTCTACCTACGGATGACAGAGTTACTTCCTTTTGAACCTAGCAGAGTTACTTCCCTTGAACCTAACCATTTGACAAGTTTTTTTGTAAAACTAAACCCTGAACGCAATCTGTAAAAAATCAGAAATACTATACAAGCAATGCAATTTTCGGAGAACAATTCACACGATTTTCTATACTAATTTCTATTATCGACCATTGTTAGGTTTTCTCAAGCACTTCTTAATATGGTGAATCGAATTTTAATTTTTGTTTTGAACGGATGAGTTGTTAGAGTTACTTCCCTCGAACCTAACCTAAAAATTTTTTTTTCAAGCACTTCTTAGTGTGGTGCATCGAATTTTAATTTTGTTTGGATGAATGAGTTGTTACATAGTTACTTCCCTTGAACCTAATCATTTGATGAACCTAACTTTTATCTTGACTCCTGAGGACCTGATAATAAACCTCTACCTATGGGTGAGGTGTTACGGAGTTACTTCCCTCGAACATAACCGTTTGACGGATGAGTTGTTACGAAGTTACTTCCCTTGAACCTAACCTGTATCATCACCTCTGATATACCCATAATGAACCTCTACTTTGAGATGGGTTGTTACCGAGTTACTTCTCTTGAACCTAACCTGTATCACGACCCTTGATGATCTCATAATAAACCTCTACCTACGAATGAACCTACCTATGGATGAGGTGTTACAGAGTTACTTCCCTCGAACATAACCGTTTGACGGATGAGTTGTTACGAAGTTACTTCCCTTGAACCTAACCTGTATCATGATGATCTCATAATAAACCTCTACCTACGAGTGAACGGAGTTACTTCCATGAACAAAACCTGTATTATGACCTCTAATGGCCTCATAATAAACCTCTACCTACGGATGACAGAGTTACTTCCTTTTGAACCTAGCAGAGTTACTTCCCTTGAACCTAACCATTTGACAAGGTTTTTTTTAAAACTAAACCCTGAACGCAATCTGTAAAAATCAGAAATACTATACCAGCAATGCAATTTTCGGAGAACAATTCACACGATTTTCTATACTAATTTCTATTATCGACCATTGTTACGGAATGTTAGGGAAAATTTATCGATCAGAGATCGTAAGATCGAACTATAAACGTTGTGATAACTGGCAGTTCTGTGAGGTCTCACCAGCTCTGGAATTTTGTGTTTCCTTACCAAACGATATCAGGCTCATTGAATAAACATGAGTCCACTGAATCCTCAAAATAAAAACTCAAGAGCTCGAGCTCTTACCGAGCTTGCGAGCTTAATTAACCCCTATAGGCTCATTTCACAACACCATTCGGATGACGAGTTTAAGTTTATCTAGCAAGGGGATGATGTTATATTTATATTTATTGTTGTTTAAGGTCACATACTTCTGCACAATGGCTAATCGTGACCACAACATGGAGATAAAGTCAAGGTCAGTCAATCGTTTATACCCCATGTTGCCTATTTTAGAGGACTCGCACCCCAAGCATTAGTGACTGGGTCCTATTTTACCAGTGAAACAGAGCTTGTTTACCACAGTAAACAAGCACTGCTTCACTTCCCGGGGTTCCCACGGGGGAAGGGGGATGATGACGATGTCAAATTCGATGCGGTATAGTATAAGTATGGTGATGCGGGAAGGAATTTACGATTTGTGTTGAAGACAATACAAATCGTAAATTTGTAATATTCAAGAGGTAGTGCAGTTCCAATATCGTATTGTATGATTAGTGTGGTGACGTTAGAATACGGCGACAACCGTAGTTAGAAAATGAGTCGTTTTCGTTCGATATATTTGATCAATTGTTTTGAACGACCCTCCAGTCAACTTTCCACCAACAACTGTGTCTGATCAAGAAAAAAAAGGAGTCGTTACCGAGATGTATTTCACCCGTTTAGGGTTAAAAGAGAATTGTTTTGGACAAGTGGTATGTCGATGTAAAAAGCTTAATGTCTTGGCTGCTGTTGGATGACATCAAATATCGCGACAACTGATGTAATGCTTCGCTATCAAGTGGTTAGAAAAAGAGCTTTTTCTCATTTTCATTCAGTCATACGCTGACACATTGTAAACACTGTTTTTTTGTTGTTGCTGTATTTATATAACGCCACCTATCTTAAAATATTTTAACTCCTGTTGTAAAAAACAAAACAAAACAACTTTTTCACACGTGCGTTTAGACTGTTTACAAATCATTTCTATAACACGTGACAAATGTTTTTTTTTATTTGAATTTAGTCAAGATTATACTGATTCAGTTTGTAATGTCTTCTCGACGTGAGCATTGTTTCCTAAAAAAAAAATAGTTTGGATTGACACTTTTTTCAGAAATGGTGAAATAGGCTATCCTCAATATGTAGAAACGTTAGAAGATCAACTTATAATTTTTGTATTGACAAATCTATGGTTCAGTAAACAGAGTTATTATTGAAGGAAACATCTTAAGGCGTGACTTGTTAATAAGCGAGTGCATCTCCAATTTGCATAACAGTCATATATTGACAACATACTTCACGTTTTTTTAACACAGATATCAAAAATGAATGATGCATCAGATTCAACTTGTTGTGTTTTCAATTTTATATGTTTCATAACTACCTTTTCTTAATACTTTCGATTTCAAGATGGTCCCAACTCCACCGTTATAAGAAGGGAAAGATTATGATTTTCATAATATCCTGGTCCATAGCTTTAATTTGATAGGTCACACGACTATCTTCTCGAAACTTTTGATTTTCTGATCGGTGTTAACCCCATCCCCACGGCGATGGTGGAAATGTCATTTTTGTAATGTATTCATCGAGCCCTTCATATCAGTACCTCACATGCTTGGATTTGTAAAAAGGAAGACGTTTTTCGTCTCTGGTCGTGACCTCACCCCCACATAAAATGAAAAATGTCATTTTCGTAATGTATTCATCGAGCCCTTCATATCAATACCTCACATGCCTGACTTTGTAAAAAGGAAGTCGTTTTTCGGCTCTGGTCGTGACCCCACCCCACGACGAGGGTTAAAATTACGATCTTCTTAATCCACTCGTCGAGACCTTCAATTTGATAGGTCACGTGACCACCTTCTCGAAACTTCGATTTTTATGATGGGCGTGACCCCCACCCCAACATAAAATGAAAAAACGTCATTTTTGTAATGTATTCATCGAGCCCTTCATATCAATACCTCACATGCCTGGCTTTCTAAAAAGGAAGTCGTTTTTCGGCTCTGGCCGTGACCCCACCCCACGACGAGGGTTAAAATTACGATCTTCTTAATCCACTCGTCGAGACCTTCAATTTAATAGGTCACGTGACCACCTTCTCGAAACTTCGATTTTTATGATGGGCGTGACCCCCACCCCCACATAAAATGAAAAATGTCATTTTCGTAATGTATTCATCGAGCCCTTCATATCAATACCTCACATGCCTGGATTTGTAAAAAAGAAGACGTTTTTCGGCTCTGGTCGTGATCCCACCCCACGACGAGGGTTAAAATTACGATCTTCTTAATCCCCTCGTCGAGACCTTCAATTTGATAGGTCCCGTGACCACCTTCTCGAAACTTCGATTTTTATGATGGGCGTGACCCCCACCCCCACATAAAATGAAAAAAACGTCATTTTTTGTAATGTATTCATCGAGCCCTTCATATCAATACCTCACATGCCTGGATTTGTAAAAAGGAAGACGTTTTTCGGCTCTGGTCGTGACCCCACCCCACGACGAGGGTTAAAATTACGATCTTCTTAATCCACTCGTCGAGACCTTCAATTTGATAGGTCACGTGACCACCTTCTCGAAACTTCGATTTTTATGATGGGCGTGACCCCCACCCTCACGACGAAGGGAGATAACTTTGTATGATTAAGTTTATGAGAATCAAGCAATCTGATTGGATAATTAGTGTTAGGAACGTGAAGTGATTGGGTGATTACTTATTTCAAGCTCTTCGAGCTTTTGGTTTTTGATATACATTGCCCTAGCCATTATATCCACGTTATTAAACGCGATTCACCTTTTTATGACGGGCGTGACCCCCACCCCACGACGAGGGGAGATAACTTTGTATGATTAAGTTTATGAGAATCAAGCAATCTGATTGGTTAATTAGCGGAGAATCAAGCAATCTGATTGGTTAATTAGCTGAGTTTGGAAAATCCCACTATGGGTATTCCCCTACTTACGTCATAAATGGGAAGAACCCACCGCCTCAAAACAATTGCGGATTCTGGACCATTGGTCCAGAACCCGCAAACCGTTTTTTTTATGCTAGCCCAGAATTTTGCTCGCGTTCACCAACGATGGATCGATGGTCTGATCTGCGATGGGAACGTTGACAAAAATTTTTAAAGTAAAAAAAAAAGTGAAAATGTACAATTTCACCTTTTTTTTAAAAAACGCGTAACATTCAACGTTCACCACGAGTATTTGAACGTTAAAAGTGCGATCTAGGAGTCACAAAAAAACAGCGGATTCAAGACCACTGGACATTTTTGTGAACAAGCGTGCGATTTAACACTGAATCCCACGTTGGTAAACGCATCGTATACGTATTTTGTACACGAACATGTACAAAGTGGTCGTGGACTCTCAATTTTCACCTACTGACGCAGCTGGGGTATGGAGAATCCAAAAGTAAATTCTGGTATCTACGCCGGCGGCCTCTATTACTCAGGAGAACGCGCCCTCTAACTTCTCCGTCAAGTCGTGCCCTGCGAATCGGAATTTATATCCAAGAAGCGATTTAGGGGTGAGATGTCGACATCGAATCAGAATCGAATCGGACACAGCACAGGAAGTATAACCTGAACAGTGTTTTATCGCAAAATATTTGTTTCAGATATCTAATGTTCGCAGAAAAAAGTTGAGAGTTCTTCACTGTAAAATATATAAAACAGGTGACTGTAGACAAAAATTGCACGTTAACCTATCGAAATTCTCACGTTGCCGCGACTCATTCCATCAATGGCTCATTTCTAAAGCCAGGGAACTCAAATAAACCATGGCGTCATTTCACGGAAAATTAACATGAGCGACATGAATTGTGTTGATTCAAATTCCCAAAACAGTGGGCTGCTCATTCAATAAAAATGTATGAAAATTGATAAATACACAGAACATCTCTATTCATCAATATGACACAGGTGCCAGCGCGGAAGGATAGAACGAGAGGCGCTGCCTCGAGTTCTATCATCCCGCTATGCCATGAGTGCGGTGTTGTCGAACGCATTCGCACTTCGTGACGTCCCGTGTTTATTACACGACTCTGTGACACAGAATCCATTAACTAAAAAATTCAAACATCACACACATAAATTTTCGAACTTTAAAACTCTTTGTTATTTATTGACCGAAGCGTTCAATTTTTCGGCTGTCACCGTGGTGTGGTGGTGGTACCCTCCTCAGCGTCAAATTCCAGTGTCAGATGGACGCTCTTGGCTTTCAGCTAGAGAGTGCAGTTGATAGGACAAGAGACGTCTAGAGGTAACAAAGCCTTCTGAAGTTTAATTGGGATTTCCAATTGAGCCGCCATGGTAATTAGCAGATCTGCACGCTTTGAAGTCGAAGGTGAGAATCGAGTACGTTGAACATGTACCGATCGGTTCTGTCACCTTTATACCATCAGGGACAGGGGACGTCGGTAGGGTAGGGGGTTCACTTTTTGGATTTGGACAGGACCCGTTGAAATGTTCCATTGAAAGAAAAGTCGACGTTGCAAGCGCAAAATCGGCTTTGCATACTCGCAAGGGTGTTCAACTGCACCATACTACTTTCCAGCTGGATATACGCTTCAAACCATAAAAGCAACGAAGTCTTCCTTCTATCTAGAGGTCTTTGGGTGGCCTGCGTGATAAAGAGAAGCCAGGTTTTGAAGAGTACCTTGATGGCACCTTTGGGGGGTCACTGTTGTTCAAGCTGAGGTCGCGATCCCTGGAGCTGAGAGGAAAAATGGGGAAAGACGGTAAAAGGGAGTGCCAGATGTGTAACTTGGACATGGTGGAGACCCTGGAACACTTTCTTAAAGAATGCCCAAAGTATCAGCCTAAAAGAATGAGATTCACTGGGAGTATAATGGGGAAGTGGGATGGGAGAATGAAGGACATGTGGTTATGGGGAGACTCAAAGGAGAGGGTTAGTATGCTAATCGGAGAGATTGGGAAGAATGGGACAAGGGATATCATCAAGCAGTTCGTCTCCGAGTGTTGGGAGGAGAGGAGAAGCGTGGGAATAGGGAGGCAGTTGGGAGTACAGGGGTAACCACGGCCTTCTCGTCCGAGAATGGCGACAAATCAGCGGCTGGCCAAAGTGTTATTATTATTATTATTATCGGGAGTAAAGGTGGCTGTTTATACTTCTAACAGATCATAAACAACTCCTTGAATAAAACGAGAGGCATGAATGTTGTTACGACCGTCACGTTCAGTTTGTGAAGGGTATAACGCAATCTGAGACGTTAGGAATTGGGTTATTCCAAATTGCTTCCCAAATCTTTGGCTTCCAGTTTCAGATTACCGATTTTGAGTTTGTGAGATTTCATTCATGGGTCATGGAGCGAAGCGTCACTCGGCGCGCTTAGCGGCACGTTGGGTACGTGGCAATCGTTACCTATACCATGTTCCTTATTTTACATTCGTTATCAACTGATAAAACCGCTTGATAACGAATGTCGCATAAAGAACTAGGAATCAGTAACTGTTGTCACGTCCATTGACACGTTGGCGCGAGCACAAGGGGTGTGTGACCTTGGTCAGCGCGATCCGGGGACCCGCGCAGGGAATATTTTGGAAAATGAGAGGTCTGTGTGAACCTTCGGTAGCTTTTTCGTCGGGGCAAAAGCTAAATCCACTGCGTACGGTAATAATTGCGATAGCACATGGATATCCACTCCCCCTTCGGGATCGTTGCCTGTGAAAAAATAAGGAGCGCGCATGATTTTTGTGACTTCAAATTGAAACAGCGGTGCACAGAAATAACAGTTTGTCGAAAACAACCCTATGGAAGAAAACCCTGCTGGTTTTCTCAGTGGTAGCAAAAACCCAGCAGTAGTATATAAGGTACCCGATCGTCCCTTATTACCCGGACTTTTGCCGGTGCAACTAATGTTAAATTCCCATAGGAACCGGACTTTTGCCGGTGCAACTTTTGCCGGTGCAAAATGTCGGCACCATACATCTAGATCTGGTAAATGGTGTACGTACTGTATATATAGTATGCTATGGCATGTATAGTGATATATGTACGCATGGGGCTATAGGTATATATTATGGGTAAGTGACTAAAAGATGATAGGAAAATTGGGTTTTCTTGAAAGTCAGTGGATGTCGGACTTCTTGTAGGAGGGGTTGATATGGTAGTAGTGGTATATATCCATGTTGGTATACTATTAGCTCTTGGGTCTGCATATTATGTTATGTTTGCTATAGCTAGGTCAAGCAGTATTGTGGGCATGGGGGTCATGTATGGTCGGCCAGTGCGGTATTGCAAGATAGTCCTTGTTGGTTTAAGTTAGACTGTATAGGATGAATGGTCTGTTGGCCTATTACCCCTTTAGTACTATTAACCTAACGAATCCTTTGTATTATCGTATGGCTGGTATTGGTAGTTTAGCGTTAGGTCAGGCAGTATTATAATCGTGTGTTTAGAAGTGGGATATAGGATGCATTGTATATACCACTGAAGGTCCCCTGTTTGTCCTCTGTGTTATTAACCAACCGATTGCTTTGTATTATTCTATGATTGGTATAGGTAGTACGTTATAGCAGGTCAAGTGGTATTGTGGGGTGGGGGTAATGCCTGGCAGTATAGAACGGCAGTATAGTATGGACGATATATACCTCTGTGGGCCCCTACAGGGACCATGTTAGCCCTTAGTACTATTAATCCTCCTGATGCTTCATGTTATCCTATGACTGGTATAGGTAGTATGCAATGCTAGGCATAGGGGTATTGTGGGTAGAGGTACTGCCTGGTAGTTTAGAGCGGTACTATGGTATGGCGGTATATACACCTATAGGCCCCTGTTAGTGCTTGGTACTATTAACCAACCGATTGCTTTGTTTTATTATATGGCTGGTATATGTAGTACGTTATGGTATACCTAGTGATTTTGTGGGGGTGGAGGTAATGCTTGGTAGTTTAGAACGGTAGTATAGCATAGGCTGTACATATCCCTGTAGGTTTCTTGCTGGCCCTTGGTACTACTGATCCACCAGGTGCTTCATATTATTGAGCGGTATTCTGGGGTGGGGTCAATTCCTGGTAATACAGAACGGCAGCAGAGTATAGTTGGTATATTTCCCCGTAGGTCCCATCCTAACCGTTGATAGTATTAACCTACCAAATGCTTTGTATCATCCTGTTACTGGTAAGGTGGTACGTAATACCAGTAGTTCCTACCCTATTCCGACTACTCTTGTTGTTTCATTTATCTAGATCATTTATATAAATTATAATTAACCAATTAGATTGCTTGATTTCCCATAATCTGTATGCAGAATTATCTCCCTTCTGTATAATAAAAGCCTATATCCGATGGCAATATCCCCGGCACCCCAATTTCGGCACCCCTTTTTGAAAAACATATGGCTTTCGGCACCCCTTTTTCTGAAATGAGGATAAGAGTCGTAGTAAATTATACCTCATTGAGGGATTTTTATTACGACTCTTATCCTCATTTCAGAAAAAAAGGGATTCTCCAGTATGTATCCTCGATAGGTATCCTCAAATAATACAATATCAGGCCATAGGTATCCTCAAATTCTGAAATGAGGATAAGAGTCGAAGTAAAAATTCCTCAATGAGGGATTTTCAATGGTCCTCATAACCTCAAAATTCAATGAGGCTATGAGGGATAATAAATGAGGACTCATTGAGGGATTTTTTTTACGACTCTTTCGTTTCCTTTCGAATCTTTTCTCTGGAATATACCTTGGTATCAGTCATCTACTCCATATCACAGAGCGTGCCACCACCCATACTAATTTCAATCTCAATTGTCACTACCAATGTTGAAAGAAAATTTCTAAGGTTTCCAAACAGTGTGGCCGACGCTCTGCTGCTAGCGGCTAACGTTGCGCAGTGCCTTGTACCGGTGATTCTCACTATTCCTGTTTTTGGGGATAAACTGTTTCACTAGCACGAGATATATTAAAATGATGAAGTTAAAAATATTTTTCTGCCTCCGTTAGCGGTAGAAAAACAGTTTGTCCCCTCTCCCAAAATCATTTAGCCTGACTACGCCACTCTCGAAGGGGTTAAATTAAACGGAGCGGCTTCGGGATTACTAGTGTTGCTGAAAAACTGTAATCAAGGACGTGGTTACAGACGTGAGTATATGTCTGTGGGTGCCTGTCCCCTAAACTAAATCCCCCGTTACAGATTCAACAATTTTCAAATTCCGAGAACTAAGTCGTCAGAAGTTGAAAATCTCAAACTCCAAATTTATAGAATTTAGTACGCATTTCAGCCTTTCGATTGATATTTGCTACACATTTGAGATTTTCAGATCGAAACCGGAAGATCTTCCGATAGTAATAAAGGTATCGTTAGACTTCAGGGTTCTCAGTCTGAAAATATCTGATCAATGTGAGAGGGGGGGGGGAAGAAGAGGGTAACATGGCGGGTGTAAGTTGTTTTACCTAAAACAACGATGTCTGAGGTCACCAGTTTGAGAGTTTCCTAACAAAAGAAAAAGGGGATGAATTTGTATTCTCCAGTTGCCACCAACCCCTCCCCCACCCCCATCCAACGTCTAAAATTTAAGATCTCACGGCGACGTCCGTGGTTGAAAGGTGTAAACTTCAGATGAAAACATATTTAGGACCTGTTTACAAACCTGTTTTGCCCTTCACCTCACATGAAAAGCAGACGACACTTGCAAATAAAATTATTGAATAACTATTATTTTTTATTTTTTTTTGGGGGGGGGGGGTCAAAAAATAGCTTATGGTCCTTATTGGTACGAGCACAACAAGCTCGTTCCAATGAGGGCTCATAACCTATGTTTTTGAGGCAAAAAGTGAAAAAATAATAAAAATTGAATGGTATTTTTTTGTGAATTGCGCTGGCCGGTTTTGGCCTTACGTTGGGTAAAGGGTTAACCCTCTCCTCACTGACGTCGAAAAAATAAAACTTTAAGCTTCAAATGTTCTATATAATGCAACTTTGATTGAATTGGTTAAATTTCCAGTTTAATAATGGGAAAATGGATATTGAAAAATTTCCGTATTTTGATGTCATTGTGAAGTGGGTTAATTTACTTTTCTGTTCTTACAATTAACAGTGTATGAAGTGTTTCTCAAGGTAAAGTCAAAGTCTGTTAAAGTGAAAACTTTATTTAAAACATTTCACAGGAAAACGAGCACACTCAATATAATAAGGTGTGACAGCTTTTGGTGAAGAAATCTTGAAACAAATTGGGAATAAATGAATAAATTTCACACCTGCAGAGACCGCCTTCGGAAGTGTTATATTCTGTTGGAGAAACTTTTTCACACTCGATTTGCCAAGAGAAGTTTCAAAAAGACGTCTGCACACCTGAGCGTTTTGACTGAATGTCGAAGATTTTCGAAGTAATTAACAGTCGTTCTAAATTAATTTCAGTGAAAGTTCAAAACAGTCAACAAAAATTTGGACAGATCATAAGGTAAACAATTCATTACATTTACGTTGCCCATTTTAACCTTTCCAACACATGCGCCCTGGAAGTTATCATTTCAGGCAATACCTGTCAACGCGATATGGGCGAAACCACCCTGGTTGGTTGGGAGGTTCAGTAATAATTGAATCCAATAGCGCCGTGGAGCTGTTGGATGAAATTATTACCGAACCACGCTGCAGATTTTTTGCTCTTTATACAGGAGGGGGGAGGGGGAGGGGGTACTAAAAATTTGCAAGACGTGACGTCCTATTTTTTATTCGGCTCCTTTTTACACCCACCCACCACTACGTGCAAATTTTTTACTACCGTTCTCAGACACCCACCCCCACTCTCCCATTAAAATCCAAAATAAACTTACCCCAATTGCCCACGTGGGGGCACGATAACGCTGTGTGCCGAGACGTACTGCACGCCGAGGTTCACATGTCTTCAGCCAATCTAATCCTGTTTGTGCTGTGTAGTTCGCAGTACCGCTGTGCAGTGTGTAGTACAATCGTGGGTTATGATGTTGAAGAGCTGACAGCTGTTTGTCGTTCATCGGTGGTTCTTTCCGGGTACTATGGCTTCCTCCACCCGTAAACCTGTCACCGACACGATATGACCCTGGTTGTTAAAGTGTCGTTAAACACCAATAAATAAATAAATAAATTAAATCAATCAATCAATCAACACTATTAAATAAATAACTTGGGTTGAATTTAGTGCATCAGAGAGAATTTTCCCAAAATATTGTCTGCACATTTTCCACACTTCGAACAAGACTCCCACCCCCTACTAACGTGTGACATTTTCCCAGATTAAGCCCAATATTCTCACATATAAAGCCTCCTGATGTTGTATTAAGGGTGTGATGTACAACATCATCTTTAAGGTTTGAAACACAAATGGTGGTATATATTAGCTGATATATTGATATATTTTTAAAAAATTCAAAAAATTGCACAAGTTGGAAATGCACATTTTTGGCGCACTCAGGGAATAGAAGAATAAGCCACAGAATAGATCAGGATAGGCAAAGAAACGAGGATTCTGCAGATATCCGAACTGACCCAACTAATCTAACTGATATTAGAGTGTGTGTACATTTTTGTAGGATAACTAAGAGATTTTGCCCATCTGATTACACCAAAGCTTGAGCGTATTTTCGTCATGTAAACAAGGGCGTCTGCCCAACTTGGTATTTCATAATGTCTAACCCAATTTCGACGAAACCCATGACTGGAGTTTTTTTTGAGGGGGCACCCCCACCTCCCCCAGAAGTTACACGCATAGCTGAATGACTGGGTTATTGTTGTATTCGGAGAAAAGTTCAACAACAAAAGTGAATTTTATTATTTTCTCCATGTGCGCGACTAACTACATGTTATGCACCAACGCAAATGCAGCCGATAGAAACTTTAAGTCATTACTTTAGGTCTTAAACACCCATCCACAGAAACTGTAGTATGTATCCAATTTATATTATGAATGCATCAGCAGATATGTGTCACCTGTGTCATATGTTATTAAATTTGATTTTGCGAAGGTGTGGGAAACCGGATATGTTTTAATTGTTCTCTCGTTTTCGTTTTGCTTGGGGACCGCAACACAGATCGTTTATTGAATAGTGAGATTCGTTAGAGATATGGAGTGAGTATCGTAAACTCAAAGGCCATAGTATACGTATTTCACGGTTGTGGCTTTTTCAAGTTTGAAAATATATGAATGACAATAAATTTGTGCTACTTCATTTCATACTCAGCAAGTTGGAATTTACTACAGACTGAGACAAAATATCCAAGGTGCTTTTCATTTTTTCTGGAGGTCGATTTGAAGGTAAGCTTCGTAACTTTAGCAAAGCATTGCCAATCATATAAACCATGTTTTTGTTTAAACTTTGATAAAGGAGAAAGATTTATTCCCGGTTAGTATACTCCCAGTTGGTCTACTCCCATTTGTCTATTCCCACTTGGACTATTCCCATTTCCTCTATTTAAACAAATTCTATGTGTAGCACTTGGTCTACTTCAGAAAATAAAATTGTTTTACATATTTTTTTCGTCTGCTTTAAAAAATTAAATTATTTTACACATTTTTTGGTCTACTTCAGAAAATAAAATTACTTTACAATTGTTTTGTTTTTTGGTCCACTTTAGAAAATAAAATTCAATTGTGACACAATCCGGTTATCTGGATTTTAAATTCAATTGTGGCACATGTGTGTTTTGAAATTTGCGTTGTGTATGATTATATCTTATATTTGAGATATATGTGCTCACATATTATGTAGCTGTGTATGCTTTATATCTTATGTTGGTTATATATGTGCGCATATTTTTTTGCTTCAAGCATGAAATAGTGCTACAGTTAAAACTAGAAGTCCTGTCATGAAATGCGCATGAACATCACGCCGGCCTGGGCGTTAATCTACGCGTTATGATCATATTAAGGGTATCAAGTTCTGTGCATATGGCCTGTGCACAAGCAATGTTTCTGCCTATGGACCTCCGAGTAAACCGGAGGTTCATTGACAGAAACATTGCCTGCGATTGCTGTGAGTAACCAGGAAAACCAGCTGTGCTTTGGATCCCATTCGATATGGCAATTGCGCGCAATTCCCATGCGCAATTAAGCCTAGATAAGCGCACAGATCGTGACAGGACTTCTAGTTTTAACTGTATGCTCAATAAAAATATTCTGCAGTTAACTTTTTTATCATTAATTTTATTTAGAGTAGACGAAATGTGAAAGACTTTCCGTCAAATAAAAGACCTGGGCTTATATTTCGATATAGATTCTCGCAACATCTCTGCTAGGATTCACGTGAAAAGAACTGAGTCAATTTAACCCTTTACTTAACATAGCACAGGACATTAACCAACATGAGGCTAACATGACCTGGAATATCCTGCCATTTTGTCAATAAAATTGTACAAATATGGTTGTCAATGGAACCCACTCAACGAGCCGGTTCCAAGGACATCCATATTTGTAAGGTTTTATTGGTAAAAATTCTTTATTTTTTAAAACATATCCAATTTAGTTCACGTTTTAAAAATTAAAAAGCTGCGTTGGGTAAAGGGTTAACATGTGTTATCAGTACACAACAAGGGTTCAGCCATGGTGGCTTCATGGGGTCCTGGGACACTTATAGCAGGTATGGATTTCGCAGCCATTTTCGCGAGAATCCAGATGGATCCTCCAAAGATTTAGATGAAATATAAGCCCTGAAGACAATTGCCAAAACTCGAAAAACTCGCCATGGAATAAATGTGCAACAGCATACCGAACACGAAACGAATATTGGTATCCTCGAGTTGTGTATGGTGTGATGGGCCATCTCAACCGAGGGATAAAATATTTCCCTCAGACACAAGGGTTGCAGAATATCTGGGTCAAATAGCTTTCCCCTAGGGTGAGATTTCCCGTTCCACCTCACACCACTCGGGGATAACAACATTTCAATTTGGCGTGCTAATGAATATTTAATGCATTGTGACAATTGTCTTTGGTATTTGAGATTTCCCCATCCCACCCCACACCACTCGAGAAATTTTCCTCACCACACCCGCAAGAGGTAAACGAAATAAAAATGCTGCTTGTGCTATAAAAATTTACTGTTTTACCTTGCCAAAGATCACTGAGTATATCTAAGTATTGTTTGAACGGAATTTGAAATATTTTGGAATAAATGGAATATTTTGGGAATGATAGAACAGATTGATGAGTTCAACATTTCCACAATAATATTTGGACATTAACGTCGATAATTTGATACAGAACCGTTCTTTCAAATATACCAGTAATTTTAAAACAATTCCGGAATTCATCCGGTATTGTTATAAATACCGGTATTTACCGGTTTAACCAATATACCGTGCAGCCCTAATTGATAGTAGTGAAAAATGAATTGTAAATTCGAAAGATCATCGAAATGCTTCGCATATACCAAAGGTACATACTTCGAAAACGAACGTTAGATCACGACAAGGACTGGTTAACATATCGATGCGAGTTGAAACTATGAACGCGCCGCTGTCGTTAATTTTTAAATCATTAACTTACGATGATAGCTTGGGGGTCCTCGGGGATGTGTAGTGGAATAGGTAGCTGAATCAATTGAAGCGTAGCCTGATGCGATGCCTGTTTACAAAATGCAAAGGATGATGAAATAGCCAGGCGATCTTTAAATACTGAAATAAGCATGGTCACGTTGGTTGGTTGGGTAAGATAGGTCAGTCTCTTCCAGCTGGAGCCAATACTATAAAACTTTTACAATTGTATTTTCTGAAATTGTATTTTGCAGTTATGACTGTAAATGGGTTAAAATGAACCGATATGTTAACCAGTCCTTGTCGTGATCTAACGTTCGTTTTCGAAGTATGTACCTTTGTTATATGCGAAGCATTTCGATGATCTTTCGAATTTACAATTGTTGAAATTTTTTGAAAAATTAAAAAAAATGATATTTAAAATAATAAATTTTGATATCGTCTGCGTTGGGTAAATGGGTAATTAGTGTTTATTATACTATTATTATACAATAGGTCTGTTATACTATTTTGTCCGTGGAAATATTGCCCACCCGTGGAAAGTGGCTAGTCAACGGCGACAGTACTGTAACAACAGTATTTATACCTAGTAATAATATGAGTGTGGGCAACCACAGATGTGGGAGCGCGGTGGTTCATTTGGCAGAGGTGCTGGCTGCAAGCCGAGAGGTCCTCGGTTCGAATCCCACCTGCGGCAACCGCGTTGTGTCCTTGGGCAAGACACTTCATCTCCATTGCCCGCGTGGGGGCACGGTGGCGTTGTGTTCTAACGCATACTGCACGTCGATGGTGCACTTGTCTTCAACCAATGCTAACCCTGCTTGTGTAGAGTTGGTATGTTGGAGAGCTGACAGTTGTTCGCCGTTGCTCGGTGGTTCAATCCGGGTACTCCGGCTTCCTCCACCCGTAAAACTGTCATGGTCATGATTAGCCATTGTGCATAAATATGTGACCTTAAACACCAATAAATAAATATAAATAACCGCAGATGTAATGGTACAAGCCACAGTAGAGCATATTGGAATACTTAGATAAGGGCATGGTGAACTTGAATTTAGACCTCATTGAGAAATTTTGTCATAGGCCTCATGTTGGTTTAGATAAAATGATATTTGCCTTACGCCAGCGTTGGCCGATAAGTATCTTCCAATTCCAATATTAGATAAGCCGCATACGTAGAAGTGAAGACGCCATAGGCCAATATCCTCCATTGGTAGATCACCATGTATTGAGTAAGCCGAATGAGAATATGAGAGACTTGGTGTTAGACCTCGGAGAGAAATGTCTTCGCGGCCTCACATGACGAAAGTGGAACTGCCACATAATATAGCGGTCTGATTGGACATTCCAAGACTCTGGCGATGACAAAGGTCGGGATTAGCGATAGCAAAGAGTATCTAAGACTTGATAGAATGGTAGGATAGTCAAAAAGTTGCCCTGAATAGATAGAAACCAATGATTCTGAAAGAATTCGAGCCAAATAACATCTTCGGAGTCAATTAGGGTCATTTTAGTTCGTTTCGGGTCGTTTCCGGTACTTAGGTTTGCTCTCATTTAATCGAAGAACTCCCCACACTATTTAAGACCATATGTCACTCCCTGCTGCACATTGTATTCGGGTACCATCCAAGCTCATAAGTTTATACAAAATTTTGGGGTTCCATTTGGACATTTTTAGTAGTAATTTGACAATACTGCCCTTGAATCAAACATATTGTCCAAACACACCCTTACACTGTTGTAAGTCTGTTGGTCACATAGCAACCACGTGTCATGATAGAAACCAAATGGTTGTCTTCATCAAACATAGTGAACGTCAAAAACACGTGTCACCCATGCACACTAACATCACGTATCACCGCTGTAAACAAGTAACAGGTAACAATATGGATGCTTCTTCGGTCTGTGTCAACTAACATGGCGTTACCAGTCACGTGGCAGATGGTGTCACTTCCTAGCTCGTCAACTTAGCCATCCAACAAGGCAGTAAAACTCGTGATATACTACATTTGTTTCGAAATTTTCGCATTTCGATAATATTTTGCAAAAAAACTTGAAAGCTAGCTTGTCATTACCAAATTAAAACTACAAATAGCCGATTCGACATAAAATTCGAAATACTTTTCGAGTTTTAAAATGAGAAAACAGCCTGAAATAAATCCCAATCTATATCAGACAGAGTTGGAGACGATGAGAGGGAATTACATTACCAATACTAGAAAATTTACATTCAGGTCTATTTTACTATCGGTTCATGTACAGGGTTGATAGTAAATAACAGTTTGGGGGTATTCTGGCTACGAAGATACACAATGGAATATTAGCTTGATAAACTAGGTACTGTTAAAACTAGAAGTCCTGTCATGAAATGCGAACAAATAGCACGTCGATCTGCGCGTCAATCTACGCGTTATTACCATGGTAAGGCTATCAAATTCTGTACATATGGCCTGTGCGCAAGCAATGTTTCAGCCAATGGACCTCCGGGTAACCCGGAGCTCCATTGGCAGAAACATTGCCTGTGTTTGCTATGAGTAACCAGGAGAACCTGTTGTGCTTTGGATGCCATTCCATGTAGCAACTGCGTGTAATTCCTACGCGCAATTAAGCCTAGATAAGCGCACAGTTCGTGACAGGACTTCCAGTTTTAACTGTATGGCCCAGTCACCGGAAAAGGACCATTCAAATTTTATTATTTTTCACAATATGTGCACCCAAAGCAATCAAGTTGAACTCTTTCTGCATTCAGCATTTTCTCGTTTCTTGATACTGAAGGATGCAAATTCGGTAACATTTCGAACTTTCATTCTTTATATGAAATGCCCACACTTTTAGTGTTAAATTTACTGACAGCTTTAGGAATTAAGGGGAGACGAAAATTGCCAGGCATGCTGTCCAAGAATTTCATATTATTTTTTTTTCTGTTTCCACTCGAAACGTACCCCCAGTGTGCAACAAATCGTAGTTTAAGAAAATTGTGAGAAATTGCAAAGCTTTTAAAAATCAGTTTTGAAGTGTCAATCAGGTTCTATTTCAGCATACATCATTTTATCGATAATGAAGCAAAACAAATAAACAGTATGAATATTCATTTTAGGCACTTTCCTGCAACAACTTTGCCAATTTCTGTAATCTTGACATCACGGACATCACCATGGGGGTATTCCGGAGGTAAAGTGCATTGAGAGCAAATTTTCGGTACGAACCTCATTTCTCAGAATTGCTAGCAAACATGTTGAAATCACAGTTGTCGAGAATCCTGTGTTTTATTGCATTGTCAGAGGCCGTCCACTGGTTTGCCTGACTGGTCCCTCTCGGGGCTAACTGTATTTCGTTTATTCCCAATTGTTTATTATAAATGAAGACAGCGCAGTTGGATTTTCAAAATACTTTGTCACGGTTGGATTTAGTAGATTATTCAGTCATATTCTTCGAATGAATGTTGATTAGCAGCAATTGTGGGTTTGTTTGTGATGCAGACAGATGCACCAACATAATATTATGAAACATTATCTCATGTACTGCTGTGATGAACATGAAAACTGGGACGATGTAGGAAAACTTTCCCGGCAATCTAATATAAGACAGCTGTTGTTTTAACCCTTTACCCAACGTAACGGCCAAAACCGGCCAGCGCTATTCTAAAAAATCGCCAATTAATTTTCATTATTTTTTCATTTTTTGTCTCAAAAACATAGGTTATGACCCCTCGTTGGAACGAGCTCGTCGAGCTCGTTCCAATGAGGGGTCATAACCTATGTTTTTGAGACAAAAAATGAAAAAATTTAGTTGTTCAAGAATTTTTTTTGCAAGTGTCGTCTGCTTTTCATGTTAGGTAAAGGGTTAAACATGATAAAGAAATACCCTTCTGTGCCTCCTTGGCGTCTTTTTGCAAGCATTTCATAGAAATGAAGTCACGTTCCTAGACTTCACACATTCCATATAATGAAATGTATGGAGTCTTGAAACGAGACTAATAGAAATGATGAATTACAGTAAGTGTTCTAGATGAGGTGGGGTGGCCTATCAAGCGTGGGAAAGCTCAGGGAGCTCGTTCCGGTGATTGGGCCATACAGTTAAAACTAGAAGTCCTGTCACGAACTGTGTGCTTATTTGGGATTAATTGCGCGTAGGAATTGTGCGCATTTGCCATATCGAATGGCATCCAAATCACGGCAGGTTCTCCTGGTTACTCATAGCAAACACCGGCATGTTTCTGTCAATGGACCTCCGGGTTACCCGGAGGTTCATTTGCTGAAACATTGCTTGTGCACAGGCCATATGTACAGAATTTGATAGCCTTAATATGGCCATAACGCGTAGATTAACGCGCAGATCGACGTGCTATTTGCGCGCATTTCATGACAGGACTTCTAGTTTTAACTGTAAGCTATGTTTTGAAGTAGAAATTGAAAACAAATTATGAAATTTGAATGACGATTTTTGTAAATAGCTCTAACCGGTTATTTCCGTTACCATAGGTAGAGGGTTAAGCAATCGGAATTTAGTATTGGTAAGTCAGAATAGGCGCCGCCACTGTCTAAAAATTAAGTACACAAATGCTTTCCTCAAATGTCAGGAAATCGCCTCTATTTTTCCTTTTTTTTTTTGGTCAAATTGTGTGGGTCGAATCATTGTCATCCTAATCGATTCCGTAAAAATCACAATTCTGCAATCGGGAGCTTATCATTAGGCAATTAATCAGTGACGTCATGTTAGTTGTCATGGTAATTAACGTGATCGTCCATGTTGTGACGCCATTGAGCTTCCATGTTGTGACGCCATTGTGGTGGTGACACGTGGTGTCAGCTCACATGCGCGGGGCGTATTTTGTATGGCACGTGTTTCTATCCATTTCGTTAAACCATATTTATTTCCAAATTCATAGTTATTCATCAAGTTACAAAAAGCTAACGTGATGGGTATTCGGCAGTAAGCTGGCAACTTTCAGAGATCTGTTTTGAAAGCTGAAACAAAGGTTACATAAAACAGGTGGATATGGTTGCAACTATAAAACGTTTTTATTTCACGGTGGTGTTTTCCGGGTAAATATTACAAACAGACTGTGGAAATAATATTGGGTTTTTTCAATCATAAGGAATTAGTAGGAAAGAGGATTTGAAAAAGGGGAAATTTGGGATTATTGAAGATGCCTTTGATTGGAATGGCTGTGGTCAAATCCATACTCATCAGCGCAGTCTTCAATCTGCTTTCAAAGTAGGAAGGAAGTCACAGGACAACGGAGTGAATGTAACATAATTACTTTGTTACAGATTGTATTAAGTTAGATACGTGCACAACAAACTAACTTTGAAGTAGGAAGAATAAAATATTATTAATGTTCTTTTATTCTTTATACTATGAAACATGGCAGCAAATGCATTGCTAATCATCTCAAATGGCAATACTGGTTGTTTAAAAGCTCTAAAATATTATTGTTAGGCAACATGAGGTAGATTATTGGTTTCTCAGGCCCATCCGCATAGTCTTTTCTCCAGAGTATGCACGTTTAGTTTGCGTTGTGGCAATCTGACTGCTTTTGAGAAGTGATAGGTATTTTTTCAATGGGTCATTGTGCTGTTGGTATGTTTGGGAAATGTACACCTAATGGTACGCTGATGGATATATGGTGGTGGTAGTGGGCATTGTGCGATAATGCATGAAGTGTGAAATGCGATGTCAGTTTCGGCCAATTATGTAGGTAGTCAAGGTGGTTGTTGAGTGCAAGAAGGCTTGCAATTCTACAGCATTGCAAAGCTTTCTTCCACTCAGTGAACACATTTATCAATTTTATTAGCTTGGGTAAAATATCAGACATTTTTTATTTATTTATTTAGTTATTTATTTATTGGTGTTTAAGGTCACTTACTTATGCACAATGGCTAATCATAACCGTGACAGTTTAACGGGTGGAGGAAGGCGGAGTACCCGGAGAGAACCACCGAGCAACGACGAGCAGCTGCCAGCTCCCCAACATCGTAACTCCGCACTGCAGCACAGGCAGTTTTAGATTGCTTGAAGACATGCGCACCATCGACGTGCAGTACGCCTTAGTACTCGGCGTTATCATGCTCCCATGTGGACAATGTGGGTTAAGTGCCTTGCCTAAGGACACAACGCGGGAGTCCGAATCGATCGCTCAGACGGTCACCCATCCGAGGACTAACCGGGCTCGGCGTTGCTTAACTACGGTGATCTGACGAGAACCTGTTACCGCAACGCCACCGCTCCCCCTAATATCAGACATAAACCATTTAATATTTATTTGCATTGGTTATAAAAAGAGAGCATGCGGCAGTGAAAAGGAGTAAGTGAGAGGGCCTGAGATATTTTTATATTTTTGGGGTTTTAAGTGATAAATTTTCGTCTCTCTTGCAATAGGCATTACTGATAGTAGTAAAACCGTTCTTAAATCTTGTTCAAGTTATTGTACTGTGGTGTGATCACAAACGCGGTCTACTACGCGATGAGATCGCGATCCTGCTGAGATATACTTTCACCCGTTGGATGAAATTTCATAAACAAAATGGGCAATCCTAACTGAATCAAGAGAAATACAAGCGAAAATAAACACTATTTCCGCATTTCTTTTTCGCCATGTAAGGTTCTATACTTGGGAAGGAAAGGGCTGAGAAAATTTCGATCGATGGTATTGTGAATGAGATCTTCTCCGCCCGCTTTCTCGAAACCATAATAACATATAGCGTATATAATGTGATTTACCTCATCTGTATTAAGAGACGTTATTTCAGATTCATCATTCTGAGCTTCAAGCTTAAGAGTTTACTGTCTTCGTATCAACTCCCTCTTCAACTGATCGTCGAATTTGTTAACAATTTTGTTAATTATGGGGTAAATACTTCATTGGTGTTACTTTGATCACACCTACTTGGGTTGAAGTTATCATATGAATCTCCTTGATTATGAGAGTCTTCTTTTTCCAAACGGAATGCATATTGATCTTGTACGATACTCTTAAAAATACTGCCACCATCTGTGTGTTGTGAATGTCGATCAGCGGCTGTTTATTTCTCCCTCCCCAACATGTAAACTGTTTGCGCATTGGCCATATTCTGTAAAGCTGTTAGGGGAGGCGACATTTAAGCCTTCACATACCATTTATGAACATGAGGGGGAAGGTTTTGACTCTGAATTCTATATGTGTACTCAACCTGCATTCATAACACTGCCCAGATTGGTCGATCCGCGAACTTAGAGAAAGAGATGTCTATCTTTTTGTGTACGGAAAGGTTCATTTGTATGTTCGCCCCAAGATCCGAATTTGTCCAGTCGACGCACCTTCATCATAGCACATCTTCTTCTCTCGACCGCCTGAAAATTATGACGCAATAAACATAACGACATTCTTTCTTTTAACTCTTTACCTAACATGAAAAGCAGACGACACTTGCAAAAAAAATTCTTGAATAATTTTTTTTTTCATTTTTTGTCTCAAAAACATAGGTTATGACCCCTCTTTGGAACGAGCTCTACGAGCTGAAAAATTATTTGACTGAAAAATTAATTGTTTTTTTTACCATACGTACAGAATTTAAATGTGATACAAGGGCGACCCAACCCACTCACCACACAAAGAATATAGCTGCTGTGTTGCAGACATTTATATTTTTGAAACATTACCTGGGTTTTTGACCGTATGTACAGAATTTGAATGGGCTACTTTGGGTGATAACCCAACACCAAGGGCGACCCTGTCGCAGCTCACTCCCCACGCACCGCATATAGCTTCACAGTTGCAGATATTTATAAGCCTTATTTATTTATAAATCTTATATAATGGTAGGCTGAGACGCACCTATCACGTTTCAAGCAGAAGATAGAAGAATTATATACTTAACTGGCGACCAATTATATGTACACAATATGAGTGTTATGCGAACGAAACAAGAACAATGAAATGTATATAATGTATTGCAAATGACGGCATAACAATTTATAAGCAAACTTCCAGCCAATGGACCTCCGGCTTAAATCCGGAGGCTCATTGGCTGAAACACTGCTAGTGTTTTTTTACAATATGTACAGAATTTAAAAGTGATACATTGGATCATAACCCTACCCCACGGGCAACCCAGTCACAATTCATCCTTATGTACCTCCGGGCTGAATGCTTTCGAACAGGTCGCAATCCGATTGCGATCCGTTTAGAATCACTTGTCCGTCAATGCGATGAAGACACCGCATATAGAAGGCAGAAGGATGGGAGAAGTACCTTAGATTCCCCAAACACGATGTGCAGTCTAGTTTCAGAAAGCCAGCAGTTGGGCGCTAGATTGCACAATAACAGCGCCCAGATGAGCGGAACGATCAAAGAAGATTCAACCCTGTGACTCCACGGGCCAGCATTGTACTAGCGCTGGTCCATCACACAAGTTGACCATACCCCCCCCCCCCCCTCCCACATCCCTAAACTATCCAGTTCAAGGCAACATCATCGGCGTGTTTATTTTCCAAGTATTGTCTGTAAGCGTTCGCTTCTCCTCGGGTCCAGCTGTTCACACGCTCTTAAGACATCAGTAAGACGAGTGGGTTTTTTTCCAAGGTTCATGCTACAAACACAGTGGGCCACAGATTAGCATGATTTTGTTCGAAAATAACTGTTGAGTTGGAATCTATTGGAGAAAGCATTATAGCACTCTCCTGTGGGTTGTAGCTGGACAATGCATATAAACTTTATTTTACATGGGAGAAAAGTAAAATCGGTCGAAAACAAATTTACGCCCTAAAATGGCTTCTACTCAGTTAATTCCATATGAGATATGATGGTGGCTGCTAGCTCTCGACCAGTTAAACAACTCCAACCTTTTTTCTAACTACAACATTCTCTATTCAGCATTTTCCAAATTCTGTAAAATAGTACTCAATGAACCCTTATTCTGCAGCTATCCATCAGATCTTGACGAATAATGTAATCTTTCGTCGTGTGAAACCCCAGCGTCCATTTCTTGACATGGAGATAGCTAACATAAGCATGAGCTTGCTACTGGATCAATTTTTCAACTAATAATTTACGGTCATGTAGAGTAATCTCCGTTTTGTACTTTTATATATTTTTGGAAATAAAATATTGTTTAACAAAATATCAGAAAAAAAGATATATTCAATAATTTCAACGCCAAGCCCAGGTAGGTTTGAGGTGTGCGGTAGAAATTATAAGGTATATCCCTGCTGATATTTTATGAGCGCGCACTCTAAAATCAGTTGGGTAACAAATGGAACCAAATCAACTGAGTTGAGTGAATATGAACCCAATTGGGTTCATATTCACTCAACCAGGTTGATTTGGGTTAACTTTTAACTCAGCTGATGTTAGAATGCAATACGAAAGTGTAGCTCTGTGCAAACAGGATGCCTCATCGCTACACCAGCGCGAGAGCATGCCTCAGACATGAGGGTAGTGGATTCATATGTCTTTGAAAAAATCTTTCTGAAAACTATTCTCTTCTTGCATTGCTAGTTTTTATGAGCGCGTACTCTAAAATCAGTTGGGTTACAAATGAACCCAAATCAACTGAGTTGAGTGAATATGAACCCAATTGGGTTCGTATTCACTCAACCCAGTTGATTTGGGTTAACTTTTAACTCAACTGATGTTAGAGTGCAATAAAAGAAGTGTAGCTCTGTGGAAACAAGGTGCCTCATCTGTACACCAGCGCGAGAGCACGCCTCAGACATGAGGGTAGTGGATTCATACGTCTTTTAAATAATCTTTCTGAAAACAATTCACTTCTTGCATTGTTAGTTTTTAATCCACAATAAGGGGCCACAGTGACTCACTGGTTAGAGTATTGGACTTTAAACCAAAAGATCGGTGGTTCGATCCTGAAACGCAGAGCTGTGTCCTTGTCAAGACGCTTTCTCCACCCACAAAACTGTCCGACACGATATGATCCTGGCTGCTGGAGTGTCGTTAAACCCAACTAAACAACAAACTTTGATAAAATGGCCATGTGGGGTATCAACTGTCAGGGCAAAGCCAGTCTAAAAGGGAGTAGGCCCCCTCCCCTACTTTCAAGTTCAAATATATGTATATATATTTCTTCTCTCCGTGTTGTAGGCACAATTGTTTTAATTAGATAATTAGCTTTAGGCGATTCACAGTGGGATACTTCTCTGGTATATTACTAGGCATCATAAAATGTTTCCATGCTATCTAAAGTCAATTAATATCGAAGTGACCGACACTTTCAATCGTCACGGCTATCAAGTGTATTATTTCTCGGGATACCCTTGATAACAAATGCATTGGTGCGAGGTGATTTTATTTTCAAACTGTCGTGTGCCAGGTTTAGGCATCTTGACATATTGCTATCTGACCATCACAAGACGAGATATAAAGCGTGGGGAACAAGCTAGTTCAGAGAGTCTTGGGTTCCGACCGTTTGGGAGAGAGACTTGGGTTCCGACCGTTTAGGAGTGAGACGCCACATAGGGTCTCGTGCGAGTGGTATTGCTGGGCAATCCACGAAGCTCCGTTGTACGCCGCCATTATCGGATTAAGTGGACGTAGGGGACTACAAGCCCTAATTTAGAGAGTAGATTACGAACCCAAGTAACGGCTAAGTTTAGATGTCATTAGCGAGGATCGACTCGCACCTGTCTCAAAGTGTAGGCTATTGTATTGTGGTATTAACCCTTAGGAACGCAGATGTAGATCGCGTAATGGCCTGTTTAGTATTAGAGTGCTGTGAATATCGACTCAGGGTCGACAGTGACAATTCGCGCAAGCTCGAAGCGCGTATTGAAGTTGTGAGTTCTGCATGAACTGTGTGTATTTCAAAGGACAGGAAACATTCAAGGAGAGTTCCATCAAAGGACATATTATAAGGTATGTAACGTAGACTCGCTAAACTCGCCGACAGAGTGGATAAACTGAATCCAAATCAGAACTGTGTTGCCATAAGGTAACTAACATTGCTAATCGGGATCCCCCGGCAGTCAGAGCTGCAAACGCGCACAGGCGCAAAAGATTAAGACTCGGGGTTTTAAGCGCCTGTTGCGAGCCCGCGACAGTGGCATTTTGAGAGTGTACTATAGTGCCAGTACAGGGCTATAGATAAACTGAATTTGATGAAACACTATTAACCCCTGTGATAAATCCTCTACCATGTTGATCAAATTGTTAAATGTGTGGAATATGAAAATGAGTTTATTTTGAATGTAAATAAAAGAATCGTTGTTACTTTAATCATTGTTTCCTTTCCGCAGTCTGAAGTGATTAGGAATCACATCTAACGAAGAACGAACCTATATTTCGAGTTCACTCGGCAGGGAAGAAAATCATAGTGCGGTTCCAACTCAACTCTGTGAGCCGAGTTTGGCCCGTGCCCGGATTCCGACCCTTCTAGTTAGCTCGTCTCGCTTTTAGTGGTGAGGCTGAACAACCCCATGCCACCCCTTCCACGTGGATAGAGGTGTTCTGACGTCAACTACTTTTTACATGCTTCTGAATAAGTCCTTACAATATGGAATACAGTTGCCGTGCTTTAATTTACAGTGGTGTGATCAGGATCATGACAAAAGTAGACAGAGAAATTCGACCGGATCGCGACTTGAATCCAATCGAAATTATCTTTCCCATTTTATCTCACACTTCTATAGAATCTCAACCGGCGGAATAGAAATGTGAGAACTCTGAAATTCTAAAATTCTATTTTCGTTTGAACCTCATAATTTGGTACAACCCGATGCTTCATTAATTAAAATTTTGCTGATGATGATTTTTAGTACCTGGTAAACGTATTTGTGGACATCACTACCTGGATTACGACCAGTCCACGGCGACTGTGCTGTATGTAATTGTCTCCCGATCCGATCACGATCTGACCGATAAAAATACCTCTTTATGACCACAGTAATGTATTGTAGATCTTTATGATGTTTTAACAAAATAATGTATTAGCCATCCAAACTCAGGGTCCTGTTTTGTTACCCTTGTTGAATACATTCAACATGTATGTACAACATAAGGACCTTAACATTTCTATGACGCAATCCTTCAAAGCAAAATACACGTACGGTTGCATATCTCAATGAACCATCATCACTGATCGAAGTTTGGTACTGTGGGCTAAGAACAGAATTGATCTCATTATTTTTTGATAAAATCATGAATAAATTCCATTGAAAGTGTTTTGTTTCCGTCAAGTTAGAATGCAGGTATTGCCATCTGTTGGAGAAACATAAAATGATTGATGACACTGATATAATCAGATCAGGTGTGCCATAATTTGTGAGAGGTTTGAGTGCAGCCAGGGACGTAGCTACAGGCCTGGCAATCTAGAAAATCAAGGAGTGCAACACAGTTGCCCTCCTCAGATTGCTTGGGAGTGCAATTGCACCTGAAATGTTCAGTGTAAAAACGTGTATGCTATTTTGGTTATATTCACTTCAAGGTATTAATATTGTGACTGAAAAATTGTACTATATTCAGCTGAGTGGTGGAAAAATTGGCACACACATCTCATTATTCAAAATGTTGCATTCAGTTCTTATGTGGCTGTCTTCTACACTCAAAATGTATCGAAATGCAACACAGAATGGATCATGAATTATTGTGAATCAATGCAACATTGACAAATCGTGCCCTGAGTTCCAATGTATTCTATGTGCCAATAGGCACAGAGAACACGTTAGAACTCAAGGGGACGAAATGATAATAGGTTTTAAAGGCAGTCCCAAACAGGTCTGGCATTCCAAAAAATCAAAGGTGCAAAAAATTGCTCTCCTCATTTTTTTCTAGGCGTGCAGTAGGCGTGCAGAACCCCTGCGCTCCTAAAGAATGCCAGGCCTGTAGCTAGAAGGTTTTCAGTGGGGGGGGGGGGGGGGGGGGAAGCGGGGGGGGGTCGACCTATGAAAATTCCAACTATGGATGGATACGTAAAGCTTACCCCTCCCCCTCCCCGAGGGGAAAATGTTTCAAAATCTTGACTTCGATTGACTGTACCGGTAGCTTTTATGGCATTCTGATAATATTCATAAACTGTTTAACTCTTTACCTAACGTAACGACCAAAACCGGCCAGCGCCATTCTCAAAAATCGCCAATTAATTTTCATTATGCTTTTTATTTTTTGTCTGAAAAACATAGGTTATGACCCCTCGTTGGAACGAGCTCGTCGAGCTCGTTCCAACGAGGGGTCATAACCTATGTTTTTGAGACAAAAAATGAAAACAAATAGTTATTCAAGAATTATTTTTGCAAGTGTCGTCTGCTTTTCAGGTTAGGTAAAGGGTTAAATGACTGCAGCTAAATATCTATGTACATAATTTGAGGTTTTAAGACAGCACAAAATGACAATTTCTTGTGGTATTGTAGTCTGTAAGTAGGACCTATCTATCTTCATTAGGCAGTGTGTCAATTACATGATAGTACATGTATGGAGAATACTCAAACAATCAGTATTCAACCAATAATTTATTAATAATCATCTCAGATATGGGGTCAGGCTGAGCAGTGAGCACATTAATCTTGAAAAGAACTCAATGACTAACAACCATTTATTATGCTTACAAAGTATTAGTAATGAGTTAGCTAACTAACTCAGCCTATTTGTCACAAACTCACAATATGTGTGAGATATAATTCAAGCTTTTCCAGTCTGGCTATGTCTGTCTTTCATGAGAGTAGAGAGCCAAAGAAAACTGTGCAGAATTTTGGTGGTAACTTTAAAGATTTCAGGACACAGCCTCACAGGGGGGCACGTTTTGAGTCCTAATTCAAACAGCAGTCTGTGAGTGCATTGCATATAGAAGAGAACAAAATGCGTAACACGACCACGGTGGTGAAATTAAACTCTTACCCGATGAGTAGTTGGAAAATCTTGCGTTGTTCGATCAGAATTCTGTCTGTGGGAGTCGGCAGTTGGAATTTTCGTGGAAATGTAATACCAGGTTTGGAAAAACCTTGAAATACAACAATGCTTCGAATTTCCAACTGTTGGAATTTTTGCCTGAAAAATTTCCAACTACCTTGGTTTTTGGACAAATATTGAGGTGAGACACCCCCTCCCCACCGCACCTCTCTAGCTACGTCCCGGAGTGCCAAAGCTTTGCAGATGCCACAATGTCGGCTCAAGAGACGGTTTGTTCTCTCAGTCATCCTATACCGTTCAACAAATCGACACAAAACTTGTTATAAGCTCAAATTAGCCCAGAGAGTGTCCTGGAGAGGGGTGGGTATATATTTCCATACGAGAATGTCAACCCGGTGGAATGTGTGAAAGTGGGCTGAAAAATGTCCATGTATTCTGTTTGTTTCCTAAATTAGAATCACCTTCAAACTTAGTATTATACTCTGCATAGTCTAGAGAGGAGCAGTGCATATGTGAGGGACAAGGGGACACGGGGTAAAACAACAAAACATCTAATCCACTCGCTGTCACGTCTAGACCACCCTTAACTTGATTACCTCCCTTAATGTTCATCTGAGATACAAATCTCTTTGATTGTCTGTTGATTTGCGATCGACGTCTTTTCCGTCCTTGGATGCGGAATCGGCTAGTTCGGATTCATCAGTCATATTTCCATTCAAGTCATTTTTCCAGTGTGGTTGACACAGCAACCAACATGATAAAATGATTGAGAAACGTAATGTTAACTCTTTACCCAACGTAACGGCCAAAAACGGCCAGCGCTATTCTCAAAAATCGCCAATTGATTTTCATTATTTTTTTCATTTTTATGTCTCAAAAACATAGGTTATAACCCCCTCATTGGAACGTCGATCGTTCCAATGAGGGGTCATAACCTATGTTTTTGAGACAAAAAAATGAAAAAAATTAGTTATTCAAGAATTTATTTTGCAAGTGTCGTCTGCTTTTCACGTTAGATAAAGGGTTATTACGTCGTTTTTGTGTCCAATAATGATGGCAGTGCAATCTTCACTTGTTTTTGTTTGTGTGTTTATTGTGGTTTAGCGACATTTTCAACAGCTAAGGTCATGTTGTGTCGTACAGTTTTATGGTTGGAGGACTCTGGTGTACCCAGAGAGAACCACCGAACATCGGCGAATAACTGTCGTTCTCCCCAGATTACTAAACCGGGACGAGGAAAAATAGCTTCAGGACAGCTCTTTTATAATATGAGTAAGAGTCTTGTAGGTATCCAGGAGGACATTTTGTGTTTTGTCCGCTTTGGAACGATAACTGGAAGCGTAGACGCTTAGTCGCCTCGCTATTATCTAACACAACATACAGACGACACCTACGAAGAAAAAAATTGAATAACTACAAATCTTCCCGTTTTGGTCCCAAAACATAGCTTATGGTCCTTACTGGAACGAGCTCGTTGCAATGAGCGTCTACAAGCAATGTTTTGAAGGCAAAAATTTAAAAATTTAAAATATTCGAATGGCGAGGTTAGCAAATAGCGTTGAACGGATATGACCGTTTCGTGGGGTAAATGGTTAATCTTAGTGTTCGAAAACAAAAAAAGTGCTGCTTCTAGAATCAGTAACCTTAATTTATTTATTGCAAACATGAAAATTGACAGACTTCTTCGTATCCGTATCCATATCTGTGTCCATATCTTCCGTGGACATGTATCAAGTTCTTATATACGGTAACAGTTCGGGACCTTTTACCTTTTACCTTACAGCTGAACATTTTTAAATCAACGTTTGTCTCCCTTTAGGCTCAATGATGACACATAATCTGTGACTCTGTTGGGCATGCATAGAAAAATGTTATTGTTCGGAAACTAAGTTTACACAAAGTTTTATATAGTAACAGACCAGTGACCTATGGCATAACGATTAGACACGTCGCAAATCAGCTACACTTGTACGGTAAGGTGTTATGTTCCTTTTCCCATCTTATTCTCCTGCTCTCTCTATGTCTCTCCTTAATCTCTCTGGTTCTCATGTTTAAACAATATTTTACTTAGTGCCTGCTGCTACCATTAAATTTCGTCAGTAATCCAAAGGAGACGGCTTATACAAGCTAAAAGCTTACTGCTGAATCCTTTCAACAAATCTCGTCCTTGACTCGCTACTTTAATGCATACCATTGTATTGTGCACTCTGTATGACAATCATCTTGTTTTTTATTATATGTTTCCATCATATTTTCTCATGAATAAAATATTGTTTAAACTAAACGACAATGTACAGTCACTTTCTTCACGCTTTGGTTGAGCTGCGACAACAAGAACTAAGGATATCACCCCGAAAGCAGAATATGCTAGTTTAGTAACTGTAACCTTCCCTCTCTTTCTATAGGGGTACCTACCCTGTATGTTGAGTGGACAAATATAAAAAAATCACTGCCCGGAAACCCTTTCTATATCCAGTAACGGGCCTGACAGGACGGTTGAAGATTCTGAAATAAACGGGGTTGTTCCCCTCTTGTAGAGGCATCTAATCAGATCAATGGATTTGGTGGAAATATTCCCCATGGTGCGCAATTTATTGTCTGGAATACAGAGTTCTTTTTAAAGCAATTGCCCCGTGACCTTCGACTTCGCGGATATAAACTTCATGTTTGGCAAGCTTCCTTTTTAAAAAAAAAAAACGAAATACTTTATTGGTTAAGCTTTGATACAGTAATGAGATCACAAAAGTAAGATTTATCTCGATCACATCGTCATCGGGTTGCGACTCACTTTTACACCAGTGGGTCGGGATTTTATAAGTAAAATATTGTGAAATCAACTTAATCAAGACGGAATCAAAAATAGCGCGTCAGATTCAGTCCTCCCGCATTTCGTTTATAACGGGTGAAATTCGCCAGCGCAAAAGAGAGTCGAACTAGGATTTTAACCAGATCACGACCTAGTAACGATCCGGTTGAAATTCTCTGTTCGAATGTTGTGATCTGAGTACTTGAAATGGATCAAAAATTATTACCCTAAAACCCAAGGGTGAGAGTTGTAGAAGTAGTTGCATAGACCTTCAGACAAAAACGCTGGAAATCGATAGAGTTCTTCACCTCCCATAGAGGTACATTTTGTGAATTTTGAAGGCCGTTTTATTGACCGAAATCAAATTATTTATGCAAATGAGGCAGCGTTAAAATGACAGGTGACACTTAGTTCCAACATCAGCCAATCTTTCTTTTCGTAAATATAATAAACTATTATTTCAGCATTCACGCACAAAAATGTTAGATTAATTACAATTATTCACTGCAAACTTGAAGAATGCCATTGAATGGACCGAATTAATCATTTGTCCCAGCATGCATCATATTCTACTGAAAGGTGCTATAAACTGTAAAAATTAACGCTAATCTCTAAACTATCTGGCAGACTGGAAAACAATCAAACTCGCTATCGGCTTTTCACAGCTCCGTTTGTGAAACCATTTGAACTGTTCTGGCATGCCACGTTAAATGTTCTATTGTTTCATTTTTTATATATATATTGCTGCTTTTACGTGGTTAATTCACTTTGTGTTAGGAGTCTCCGCGAAAGTCACCATTCTACGTTCCAGTCGGAGGCTCGATTGTTCGTAGTTTATTCCAAAATATATCGAAGTTCATTTTTGTCATAAATTTGAAAATAAACCGCTAATTCACCAAGAGGTATTTATTTGAACATTTAAACCCAGAAACTGCTCTACTATACAGACCCGCTCGTCCGCGTTCGCCAAACAATTAGTCGAGTTTGACATCTTGGTAGTTTACTTCGCCATAAGAAAAATAATATTATTGAACGCTGGTAGTGTGAACACAATGAATATATGTGTTGCAGGTAGAGGGCGGACACAAATGATCAAGACCACGGTTCGTCCCGACGCGAGAAAATTTATAGAACTTCCCTCCTTTCTCGGCATTTGACGAGGGCGGTTTTAAGTGTCAGTGCGTGGAGAACCAACTGATATACGACATCACTGATTGGAATAGTAACTGTTGTCGACGTCCTCTTTTTTAAATGTTTGTAAATGTTTTGCAAATGTCCGCTGCAAATGTATGAATTAAAGCAAGTGTCCCTTTTGATGTGCATATCATGTTTTTTTAACGGTTCGCTCTTTTCCAACCAAATATTAAATAGATCGAACCAGCCGAGGGTAGGTGAATATGTTCACATTTGCAGAAAATAGTGTGATGGTAAGTGACACGGGGAGGAGTGCATGTGCCCTCAACCCTCTCCAGAAATATATTCTGAAATGGAATTGTTTCCGCTGGAGAGTAAGGTTCTCCTACGCTGCTCCAGGCCGATTTCGACTACGTGAGTCTCCTCAATGGATTAATTTACGTTTGGCACGGTGTGGGGCAAGCCCCTTTCGACCCTCTTTAACTGTAGATTGAGTTTTGGTAGCACGTCTGCGCGCTTCAAAGGAGGAAAGTGTTCGTGGTTTAGTGGCGTTTGTTCGTTTGTGCTTCTTCTTTTTGGAAGGAGGTGGCTGGGAAGGAGAGCGTGGCGGCTGTTGTTGTTTCCGAGTTGTTGAGTTTCAGCCATCTGTGGAAGAACGGGTCGCGAATTCAGCCTGCTTCCAAGTGTCCAGGTTTATTGCTAAGGTCTCGTTACAGTTATTCATGTCAAAACGTTGGCTTTTCAAGAAGTGCGCGGCTTCTCATTAACACGGCCGAGGATATTTCGCATTTAAATTACCTCCCCTATTCCAATACTCACAATGTATACAATTTCTGGAAGCTCTGAATATAGCCCTTTCTGGAGACAACTGCACACAACAAAAATCTTACAATATCACTCAAATACACTCAGCTGAATGACACAGTTGATGACTAAAAAATGGCTCAAAATGGTCAAAGTTTTCTCATTTTGGAGATAAATTTCTAATTGTTGTACATTGATAGTGATAAAACTGTTATAGGAAGTCCACATTCCTCCACTAAGGAATTTACAGCATAAGATGATCATTCTGACAAATAAAAAACATGGGTTTCTTATTCATTTTTTAAGAAGACTTTCTCAAAGCCAATTTACACAAAAATTGTCCCATTTGTAACGTGCAAATTGTCAGGTCCCAAACAGGTCTGGGTTAGTCATTTAACACTCCCCTGTGACCTTGACCCCCAATTGAAATGCAATTTACAGTACACAGTTTGAATCAAGACCATCAACAGATTATTTTGGCCATATCACCATTAATGACAATTATTTACTAAATCCACACCTCTATAAACTAAAACTATAGCTCAAAATAGCATTTGGCTGAGGATATTCAATAACCTCGGAAATGACCTTTTTTAGGAAACGAGACCTAAGGAAGTCGTATGCTCCATTAGCCCATTCCTTCTGAGTTGATTTTAGGTAGTGCAAATAATCATCCCATGTTCCGTCAAACTCCAGCTTGAGTTCGCCGAAGCGCTCAATGGCACGTCCGTCTAGGATTTCGATGTTGGCTCACAGGCTTATATCTTCTTCATCCGCAGTTTCGTTCTCGAAGTCCGAGGTCGAACTGGATCTGTAGTCCGATTGGTTGAGGTTGATAGGGAAGTTAGGAACGGATTGGGCGACATTCCATCTCCTCTGCCTCCACTTCCTGCTTCTTCTCTCCTTCCGACCTCTTTGGTGTGGAGGTACGGTTTGGGATTGGTGATGCAGGTTTTGGAGGTGAGTTGACAGTTATCACATTTCCATTCCCTGTTTCCCGGTCTTGGTCCTTTTCCTTTCGATCAACGCCTCCATTCGCCTAGCGCCCCGGCGTTTGGTTGACGGAGATTTCTTCTTCGTTCTCTGTTTCCTTGTCTCTGCTCCGCTGGGTTTTGTTGTTTCAGTGGTGCTTGGTGTACTCTTTCCCTTCCTCTGCTGTGGACCAGTGCGAGCGGGCACGCGAAAGGTGCTCGACTCCCAGAGGTGGGTTTCATCTTGTACTTAATGGTGAGCTGAACGCAGCCACTCTCAGCATGGACATCCCAGTTGAGAAGTGAACTAGCGTCCATCACCATCAAAGTGTCCTTAATATTCTTCGGCAGGTAATCTATGGCCAATTAGGTGTGCACACTCTGAAGTCAGAAGGGCGAGAACCGACGAACCGAACGACCGAACGGTGGACGCAGCTATCTGCTGCTCGTTTTTATACGTTTTGGCGTGTAACTTATCCTACCTTGGCGGGTTGTTTTTTGTTTTGTTTCGTTCAACTTCAATCTGTTGGGGGATAAGTTTTTCCTGCCCATGCGGATAACTTACACTTTTTGTTTGTTGGCGATTGTATACTAATGATACTAAAATGCACGATACTAAGAGAGAATTACGTATCGCAAACAAAGAACATCTATACGATATTAACCCCTAGCACTCTGGCAGTGCAACAGAACTTTCTCCAATCATTTTGATTTTCTCTTTTTTACCTATGAATTTAACCAATTATATATTGTTTGACAGAGCTCATTGAGCTCTGTCACACAAGATATATTTGGTTAAATATCAGCCTGCATTATGGGAAATATTTACTGCTGAAAACTTTACCATTTTGACATCAAAGTGCAGAGTGTTAAGGAATAGACTGGCAAACCAGTAGCTGCAAACTACAATTCTTATAACCACTCAACTTTACAGTTCTCTGTCCGAACTAAAACACGGTAACCCAGAAATGAAACCAGCACACAATAAAGAAAACAAAGAGGAAAATATCGGATATACACCATGCAAACGCTACAAGTGTTTAGCCTCAAAAGCCTAGACTCTGACCTCCTTTCGTATATATTGTTTTTTCCAGAAAGAGTCGCGATAGAGATAAATGCTCAGAGACTCGACTCAAATGCATTCACCTAAAATATAAATTCCTCTTTTTCGGTTTCCGTCATTATAATCTTATTGGGAACTAACAGGAATGGGCAGGGCACAGAATGTTTACTCTTACGATGTGGCCGGTTATTCACTCGTATCATTTGCTTCTTTCACGACCTTTAAGGTCAAGAAAAGTGCACATCTTTACTCCATGTTTAACGCATTTTCCCATCTGGTGGGGGAAATTTGTCAAATATGGAGTTAAACATGTGCATTTTTTTATTGTGCAGGTGCTTTAGTCCCTCAGTGTATTGGCAGCACACTGCATTCGTACCATTCCATAAAGGCACGTGGGTCGCCATGGATACATATCTGTGTGGGCGTGCCGTTCTATAACCGAGGACCTATCTTCGAAATTCTTCCTACGCTCCTGGAGAAGTGCTATTGCTGCCAGTAATGCACGTGATGCTGGTTATTGACCTCTTGTATGGCGTGGCTCAGTGGTTACGCCACTGGACTTCAAACCGAGAGGACCACGGCTCAATCTCTATCAGGGGTAACTGCGTTGTGTCCTTGGGCGAGCACTTAATCCCGATTGCCCGCGTGGGGGAACGACGGAGGATTGTACTAAGTTGTAATGCAAGTCGATGGTACATCTGTCTTCAACCAATGCTAACCCTGCGTGTGTGGAGTTAGTACATTGGAGGGTCTGGCAGTTGCTCGCCGTTACTCGGTGGTTCTCTCCGGGTACTCCAGCTTCCTCCTCCCGTAAAACTGTCCGACACGAGGTGACCCTGATTGTCGTGTCGTTATACTCCAACAAATGCATAAATAAATCAGTGTGGGGCGCCCTTTTATGGTCGTTCACTCATCTTCGAAATTCTTCCTATGCCCTGTGGAAATGAAATTACTCTCAATGCAGGTTATGCTGGTAAGTGAACTTTTGTATTGGCGGAGTTTAAATCGTGAAATTATTAGACAAACTCTGCATTCACTTTTGTAGATAGACGTATTCATTCAAGCGTTAGTCGTGCAATCAGGTCGAAGTCAATAGTAACCATGGTAACAGAAAAAGAACAACTGGAGTTTATTTAAACTATATATTATCGGAGTCAGTCCTCTGATATCATAAGCCAACCTGTTTTAGTGGATAAAAGTTCTGCAGGAAAGTGAAGTTTTTTTCCATAAGAAGGACGGTAAACAGCAGTATTTTTTCGGTGGAGTTTAAATAGTTTATTTTGCCGAAAGGTTTTTTCGGTTTTTTAAATTAATTCAGATAAACATAACAGATTTTATACTCAAAGTTTTACAAATATATAATCTTGTTTATATGTGTAGAGACACAAGAGCAGACGATACGAACCAGTATCAGGCGGTTAACACACCAGGTGTCTGCATGTGCAAACCTAATGTGTTGACTGTTTGGTGTTGGCGATGTCCAATTAAACGTCCCTTTAATTGCACTAACTGAGACTTTTATGTTGAAAGAATTAGTCTTTGTATCGATCGATAAGGCTTTATTGGCAGGAAAATCATAATAATAATGTGATTGAAAAGTAAAATTGGTCTAGGATAACAGACGCTGAACTGTTGGGAGAAAGTTGTTTGTATTGCAACAGGTGGAACGTTTAAATGGTCGATCTTCGTTTCAGGTTCTGCGTTTTATATTTGGGTCAGGGACTACACGCCCCTGGCCTATTTTTGAGGCCTGGCGGGTTGTCCCGATTTTTTCTGACTTTTGAAGGAAAAATAAAATTAAACTTTTCTGGGATAGTATTTAATAAAAAATAAGTTTCTCACTTTTTTATCGAAAATTATCCATTATCCACATTGATTCTATTAACACATCCCAGAATGACTTAATTAAAGTAATAATAGTTCTTTACTGAGTTGGTAACATGTGGAAATCATCTGAAGTGTCATGTTGTTTTAGACACGTTTTTTCAGTCGGGTATCCTCTAAGACTGATACAATAAATGTGTTGTTTTAGCTGTTAAAAATCACCATGTTTCTTCTCTTTGAATTATACCGGTTGGCAGAAGCCAAGCTTATATATAAGTGGCTGCTGACGACTTTCTTCATTCATTCTTCATTCAACAGACATGTTTTCTTGCATTCATAGTAATCTGTTGGACCAAAGCAGCATGACGACTGCGGCGAAAGAAAATACAAGAATAATTATTATTATGATCGTATTCTAAGTAATAGGAGAAGAATACTTCATTCATGTGTTTTTATTTATAATGCCATCATGAAGTGAAAAGTTGGGCGGGTTGTCCCTGGGACAGGTTGTCCCGTCCCCTTTATATTTAGACAGGGGAGAGCTGGCAACATTATATGCGCCCATGCTCTTCCGTCGAGTATCCCCAGCGCACTTCCTTCAGTTATCACCAACATCATCTCCATAAACCCATACATTTATAATTATAGTTATCTCTAATTATTTCTCGTTATTTCAATCTGTTTTATTTTAGCCTGTAAACTGAACTTGTGCCACAGTTTCAGTTTGTACTCAAAGAAACTATACCATTAAAACACCGAAGCTGTAATCGTGACCTGTATGTCATAATCTAGATATTTTTCGACTGTAATATTCCAGCCCATAGCATTATTTTCGAGTCTACCACCAACAGACTCTGTTGACAATAGCGAGACTACAAAACTTTTTCTTTCTCCTCGTCTCAGCAAGCACATTTAGGGTGAACCCATCTTATATCCATTTAGGCTTCCACCTCTTCAAAATACCACACTGAAATTGGTATTTAGCCTTTAAATTTTGGAATTCCCCTATTACTGTCCAGTGCTGTACTGAAAAAACTAAACACACTTTTACTTGCTCCACTCCATTTTTCTGTTCTCTCGCAGTTTCGAGAGGACAGTCATCGCTCAAACTTGCTCCCGTCCCATTTTTCTCTTCTCACGTTGTTTCTAGAGGACAGACATCGCTAGTATTTTGTTTTTCTCAAAATGGGCACATTATTGCTTCATCTATCAACATTACAATTAACCCACCCTGTTTGTTTGAGCGAAAAAAAATATTGTGACATTTTTAATACATTTTCTTATCTTGCCAACAATTAACAAATGTATTGATTATTTTCTAAAACTATCATCATCTTGCATCGATGCATTAAAACATTTGCCAGAGAGACTTCAGAAGGCAAAAAATTATTCTCAAAGTAATGAGCAGCAAAAGCATTTACCTTTTCATTTCTCTAAACATAAAAGTGAAAAAATCTTTCCTGTCCGCAATTTCCTGCCAGGGTTTGATTCCTTTTTGGACTTACAAAATGTGTCCGTACAGCCATTCCGCTTTGCAACTCCAGTGTGGATGGTCGTATTTGGATGTGCTATAATATGCTGATAGACCAGCCAGGTCAGTAACTACCGAAAAATATGGATGGGGTGTATTATCTTTCTACCCTACTGTTAGCGCATATTGCCCTGCACATATAACACACCTTTTCAAGTGCTTTCAACAGTACATATCATGTGATATCAGGTGCCCTTCAGGGCAGGGCACTCCATACAGGAAGATAAATGAATATAATCTGAATAGAACTGTTGAATTTACAAGAACATCCTTGCCTCCTTTTGCATGGGCAGCGGGGCATATGAACTGAGATGGAAGTTGTACAAGACCATGATACATCAGATGCCCAGCGTACCCTAGCTGTTCAGCTCTATTCTGTTAAGCAGGGCAACATTCTGGCAAATAATTCCTTGGTAGGGCAGTAGTTGCGTGGGCTACGGACCGTGGTAACCGGATAACCTGCCCTACTCGCTTCCCTGCAATCAGAATATCTGGATATGTTTTGGAGGTGTAACACCCACGCCCTACACCCTCAGGATTTACTCCCCTGAGACCAGCATGGGGGAAAGAGTCTCCATGTAGCACTGATTCTGTCTGCAATTCCTCGCTAGAGTTGTGGCCTCATTGTTTAGCTTTTACTTTGTCGCTGTCAGAGCAAAGCCAGCCTAAATATAGGGGTAAGGGGCCTCATATATAAAGATATTGTAAGTTCAAAAGATATTCCGCATCAAGGCGAAACACCTACGTGAATTTCACTTCCCTGTGAAGCTGGGCATGGAAAAAACACACGTGGTGTATAGCCAGCTTCAGGGCAGGGACCCAGGGGAGGAACTGTATGTTAGATAAGGTCTAATCTCATTTAAGTTATACAGTAGTCGCGAGTCTTACGAGACGTAATCGGTTGGTGGCAGGATATCGTCACGGCCAATTGAGAAACGAGATTCTAAAAGATAGAAATGTCTGTCGTGTCGTCACCTGATCATTAGTATAGCAATGAATGGCAGGAACGAATCGGTTCTCTCGACAAGTGAAATCACCGTTAAGTCACGCGCGAGATGACTTGTATTGATTCTGCCTCGATATACGTCATCTCCCACCGTTTTGGCAGATGTACAGATGAGCGTCTGTCCACCTGACAGTTTAGGGTAAAAAGTATATATACATTGAAGAGCAGAGCATTAGACACACACTTGGGGTCACACACACGTTGGTGAAGTCCAGGGCAGGCGGACGCTGTTTCCTGGCATAGGGGTACCTTCGACCACAGGACCCTGAAACGGCTGGAATCGCCAGACAGGGCATTCCACGATTGATTTAGCTTAAGGTTGATAGGCGGCTACAGTGCCAAATTTGTTGAGAAAGAAAACCCAAGGTGAAACGTTAAAGTTTAGATTGTCGAGTAGCAGGTATCAGCCTGCAATAGTCAGAAGTGCAGGTTAATTGTATTGTGCGTATTAACCCTTTGAAACGTCAGACTGATTGCGTTGGGAGTAGTTTGTTTTGCTGTCGAGGCATCGTAATACCGACTGGAGATCGGTGTGAGTGACAATTTCGCCCTAGCACAAAAAGGGGCATTTGTGAATCGTGAATTCAACCAGGAACAGTGAACATTTCGATAGGACTTCCACGAAGGACTTTCAAAAGGCACATAAGGTATGAGTAGACAATATCTGACCCAAATCAGAAGTACGGTGGCTTTATAGATGACAAACATTGCTGGTCAGCACCCTCCGACAGCCAGAGGTACAGTTACGCGCAGACGCTGACATTTGAGCCTAAGCGGGTGAAGCTGTTATGGCGAGCTCACGGTAATAACATTTCAGATTTGTGAAGCTCTTATGGCGAGCTCTCCGTAATATAATTTCAGATTTGTGAAGCTCTTATGGCGAGCTCACGGTAGTAACATTTCCAGTGTGTAGCCTATAGTGCCAGTACATGGCTATAGAATGACTATATAATTGTTGAGAATTATTTAACCCTAGCAACCCATTTTCTGTGAAAAGAATCGAATTGTTGATTGTTGAAATATTGAAACGGCTTTATTTTTATGTGTAAATAAAAGAATCGTTGTTACTTTAAATCATACTTTCCATTACACAGCCTGAAGTGATTAGGAATCACACCTAACGGAATTCGAACCTATCTTAGGCCAATATGGCAGAGGAGAAACGAAATCAGAGCGCCGGTCGAACTCAGCTCCCAGCGCCGAGTTCGCGGCACTAGGATTCCGACTCTCCACGCCGGTCAGATTTCCCGCAATTTCATCAGCGGGACTAAATAACCCCACGTCAGCCCAGGCCTTACAGGGCCTTAGGTGTCCTGACATGATTGGCGAGCGCTAACCAGGATATTTTTAAAAGGTAAAAAATGGCTATATGGAAATTTTGTTTTATTTTAACAGCGGTTCTGTTTATGTTTTGACGCGCTCGGTCAGCTGATGCCGTTCAAGGGTTTAATATCGCAGTACAGTAGTCCCCAAGAGGATACTTAATAGCCACTATAACTGCGGTAGGTTTCAGAATATTTGGGGCGTTTAATTACATTAAATTACACAGGTAAATTAGGATTAATTGCCATATTTTTTTTCTTTCTTTCTTTTCCTTCTTCATTCTTTCTGACGAGTGTTGAAGATAGAAAGAAAAAATCAAAATGGATGTTGTTACACCCCTCGCCCAACTGGTATCGTTAGGCAAGGAAATGGGCCTTGAGGCGGCCGAACTTCAGAAGTTTGTTAAAGATGAGCATAAACGTGAAGCCAAGGAAATTGCCTTACGTGATGAGGCGAGGGAGAGAGAAGCCCAATTAGAACGAGAGCGTGAGAAAGACGCAAGAGAGGCGAGGGAGAGAGAAGCTCAATTAGAACGAGAGCGTGAGAAAGACGCAAGAGAGGCGAGGGAAAAGGAAGCCCAATTAGATAGGGAGGCAAAAGAGAGAGAGAGAGATTCAATTAGCAAATGAGGCGAGAGAGAGGGAAGCCCAATTAGCAAGGGAGGCAAGGGAGGCAAGGGAGGCAGAACGAGAGATCGAACAACAGAGGCACGAGGGAGAATTAGAGCTCCTCAGAGCAAGGGCCGATGTGGAGAATGAAAGTCGGTGCTCAGGGGATGGGAGTGCAGGGGTAGCAATTCATGCCCCACGCCCCCACCTCGCTTATTTTAATGAAAACACGGATGACTTGGACTCGTACTTGGAGAGGTTCGAGAGTTTTGCCTCCAGTCAAATGTGGCCAGAAGACACATGGGCTATGTGCTTGAGCCCTTTGTTGTCAGGTAAAGCCCTCGAGGCTTATACCAGTATGCCTCCTGCACTTCTTAACGACTACAGTGAGCTGAAGAATGCCATCCTTCGGAGATACCAGCTCACTGAAGAAGGATTCCGGACCAAGTTCCGAGAAATTAAGCAGGAGAAGGGAGAAACAGTACCTCAGTATTTTGCCCGAGCTAGGCGGTACTTTGACCGCTGGACTGATCTCGCAGAAGTGAATGAGTCATATGGAGCCCTGCGAGATCTGTTTCTCCGGGAGCAGTTTTTAACTACATGCTCAAAGGAGTTGGGCCTGTTCATCAAGGAAAGGGGTCCGCCCACCTATGATGAGATGGCAACTGTGACAGAACGCTACATCGAGGCCCACGGTGGGAGTGTAAACGCACCCAAATCGGCTAGGGGTGGGGCAAACGGGTTGGCAATGGCACCCGTAAGGCAACACCACCCCAATCCGCCTGGGGCACACGGCAGCCGGAAGGGGAGCACTCCCAAGGACACCACTTGTTTTATCTGCAACAAGCGGGGTCATATTGCCAGGGACTGCCGGCAGAAGCAGGTTAGAACCACTGGGAACAAAAGACCACCTCAGCAGGGGGCCGGGGACGCAGCACCAAGGGCTTGGAAGCAAAGTGACCGCGTAGATCCAGGGCAAAGTAGACAGACTGCAGCGTTCTGTCAAACTATCGGTCCAGAACACAGTCCCCTCCGGGAATGTATACAAGAGGGAGAATTAAGGCTGGAAGGCGGGAAGGTTGTCCCGATAATAAGTGGCATGTGTGAGAGGCTCACAACTTCGCAGGAGAAGGTTAATATGCCAGTGTACCCAGGGTATGTGGGACAAAAGGAGATCCGTCTGCTCCGGGATTCTGGATGCTCCTCTACAGCGGTTAGAAGGCAACTGGTTGACGACAAGCAATTGTTGGGGCGCGACCATTTGTGTATTTTGATAGATGGGACCGTTAGAAGGTTCCCCATAGCGAGGATAACTGTGGATACCCCATTTTATTGTGGCGAAGTGGAAGCCATGTGCATTGAATCGCCTGTCTATGACCTGGTCATAGGTAATATCCCAGGGGTGAGTGCAAACTCTGATGAGTTGTGGTCCAGGGATAGGGGGCCGAGTGGGAGCCCAGCTAAGGCAAAGGAAGTTCAAGCCGGTAGGCAAAGGTCCCCAGCGGTTGTACTCGGTAACGTACCGTGTAAGGAAGGGAAGGTTCCCAGGGAGAACCAATCCGATGGTCCAGGGGATGGCCCTACACAACGAAATGTCCGAAAGTTCTAGTAGGAATGACTCCTGTCCAATTAGGGAGAAGGGGCCGCAGGCGGTCCAGGCGAAACGCCAAACAGCGAGGGAACCAATGGGGTCATTGGAGAAAGACCCTCAAGCAAATTTATGTGGGGGAGTTGAGCGCCCCAAGAAGTCGGTGTCACCCGTGTGGAGAGGGGAGGCCAGACCCACGCAAATGGCTGGGCAAACTTCCCCAGAATTGAGAGGGCACGGGTCAACACAAGTTGAGGGTGTTAAAGTGGATGGGACCGCTAAGGTGAGCGCCCAGGGGGCCGAGGAAAGGGTCCACAAACCAAAGGAGAAGCATCCTAGGTGACGAAGACCACGCAGTGAGTACCGGGGCGCACAGCGCCCAAGGTGCGCAAGAAGTCGTCGCAATGGACCGGGGGGTCGACGGCACAAGGGCCAAGGGCGGCCAGTGTCGTTCGAACGAAGGTAATCGCCGGGACGAGTGAGCCTGGGGATATAGCGCCAAGGGAAGCTCTTGGGAATGCGACAATGACAGGGTATGGGGACCCTGGTGGAATACCCGTAGAAATAACGGGGCGAGAAGTAGGGGTGTGTCAAGGGTTACCCAAGGGGATACTGGGAACCGGGCCTCTACCAATGGTCGGTGGTTATAAAGAAGCAATAGTTTGGTGGCTGTGGGCCTGGTGTCTGGGACGGGGGCTACAGTCGCAAATATTTTTGTGGATGAGGTGATGAGTTTCGTAAACCCGGTGTTAAGGCCCGGAAAAAACTTTTTTTGTATTTTAGTATTATTATTGCTCTGACTGCTGACCAGAGTTGGTTGTGAGTGCGAATGTGAGATACACTGCCCCGTCCGTCGCGAGTGTGCGTCGACGGGGAACCTGTGTGTCGAGTTTTGTAAGTGTGGGATGCACAAACCCGGTGTTAAGGCCCGGGGAAACCGCGCTTGTTTTTATTGACGAGAGTTTGTTGGGAACGTGAGGAACACTAACCTCGTCTGTCGCAAAGGCGCGGTCGGGAAATCCGTGTGTTGAATGTGTGAGTGTGTGAGGCACTCTAACCCCGTCTGTCGCAAAGCCGCGGTCGGGAAATCTGTGTGTTGAATGTGTGAGTGTGTGAGGCACAATTTTAATCCCCTGGTTGAGCTTTGCAAGGGTGAGGCTCAACATAATGCAGGGGTCGTTTGTCCCCTCACAAGACATAGGGGAATGGGAGGTGAAGTTACATTCCGTTGGAATTAACCCATCTGACGCAAAGGCGCGGACGGTGTTACTCGTCGGAGTGAGTGCCAAGTGAACTGTTTTCAAAATGGGCGAATGTGTATAAAAATGTGTATGTTTAGGTGTAAATATATAGTATTAGAGAGAGAGAGTGCTGCAAATCTAAGGATAAGGCTACTCTCCATATGTAAACCCGCAAGACGGGAGCATGTGGTGGCGTGTGTGTCGTGGGAATCGACATGGCCGACGCATGAGCCCGGTCATGAGCCCCACGACCACTAGGGTACAGTTTTGTAGTCTAGAACATGATGGGTAGATTGTAAAAAGGTGTGAGAGGCGAGCGTGCGTGGCTTTTCCCCTTGTGTTTAAGGGATACACAGGGTGTTTCTCTCGGGAAGGGAGTTGTCAGAGCAAAGCCAGCCTAAATATAGGGGCAAGGGGCCTCATATATAAAGATATTGTAAGTTCAAAAGATATTCCGCTTCAAGGCGAAAAACCTACGTGAATTTCACTTCTCTGTGAAGCTGGGCATGGAAAAAATACACGTGGTGTATATCCAGCTTCAGGGCAGGGACCCAGGGGAGGAACTGTATGTTAGATAAGGTCTAATCTCATTTAAGTTATACAGTAGTCGCGAGTCTTACGAGGCGTAATCGGTTGGTGGCAGGATATCGTCACGGCCAATTGAGAAACGAGATTCTAAAAGATAGAAATGTCTGTCGTGTCGTCACCTGATCATTAGTATAGCAATCAGTGGCAGGAACGAATCGGTTCTCTCGACAAGTGAAATCACCGTTAAGTCACGCGCGAGATGACTTGTATTGATTCTGCCTCGATATACGTCATCTCCCACCGTTTTGGCAGATGGACAGATGAGCGTCTGTCCACCTGACAGGTTAGGGTAAAAAGTATATATACCTTGAAGAGCAGAGCATTAGACACACACTTGGGGTCACACACACGTTGGTGAAGTCCAGGGCAGGCGGACTCTGTTTCCTGGCATAGGGGTACATTCGACCACAGGACCCTGAAACGGCTGGAATCGCCAGACAGGGCATTCCACGATTGATTTAGCTTAAGGTTGATAGGCGGCTACAGTGCCAAAATTTGTTGAGAAGGGAAACCCAAGGTGAAACGTTAAAGTTTAGATTGCCGAGTAGCAGGTATCAGCCTGCAATAGTCAGAAGTGCAGGTTAATTGTATTGTGCGTATTAACCCTTTGAAGCGTCAGACTGATTGCGTTGGGAGTAGTTTGTTTTGCTGTCGAAGCACCGTAATACCGACTGGAGATCGGTGTGAGTGACAATTTCGTCCTAGCACAAAAAGGGGCATTTGTGAATCGTGAATTCAACCAGGAACAGTGAACATTTCAATAGGACTTTCACGAAGGACTTTCATAAGGCACATAAGGTATGAGTAGACAATATCTGACCCAAATCAGAAGTACGGTGGCTTTATAGATGACGAACATTGCTGGTCGGAACCCCCCCCCCCCCCCCCCCCCGACAGCCAGAGGTACAGTTACGCACTGACGTTGACATTTCAGCCTAAGCGGGTGAAGCTCTTATGACGAGCTCACGGTAATAACATTTCAGATTTGTGAAGCTCTTATGGCGAGCTCTCCGAAATATAATTTCAGATTTGTGAAGCTCTTATGATGAGCTCACGGTAGTAACATTTCCAGTGTGTAGATTATAGTGCCAGTACAGGGCTATAGAATGACTATATAATTGTTGAGAATTATTTAACCCTAGCAACCCATCTTCTGTGAAAAGAATCGAATTGTTGATTGTTGAAATATTGAAACGGCTTTATTTTTATGTGTAAATAAAAGAATCGTTGTTACTTTAAATCATTCTTTCCATTACACAGCCTAAAGTGATTAGGAATCACACCTAACGGAAATCGAACCTATCTTAGGCCAATATGGCAGAGGAGAAACGAAATCACAGCGCCGGTCGAACTCAGCTCCCAGTGCCGAGTTCGCGGCACTAGGATTCCGACTCTCCACGTTGGTCTAATTGTCCCGCAATTTCATCAGTGGGACTAAATAACCCCACGTCAGCCCAGGCCTTACGGGGCCTCAGGTGTCCTGACAGTCGGCCGGATTTGGATATTCTAATTTCGTTGTCATTTGCTGTGCTGGTAGATCAGCATGGCATAAGTATATGTTTTCCTCTCATAAATCTAGGGATAGAGGATGATTTCACCCCCCCCCCCCCTTCCTCCCCCATACACTCACAAATAAACCATCATACAAACATGAAGCCAGAAAACATATATATTACATTTTTTATTTACTGGTATTTGAATGTTTGTTTCTAAATTGCTCTGTTAAAACTGTTATAAAACTATTTCTTCATTCAGAGAACATTTTGGAATACATTTTTGGGAAGGCTAAACTGAAAATGACATGAATGTGAATGAGTGGCAGTTGTGCACGACCACAAATATAGCAGTTTCGTATTAGTGAGAATAAATTTCCCACACTGCAGCACAAAACTGGAGTAAATTATTGTTTTCACCGAACCCTGTCATCACATCGGGTCCGCTCTCGGCTCATATGAGAAATATTTTGAAAGCTTATGTTAACCTTTTTAGCACGAGAGACCGTTTATCGCTCCAGGAATTTGATACGTCATATTTCCATTAAGCCGGAGGGCTAAATGCTAAGTTAAAGTTTTGAGCAGACCAATCAATATTTTCGACGTGCAGCCCTAAGGCTGCACGCTGAAAATATTAACTGGTCTATCCCCAAATAATTAATATGGACTCTTCCAATTGCTTCCATTGAACTGACATGGCATACTACCAGGGTTCTAAGGGTTAACAACACCCCGTTAGGGTGGGTTGATGGAGGAGGTTCCAGGGGTGTACTCCACTAGGATAAATGAGTAAATGTGCTAACAATTCGAGTGCAAATGTTTACAATACGAACCGGTAGTAATTAGTCCAATAGATACAACTTTCTTTCCGATAGACGTTTTAGCCACAACTTGGCTTTTTCGTCAACCACCCTTTAACGTTTACATTTACGTCTACTTCAGCACTACTGGCCCAAATCTATCAACAGTGGGATGAAGCTATATGTGGATGATACACCTCCATGTATGCTCATTAGCTGTTACTAATCCCCACGAACTCAGGGTAACGCCCCGCAAGCCCGAAGTTCTTAAAAAATCTTCTCATAAACCACCAGTCACAGATATTTGCGATATGGTATGCAACTTCCTGAAGTGATGAAGATTCAAAGTTATACAAAGAAAGTTTCTCAAATATTTGGACTCGTTTGCAAGATGTATGGTCCAGCCTCAAATTTCAATCAAGTTTGCCAATTATTTGGAAATTTGGTATTATTCGGTTAAATGTCCTTGAATTATGCCCCAAACAATTTTCACACAGTCCCATGAAAACCTCGGGAGATTAAAAACAGAAAATATAAAACGTTCATATTTCAGAACGACACGAGAAAGATATATCTGGGTTTTTTTTGTAAGTAGCTTTCTTAGGGATAGTGAAATCAGTAGGGCTTAAAAAAGTTATCGGTTGCTCCTTGTGGCACCCTTGGGCGCCACCATTTAACACTGTTAGTAATGGTAAAAGCACTACTGACTGTAAGGATTTAAAATTTGGTATGAATCCTCTTTAGTAGTGTAGATTCAAGGTAATTAAAAAAGTGTTTTCGGGAAATATTTGAGCTTGTCTCGGGGGGGGGGGGGGTACTGTCCACCCCCCCCCCCCCAAAGTTTCATTTTCAGAATCGGTCACTCAGCCACACAATCATTTCAATGTGTTCTACGTAACAGTAGGTACATAGCACACATTGTAACTCAAGAGACGATTTGTGTTTGAAGATAGGATTTCTCCTGGAACCAAGATTTGGCCAACTGAATACTTCACAGCGTGTGCGTTTTTTCGTCGAGTAAGCAAGGACGTCTGTCCAACTTGGTATCTTATCATTTCTTGCCCAACTTCTGTCTGACGAAACCCATGATCGGGATATTTTTTTTTTGCTGGCGGTGTCACACCCCTACCCCAGAATTTACACCCCCCCCACCCCCTGTAAACATGGTTTCCCCTTCTCCCATTTACACATTCTCAGTAGTATGTCAGGGGTTTTTCACCTCTAGGTTGGATGATCTCATTTGGATGATCTCATGTGACGTCGTAGTCACGTGACCCAGTGGCGCCACGTTGTGTTGTCATGGTAACCAGCGTGAGCGGCCATCTTGTGACGTCATCTCCATAGTGATACGTGGTTTTAATACGCACGCGCAGCGCGTGTGGTTAGGGTGATACGTGTTTCCGTCGTCCATTTTGTATACTGGAGGCCGCCATCTTGGTTTCTATGGTAGCACGTGATTGCTATGTGATCCAAAGTCCTACAATAGGACAGGGGTATGTTCGGAGGGTATCCTCAATTTAGTATCCTCAAAAGGTATCCTCAACTTATACGTAGCCTTGTCATAGGTATCCTCAAATACTGAAATGAGTCGAAGAGTCGTTCGAGGAGTCACTCGAACGAGCAATTGCTCGTTGGCTCATTTGCTCGCTGGTATTCGAGTCATTCGAGCAATGACTTTTCAGTACCTGCTCGATGGCTTATAAGGGATATTTGGAATAGGTATGTCTTGTGGTACAGGTAATAGTATCCTCGGATAAGTATCCTATAAAAGGTATCCTCGATAGGTATCCTCAAATAATACAATTCCGGGCCATAGGTATCCTCAAATACTGAAATGAGTCGTCGAGTCGTTCGAAGAGTCACTCGAACGAGCAATTGCTCGTTGACTCATTTGCTTCGATGGGATTAGAGTCGTTCGAGCAATATGCCGAGTCACTCGATCGAGCAATTACTCTAAAGCTCATTTGCTCGATGGGATTCGAGTCATTCGAGCAATGGTTTATCAGTAACTGCTCGATTGCTTATTTGGTTTGGGCATGCTTTTGATATACATAAGGGAGATAACTGCATTATGGGAAATCAAGCACTGGTAATTGTAAGACTTGGACGAGAGAACCAGAGATAGTTTGGACTGAATAGACTGTTAGTGATAAAGAAACATATGCAATAGGCATTAAAAATGGGATTCTGGGAAAACCACGCCCTGTACTCCTATTCTATAGAACATACCCCCTGTACCCCTTGATACTATAGCATAACATATTATTTTTATATGCACCAAATGGGGCTTCACATGTCCGTTTGGGTGGTTTGGTGGAGATTTTTTATTTGTAAAGGTGGTCGGGTCTATTTGGGTAATTAGATATACTCTAGTTCAAGCAAACACACACACCAGGGGTCCCCTTGGTACTATAGCACTACGTACTAAGCCGATAAGATGGGAAATCCGTATCAAATAAAGTCAATTTCGGTGATTTGGGCGGATTTTGGTGATTTGGAGGGATTTTCGGGTTGTTTTTGGTAATTCGATTTACTCCGATTCAATCGAACAAACCCTCCGAACACACCCCTGTCCTATTGTAGGACTTTAGGTCACATAGCAATCACGTGCTACCATAGAAACCAAGATGGCGGCCTCCAGTATACACAATGGACGACGGAAACACGTATCACCCTAACAACACGCGCTGCGCATTCGTATTAACACCACGTATCACTATGGGGATGACGTCACAAGATGGCCGCTCACGCGGGTTACCATGACAATACAACATGACGCCACTGGGTCACGTGACTACGACGTCACATGAGATCATCCAACCTAGAGGTGAAAAGCCCCTGACATACTACTATTCTCAAATACCCTCCGTTCCCTGTAGACTACTTGAATCAGGTGAGCGTTTTAGGTTGATTTGAGTCGCTGCTTTATCATCTGTAATTTACTTTCAGGTATAAGAACAGTTGTCATTCAGCATGAAGAAGCATGAAGAAGGAAGTAGATTATTTTTGTATGTGTTGGAGTGTTTCGCAACATTGGGAGGACTCCTGTTCGGCTATGATATCGGGATCATATCAGGATCATTGCTTTTAATCAAGAAAGACTTTGATTTGAGTGCTGTATGGCAAGAGGCGATTGTTAGCGGCACCATTGCATCAGCTGCAGTGTTTTCATTGATGGCCGGATTTTTGAATGACCTGATGGGGAGGAAGAAAGTAATACTATTGTCCGGCTTCTTTTTCTTCGTGAGCGCAGTGATGATGGGCGCCGCTGTTGATAAATACATGTTACTGGCGGGTCGTCTTGTATCAGGAATAGGATTAGGTATGTTTTGATTATGAAAAAGATTTCACTAAATCATAATTTATTCTTTTACACTCAACTTATTGAGCTTTTGCAATCACGTCCTATCAACTACTGAGATACACCACTGACATCACTTCTCGTGAAGGCCATTTTGAGGAAATTCGAAAAAATAATCGTAAGGCGGAAAATAAAATCAGAATTTATCACATATTACACGCGGCTTATTCGGATTAATCTGTTTTCTGATGAACGTCCATAAATTCTAACGTGACCTACAATACAGTCGCCGAGGACTGGTTGTTATCCGCGCGTGGAAAGTGATATCTACGCATGCGTTTACCAGGTAATAAATATCATCATCAAAATTTTATTTAATGATGCACCGGGTTGTACCCCGTGCTTTATTAATAAATTTTTTGATGATTATTCCTATAATTAGTGTTTGGAATTTAATATTATTGCGTCCGTGGACATATTACCCACGCGTGGAAAGTGACCAGTCCACGGTGGCCGTACTGTAGCAGTGTTTGGAGACGCCAGTTTTGCCTCTGGGCAATATTTTGCAGCACTGTGATCACAAAAGCAGACAGAGAATTTCAATGGGATAACGACTGGGTCGCGATCCGATCGCAATTCCCATTCCCCTCTTCTCTCTAAAGTTCTGTAGAATCTCACCCGTCGGAAAAGAAATTTGAAAGCATTGATTTTCAGATGCTATTTTCGTTTGTTTTTGTTTTTTTTTTTTTTTGCTTCCATCTTCATTTTGCAATATTTTATTTATAAAATATCGACCTACTGGTGTATGAGGGTGTCGCGCTTCGATCGCGGTCTGATTGAGAAATAATACCACTATTTTATTCACAGTGCTGTATATAGAGGGTTTCAAATTAGTTCCTATTCTATACAGAACCAGCTGGCTGGTCCACCCGTGCAAAAGACGATAAGAGCTGCTGTGCCCGCGCAAGAACGGAAAAATAGCAGCGCCGAAAAGTAGCCCATTACGTGTCGAGGGAAATAATCACAGCTGGAATTCCATCCAGACTTTCCATTTGTATAATAGATTCTTAAACCGAGTTAACTAAATTCGATTTTAACCGAGATTTACCGAGGTTACAGATGAGTACGCTGCAAGGAAATGGCATAGCCTAAAAGGCCGTCTTTCTGCCATTTCCTTTTGATGAAAATAATATTCGTGACAGCAAGGTTTGTGATGTTGACACATTAGGTTTAGTGATGGAACATCTTTATGGAAAGATACTATAGTAGATAGTATACGGTTTGTGAGAGAAACGCTACCAATGCTGGAGACGGCAGATCAGCCCCTCAAACACAGAACACAGAAAGCGCCAATGAGCCGCCAGTCCGCGAACCGTTGGATTAGACCAACCCCCACGGGCCGAAAACCCATCGCCAGTTCCTGCGGCCTATATTCGCGAGTTATAGAATCTAGTGGAGAAACCATCGGTGATACTTCTGTAGCGTTCCCACCACTCTACAACGAGGTGGATAAGGGATGCCACTTGTTAATTAGTACAATAATTAATACAATAATTAATACAATAAGCAACAATTCGGTGAGGGCTATAGTTTCTATCATTCTCACGTGGGCAAAGAAACGACAGGATCTGTTATGGACTTTTGCTGTTATAGAAATACGAAGATGGCTGTTTTCTTCTTACTAATATCAAGCAGGACACCATGGGTTATTACAGTTTACTGTTGACTTATACGAATCACGAAACTTTTCAACAAGAGTTCTTTTAAAGTTTACCGAGTCTTGAGTCGATTTTTGTGGACGAGGTTTACAGATGCCGTATTAATAGTCCGGCACAGAATGGGCCTCACCTGAAAATTTTGGTGTGGACGCAATGTTTTTGACTTTTCTAGGGTAACTTTTTTAAAATGGCCGACAAACTGGCGACAAAAGTTTTCGAAAACTAAGAATGAGCAATTTTGTGAAATTTTATCGCCCTTTCTGAAGGATATCATTGTGGTAAGTTCATATTTATAATCAACAAAATGATTGAAGTCGACACTGGCCACGGGGACAACACAGTGAGCTTGTTCGCTCGAGAGAATGAAAACAATGACATTGATGTCCGATAACAACACACTGTTTATTTATTAACATATTTTTTTCATTCTACAGTGTGCCAAAAAGTTTACAAATATATATATGAATAAACACCAATAAACTTCGATAACGACGCACTGCTTATTCATTTAACAACCCATTTCTTCGTTCTACAGTGTGCCAAAAAGTTTCCAGATATATATAGGAATAAACACCAATAAACATTTCAGAGCGAAGGATGGCGAGTACACCGCCATCGCCCAATTACTATCGTAACTCAAATAACCGTCAAGTCGAGGCATACCCCATGGTATTGGTTATTCCACTTGAAACCCAGCAGCGGTAAGTCAGCGAGATGGACTGGGAGGAGCCGAAGGGCAGACTGAATATCTGTTTTTGCCAAGTAGTACCCCCTCCCCAGGTGGCAAATGATCTATATGGCATCCAGAATATTGGCATATTGCACCGCAGCCCCGTCAAGTGGGATGTAGTCATTAGCTGAATTACCTTAAGGACGTGAAAGATGTTGAATCACGTGGTACACTCCAGGAGTGGGTTTAGGAACCAGGCTGATGGGTGAACGGAACAATTCCATGAAAGGTAGCTCAGGGAAAGGGCCACAAATGCGCCCACATGCAAAGTCCTGTATCTTCGCAGTCATAACACCTGGCATGTCGCGGGCAGGCTGTAAATTGGAGGGAGTAGTGGACAAAGTAGGATATCCCTGGAGATCCAAACGAAAACCTTCTGTAAACCCCTGGACTAACAGCGCGCGGGTCCCTAGGTCATATTTTCCTAGACGCAGAGCCAGTCTGTCCACATGGACTGGCGTTACCACAGCCTGGACCGGTGGCCTGTGAGGAGCCGGTGGGCATATGCTGTTGACAAGAGCGGCCACCTTCAAAGCCCCCAGACATGGCAGAGGATCGGCCTCTTGAGGAGCGGAAGGAACAACACTGGAAACTATGGGGCTATTGGCAACGAAAACAATCATACGAAAGCCACAAGAGTCTGAGCAGTTCAATCCCTCATAGAGGCGATAGCAAAACCCAGCAGGGATATAATACCTCTGACGCCTACCAGGAAGAACTGACTGTTTGAATTGCCCCACCCCCACCCCACCCCCCCCCCCACCCCAGAAGATGAAACCTGTGCAACTCCAATACCATTATCCCCAGGAGCAGCACGCATATATAGTTCCCAATGGAAGCTATCCCAAGTTAATGTTGGGGGATGTTGTTTAAGGACCGGAATTCTTGATCATAAAAGGCCCGGTCAAAGTCTATGGCAGCCAGATGCCGTATGTTAGATTGATATTTAATCAAGGGCTGTGCCTGGTCAGGATTTTTTTTAAGGAACACCGCCATATAAACCTCAAAGGCACTAAGCCACTGGTGGATCGAAGTGATTGTTTTGTGTGCCTTGGGGACACACAAAATAGATGGAGAGCCGGATATGGACAATGCAGACATCTCTGACCACTGTGCTGCCTGATGGGGCAGCAAAGAGGCCCGATTCACGTACTCAGTGGCCCATATTTGCTCCTTCATAAGTTCAGGTTAGGTAAAACACTGGCTGTCAAAGAAATTGACTGGGAGGTAAACTGTGCATCAGGGTTACATAGCCTACTGAACGGCGCAGCAAGCTGAATGTCATTTGTCTATAGGCCAGAATAAACGGAAGTAGGCAGACGTCGACGCCAACTCTGTCTGAGTGTATAAGATGCTGACAGGCCATCCTACAAACTGGCCTTCCGTTTCCGTAGCATAACTGGAAGAAAAAGTGGAAGCACGGCAGCAAACGCCTTAACAACAAGGTAATGGATTGCCCCCCCCCCCCCCCCCCCACCCACCCACCCATCCATGAGTAGTGGTGCTGCCGCTGACAAGGCCCAACATAAAAATTGTTGCCCGATTGACACGGTGATGTCATGGTATGTGTGGTCGTGACCAAGAGAATTGGTCACGACCACACACACCATGACATCACCGTGTCAATCGGGCGTGACGAAATGTGCAAGACCACTAATATTCAGTACAAGCACCGGATAAAAAAGAGAACAAAGTTCAAGTTGGGCTAGAGAAAGCCATGTGAGGCCGTGAGGGTGGTTGCAAAGTATACACAAAATATCCTTGGGGATAGCACATTAAACCACTCCCACAGTCATAAACACAACCGTGTAGGGACGGCGAATATCCTACCCACCCAGGCCTACCAGCAACCGGTGCAGCAATCAACAGAATGCAATTTAGGATTGCCTGTACCTAGAAACACAGACTCGTTGCCATCCCCGAAGAGATTGTCAGGACAACACAAAACACCCCAGAAGCGTGTAATGAGTCTTACTGTTCAACGTACAGACACACGAGTACAGGAAGGTGTAATTTAACAGCAGCTGCCATTACACTCCAACAAACACAAAATAAATAAACAACTCAAATATACATATATGAATAATAGGCGAGGATGAAGCAGCAACACGGGACACAAAACATACATGAGAGCACAATTATAAACAATGGGTAAGGTGAACAAGAAGAAACACCGGCTCAGACCCAGCGCGGAGTTATTTTGGGTAATTAGTGATTATTGAAAAAATGCTATTCGGCCCCCTTATTCTCCGCAAGTAACGCTGCAACCCATGGGAATTGAAGGCGGACACCATCATATATATATTGGACAGCCACTCCGCGAAGGCGGTGGTATTTCCAGAACCGGAGCCGGGGTGAAATAGAGGGCAATACAATTTCCAGATAGTTGTTTAACATGTCCACTCGAGCATTAAATTTATCCATCGTCATCTCGCCTCAATAGCGAGGAGAAACCCTGGACTTATGAAAAGCTTGACAAATAAACACCACCTGCACGCTACACTCCTCGATGAAACTGGAAGCCAGTTCATCGATGGAGCTGCTGACAGTAAGGGGATGTAGAGAGACCAAATCGTTAGCCCCAATTTGCACCACCACCAAGTGAGGATGAAACGTACGAACCGCCTGGAGCTCAGTTTCCTGGACTTTTTTAACCGTTGCACCGCTACGCCCGTGAATCCGACCAACAATTTGTCTACCACCGTGACACGGCATGTTGAAACGGGGCGAAATCAAAGTCACGTAGAAGTAGCACACTTTGTGAATGTAATCATCTAAACGGGCTACAAAAGAATGCCCCATAATTAAGACTCGAAAACAGCCAGGATTCATAGCGAATGATAATAGGGAATATACTGAAACTCACTTTGAAGATAAAATGTGAGCGATCGATTCGGACCCCGCGTTGTGTTCTTGGGCAAGGCACGTAACCCCGATTGTCCACATGGGGGCACGGTGACGCCGTGTACCAAGGTGTATAGCACGTCGATGGTGCGCATGTCTTCAACCAGTCTAACCTTGCCTGTGCTGCAGTGCGGAGTTGCGATGTTGGGGAGCTGGCAGCAGTTCGTCGTTGCTCGGTAGTTCTACCGGGTACTCCGGCTTTCTCCACTCGTAAAACTGTCACCGACACGATATGACCTTGGATGTTAAAGTGTCGTTAAAACTTAATAAATAAATAAATAAATAAATAAATAAATAAATAAATAAATAAATAAATAAATAAATAAATAAATAAATATAATAAATATTGGTCCGCGTAAGGCTAATTATAGCGCTGAAGTAAAGAACTGGTCAAGCTAAAACGTAGTCCCTGATGGAGTTGTGTTAACACCAATCAGCCTGAGTGATATCACTACGCTGAAGGAAGTTGTGGTCAAAATCGGCCCCGATAGAATATTGTCGATCATTAAAGCAAGCAGATAGCGTGGTGATGACACATACGTCGGTCTCGCTAATCAGTTAGGATCGGAGCCTACTCTTACTCTCACATATCATATGACATGTGTCAACATACATTACTGTCGCAGACTTTGTGTCGACATTCCTAATTTTATCACGACACACCTCATGAAGTCGAATGTATATCTTGTCTTTGACAGGTATTTTGACTTTAGTATCAAGTCGTCTGCCCGCCCAAAACGTGGCAAATGCATGTCCAGAACGAATAAAAAGACACCTATCATCCCACCGCCACAACACCAAGTAGTTCTGTCGAATTCCACAAACAAAATAACATTTGCCGCATTAATGTCATATCAGATGACACGGACGTGATTGTCCTCCTAATGTTTTTCTATTGGAAGAACAATTATTGACTATGGAAGCTACTAGTGATAAAAGAAATGTCATCGACATAGGTGAAACAGGCAAGAAAAATGCCACAATTGTCCCTAAACTCACCGCAGCACATGCACTATCGGGCTGTGATAATGTCGCACAATTGCACGGTGTGGGCAAAGCAGGTATGTTGAGACTGCAGGGTTGTTCATTGGACGGCCTTGGTGATCATCGTGATGACATGAGCGCTGTGTTTGTCCAAAGTACCCTCCTGATCAGTGCTTGTTATGGTTATCCAGTGACAGAAACGACCGAAGCCAGGGTCAATAGCTGGACATCCGAAACAGCAAAGGCGCGATTATCTGCCCCCAAGACAGCAAGCCTTCTACACTCAACTGAGTCGTTCCACGAGAATGTTAAAAGGGCCCACCTTCAAGCCATGCGATGGTACGCTTGTGACACGGGCATTCCACCAGAACTCGATCCATCTGATACTGGATGGACCACTGATGACAAATCTAAGACTTTGACGCCAATAGGTATTCCTAAGTTTGTACATGCTGCCCCAGAATAGGTATTGAATTTTGTCAAGTTTGGTTGTATTTCTTTCCAAGGCATGTTCATCCAAGAGATTCACTTGTGTCTCCGCGAACATTCCATGCACCATTGTATGTCATTGCAAAAGTGATTCAAACACGTGCGTGTCATAGTGAACTGACTTTGGGGAATGTCGAGCCACGCGACAGCTCAAATGATGACGCTGATGACGAACACTTGAAGTGAACTCGGTACAAGATGGATGGATTTTCGTGGAAGTGGTGGACATATTAGCCGCCATGTCTGAACTCTGTGATTTTGAATAAGTTGACGTTTTAAACACAATATATCCCACTTGCTACATTGTCTGACTTGATTTTCTAATTAACTCTCCAAAGTATCTCACAGATGGCTATGAAAATTATTTCTTCGACAAATTGGTTAATTTTCCAGCCATTTTGGCGGCCATCTTTATAGCTACAAAGTCAAATATCTTGAATTCCTTGGATTTAATGTAATTTGTAGGTTGATATCATTTTAGCACAATGATATACCCTATAAATCACGGTACTATAGCATACAAATGGCTCATTCTTAATGTTCCGAAAATTCGACCGCCAGTTTGTTCGCCATTTTGAAAAAAATGCTAATAATCAAATTCCCCGAAGTTTACAACGGATTCGAATTCAGCACAAAAGGTTACTCTAGAAACACCAAAAACATTGCGGCCACACCAAAATTTATAGGTTCGACCCAAAATTCACTAATCTGTGCCGGACTGCAAACAGGACGAATGAATTTATGACTCCTTTTATCATATGATCTTGTAAACAATACACATTGACCAAATTTTTGCAATGGAATCGATGATTTATTGCGATGTTCTCGAATCACACAATAATGTGGTGTCGACATTGTTCGCATTCATATTACATGTGTCATGTATTCTGGCGGCCTTTAATATGGAGGAATAAGTGACAGTTATGTGATCAAAAAGAGGGTATAACATTTAACTGAAAAGATTTTCTTTTATCCATTCTTTTATTAGAATATTTTTTAATCGTTTGAAATAGTTTACACTGATAAATTGATACATCTATTATTACTATACTACTCAAAGTTTGCTTAGCACCAAGCACATCCAACTACCTGTTTTACGTTTCAGTTGAAATATTGTTATGAAAAGTGTATATATTTTTTATTTACTTAATTATATATTTAATGATTTAAGCACAGAAAGTAAGATTTTGTTTGTGTTTGACATTATTTTTTAGCTTTTGAATAACGATAACCATGGAAAATGGATATTATTGGTAAAAGAGGAAATTTTTTAAATTTGCCAAAAAGTTGACCGAGCGAACTAATATGGGTTCAATGTCGTGTATGAGACCCATTATTGTTAATAACAGCTTGACAACGCCTTCTCATGCTCCCAATCAGGTTCCAGATGGTCATTTGTGGGATGTTGTTCCATTTTTGGACCAGCATGGCACCAAGCTCCTGGACACTTTTTGGTTGGACTGGACGGACTGAAATTGCAAGCTGCAACTCATTCCAGACATGTTCGATTGGATTGAGGTCAGAGGATCTTGCTGGCCAGTCCATACGCTCAATCCCCTCCCTCTATTGGTACTCCCGGACAGCACGGGCAGCGTGAGGACGGGCATTATCGTCCATCAGAATGAATCTATCATCCACTGCACCTGCATACAATCTGACGTGGGCATCCAAGATCTCATCAAAATACCACTGTGCAGTCAATGCACACGATCAAGGACCCAGAGCTATGTACGTCCACCCCAGCTGATGCCGCCCCAGACAATTATTGACCCTTCACCATAGCGGTCATGCTCAGCAATGTTGGCTGCATGGAATCGCTCTCCTGGTCTTCTCCATACCTTAGAACGCCTATCTGTGTTGTCAAGGCAGTACCTTGCCTCATCTGTAAAATGGACAGGTCGCCAATCTTCTCTGATCCAACCAACGTGATCCATGGCCCATTCATATCGTCCCTGGTGGTGTTTCTAGGACAGCGGAATGCGAATACATGATCTTCTCAATCGGAGATCACCTTCGTGCAACCTTGCTCGGATAGTCTGCGTCGATACATTTACACCGCATGCATTCGGAAGGTCATTGCGAAGCTGGGTTGCTGTATCAAAGCAGTTCCTACGGACCTGAATGATCAAAAGCCGATCTTCAGCTGCAGATGTTGCCCTGTCTCTGTCGTCACCATGTCGCCTGACTGGTGTGCCATACTGCTGAAATCTTGCCCAGGCTCTGGTTATCACTGCATGGTGCACACCAAGGGCTTCACCAACCTGACGATGGGTTGCCCCTTGTTCCCCCATCCCTACAGCCCGCCACATTTCTGCTTCAGACAAACGTCTTCTTACATTTGCATTCGCCATATTCAATCATTAACTCACGAGGGTTTGTGCTGAAATGAAGACTGAATACCCTACACATGTCATGTACATGTCGACAGTACACGATGTACGCAAATGTGTAACAAGAAAATTTCACAATGATGTGTCAAATATGTGGTGCTTAGCAAACTTTGAGTAGTATATATAGTTTCAATGTTTTTTCCGCTTTCGGGTTTGTGTTTACAGGCATAGGGTCGAAGACGTCAGTGTTATTCAGTTGCTAAGTTTAGACATGATAGTGGGGACTGCAGTTTGTTTCATACACATGAGCTTGGTGAGCGGTGGTTGGTCTGCGCCTCAAAAACAAAACTCGTTTTTCCGAGTAGTGTAAAAAAAATCCCTCACTTATTGTTCTGTGATATGATCGTTTTAACGTGACCAGAAACATTATCAAGGTCTTATTATAAGGCACAGTAGTCACGATGAATATGAGCATGAAAGATGCCCCACAGGAGCTCCCAAAAGGCCAGAAGGATTTGATTTATTGATTGGTTCTTTATTTCACACTAAAACATATATACAGTAATAAACAATAATGATGATGATAAAATTACATGAAAACACATATGTTTACGGTGGGGAATAACATAGCCAGATTGGCTGTCTTCCTGTTCTTTTTTTTTTATTAGGGTTTAACGACACATTAACAGTCAATGTCATATCGTGCCGGTGACAGTTTTACGAGTGGAGGAAGCCGGAGTACCCGGAGAGAACCACCCAGCAACTGTCTTTCTGTTATACTCAATTTAAGTTCTATAGCAATATTGTACTTGAAATTCTCAACAGAATACAAGTACTACTGAATATTACTTGGATCACTTTGAAACATACCAATAGTATAGGACTAATATGGGTCTTGATGGCTGTTGTGTAAGTCAGACTCCCCACCGCACCCCCGCCACCACCATTGACCATTCAATCTTCATTTCAACACAGACCCTTGTGATTTAATGAATATAGCCCATGCAAATGTAAGAAGGCATTTGTCCGAAGCAGAAAAGTGGCGGGCTGTAGGGATGGTGGAGCACGGGGCTACCCGTCGTCAGGTTGGTGAAGCCCTTGGTGTGCACCATTGGTGATCACCAGCGCCTGGGCAAGATTTCAGCAGTATGGCACACCAGTAAGGCGGCATGGTGGTGGCAGAGACAGGGCAACATCTGCAGCTAATGACCGGTTATTGATCATTCAAGCCCGTAGGAACCGCTTTGTCACAGCAACCCAACTTCGCATTGACCTTCAGAATGCATTCGGGGTAAATGTCTCGACGCAGACTATCCAGGCAAGGTTGAACGAAGGTGGTCTCCGATCGAGAAGACCATGTATTCGCATTCCGCTGTCCCAGAACCACCGCCAGTCACGATATGAATGGGCCATGGACCCCGTTGGATGGACCAGAGAAGATCGGCGACCTGTCCTTTTTACTGATGAGTCAAGATACTGCCTAGACTACACAGATAGACGTTCTAGGATATGGAGAAGACCAGGAGAGCGATTCCATGCAGCCAACATTGCTGAGCATGGTCGCTATGCGGAGGGTCAGTCATGGTCTGGGCGGCATCAGCAGGGATGGACGTACAGCTCTGTGTCCTTGAACGTGGTACATTGACTACACAGTGGTATATTGATGAGATCCTGGATGTCCACGTCGGAGAGTAGGCAGATGCAGTGGGTGATAGATTCATTCTGATGGACGATAATGCCAGTCCTCATGTTGCCCATGCTGTCGGGGAGTACCGACAGAGGGAGGGGATTGGGCGCATGGACTGGCCACTAAGATCCCCTGACCTCAAGCAGTGTCCGGGAGCTTGGTCCATGCTGGACCAAGAATAGAACAACATCCAACAAAGGAACAACAGGAACCTGACTGGGAGCACGAGAAGGCGTTATCAAGCTGTAATTAACAGTAATGGGTCTCATACTCGATAATGAACCCATACCAGTTCGCTCCGTCAACTTTTTGGCAAATTGAAACATTTCCTCTTTTACCAATAATATCCATTTTCCATGGTTATCGTATTAAAAAGTTAAAAAAAAGTGTCAAACACAAATAAAATCTTAATTTCTGTACTTAAATCGTTAAAGATATTATTAAATAAAAAATGTATAAACTTTTCATCACAATATTTCAACTAAAACGTAAAACAGGTAGTTGGATATACTTTGTAAACTATGCTTAGCAAACTTTGAGTAGTATATTTGGCAGACTTGGCAGGGAGAATGTTGTGGCGAGCTTGAAAGACAGTTGGGTATCACACGAAATATTTTATTTATTATTTTCGTCATGGATTTTTGAGACCACCCTTATCGTCATCATTAAGTACATGTCGTCAACTATGTTTTTCCACAACGCAAAATTCAGCATTCGACATAAACCATATTACCAAAATAACTGCATTCGAATAAATTAAAGATACTATTTATATCGCCCATAAAAATATTTAAAAACACAATAAGGCCAAATAAAAAATACATTTGGATCTCGGGTAATTAAATTTTCCAATCAATGAGGGAGGGAGGCTTTTATTTTTATTCTTCTTTTATTATTATTGATAACTGATATTTTTAAAAAAAATTATCATTATTGATAACTGGTAGAGAGCAAAAGTTTTTTGGGTCAGCAAATTGTTTTTCACATGATCTTGAATCCTTGAAATTTATGGGCGAGTACCTACAGGTACTCTCTCATAAAATGTAACAGGGCAAATCCATTCAGACTAAATAATTTAATCTAACAAATAATATGAATCAAACCCACAGAATTGCATTCAGTAATATTTATACACCTTTTTTCTAAAAAACAATTGCCTTCCCCATAATATTTGAGTTGTTTTCTGCAGAACAGGGCAAATTGGATGTTTACAAAATAAATAAAATAGACACTATATTTGTTAAAAGCATGTGAAAATAAATAAACACCGATTAAAAACGGTAAAATTTTAAAGTATCACGATTTCAAATTTTTGAAGACATTACAATATGATCAATTAGGGCTGTTTGATTTTGATGAGGGATTGCCTAAAAACCAAAAGCTTTTTTAGCCTAACAGTCAGAAGGTACAGATATGAGTGATGCATTGTAGAATACACTCTTCACATGGTGCTATATATCAAGCTGTTGGCATGGAACTATCACCAGACTATGTTGGATGTAACATCTTCTTTATAACACTGGGTTGTATAAATAGGTTATTTCACGCAAAGAAATACTCGAAGGGTTCAGATGTTGCCATATTTATGTTAAGGGTTTCTGTCATATCAACTGTTTATCACGGTATGAAGAATATTTTCTGCAATATATTGCTTGCCTGTTGCTCTTACTTAAACACGTGTGAAAGATCTAGTGAAAATTAACTGCAAATAATTTGTCAGATATCACTCCAACTATAGAAGGCAATAAAACTGTTTCATTTTGCAAATTAAGTTCAAACTAAAGCAGACGAACCCATCCAAATCGCCGTTTTTTATTGACAGAAGTCAATACAAAGATCACTGATATTAAAGTGATAAAGATACACGTTGGGAGAACATGGAATGTGAAGAATATTCAATGGGGAAGAATACTGACGACAAGTTATTTTTTACCAACAAGCTTTTTTAACCAATCAGCGTGCATTATTAGTTACTTAACACTTAGACATATACTGTCACATTACAGTTAAACTCACGTCGCCGAGAATACCATGCAAAAATATCTCACAACTTAATGCACTGTTGTGCCTTTTATAAACCTCTTAATATTGATATCGGAGTAGTAGAGCATGTATGGGTCGCCCTTCATTAACCGGGCTTATGGTGGAGGCGCTAGTGCTAAAGAGGAACCGGACTTTTGGTGGAGCCGACAGGAGAAGTGTTTTACTCTCAATTTAATTAGGTCTGGTAAATGGTATATGTTCTGCATGTATAGTACTCTATGGTTATGGCATGTATTGTAATGTATATGTTACAGGGAATCTCCAAAATCAGGGAATGTATAGATTCCCTGAAATATTTAGGGAATCTGTCAGATTTCCCGATTCTGTCAGGGAATCTTTCAGATTCTCTAAAAATTCCAGGGAATCTATAGATTCCCTGAAAAATCGTTAAAAAAAATCTAGTGATTCCCTGAAACGATATTTTTGCAATTCTTGATGAATTTTTTTTATGAAACAAATCCATATAATCAAATCAGTTCCGTATTTTTGTTTGGGATGAACTTCTTCATAATACCTGAATCAAATATTAATAATTTTAAAAAGAGATTGTCTTGGATCTAACTACAATGAATTTCTGGTTACAGTTGTTGTTCTATTTGTTTGTTCTGCATGGCCGTGGGTGATAAAGTCTTGAAAGCTATCTCACCTTTTAAATTGTGAAAAAACAACAGATTTGTATTTTAGTTTGGGATGAACTTCTTCAAAATATCTGAATAAAATATTAATGGTTTTAATTAGAGATTATCTTGGATCTAATTATAATGGATAGCTTTCACTGTTCTTGTTCTATTTGTTTGTTCTGCATGGCCGAGGGTGATAGAGTCTGGAAAGCTATCTCACCTTTTAACTTGTGAATGAAAAAGTAACAGATTATGAACTCACATCTCAAATGATTGCAGCCAGGTGACCGAAATAAAGAATTTGCTTGCCTTTGTGTTTTTATTTGATCATCCATGGTGTGTCAAAACTGTCAAATTGAAAAGAACACAATAAGTATGTTCTAAATGTTAATGACAAGATTAAACAAATCTAAAGTATATATTAAATACATGGAAGGCTGAACATTCACAGGGGCCGTTGTTGCTCTTTCTTCACGATCCAAAAGATACATCCAACTGTAATCGAGGAAAAAAGTGAATCTACTCCAGCTTCCATCAGACGCCTGAGGCAGACTGCACTTGCCAATGATGGCCCTCCACCACACGATTGTGAACGGCAGACTTTACTTGCGGGATAAAAACAAAAAAAAATAATAAAAAATCAAACGCCACATACACCTCGAAGTTTTTTTCGCTGTGGTGTTAATAGAAACTGCCATCACTTTCATGCTATTTTTCATATTGCAAATAGTGATTGTTTCTGGAAAGAATGGTCTTTTGATAAATGAAAGACAACACAATAATGAAAATATGCAGTATTTTAATAGCGCTAATTACACATATCATCTGTCACTAACGTTTTTGATGGAAACATGTTCTCTCGACAAGTATGGTGCTGGAACGGTTCATGATGAAACAATGGCGGTAATTACTGGCCAAAAATTTATCGTGTGATCTCCTGAACATAATAGCAGTGTCTGATGTCAGGAGAGAGTGTATTCACCGCGTTCCCGGATGACAACCTAAACTATTCTCCTAATGCTACCAGTGAGCCTTCCGATACGGTCTAGATGCAACTGCTGTCACTCCTCATGCAATGCAGCTTCCAAATCGGCCGAGTTGTGTACAGGTGGATCCCTTGCTTGCACATGACTTTCCTGAAAGTCCCAGGTGTGTTCTAAGGGATTCAAACAGGGGCTCATTGCAGGCCAAGGTAATGTTGTAATAGCGTTGTTCTGAAGGAATGCTATCACAGCATGGGAACAATGTGGCCTTGCATTGCCGTCCATGAATACAGGGCGAGTAGCCAACGGGTGATTGTCAAAATAACAATCGGATTGAGAATGTCTCAGATGAACTGATGACAACTGGGATTCCCACATATACACTCACCATATCACGTGTACAATCATGAGAGAGGAAGCCCCAAATCATTACTGATCCTCCATCATAAGGAACAGCTGGCCTGATGTTCCTGGGCATGTAAGCAGTATTTCCATGCCTGCACACTCGACCATCTGTGACGTGAAGCAGGAACCTACTCTCGTCTGACCAATAGACTGTCCTCCACGACGTGAGATTCCAATGTTGTCGTGCCATACACCACTCCAAACGTCGTCTTTGATGCTGATCGGACCTAGTTGGACGCTTAATGTCTCTTCAGGATTTCATAGCTAGTGCTTTGAGATGGTGTTGCGCAGATTTGTTGCACAAACGCCTGTTGGGTGCCAAAGGCGTTTCAAAACCCCACTTGAAGTAAAGGATTCACGCCTAACGAGGCGTGCCAGACTCCGATCTTCGTGAGGATAGGTCTTTTAGGGTTGCCCAGGCCTTGGTTGGCCCTTAACATCGTTGGTTTGTTGATGTTTCGGATATGTCTGCTGATGACAGAATGACTATTATCAAGTTGCCTTCCAATAGATTTGAATGACATGCCTGTTGCATGCAAGCCACCGACTTGTTATCTTAGTGTCTCCGACAGTCTCCGTGCCATGTCAACATTTATTGATAAAAGAAGTTACAAATTTTCTTGTTTTATACCCAGATATTACATGTGGATGATAGTGTTTTCTGTGACATTCGTGGGAAACATGCTTCATGTGGACGATGGGATGTGTTTGGGGTAAGCTATCAACCAGAAACATCATGTTTCACCAGACGAAACGTACTACAAGACATAGCAATCATTGAAACATAATAACCAGTAACAGCAACTTCACTGCCATGAAACATTTCAGGGGGTGTTTAATCAAGTAAATCAAGTTCCAAGTGTATATGTGTATGGCTTTGGTGCGCGTATATGATGGGAAACTGATGGAGAAGTTGAGTTTTAGAAGATTTTCCCCCCGAAACGGTTGACGTTGCTAATCACGTTTTGAGGTCATAATATTCAAGAAACGTCACAGAGACGTTGACCTCTGTTGATGTCCACTATACGATCCGACATAACATTCTTCAGGTCGGGGTGTGTCGGGCTTTTCGTACTGATATAGTAGTAGAGAATAGTGTTGTCCCCCTGTCAGCCCATGGTACTACTTACCTACCGAATGCTTTGTATTATTCTACAACTGGTATAGGTAGTACATAATGCTTCATCAGGTGGTAGTATGGGGCGAATGGGGGTAATACATGTTTGCCTAGTGTGGTAGTATGCAATTCAAAAAAGTAGGGGGTATCCAAACTGATGTTTATATTTTCGGAAATGGTACTGGATTCGCGTCAGTGGGGTACGTTCTGAAATTTTCATTTGTACTGGACGGGATTATCGAATGTCCCATCGTTCTTTTCTTGGTATAAACTCATCAATAGTTTTAGTCGAAACTAGCTTTTGAAGTATGGGGAGATTCACACGTGAAGGACATTTACGTGCCGTTGACATGTTGGAAGCTAGCAACAGACAGACTGAAGTGGCTCAAATTCTCAACGTTACTCAATCGGTGATTAGCAGGTTATGTCCACGCTACCGCCAGACAGGCAATGTTGAAGACAGACGCCTGTCAGGTTGTCCAAGGGCGACAACTGCTAACCAGGATCGTTTCATCCGAACCACAGCATTACGTATCTGCCATCAAAGTGCCTCATAAAATGGACAGCAGCTGCACCGAGCGACAGATGTGCGTGTGAGTCAGTGGTAAGGCTATCCGAAATCACCTGCACAGCTTGAATTTGTACGCTCGACGACCTCGAATAATTCCACGTTTGACTGAACGTCACATCGCACGACAGCGTTGGGACAATTGTCGGTGGAGCAACGTCATGTTTTCCGACGAATCTGCGGCGGAACAAACGATACCATGACATAACCGTTAGGCAACACGATCGTTTTGGTGGTGGATAGGTTATGGTGTGGGGAGGCATAACCATGACAAGCAGAGCAGCATTACATGTCATCCAAGGGCGTGTTACAGTGCAGTACTGCCGTGACAACATGTTAGCAGCTCATGTGGTGACATCTGTGCGACGTCATGGCTGTCGATTCATTTTCCAAGATGACAATACAGGGAGCACACAGGGCCCGTGTCGGTACAGAGTTCCTCCAGGAGCAGAACATCACTACACTGCCTTGGCCAGTACTAAGTCCAGACTTTCCAACAATCGGGCACGTCTGGGATATGCTTGACAGGCGCCTACGACAACGCCAACAGACTCCTACCAATGTACAGGAACTCGCCGTTCCTCTGCAAGAAGACCGGAATAACATCAGCCAAGCTGATGTTGGACGTTTGGTGAGGAGCATGCCACATCGGGTCTGCGCTTGTATCGTGAACCGGGAAGGATTTACAGGGTATTGGGGTCTTGGACTGAATGTCATAACTTCTCTGACTGGCCGCCCATGTCTTCTGCAGCTCAGTGCATGGGATGTGTGCTTGTCAGCCACCCAACTATCGCTGAAATCATTCACCAGTTGCCATAGTGCAATGCCTCAACTGTCTTTTTTGATGAAAATATAAATATATATCTTCATATATCTCACTATTATCAAATATCCCCTACTTTTTAATATTTTATATGATGCACAGTCTGTACGACTTCTGGTTGCATGCTATCCCTCAGTACTACTTAACTGCCGAATGTTTTATATTATTCTACGGTTGGTAAAGGTACTACGTAATACTAGGCCATAAGGCATTGTGGGTGGGCGTACTGCATGGTTGTCTAGTAAGTTAGCATAGTATGCGCGTCTTTACCCATTTTGGTCAATTGTTACACACTCAAACCTGTTGCGATAAAAAACAACAAAAATAAACTGGGTTGAGTGAATTTCAACCTAATTGGGTTCATATTCATTCAACCCTGTTGATTTGGCTTGATTGACAACCCAAACGATTTCAGAGTGTAGCCCTTTGTACTACTATAAATCCACATAAGGCGTTACACTGTCCCACGGTTGGTATAGGTAGTATGTAATTTTCGGCTACTTGGTTGTCTAATACTGTCTAGTACTGTCTGTACCCGTAGGTCTACTGTTAGCCCTCAGTACCACTATCCACCTAAGGCATTGTGCTGTCCCACAGTTGGTATAGATAATGTGTAATGCTAGACCTAGCGGTATTGTGGAACAGGGGTAGGGAGTAATGCATAGTTGTTTAGTAATGTAGCGTAGGGTGTGCGGTCTGTGCCATATTGATCTACTGCTTGATCTACTAACCTTTCAAAGGCGTTATACTGCCCTACAGTTGGTATGAATATTACGTAATAATGCCGCGTCGTTCAGTGTAATGCTTGGTAGTCTGGTACAATAGTATAGGGTGAACAGCCTGTATCCCTACAAGTCATTGTTAGCCCCCAGTACCACTGTCCATCTTAGGCATTGTTATGACCCACAGTTGGTATAGGTTATGTTTAATGCTAAGTCATGGAATGTTGTGTGGTATGCATGGTTATCTAGTACGTTAATATAGGTCGTGCTGTATGTACCCTGTTGTTTTACTTTTTTTGCAGTGTGGTGGGGTATGTCTTGTTGTCTGGTACGGCAGTATACTGTGTGAGATTTTTAGCCCTGGTGGTTTACTATTATCCCCTTGTACTTCAAACTTACCTGATGGTTTGTATAGCCCCGTAGGAATGCAAGCCCATGTGGTTGTGTGACGTAGGTTTAGTTTCTAGTATCCTAGTAGAGTATGGGTGATCTTCTTGTGGATTTCTAAGATTGGGCCGATGTTAGAGTCGTGATCTGAGATAGCTAGCAAACCTGTACTATTGCTACAAGTAAGTAGTAATCGCACAAGGCTGTAAGACTGGAAGAAGACTATGACTACAATAGATTAGATTGGCTATAGAACAGTTGATGGTTGCTATGGGTAAGTCAGAAATAGTGGTCTTAGACCTATGAAGTTGTGGAGTTGTCTAGAAGCTAGAACTCGTACTAGGAGCCATATATATAAGCGAATAGACAGCCTCCAAAAGGTAATCCCCAAAAGGTATCCTCCAAAAGTTTCTCTCCAATTGTACATCACCATGTCATAGGTTTCCTCAGATACCGAGATCTGCCGAAGATTCGTACTTTGAGTTTCTTGTTCGAGCAACTGCTCTATGGCTCATTTGATCGGTAAGATTCGAGTCGTTCAAGCAATGCCATTTCCAGCCCCCGCTCGATAGCTTCATTAGATCAAATATTCACGCATGTTTCTCAGCAACACCCACTTACAGCACTCCTATATTGCAACAAACTGGGCGTCGGCACCCCATTTTAAGGAAAACGGCAGACTCGGGGAGGCTTTGTCAAAAATTCTGTTGAATGCATGCAGCGTCGCGCGTGACCATTTTTACGGGATGAGTCGAAGAGTCGCAAGGGCTTTTACTGCAATGAGCAAATGCTTTCATGGCTCTTTAATGAAGTGATGATCCAAGGTTCTCGGCACCCCATTAAGGGGCATTTGTGGCATCCCACCGCATACCTGGGTTGACTGCGGCGCTCCTTATTTCCAAGTGAGTCGAAGGGTCATATGTTGATTCACTCGTTCCAGCAATTACTCGATACCTCATTTTCTATATAAGCTTAGAGTCATTCAAGCGATCCCTCTCCCATTTACAAGGCAAATGACACTTGGTCTAATTCGTATTGATATGACAGTGGGTGGGGTTTAGATGAATGGAGTGATCTGATTGGTTGGTTAGTAGCAATAATGTGATCTGATTGGATAATCAGGATAAAACGAAACATGACTCGTGCTATTATGAACAAGAACATGAGTATCCGGAAAGGGTTAGAACTAGGCGGAACAGACCAGAAAAAAAGCTAAAAATAGTAACAATAAGCTAAAACTGTTCCAGCTGAAGGCTTTTCTACTCTACTGGAGTAAACTCAACTTCCACATCAATGTGTCATCACATACCCATACTATATACCCAAAGCTAGATACATACGTACATAACAATACATGCCATGATCGTAGCATATTATATATGCTCTACATATGCCACTAGCTAGACCCAAATGGATGGTGGGTAAAACGCGTCTCGTGTCGGATCCACTGGCGGTTCCACGAAAATTCCGGATAAAGAGGGACGATTCATATCTGCTGTACTATTGCTCGGCGTAGGGCCTCGCCTGATATTATTTTGGGTTTTTTTCTGAGTCTCATATGACATTGTATCCGCCAACTTAGCTCATCATAACATATAATATTGTTTTTGGTTCCCGGTGACCTCATCAGCAGTCTTCGCTCGCAGCCCGTTGATTCCCGCATCCACGGACACTGACTGCTTTTTTTCAAATCCTGACTGATCTCAGTGAACAGACTTTTGAAATTCCGAACACATTGGTTGGGACTAACAGTTCTGAATATATTAATGCGTTTTATACTCGTCAATTCTATGATCGTTTTTCAACACAAGTCAGATGCTCATGAGCATCTCATTTTCAGCACATACTACCAACACTACTCTATTTTTAACCTTATAGATTTCATAGATTCAGTTCATTGCATTAGTGCAATGGTGTCAGGTCATGTAATGTTGATTTGTTTACTGGCTATTAACGGCACTTTCAACAGCCTGGATCACACCGTTTCGAAATGTTTTACGGGGGGGGGGAGTCAGAGTATTCGGAGAAAACAAACCAACAGCAGCGAGCAACTGTCAGGATTTCCAGCTTATCAAGTTGATAGAAGTAATGTTAGCAGCGGTTGAAATAAAGTTCACCATCGTCGTGCCGAACGCCCCAGTACACAGCTCCGCCGTGGGACATCGGGATTAACTCGTAGCACTCTGGTAGTATTTCAAATGTCTAGTCATTTATTCCATAAAACATTTAACAAAGTATATATTGTTTGACGGAGCTCAATGAGCTCTGTCAAACAAGATATATGTTTTTTTTATAAATTCTCATTTGCATTCTGGGAAAAATTGCTGTTATAGTATTTTGACATCAGAGTGCAGAAGGTTAAGTGATTTGCCTAAGGAAACAACGCGGTTACCGCTTGCTGGGATCGAACCATTTTGTCTTTCGCTTTGAAATCTAATGCCCAAGCAACTGAGCCACCGCGCTGCCGCAATGTCACATGTTTACACATTTAATTGGCTACCACAGATGTTCTATTCAAGCTTTAATTGTGGAATAGTCTCAAATCAGAATACACAAAACAGACATGCAGAATACGAGTTATTTTTCAACTTGTGATGAATTTTCTGCTCTGTTTGTTGATAGAGCTTGGTACATTACGAAATTAGGAATCACATACCCAGAACAAATAAACATTTTATTTACAGACTAGTGATTTTAGGGAGGTGTATTAGCTGTCATGGGGGATACATAAGACGATATCGAAAATTTCCCTTAAGTAAAGGGGTTGTTTGAGCCTCCTGCTCGGAATTCTTTTTTTTTAAATCGTGTTTATGTATTTTTTCTGCCCCACCCCCGCCACTATATGATCTGAAATATCTGAGTCGTTCAAAATAGTTACGTCCACCTATATGTAGAACTTGACTGTGAATTCTGTCCATAAAAGTGTTTTTAATGACGAAATACACTCGGATATATTTTCTCGCCTGCGTTTGTCCCAACCATTGGTATTTGCGAAAATCTGTATCACATCCCATTCCTATCTGTACCGAAACATTTCGTCGATAACTGCTGCTTGCAAAATGTTTATGTCAACTAAATATGTAACAAACAAACATCGGGATTAAACGAAGGGATTCAGAAAATGATTTTACTACATTGTTACGCTAAAGCAACACAAAAAATAAGCCCCGTGAAACCTCCAGAGTCATTGCAGTTATCGCCCGTGACAGAAAGGAGAAACATTGTTTGAAAATACAGCAATAGGTTACAAATTAATCGATACTTGGAAAACATAGCGATGTCCCTTTTTGGCCAAATCCTTGCTTGACGAACCGCAAAAATCTTAGTACACAACCGACACATTGTATTATCACCTGTAACCTCTCTTGCAAAGACTACACGCTTACAATTGCATCTGCCCTGCATTGGTCGCCACCACCCCCTCCCCCAAACCGTCCTCCTGTAATGGCAAGTGTTCTATCTTTTTGAAGATTCTGTGTTTGCTTTCGCCTACCATTGCAAAAATGGATCTGAGATGTATAAACTTTTGCAAGAAACTATCAAACTTATCAAGACAATTTATCTAACTTTTTCATGGTGTTTTTGTTTTGTGCTATATTTTTTTTATTTATTTTTCTTTAATTTTTTTCAAGGATTCGCATCAGTGACAGTTCCAGTGTATATAGCAGAGACAGCACCAACAGACATACGAGGTCGTCTCGTGACAATGTATCAGTTATTTATTAATTTTGGTATACTCGTCTCGAGTTTAGTGGCCGGTGCTTTTAGTACTAACGAGGAAAGCGGGTGGAGGTAAGAGAATAAGATATTTATTCTACAAAGTTAGAAAGGAATTGTAGGCCTAATAACTTCCATTGCCAGTAATCTTTTATCGAGAACATAGTTGTGGATGCGCACACTCTAACAAATGTAGGTTCCATATAGAACCTAATTGGGTTATTCAGTTTTCACTGTGGCTGACCAATCGAAATCCATAGTAGAACTTAAGCGAAAGGCTTAGAATTAGTTTAGAATTTTACCCCTGTGAGTAGTATGTAATGAGGTTTTGAGGTACAGGTTGCAGGACCCCGGTGCAGGACCCCGGAAGTGACGTCATGTCACGTGACCTAGTGGCGCCATGTTGTGTTGTCATGGTAAACCGCGTGAGCGGCCATGTTGTGACGTCATCTCCAAAGTGATACGTGGTGTGAGTGCGCATGCAAAGCGCGTGTTGTTAAGGTGATACGTGTTTCCGTCGTCCATTTTGTATACTGGAGGCCGCCATGGGTGTGTTCGATTGAATCGGAGTAAATCTAATCACCAAAATCCACCCGAAATCACCGAAATTGACTTTATTTGATACGGATTTCCCATTTTATCGGCTTAGCACGTAGTAGGGGGTGCGTTCGATTGAACAGAAGTAATGTTCTGGCTTCGAATTCTCCAAGAATCCCTTTTTGGATCCCTATCCCATGACGTTTTTCCCATTAAAAGACACGTTCCTTTGGTCATTACCCAGAAGTCTCTGCTTATATCTGTATATGCAATAGTTTTCGACTATCTGGTCCTGTTCCTTTGTTCTAGAGTATACTCCAGTAGCGTAGAAGAACCTATTAACAGGAACAGCTTTGCTTATTATTACTATATTTAGCTATTCTAGTCTATTCTTGTTAGTTCTGACCCTATTCCGTGTAGTCTTGTTGTTTCATTTATCTAGATCATTTATATAAGTTATAACTAACCAATCAGATTGCTTGATTTTCCACTATGGAGATGACGTCACAACATGGCCGCTCACGTGGGTTACCATGACAACACAACATGGCGCCACTAGGTCACGTGACATGGCGTCACTTCCGGGATACTGCACCGGGGTCCTGCAACCTGTACCTCAAAACCACATTACATACTACTCCTGTGCAATAGTGCGAAACTGTAAAGCAGAACATTAAAGGAAAACAAGAGTGATCTCCTCTTGAATTTCACATCTGAAAAGAATCTGGAGTCTATCCTGAGTTAAATGGACGAAAACCATAAGTCTCTATTTTCAACCAGCAAAGAGATACAGCATGGCCTTTGTGACTGTCAAATAGCTTTTCCTGGTAGTTTTCACCTGATCGTCACTACCCACCACCACCTCTTCAACCCCCACATTACTCTCAGCCACTTGAGAGAGCATTTTTATTATTACAACCAACTTCATTGATTGCCCAGGTTCCGTCAACAGCAGTGTTAACCCTTTACCTAACGTAACGGCCAAAACCGGCCAGCGCTATTCTCAAAAATCGCCAATTAATTTTCATTATTTTTTTCATTTTTTGTCTCAAAAACATAGGTTATGACCCCTCGTTGGAACGAGGTCGTCGAGCTCGTTCCAGCGAAGGGTCATAACCTTTGTTTTTGAGACAGAAAATGAAAAAAATTAGTTATTCAAGAATTATGTTTGCAAGTGTCGTCTGCTTTTCAGGTTAGGTAAAGGGTTAAATTCAACCCAAATGTAAAACAATAAACATCAATAACCATTGCTTGGGGGGGTGGTTACTTTCTAGATGTAAAAGACAAGCAACTTAATGGAAACAACATACAGACATGGACCCAGTCACCAAATTGACAAAGTGGACACCATGACTGAATTTCGGCGGGGAATAATAACAATCAGACTGTTCATAGTTGCATATATCTATCATGAATACAGAGCTCAGTGTTTAGGAAATGCAGTTCTCTATCTTAACTTGTTTTCGCAATCTTATGTAAATTTAAACAGTTGCGAAATAAGGCTACACCAACAAATTTCCCAGAATTTCCACTTATTTACTTTCCAGTTGTGCTGGAAAACCACTTGCTGAATGGAAACTATCACTAACAATTATAAACAAATAAAAAATAACAAAAAGGTTTTTTTTAAATGGTGTATTTAGAAATCAAACACAAATAAATAAAGAACTTCCTCGTTCCAGAGTTAACATCGAAAGCAAAGTGCTCAAAAGTTTCCCAGATATTTCCCAAAATAGCATGCCATACACTGTCTTCTAATGCGAATATACTTGAACTTAGTTATCAAACCCATAACATGTTTTACATTTTCCAAAACCGCTAAAACATACAGGACTATCTGAATAAGTAGAAATAAACAATCTGAATATGGGTGAAATAATTTACTGTCAAATGTTAGGCTTCAATCTGGAAAACTACATGAACAAAATGCCAAAACTAGTCATTTTCAGCCACGCAGCAACATCAAAAGCAAAATTGTCCGTCCACTCAGACTTACCTACCCTTGGAGCATATCGTCTCCTGTTTCTAAAATGTGAGAAAAAAATTGTACGTTTCCGTTTCGTTTTTAGTTGCATGCCTGGTAACAACTACGTGTAACATTGACATTTAAAAAAAAGTAGTCAATTTTTCTAAGCATTTGTTTCCCATAATTCCTCTGGTAATCATTACGTGTACGCTCCCTGTAAAACACTGCCAATCGACTCCCCACTAACTGCTCTATGAGGTGGGGTGTCAAAACCCAACCACGTGACTTCAATAAGACGTACTATCGGTTATAATTAGCACGAAGTATTTCCCAGTGTTGAGACAAGGTTATGCTTCCGACACAAAATAGGACCTCCATGCATCATTTCTCCGCAAAACAGCCGTTGATAATTAGGAAAAAAAGCGCATCGCTCCCAAACTATACAAATAAAAATAAAATCGTTAATAATTATTTCGAAATATAGTACAAAATGACTTTTGAGGGCAGTTTCGATCTCGCATGAATATTTGTGAAGACCTTGTCGTTAGTTTTTGTCGATGTCGGTGTTTCTTTGATCCCGTAATTTTTGGATACCAATCCGCACATTTTTCCAACCAGTCGGGCAAATACTATTTTAATATCATAGGGAAATTTTAAAAACGCGTTTCGTTTCGAATATATTGAGTAAAAATCAGTGCGATTTCGTCCTTGAATTTTTAAAATCCGACTATTATTAGCGAAGTTACGTCAAAAATGGAAATAATAAAAAAAAATCTCATTTGTAACAGGTTGAAGAACCTTTCGAAAAGAGTCATTCAAATACACACTTTTTTTTTATTCTGCAGTGGTAGATATATTCCGGGCAATGAAAAAGAACTTTACACAATTTGGTTGCGTTTTCGGGTATTCGCATGAAGGACAGCTGACGTTGACTTAACAGGTTGAGAACAACGTAGTTTCGTTACTCACTAAACGGGCTAAATTGCCAGAGTTATTAGACCACAGACGTCTGGAAACCTGATCTAAATCACCCCAACCTCAGAACACCCCATTCTTATATGCACCCCCCACCCCCCCCCCCCCCCCTCGAAATATATAATACACATATCTGTGTGTTATTTATTTTGGAAGTGTATGTGTGGGGGGGCATATATAAGAGGGAGGTGTGACATTGAGGGTGATGTGATATTAATCAGGTCTCCAGACATCTGTGGTTAGACTAAGCAGTGGGACCTGGGGGCGTGATGCACAGCAACTCAAAATTACGACATCCCCTTTAATCCGAGGATCGGATATACAATATTTCTCAATAAAAAAAATAAGCGTTCAACGAGTAATGTTGGATTTCAAGGTGTGCAGAGAACGAGCCGATCCATTGCGAACTCGCCCCAGTGACGCTGCAAAGCATCCATGTTTTACAAGGCGATGTTCTCACTCAACTTGGCGGGGCAAAAATACAAAAAGAATACCCAAAAGACGGGTGCAGAATGTTAATCTGCCCCCCCCCCCCCCAAAAAAAAAATGTTCTTGGTAAAAAAAAAATGCAGTGGATGACCAGTCGGGAATAGATATCATCTGACTGGTTGGTTGGTTGGGGGGCGTGGGAGGGGGGCTAAGTACAAATTCAATGGAGGCAGGGAGCCGACTGTTATGGGCCTACCATCTTGCCCTTGCCGTCAGAGGGTGCAGTTGCATAAGCCAACCCCACAAACATTTAATGTCTGTGTTTCTGTCTCCTAATGTTCAGTGTTGCTGTAAGCCTCCTACTTGTGGACCTAGGCCGATTAAAAACATCCCGGTGAACTTGGGTGGGGTGGGAATCTTATGCAGCATCAAGTGGGATATGCAAGTACGATATAGGTATTGCTCCTCGCCGTACGGGGCGGAACAAAATTTCCTGACAGTCTAAAATAATTTCCAGACTGATTTCAGATGTGGGACCATATTTAATAAACAAACCGCGCGTGCTCCTCCATACCGGTTCCAGGATATAAGATGGCGCTGTGCTGAAATCGTCTATTATGATTGAATAACATATGGGAGTCAATTCCTCTCCAACACAGTTTCGTCCAGCATGCGGTGCGACCTATCGTTCGGGTGAACAGATTATTCATTTACACTGAACCATGCAGGGCCTTTGAAACACTGTCGATGACCAAGACTGTACTTGTGGATATCCTGGAAACCATCAACGGTACATGGAGAGAAATTCTAAACAGAAACACTAACAGAGTGGAAATTTCACACATGTATCGTGTTAACCCATGTGAAAGAAGCATTTCATTGAACTGAGGGTCCTTTGAACGACAACCTGCGGTCCATCTGTAGAAATATGTTGTGCTCGGTATCCCTTTTTCACCGAAGCTGAGATCATATTTTGTGAGTGGAAACCTCACTCCTCGAGTGTTTTAGCAGAGACCCTTCTTTATGTGGCGAGATGGGACGCGATGTGTCTGAATGTATCTGAGATCAGTTAAAAATTATAAATTGGCAGAATTTCGAAGAGTTTTCAGTTTCCCGTCTGAACTCAGCAAAATTAGAAGAAACATATACATATATTTTATATTTCGCTAAAACGATGCGTATAGCTTGAGGTTTGTTGCTTTGGACCACTGAGAAAAGTAGACCCGGACTATTGTAATATAACTGAATACAACACAACACTCAACATGATCAATTATTGAGTTCTCGCGGCAGCAATAAAATCTGGTAGCAATAACATTTCTTAATCCGAACTAATCCTTTAATTACCCTTCCAAAGATGTAAAACAAGAGCCGACAATAGCTACTGATTGTTTCTGAAACAGCCTCTGATCGCAATGAAAACATTGACTGGTGACAATAGATAAAGCATAAATTACTCCTATGAAGTTTATTCTTTTGAGATTTCCAACATCAGAAACAGGTTAAATTGAATTACAATTATGTATATTTATATACTTTTATATTTGCACTGCGACTTGTAAAGAAAATTTTGTTTCTAACATTCGACCTACCATTTAACAATTTTATTTGCACTACGATAAATATTGAAATTATTTTGAATCTATTTATAGGAAAAGACAGCGCTCGTGTGGTGTCTTCTAACAAATAGTTGCAACACAATGAGAAAAAATTCAATTTTTAACATTCGGCCTGTCACTTAAGTTAACCGTGCACATGTATATTAGCACTACGAAAAAGCCCTGGGCCTATTTAATCCGTGGACCGACTTAGGGGCATACCTCTGTTGCTGACTTTATTTTTGGCCGACTTCTCCCATGGGCGACTTCCCACCATTTAACTCTTTGTAGACTTTATACCACAACAACAAAGTTTGAATTTTTCTTTTTGAGACAATTTATTGGAAAACATCCAGTGGTGTTTTGAATAGATAGATGCAAAAAATGAGAAAAATTTTTTTTCTACATCCCCGTGTCTTGCACCACACTGAGAGACCAAGTGTTCGAGTGTTGTTTTCTTAATATTGGATACCTGTTTTTTCCACCTAAGATCGCCGTATGTACATGTGCCGAGTCGACGTCCAGTAAGAGCAGGCTTCGACATCCTTATAGTTTAAAGTCCCCCCCCCTATAAATAACAGAGGTAAGCCCCCCCCCCCCCCCCACCTCCCACCACAACAGTTGTCAAAATATTTTTTGCTTCCAAAACACAGCTTATGACCCCTGATTGAAACAGACGCTACGCGATCGTTTCAGTCAGAAGTCATAAGATATGCTTTGGAAGCAAAAAATTAAGATAAAAGCCTAAAAAAATGGGAATGACGAATTTCGGGTATAGCGCTGGCCGATTTTTACAGTTATGTCACGTAAAGTGTTAAATGTAAATATGAATATTACGCAGTAATTGCACTTGAATATTTCTCCATTTGAACTTTATATGCCAAGATTATTTTAATGTGATTTTTTGTTTTTGTTACAAATTACAATTAATTGAATTTATTGATATATATGCATTCCCAATAAATTATAGCAAAATACAGAATAAATTTCAAAAAGATATTTAATAACATTTGATAAATAAATGTTGTCAGAAAGGTTATAAACAACATCTCAAAAGTGTTTTGCTTTATCAGACCAGTGCTGGAAAACCCCATTAATTAGCTCCGCCCACTCATAAAAAGTTCCTCTATAAATAGACACAGAGATCTTAATTGAACCGGATTAACAGTGACTGTATTATGTAATCATATGTAACAACTGGGGTAATTTGGAAGACAATTTTTACAGTGACTGTACACGTAATGTTTACCCGTATGCGTCACTCCAATACTGTGACCGAAACTTCAAAATATCTTGTCCAACAAATAGCCAAATCTAATAATATATCTGATACTAAAAATACATCTCCCAATTTACATGGCATTAAATTCAACATATGCCCTCCGGTTAGAATTTTAGTGCGAAATAGAGCAATAGTCAGTGGCGTAGATAGCTTTTCGCTGGCGGAGGGGCAAGCCCAAAATTTTCCGACAGACCGAAAATTTTCCAACAGTGTAACAACAACAAAAACCCAAACAAACAGAAAGAATCTGTTGTTTACTGCTAATGTACTGAAAATTGGTCTTTTTAACCCAAAATTTACCCCAAATGGCATGTTTTTATCCCCAAAGCCAGCATTTTAATGTTATTAGGCATAAATTCGCCGAAAAATGGTCCCAAAAAATTTTCGACAAAACTTCTTGTGGGGGGGCCTCCGCCACCGCCCCCCCCCCCCCCTTTATCTACGCCACTGGCAATAGTGCGAAACTATAGATTGGAACCTGAACAATTTATCGAATTTGGAAGAGCCCCGAAAAAGTCGATGTTGTCCTGTTGTAGAGCATTGTTGAATTGTCTCCAAAATAATAATAATAACACTTTGGCCGGCAGCTGATTTGTCGCGGTTCTCGGATGAGAAGGCTATGGTTACCTCTGTACTCCCAACTGCCTCCCTATTCACACGTTTCTTCTCTCCTCCCAATACTAGGAGGAGAACTGGTTGATGACTTTCCTTGCCCCATTCTTCCCAATCTTTCCGATTAGCATATTAACTCTTTCCTTTGAGTCTCTCAATAACCACATGTCCTTCATTCTCCCATCCCATTTCCACATTATACTCCCAGTGATCTTATTCTTTTCGACTGATATTTTGGGCATTACAGAAAGAAAGTGTTCCAGGGTCTCCACCACGCCCAAATTACACATCTGGCACTCATTTTCACTGTTTTTCCCAATTTTTCCCCTCAGGTCCAGGGACAGCGACCTCAGCTTGAACAACTGTGACACCCCCCCCCCCTCCCAAATGTGCCATAAAAGTACTCTTCAAAATCGTGCTTCTCTTTATCACGCAGGCCACCCAAAGACCTCTTTGATTTGACCCCCTCTCACCAATTAAGGTAACCATTCTCCATGGCCCTTTCTCTGGCGATTTTTTTACACTGGTTTGCCCCTACGTCTAGGTCCTAGATCTCTAATGAGTAGTTCCCTCACTTGGAACCACCCTGTTTTGATATTTGACTTGAAAATTCTCTGGAACATTACTTTACACCATCGGCTGTCGGGGAGATTTACCAAATAATTAAGATAACCGACTTTCAATAAGCCTATCCTGTCCTTGATCCTCATCCACCCAAGCTTACACATGATTGCTTCTAGTGCTGCGGCATTATCCGACTCCGTTATCCATCGACCTGTATCGTTCTGCAGGGTTTCCAAGCTTTTTACAGCCGTCTGGTTTAGGGGCACCACTTCCGTTCCATATGTTGTACTTGGCAGACCCACCATTTCCCGATTGCTGTACAAAACACCCTCGGACAAAACACCCTCGGACAAAACACCCCAAGACAAAACACACCGGGACAAAACACCCTCGGGACGAAACACCCTAGGACAAAACACCCTTTGAGAAAAGTACTTCCGGACAAAACACACTCAGTGGTGTGTTTTACTTTTTTATTTTTTATTTTCAAGTTTATCATTTCAAAATTGTATTGCCCACAGATGCCCACTTGCTAACAGTGCTGTGTCATGTGTCTATGGATTTCTAAGTGGTAAATCGCAAGTCATCTATGAGGAATTTCTCCAAGCGGTTGTGATGAGGGAAGATGTGGTTGGGCTTAGAGTGGGGAGGTGTCGAGTATTTTCGACATCAGAGAGCAGAAGGTTAAATATCACTTGCCTGGAAACTCATTGACAAATAGCTGATATCATTGCCTGATACTGAGAATAAAAAGTAAATAAATTTTAGTCCATTTCCTTCTGTGAACTGGAACTATGTTTGGGTATGTACTCTGTACATACCCAAACACAGTTCCAGTTCATGAATGAAAATAGAATTTTTATGCATCGATAGATCTGCATGCTGACTCCTTGACAACAAAAATTACATGTGAGCATCACATCAACGATGTAAATTGCTCTCCTCAAAATTCCAGCCCACGGAGGGTGTTTTCCTCAACAGCCCAAAGTTGGAGGGTGTTTTGTCTGAGGGTGTTTTGTCAGAGGGTGTTTTGTCCTGAGGGTGTTTTGTCCATAGTGCACATTCATCAAGGGTGTTTTGTCCAGTGTGCATTTTTCGAGGGTGTTTTGTCAGAGGGTGTTTTGTCCTTAGGGTGTTTTGTCCGGACACCCATTTCCCAAATGGTTTTCCCCACAAAAACCTTATTGAAACTGTTTCTCCCTACAAGTTTCATTTGGTTAAGGATTCGCCTCCCCTTCAGAATGAATTTGTGTGGTTTCGGTAGGTGCCTCTTCCTGTGATGTTTATATTTACCCCCAGTTACTCGTAGTCATCTGTCTCCACTACACTAAGAAGTTTGCAGCTACCTTCCGGAACACAGAACTCCTCCACTCTTCACCTTCGAGTGGGGTCCACTTTCCGGCCCACAGGTATAACTTTGTTCTTGCTTTCATTTAGTTCGAGTCTCCATTTGCTCCCATATCTCCCAACAATGCCCAGCATTTTCGCTAGCCCCTCTTCGCTTTCTGACACTGGCACCATATCGTCTGCAAAAAATAGCCCCGGGATCTTCAAGCCCCCTACTGCTACTCCCTCGTCGCTACACAGGAGGTCATCTCCTAAACCTTTGATGTACAATGCAAAAAGAATTGGCGAAAGAATGCACCCCTGTCTTAAGCCTATCTCCATAGGCACACGTTTTGTTGTTATGTTACCCAGGCTAAATTCACTCCGTACATCTTTATATAATGCTTTCAGATTTCCAACAAACTTGCCTCCCAAGCCCAGAGCCTCAAACTTTCGCCACATATCCTCCCTCCATACTCTATCGTATGCCTTTTTAACATATATAAAGGCCATAAACATCTTTTTTTCTTTTTTGCTGTCGCCGATTCTTTCATTTGGGATAGCGTGAAAAGATGTTCAGTGACTCTCCTTCCCTTCCTGAAGCTATTCTGAATCCCTCCCAAAACCCTTCTCCTCAATCACCTCCTCTAACCTCCCATACAGGACTTCCCAGAAAACTTGTCCAATGTTGCCACTGACAGTGATCCCTCGATAATCAAATCATGGCGGGTAGCGAAAAGCGAACAACTGGTAATTACGCTCCGGCCGGCAAATACCTCCAAGGAGATTTCTTTTTCTCAGAAAACATTTGTGGTTACTAAAATGCGCCATATTAATCGCATGTTCACATGTAACAGCAATATTTCCACGATACTTTCCAACGTATAAAAACTGTTAAAAGGTAGAAGTTTTTCCTCGCAAGCGCACGCTCCATTCTATGAGAAATGGTTCCTTACACACACAAGGTTTAGTTAATACTTGATTACGTTCAAACTTTATTTTATCACTAAAAAATATTATCTTTCTGTTTAGCGGAAAAAGGAAAAACACCAGTTTTTTTCTGTGGTAAATATTTGAAATGCTTTGTGGATGATTATTTCATTGTTTGGATGTTGATGTTATTACCTCATTACTGATTAAAATTAAGCGACTCTGTTGTCTTAACACAGACGGCGTTTGCATGGATAACGTTCAAACGTGGGTACCCTACACCATTTTCCTCATCAAAATCAATAGCGGGTGTGCCTAACCCGGGCTTCAGTCACTTTTCTAACTCTCCTATTATTGTCCTTTGTGGAATGTTATTCCAGTCCTGAAGAAGGGCCTCCGTGGGCTGAGCGACGTTGTTTGGGACGTTGATGCGCTTCCTGAGCCCCCACCCCCCCTGTCCAGCTCGTCCCACAAATGCTCGATCGGGGATAAATCCAGATCGAGAACTGGGACATTGTTTTGACTGAGGAAGTCGCGACAAACCCTAGCAACGTGCGGCCTCACATTATCGTAGAGCAACGTACGATTACACGCACTGATAAGTGAAAGGACGTGAGACATGAGGACATGCTCCCGATATCCTACGGCTGCAAGATTGCCAATTGATGACCACGAGAGATGTTTTCACACCATGAGAAATCCTCCCCCTCCCCCCCCCCTCCCAAAAAAAAACAAACATAACAAACCCTTCCCCGAATCTGTCGTTTTCCTTAAAGCACGAATCAGAATATCACTGTCCTCGACGTCGATAGCTCCATCTGACCTGCAAAACGTGAACCGTGACTCATCAGTGAATAACGCACGTCTACAGTTTGCCAAGTAACACTGATTTGGTGCATGTTCCCGCAACCATTGCAATCGATGTTGGCGTCGCCTGGGTGTAAGTTGAGGACCAACGTAGGGACGTCGTGGCCTTAAACTGAACTCCCGCAACCGATCCCTAACTGTTCTTGGACACACTCGGCGACCATGAGTACCTACAATCTGCCTCGCCGTCTGCAATCGATTACGGATGTGTGAGAGACGTTTGCCTATATATGGCCGTGGCGACGTAACGCGCGGACGTCAGCTCCTGAGACGGTCAGCGAATCTTCATGTGGCTATGAAACGCCCAACTAAAAGAGCTATCGTTGACTCACGAACCCCAAATTGTTATTCGCGGCATTTTGCTTTTCAATCGGGTTGAAATGAAATGAAGTGCAATCTACGTGTACTGTTCAAAACTTCGATTTGGTATTGTTTTCAAGCCCAAAGCACGTGGGTGTGCCCTGATGAAAAATCTGTTGAAAGCATGCAGCGTCGCACGTGGTCATGGTTGACTGAATTTTAATCGAAGTCTCTTCAGACAGTACACTGAAATAGCTAGCTGTCCGTCATATTTTACTTCAATTGGTCTATGGATAAAAATATATCATCAAAACCGAACTTGCCTGTATATTTTAAACAGTCAACAGGCAGCCAAGCAATGATTATTAAGCACATTAATATGAATTAAGCAAATAAAATATCAGTTCAGTACCCGTGGAGTATGAGCAGAGATTGTCATCCACAGTCAACATGGGAGGGGGGGGTGCTTTTCCTCATGCATCGCATTTTCATGTGGCTGGTCTCATATAGACATCTGAATTCCGTGGCTTTATTGACATGTTTAATCCGTGCTAGGGTAAGGCTTAACCGATAAAAAAAACTGATCTTCTACGCCATGGTGACAAAATATTGAAGTTTCAAGTAGCAATTTTTTCCTCCAATGCAGCTAGAAATTTAATTAATTCAGTCTGGTTTGACAGTGCTGAATTGGTTAGAATTCCCATCACTTACGAATGGGCGCGATGGCACCGTAGACAAATGCGTACTGCTCGTCGATGGTGCACTTTACTTCCACCGCTGCTATCTCAGTCTGTGTCTGGTGAGAGATTTCCCATTTATGAAAGTATAAGATGCTAAAATAAAAATAAAAAGCCTCGATAAAGTAACAAAATACAAATAATTCCTGCATTTGGCATGGTAGTGGGAAGCACAAAAACTGTTGTGGCTCAACGCATTTGAGATGGCACTTTTGGAAAATTAACTGTGCATAGTATACACTGCTGGGTATCTTCGCGAACCATGGCCCCTGCAGGGCATTTCCACTGCCACTGAACTATATATAGAATTCGAATTATGATTCAGGCAGAAATTCAGTCGCTTATTTCACCCAGAGTTTAAAAATTAATTGAGAAAAGTATTTTTTTATCAGCCTTGCTCCTTCTGATCCTTCCCCGTAGAAAAACCAAAGGGCCACTTCCCTCTCCTATCTGAGGTTAAAGGCCAGAAACTCCACCGCCCCTCCCATCTTCAGCAAGCCAGGCAGTGGGATATATTCTACAAAATTAATGACAGATGTTTTCTGATGTTTCTGGAATGTTCGACGTCAAAGGAAAGACACAGTGTCGACACAGTTAGGTCAGTACCTCGAGTAACATCTTGATGCAGCATGTTATATATAGTGCAATTTATTCATATCCTGTTATTAGGGACTCCCAAACAGATATTATTATGTTACAATGATGGCGCAGAAGGGTGTCAATTTACTGACCAGGATTATTTTGCAAAGAAATACGATATGTTTATATTTTAGGCGGGGACTTTGTTACAGTCTGTATACCTGTGCGGGGTTTCAAAGCCAATGTGGTTTACCCAAACCATACTGCACTTAAACATCGAGGGAGCCCAGTGGCTCAGTGGTTACGGCATGGGACTTTAAACAGAGAGGTCTACGATTCAATCCTCGCCAGGGATAACTGCGTTGTGTCCTTGTGCAAGGAACACAATCCCGATTGTCATTGTGGGGGAGGGGGCGGTGGTGCTGTGTACTAGGGCGATAGTGCACTTGCCTTCAACCATTGCTGCTTGTGTGGAGTCAGCATGTTGGAGAGTATGACAGTTGCCCGCCGCTGCTCGGTGGTTCTCTCTGGGTACTCGGCTTCCTCCACCCGTAAAACTGTTCCGCATGAGGTGACATTGGCTGTCAGAAGTGTCGTTGACTCTTAGTCAGCTGAGTATTTTCAAGATATTTTCATTAAATCTAGTCATGGCTGCTGAAGCAGCCATGACTAGGTTTTATGAAAAATTCTTCTGTATTTAATTCATACAATCATTGATGAAAAATCCACTCAATTTACATTTCCAATTTTCATTAAATGTACCCAAATTACACATATTTCTGTGACAAGAGAAATTCTGTCCTGGGCAGGATTATCTGTCAGCAGCATACAAAGAGTTGAACTACTGATAAATAAATAAATAAATAAATAAATAAATAAATAAATAAATAAATAAATAAATAAATAATTATTTAATTAATTAATTAATACCTCGGACTAAAGCGTTATATATTGAGGGATTATATTACAACTGCTATACATATGTATACTATTCAAAAAAGTAGGGCATATTTGATAAAGGTAAGATATATGAAGAAATGTATTTATATTTTCATCAAAAACACTGTTGAGGCATTGCACTGTGACATCTGGTGAATGATTTCAGCGATGGTTGGGTGTTTGACAAGCACACATTCCATGCACTGATCTGTAGAAGACATGGACGGTCAGTCAGAGAATTTACCACATTCAGTCCAAGACCTCAATACCTTGTAAATCCTCCTCGGTTCGCGAGACAAGCGCGGATCCGACGTGGCATACTCCTCACTAAACGTCCAATATCAGTTTGACTGATGTAATTCCATTCTTCCTGCAGTGCAGCGGCGAGTTCCTGGACATTGGTAGGGGGCTGTTGGCGTTGTCGTAGGCGCCCGCCAAGCATATCCCATACGTGCTCGATTGATGGAAGGTCAGGACTTAGTGCTGGCCAGGGCGGTGTAGTGATGTTCTGCTCCTGGGGGAACTCTGTAGCGACACGGGCTCTGTGTGCTCTTGCATTGTCATCTTGGAAAATGAATCCACGGCTGTGACGTCGCGCAAAAGGCACCACATGAGCTGCTAACGGTAGTAATGTCCTGTGACACGCCCTTGGATGACATGTAATGCTGTTCTGCTTGTCATGGTTATGCCTCCCCACACCATAACCGATTCGCCACCAAAACGTAGCTCTGCTGCTTAACAGTTACGTCGTGGTATCGCTCGTTCGCCGCCACACTCTGTTTCGCTTGTCGTGGAAGTCGAGAGTGAACTCGATTCATCGGAAAACATTATATTGCTCCTCTGACCATTGTCTCAGCGCCGTCGTTCTCCACGCCAATTACGCCCTGCTGCGATGTGACATTCAGTTATTATTCGAGGTCGTCGAGCTTTCAAATTCCAGCTCTGTAGGCGATTTTGGATAGTCTGACCACTGACTCGCACATCTGTCGGTCGGTGCAGCTGCTGTCCAATTCCTGAGGCACTTTGATGGCGGTTACGTAATGCTGTGGTTCGGATTAAACGATCCTGGTTAGCAGCTGTCGCCCTTGAACGACCTGACCGACGTCTGTCATCGCCGTTGCCTTCTGACGGTAGCGTGACCACAACCTGCTAATCACCGATTGAGTAACGTTGAGAATTTGAGCTACTGCAGTCTGTCCGTTGCCAGCTTCCAACATGCCAACGGCACGTAAACGTTCGTCACGTGTCAGTCTTCGCATATCTCAAAAGTTACTTTTCGACCAGAAACTACTGATGAACAAGTGAATACTAAGAAAAGAACGATGTGACCCCCGAAAAAGCACGCCCAGTACAAATGAAAATTTCAAAACGTACCCCACAGACATTAACGCGGCTCTCGTGCAAAAAACCTGCTCGAAGTTTTCGTGGGCCGGTGACATTCATGATCCACACTAAACTTGGTAACATGTTGTCCAATCACACGTATCCAATATCAGTTTGGATATCCCTTACTTTTTTTAATAGTATATATATATAACATGTTTATAATCGATTAAAAATTTATCTTCAAGCCAAAAACATACTTTCTGGTGTCGCATTGCATTTTTAAACGTTTTCTATCTGTAGATTATATTTCAAGTGGTATTTGGAAATTTATATATAAATTCGATAAGGACAACCCATTATATCAATATATTTGGACATAGAAGGTACATGTGGACATTTAAGGTCCGTTTGTTTGTTTATTGGGGTTCAACAACACTTCCAACAACCTGGGACATACAATACAGCCACCTTGGACTGGTAACTTTCCATGCGTGGGCAATATTTTCACGGACGCAATAATATTAGATTCCAAACACAAATTATAGGAATAATCATCAAACATTTAATTAATGAAGCACCGGGTATAACCCGGTGCTTCATAAATTAAACTTTTGCTGATAATGATTTTTATTACGAATTAAATGCTGGCGTGAACATCACCGCCCACGCGTGGATTACCACCAGTCCACGGCGACTACTGTATCATGTCAGAAACTTTTACGGGCAGAGTACTCGGAGAGAACCACTGAGCAACGGACTCTCCAATACACTTTGGAAGGTATTGTAATGCCACCAAGTTTGATCACAGTTTTCTGAGCCCCTGCTGTATCAAAGTTTTCTACTGGACATTTTTAGATTTATTTGCTGAAAATTGTTGTACATTTTCCTCACAAGTTGTTCAATGTTTTGATATGACTTTCAAGAAAAAAATTTCATTTTTTTTAAGAAAAAACTCTGAAAATACGATTATTTCTCCAGGCTGGATTCTTTCCTCAACCGCAAAGTTAGTTTGGATTACACCACCTATTGTTCCTGGACTGTGAAACCTATTTGCCACTCCTAATAAGAGACTGTTACCTTCCTCCTGATGCCATTAGATTACTGCGTTTAATTGCTGACATTCAAAATATGTTTGTTTAATTTATTTATTTATTTATTTATTTATTTATTTATTTATTTATTTATTTATTTATTTATTTATTTATTTATTTATTATTAAGGTTAAACGACACTTTAACAGCCACGGTCATATCGTGTCGGTGACAGTTTTACGGATGGAGGAAGAAGCCGGGGTACCCGGAGAGAACTACCGAGCAACGACGAGCATGTGCCAGCTTCCCAACATCGTAACTCAGCAATGCAGCACTGGCAGGCTTAGATTGGTTGAGGACATGCGCACAATTGGCGTGCAGTACGCCTTAGTACACGGCGTCATCGTGTTTCATGTGGACAGTTGGGGTTAAGTGCCTTACTCAAGGATACAACGTGGGAGTCCGAATCGATCGCTCAGACAGTCACCCATCCTAACCGGCTCGTCATTGCTTAACTTCGGTGATCTGGCGAGAATCGGTTACCGCAACGCCTCCGCGCCCCATGTTTGTTTAATTAGACCTCAGATGAACTCCATTCCATCAACAACACAATGGATCATGTCAAGCATAGGCCTAAAGCATACAATTGTAAAGTCTTGAGAAAACAAGGAATACTAAAACCTGAATTTTGATTTACCAAAGTCAGCTCAGACAAAGTATACCCACTAAAAGGATTAAAAATTCAACAGAAATAATCAATAAGACCAAAAGCCTACTAACTCTAGTGTAAATACCAACAACATTCATGTAATCAGCACAGATACTATTCATTGCAAATTACCTCTAGTGTTCAATTCTCAACTGTGAATGCCAGATCTGTGAGGAACAAGGTGCCCTATTTTGTAGAAAATATCGTCAATGGCAAAACTGATTTCTGTTTGGTCACTGAGACTGGCTAAATGATCAGGACAGTGTAATTGTTACTGGATTTTCTATGAAAGATATATTTTCAAAAGTGACCCAAGGATCAACTCTGGGTCTGGAGGTGGAATTGGTCTCATGTGCCGAAAAATATCCATATTAAAACCTCAACTCAAGGAGATAAATCATCTTTTGAATATGCTGAATGAAGTGTATGCTGGGCTAACACCAATGTCCTAACTGCCGGTGTATATCGACCACCTTACTCCAAAAATCATCCTATCTCGACCAGTATTTTCTTTGAAGAATTTTCAGTGTACCTTGAATCCATTGTTATATGTTCTGAAAAACTTCTTATTATTAGTGATTTTAATATACACGTTGATGACAACAATGACAGTGATGTTAACAAGTTTACGAACCTTTTTGAAACATTTGGTTTGCAACATATCACAGGTCCTACCCATACTTCTGGGCACATACTAGATCTTATCATCACAAGATGCACTAATGACATTCAGCTTACTGAGACTATTCAACCATTCATTTGTCGAGTGCACACTAGGTGTTCAAAAACCATCACTGACACGTAAAGAAGTAACATTTCGAAAACTCAGTCAAATGACATTAACAAGATTAAATGTAACATCGAAAAATAAGATTTATGCAATTCTCAGTGTGCTAACCTGGATGATCTATCGGAATCATTCACCAACACATTGCCCTGTCTACTTAATGAGCATGCTTCTCTGAAAACAAAAGCATTTATTATTCGGCCAAGTATAACATGGTCTACCAACGAACTAAGAACTCTGAAAGCTAATCGTCGGAAGCAAGAGCGGAAAAGATTTAAATCCTACAAAGAGGAAGCAGCATATCAGACTGTCCATTTCTCCTACAAACTAAACGGTGCCAGAAAATCTTACTACACAACATGTGTTCAAGCTTGTAATCGTGACAGCAAAAAAACTATTTAAAGGTGTTCAAGATATGTGTACAGGAAAGCAAAGTGTGTCATTACCACCACACGATGATCCATCAAAGCTAGCTGATGAATTTGGCGAGCTCTTCATTAAAACATAAAATTAATTCAAGGAAAAATGCTCTACATAAAGGTAGACAAAACTGTCATCAAACAGAGATCTTCGGAAAAAGAACTTTCAACTTTTTTGATCTTTAGAAATCCTCGAGGTAACCAAATTAATATAAAAATCCTCAAATGCCTCATGTCAACTCGACCTAATGCCAACATCTGTTATCAAATCATGAGTAGACACTTTGGCTCCTGTAATCACACAAATGATGAGCAGGTATCAGATAGAAGAATATGTGCCTGATATGAGAAAAATCGCGATTGTGAACCCTCTTCTGAAGAGACAAGATGCAGAACTTGTGTTTAAAGCTTCCGGCCAGTGAGTAACTTACATTCGTTTCTAAACTGTGTGAAAAAGCTGCCATTGACCAGCTAATATTACATAATAGTGATATGCATGCTCCATCACCGGCCAGCACATCTGGATTCAGAAAACTTCACTCCCTGATACGGCATAACTCAAGGTTTAGAATGACATCCTGCTTAATATGGAGTCTGGAATGGCAACCTTGCTTGTTCTTTTAGACCTTAGAGCTGCGTTTGATACTGTCTGTCATTACAATTTGCTAGAGACAATGAACTCCGATTTTGGTCTTGATGGTGTAGCCGCTAGCTGGCTATCATCATACCCCAAGAACAGACAGCAGCGTGTATCAATAAACGGTAACCTGTCAGAAGACTTCCATCTGGAATGTGGAGTCACACAGGGCAGTTGCCTTGGCCCTGTTCTGTTTCTGTTCTATATTCAAAAATGTTCGCCATCAGTGAATCGCACATGCCTGACGTTCATGGTTATGCTGATGACACACAGGTCTACTTTTCTTTTCGACCATCAGCCAAGGATCAAACTAAAGCACTAGAAATTATTGAATCAAGTAGTTCGGATATTCGTACTTGGATGATTTCAAACCAATTAATGATAAATAATGATAAACCTGAATTCCTAATAATTGTTATCAACGCAGTAAAATTTACATCAACTCAGTGAAGGTAGAAGATTCCATCATCAGGGCAAGTGACAGTGTACGTAATCCTGGTGCCTTCTTCGACTCAAAACATGTCTATGGACAAACATGTTACAAATATGTGCAACAAGGCTTTCAGAGGCCTATACACAATTAAACAGATAAGATAGTTCCTTATAAAAGACTCCACAAAAACTCTAGTTCATGCTTTTGTAACTTCACATTTGGATTATTGTAATGCCTTACTGTTCAACCTTCCACAATACCAGTACTCTCGCCTGCAGAAAGTATTAAATGCATCAGCCCGAATGGTATGTAGAATATCACGATCTCAACACATCACTCGTGTTTTGATGGATCTGCACTGGCTTCCAGAAAAGTACAGAATAATTTTCAAAGCTTTATTATCAGTTTTCAAGTACCAAATAACATGTCACCAGTCTACTTAGAAGAAATCATCAATACCAAGAATGTGTGTCAATACAATCTGTGGTTTGATGGTAAAATGCTACTACGTGTGCCAAAACATAGGTGAAAGACATTTGGAGATAGGTCATTCTCCTTTGCTGGTCCTCACTTGTGGAATAATTTACCTGATCATCTAAAAAGACTGTCAAATATCAACACTTTCAAGAAAGATCTCAAAGCATATCTGTTTCAAAAAGCCTATAAGTGATGTTCTGGCCTGTACAATACTGTATATATTCTGTTTGTATATTTGCATGAGCTCAGTAACATGGACATCGCCTTAGGATATGGTTCTTCATCCATTGAACTTTAATTTTGGCGCTTTATAAATCGGTATATTATTATTATTACACTATCCTGGCACAAAATGAGTTAGCAATGGTTAAAGGAAAGCTTACCGTAGGCGTGCAACACGTTAACAACAGGTGTACAGCACGTCGACAATACACTTTAACGGATGTCTCTAACTCTACTTTTGCCCTAAGCGTAAACTTTGAACTCCCTCAGCCAGCTCGATCTTAACCGGGAGCAACCCGACTGAGGCTTGTGATCTTAGGCAAGCACAACCCCTCCCTGTGGTAACCCTGGGGAGTGAAACAGTGCTTGTTTACTGTGGTAAACAAGCTCAATTTTACTGGTAAAATAGGAACCAGTCACCAATGCTTCGAGTGGAAGGCCACTTACATGGACATCATGGGTATAAATGATTGACTGGACATGATTTTATCTCCATGTTGTGGTCATGATTAGCCATTGTGCCGAAATATGTGACTTTTAATACCAATAACTAACTAACTTGGGCAAGGCACTTAATTCCTGTTTCCGACATGGGGGTATGTCTTCAACCAATGCTAACCCTGCACAAGTACTTTGGGGACCTTACAGTTGCTCCTCTCAGGGTATTCCGGCTTCCTGTGCTCGTGAAACTGTCCGACATGATATGACTATGGCTGCCAAAAGTGTCATTAAACTCTGGTTAAAAAAAAGACTGAGTTAAGTATGAGGAACATGCTTTAAAAATCTTAAGATCTACCGTTCAGAATCTTTTAACATTCGATACACAGCTTCCTTATTGGGGTCAAATTCAAATTTGTTAAATTAAGATCCTGAGTTTATATTTGAGTTCTTCATGGGAAACTGAATTTTTAACTTGGTGCAACTTTAGCAAAATTCTTAAAAAATTGTTCTTCAGATCCACCAATCTTCCTGTGGGAACCCCGGGAAGAGAAGCAGTGCTTGTTTACTTAGATAAACAAGCTGTTTCACTGGTAAAATGGAAGCAGTCACCGGTGCCTCAGATGGAAGTCCTCTAAAATGGGCAACATGGAGAAAAACATTTGTCGAAACTTGACTTTATCTCAATGTTGCGGTCACGAATAGTCATTGTGCATAAACATGTGACCTTAAACACCAGTAAATTAATAAATAAATTCACCAGTCCATGTCTCATATTTGGTGTACAATATCCTGGGTGTGGGGGGGGGGGGGGTCAGATTTAAGTTAGAGGCCAAAGTTCCGCATAGTACAATATGAGTAATTTTTATACCAGAAAGAATGACTAACCCTTTGCAGTGTACAAAGTTATTCACACTTTCTGGTTATAAAAATGGGTAACTGCTATATCGCACAATCCATGAAAATGTACACCCACTAGGGCTATGCAATGCCCAGGTCTACATGCATAATAGAGATGATCTTATTTATAACCAGAAAGAAAAAAATCAGTTGGTAAGCTAATAAACACTGATTAATCCTTTACCTAACCTGAAAAGCAGACGGCACTTGCAAAAATAATTCTTGAATAACTAATTTTTTTCATTTTTTGTCTCAAAAACATAGGTTATGACCCCTCGTTGGAACGAGCTCGACGAGCTCGTTCCAACGAGGGGTCATAACCTATGTTTTTGAGACAAAGAATGAAAAAAATAATGAAACTTAATTGGCGATTTTTGAGAATAGCGCTGGCCGGTTTTGGCCGTTACGTTATGTAAAGGGTTAACCAAAGGCATTGCAAGGATAGTTGATAGGCTGCATATAACACACTATATGAAAATATTCTCTGACCAAGGCTGTAAAAATGTACAGAGTTAGTTGGTTATGTGTTACGGAGGGTGTAGGATTCAAGATAAAAATGGAAATACAGTGGAACCCTGTTAATTCAAGAGCCACTCTGCCAATGAATTTTTTTCAATTAACAGGAGTGTTCAACTAACAAGGATTGTGTCACTTTCCTGTATTCTTGAGATAAACTTAGCATTTATTCTATTATATCTCGTTTGACGAAGCTCGATGGGCTCTGTCAAACAAGATATAATAGATTAAATGTGGTCCAAAAAAGGGTCCATAAACAAGAGAGAGTCAGGGTGATTTCTCGACAGGTTACAAGATTTTTTATTCAATTAACAGGCGTTTACTCTATAACCTATATTCAATTGACAGGTCAAATTTGTACTGGAGGTATGACAAATGGTTTTGTGTTGAGAAATTATATTCAATTAACAGGGTTATTCAGTTAAGAGATATCCAATTAACTGGGCTCCACTGTACTGATATTGGATTGTGGAAAAAAACCGAAAACATACTCTTTTTTTCAATTAATAGCTTGTTTCATATTTAATGCATGCCTTGCTTGTACCAGTGTTTCTAACTATTTGATAATCAAAACCGAGAAAACGCAAGATTAACACATAATCATAACATGACTACAGTTTTGGCAAAAATCACCGAGCAATGTGGGTTTTTTTCTTGCTTTTCGTTTTAAATAGCAATTGAAACCTCCATATTCAAGGGGCAAATCCAAAAACTTCGGACATGATTTGACCAAGGATGCTGTCCGAGTCATTTCCTTCGTCCATTTTGTTTACTGTTGGTTTCTGTGCTGGTACGTGCTTGCTATGTATTCCAATGGCCTACCATAGGACGGGGTATGTTCAAAGGGTGTGTTCAACTGAATAGGCGTAAATATCAAATTACCCAAACAGACCACACAATCACTCCAAATCACCCAAAACTACCAAAACGGACTCAGATTCCCCAAGAATCCTTCTTATAAAAGTAAGTACTTTTACTAGTTCTGATTTTCCAAAATCCTCTGTTACTTCCTAAAATTATCAGAATCAAACTGACAACGACACAAAATTATCAAATGAGGCACCAAAATCACTTTATTTGGTTCAGATTTCCCACAGAATATTACTTATAAGAGTAGCAACAGTGCTATAGGACGCGTTCTATTAAATTGGAGTACTTCTGCTGGTTCAGTTTCCCGAATAAATCAGTGGTTACTTCCTATTACTGATTCTGTTCTCGTATCCTAACAGTCTATCTAGTCTGTGGAGCCACTCTCTACCTTCCAACGACCAGGCTGCTTCATTTCCTGTAATGTGTATCCATCTATACAGAATTATTGCCCTTGTGTATAACGAAGCCCTTATGATTCCTAAGCCCAAGAGTCACTAGAAGAGAAAGAGGTATTGCTCGAACGACTTGAATTTTATCGAGCAAATAAATCATCGAGTAACTGCTCGGAAGAGTGAATCCTCTTACGACTCTTATGGTAAACTATGTATTAGAGGATACCGATGACACGGTGATGGAGTACCGGGGGATACATTTTAGATGATACCTATCGGAGGATATCTATTTGAAGATAGTTATGGCTTCTAGCGTCTGTTCATTTCATTGCATATAGACAACCCCATGAACTTTATAGCTCCAAGACCACTACTGTTAATTTGCCAATAGCCACCACATCTGTCCTATATTAGTCTCCACTCTTTTCTACCACTACTACTGGTCTGTACCGCTACTATTGGCTACCACCAGGTGTCCTGTTCTAGAGTCCTACACACTTACTTCTGACTACAGGGGTTATATTTATTTATTTATTGGTGTTTAAGGTCACATACTTATGCACAATGGCTAGTAATGACCGTGACAGTTTTACGGGTGGAGGAAGCCGGAGTACCCGGAGAGAACCATCTGTCAGCTCCTCGAAAAATTCTAACTTTGTTCAAGCTCCGCTCAAGCAGGGTTACAGCGGTTGAAGACATGTGCACCATTGGCGTGTAGTACGCCTTAGTACACGGCGTCATCGTGCCTCCATGTAGGCAACCGGGATAAAGTGCCTTGCCCAAGGACACCTCGCGGGTCGTCCCGGACAGGGATCGAACTCGGGACCCCTAGAACTACTACAGTTTTCAGTACCTATATCATTATACGATAATCGCTATGATACTTGACTTCCACTATTACTAGCAATCGAATATAGTATATTTGCTCTAACGACTGGAATCTTATCGAACAAATAAGCTGTTTAGTAGTGACTTGAACAGGTATTGGTCGAACGACTCGAATCTAATCGGGCAAACGAGCCATCGAGTAGTTGCTAGAACAAGTGATTCCTCTTTTGACTCTACGTCTCATCTTGGTAGCAAAGGATTCCATAACCACAGACGTTTTTCCAAAAAGGGATTCTCCAAGTGGGAGGGTACGTTTAGAGGATAGTTGTCGTAGAAACCTGCGTCTTCAGCATCCGGGTACTTTACGCTACATCCGAGTACTTCAGTGGGAAAGGTATAAAAAAGGTGCGAGCTTGGCTTCCAACTCATATGGGTCCTGCATGTCCTCGAGTAAAGACATGGGGAAATCTCGGCTTTCAAGATATTCGTCCAAGATGTTTATCCGGCCTTCAATGCTCGTAGGCTTGTAGGCCAAATAGAGTCCACAGAGATACCAAAACAGTTCGAAAGTACGAAGAGAAGTACCACTCAGAGAGAGATACTGAAGATCTGCTCCCGTTGGTAGAGATAAATATAGAAGCATTGGAATGTTTGTGTGATAAGGACAAATAAGAGACAAATGCTGTTTTACAAGCAGCCTGTGAAAATTTCATTATTTCTTTATGTAGAGGTGCAGCCAGCATCCTTGAAGACAGGATGCCACTGAATGCAACGGAATACAGTGACCTGCGAAAACACAATAGTATATTAAATCTGTTGAAATATGACGGAATTTCTACCGATATAAGAAGAGATCTGTTAAGGACATGTGATTTTCTCTCATCACTCATCACATTGGTTCCAGTAGGAGATCTACAAAAAGTATAAATGAATGTACATGACACCCGACACTCATTTGTCTTCTGACTGGCAAAGAGTAAATACATGAAAGTCCATTGCTGCGAATACTGTGGGAAAACCTTTTCTCGAAAGTTCAATATGAAAAAGCACGAAGATGATTACTGTCCCTGGGACAATCGGAAAAAACTAATAACACTGGAAATGGAACGCTAAACAGAAACAGAAAACTAGTGCGATCTATCTTTCTCACGCTGAACGATGTGAAGACTAGACCGCGATCAAGACAGCTAATGATGTGTTGATAAAATGTATATGTGATTATGCCAGGAACGTATTGGGTTATAATGTGCCAATGACCAAATCCGATACGTGTAGATCCCTGCTGATTCCTTAAAACCACTAGATTAGGAGGAGAGCCTAACCCAATAATAAAGTATCTTAACGAAAAACCACGGACTATACAGAAAGGATGATTTTTTTGGGAAGTTTTTAAACCCCATCGTCAATGTATTGTCAGATATCATCGGCCTATAAAAGGACTTGCTTGTAAGAAATTTGTCATTTGTGATTTGACATTAGAAGAAAGCAGACGTTATGCAACCCTCCCGTTCTTGTTCACAAACGGAAGATTCGGCATTCGATGTGTCGTCGGAACTATCTCAAGAAGAATCTGATGAAGAAGAACCAGTGGATGATTCAATGTGAAGTATCGTTAGAAGTGCCTACAATGATTACCAAGAAGAATGTGAAAACCCCATGAACTTATGGTATGTAGCCGTGTGATATGGGCCGATTGTGAACCAAACCGGAGCTGAAAAATGAAGAAGAAGAAGAAGAACGAAGTTACCACTCAAACTACAAACAAGAATGAAAGAGACAAAAGAGCCCACGGAGATGAAGAATAAAGAAGTTAAGAACAATGAAGTATTCACTGACGACAGAACCCACCTGTTGCTGGCACCGAGAAGACTGACAATTCAAGGATGGGCCAACCGGAAGCTCAAACTTAAGAACAATGTGCAGAAAACTGAAGATCGACTAACCTGCATACTACATCAAGCAAAGTGATGGATGTACCTACCCCCAGAGCCTCAGAAATCAAAGCAACGAACAAAGTCAATCTGCCAGTGTTCACCAAGCGAACATACAGATTGAAGAACCCAGCCATATTTAAGCAATGGGAAGGAGGTCCGATAGCGAACAGGAAGAAGTCTGCAATCAAATGGTTATCAATCTTTCCAGGAGGACTGAATCTGGTGCTTGTTTATGAAGATACCTATAAACTTAATATACACTAAAAATGCCGTACTAATACTATGAAGTTAATAAACTCTATACTGTGATTGTGACAAAATAAATATGAATTGAATGTGATATCTTTTATGTTGCCTTTCTCAACTTCCGAGCCGAAGTGCCCGGGTGGAAGAATCATAGGGTTCTATGGCAAGTATCTCCCAAAAGGTATCCTCCAAAGTAGCCTTCTTATGGAATCCCTCCATGAAAAGTTGAGTCATATGAGGAGTCACTTGTTCGAGCAATTACTCGATAGCTTATTTGCCCGATTAGATTCGATGCGTTCGGGCAATGTCCGTTCAAGTCACTACTGGACAGCTTATTTGCTCGATAAGATTCGAGTCGTTAGAGCAAGCAGACTACATTCGACAGCTAGTATTAGCGAATGTCAAGTATGATGATGATTAGCGTATTGTGATATGGGCACTGAGGGCCATAGTAGTCAGTAGTATGCGTGGGAGACTCTTTTGGGAATCATATAGGACTTCGTTATACACAGAGGAGACAATTCGGTATAGGTAAGTACAGATTACGTGAAATGAAGCAATCTGACTGGTGTTTACAGGACATGGACGAGGCAAACGTTTGAATCAGATATAGCCAGGCTAGATGGACCGATAAGACAGTCAGAATGGTGTCTGTAATCGGTCGAAATCGAGGATTATGAATGAATCGGAACCAGCGAAAGTACTTCAAATCAATCGAACGCGTCTTATAGCACTACGTGCTCCGCTTATAAGGGGGGATTCGGGGGGATTCTAATCAAATTCAAGTAAGTTTTTTGGTGATTTAAGTGATTGTAGGTTCTTTTGGGTAATTAGATTTACTCTTGTCCAATTGAACGCACCCCGAATATACCCCCTTCCTGTTATATGCCATTGGGTCACATAGAAAGAAGGAGCCACCATAGAAACCAAGATGGCGGCCTCCAGTAAACAAAATGGACGACGGACACACGTGTCTCTCTAACAACACGTGCTGCGCATGCGCACTGAAACCACGTACCACTATGCGGATGACCTCACAAGATGGCTGTTCACGCGGGCTGCCATGACAACCAAACATGACGTAACTGGATCAGTTGACCATGGCGTCACATATAAGATCCATCATGGCATCAATCCAATCTGGAACGATCTCCACTACTGACAGTAGTGTGCAGAGGGCTAAATGTATGCTACCCAATTTAGAGGGCTCTTGACACAGGTCGAGCTAGGCCTCGTTCGGTTTATTCCATTACATTAGTAACGGAAAACTCGTTTCCTATTGTAAGCATACCGTGCTCCACCAATGGGTTTCCAAACAATACGTTGTAATCTGAATATGAGCTGCAACTGTAACATCTATCGTTGGATCTTCTATTCATGAACTTCACACTATTCCAATTTGGTCCTTGTGGTGTTCTCAAAGCCTACAAAGTGTCTCCTCCAGAACTCTTCTTCTTCAAGGTGGCCTGGCCATAGAAGAAGAGTTGCAAGGAGATTCCGCTTCCGAAACTACTTTGATTCTCTTTTGGAATATTCCGCTTTTTATTAAATTTACCCAAAGAGACGAGTCGCCACTGAGTACAATATTCGAATGGAGACTAACAATATTTACGATACGAACTTGAAACCTAACTCAGTATACTTCTTTAACCCTTTACCAAACGAATTCTGTCTCTTAACTTACAAAAAAAATCAGCTGGAAAAAATACTTTTAAGCATTGAAACCATGTCATGCGACCCCCTACTGGAGCGTGGTGGTCGAGATCGTTCCAGTGATCGATGACGTGATGTGTTTTTTTAATAACAAATTTGATAAAACTAAAAAAAAATACTCCTGGCTCTGAGTTGGATGGTTCTGAATGACTGCTTTCTCGACTCTCTCATATTCACTTGAATTGGTCAGAGAACCAGATTGATCAGAATTGAAGAACTTCAAACTAATTGGAACCCCCACAAGTGTAATACCTTGTTTCATACTGCTTTATGGTTGACCTTTGTTACGAGAACTCTTCTATGGTAACAAACACACTACAGAAACTTTCTACGGCCAATTTACACGGCATGTTTTAACAGATATCAAAAATCAGGTGTGCTTTCAGTAGATCTGCTTTTTAAAAAGCAGATCTACAGAAAGCACATCTGCTTGCTGTATGTGACTCCCAAATTGTGTGCTGATTGGTGGCAGCTGCGTCTGCTGTCCTAATTGCTTTGCTTTACATGAGATTCCATAATTTGGCCGGTATGTTTCAGCAGATGCGCTGAGACAGGTGTGAAAAAAACATACCGTGAAAATTGGCTTCCAACAATAACTTTATGTGAATGGAAGCATTTCATACGACTTCCCATTTTGTGTAGCAGATGGATGTTAATGCTCCAGCTGACACCACCATGGTCGAAAATCAGTGTTTGCGTGAAACAACATTCAAGTATTGAAGGATTATGTTATTGATATATTGACAAACCTTAGGACCACATTTTTCATTTCTTTGATGACAAAACAGCTATTATCGCTTGGCACATGTGTATCATTCATCTCAATTTCTCCCTCAGTAGATAAACTTCAACTTTGTATACACGTACTTAACACTTCGTAACTGCGCAAACCGCAAGCGGATTTAAGACTTTTGCCCCAAATACACACACTGATAAAATTGATCGAATTTGTGTGGTAGTAGTACCGGTCACCCATTACCACAATTTCTGCTATACATATTTGATAATGAATATTATTACTTAAGGCCTAAAAAACGTTAAAAATTTGTTTTTCAGGCCCTGTGGCATGCTCTTTTTTATAACCAATGCAATCCCCGTGGGAACCCCGGCAAGTGAAGCAGTGCTTGTTTACCGTGGTAAACAAGCTCTTTTTCTGGTAAAACAGGACCCAGCCACTAATGCTTGGGGTGGAACTCCTCTAAAATGGGCAACATGGGTATAAACGATTGGCTAAACTTGGCTTTATCTCTATGTTGTGGTCATGATTAGCCATTGTGCAAGTGTATATGACCTTTAACACCAATAAATAAATAAATAACGAATGCAAACTTTAAAAAATAGAAATATTTAAATATTTTATCCATGTTAATAAAATTGATAAGTTTGTCCCTCGAATGCAACAATGCTTTGCAATGCTTCAGCATTGCAAAGCCTTTTTGTACTCAAGGGCCGAAATACACCACCACCCATGCTTTTCTGTAGATGATGAGGCCTAAAACACAAAACAACCAAGAACATGAAATTTTGACGTCAAAGAAATAATTACAAATATTAAAAATAAAATAAAATCCCGCCGCCCACGTGCACTTTTACAAAAAATGGTCTGAGAGACAGAAGAAGATCTTTCATAGGAAACGTAGAGAGGGGATTCATAAACATTACAGCAAGGGGTTTCTTTTTCTGAACGAACACTTTCAACTCTTTAATTCCTGATTTTGTAAAATGGCATCGTCCCTTTAGAAAGTTACCTTGTTTTCGAAGAGTCATTTTTAGGTACACTAATTAACCTGCAGCCATATGGCTTCTGAAAGAACCAAAACATCTATGTGTGAATGTTTGAGCTAGACAATTAATGCATGTCATATTTAACTCTCTGAATAATTTTAAAATATTTTTCGTCAAATCTAGTCATGGCGGCAGTGAAGGAGCCACCACTCGATTTGATAAAAAATTCCTGACAATTTCACTCAAGCGAACGTTGGTCAAAAAGTCTATGCAATTCACAGAGGGAAGTTTAGTAAAATATCTTCAAATTTTACATATTTTAAGGGCAAGAGATTTCTTGTACTGGGCAGGAATGTCCGCCAGCACCATTAAGGAGTTAATCTCTGCAGAAAATGTGACAGCACAGCTTAATTTAATTTAAAATTAATTAAATAGTCTCAAAGGACTGCATACTCATCGGACCTGTGTAACCACTTAGAAATTTCCCCAATCGTTTCCACTTTTTTACCCCGTTTACCTGTTAACAAACTAAGTATCTCCTAAATATTTTTCATCAAATCTACTATGAAGCAGCCATGGCTAGATTTGATGAAACATTCATCTAAATTGAAACACCAGGAATCACTGATGAAAAACTCTATACAATTTATTGAGGTAAAATTTGATTAAATATGCCAAAATTATACTTATTTCAGTGGCAAGAGAAATCCTGTCCTGGTCAGGAATATCTGCAAGCAGCATGCGAGGTGTTAAACATGTTTGGCCACCTGAACGTAGGATAGAAATAATTGACAGAGAGAGAGAGAGAGAGATAAGTAGAGAGAGAGAGAGAGATTTTCTTCACCAACCCGCCATTGTATTCTTATTGGAAATTGGCGGGAAGGGGGTGTACAGACTCTTTATCCTTAACTTAAGCAGGGATGTGGCGACAGGGGGGCAGCTAGGAGTATTTTTTCAATAGTTGGAAATTCCGAGGTAAAAAATCAAATAGTTGGAAATTCAATAAATTAACATTGTTCATGAAAAATATTAAAATTCCAACTAATGATGAGAAATTTTGATCTTTTATTTCCAACTGGAAACTTGAGTTTCAAATTTCCTACTTTAAAATTGACATGGCCTCAAAATTTCGACTCTGACATCAATCCGGTAAATTTTCTGACCCAGACACATTATAAATGATGTTTATTTCCGTTTCAGGACGAGTGAAAATTTTAAGTAGGGTTCATAATTAAAAGATATCACCCATCGCTGCAGTGCAACCACCTGTTGAAACCACTCATAGTTGGAATTTAAACCGATGGCACCCCCCCCCCCCCAGCTGAAACCCTCTAGCCACATCCCTGAACTTAAAATGTGCTCGAACTTCCCTTCTTTGATTTATCTCTACTGCGGCCTCTAGTATCGAGAAAAAATGCTCATTTTTGGCTCCACATTCAACAAATTTTCTAAAAATAGCACTGACGTTGTGTAATGTATTCGTACCATGTTACTAAGGCATATGGGCCATCATTGATATATATAAAATGTCGGTCTGATGAGACTTTAAGGGTCGAAAGTACTTACTAAATTGTTTGTACATAGTGTAAAAATGACCAAAGAGTTTTGTATTCTTTGTAAATGTGGATTACAATGAATAATACAGACATAACAAGAATTGTTTCAAACTAGTATCTTTTAGAATTTTTTTAATATATGATACTTGTGTGGACAAACCTTTGTTCTATATAAAAGCGAGTGCCCTTGTTTAACCCTTCCCCAGTTCGAAAAGCGTCCTACGGCTACGTCCCTGTTTGGCCTCCCCAGTCTGCGCTTTCTATACATCTATTCTTTATAGCACGTCGCGGGTTAATTCTTCAAACTTGTTAAGATGTGTATTTATCAGTTTAATATATGCTAGCCTGTAGATTATCTCAAATTATATAAAAGATCCTTCTCGATGTCCATAGACTCGATGGATAACGAGGAATTTCCCTCAATAGCTTCCTAAATGACGTCACGCTTCGGCGCATGACGTCGCCTTGTAGCAACGATTAGCTGATTTTTGTCAGTGTTTTAAAACGTACACGTTCGCGTTAGAATTGGGCTAGAGATATTGCGCAATAAAATGTCACGTTGCATAAAAAGAAAATTGTTCGCTATTTTAGTGGATATCGGGAATTATTCCATAAGTGTGGATCTGAAAGTTTTAATTTTCACGAGCGCTTACGCGAGTGAAACATAATGTTTTCAGGTCTACATGTATGAGATAATTTTAGTGAATAGGGCTAGCGTAAGCGTAAGTGAAAAATAAAACTTTCAGGTCCACCCTCATGAGATAATTCATGATATTGACTAAAATAGCGTGGATTTCCTCTACTTATTTTATTTTTGTATTTTTACAAGATAACATTCTGGAAAACGTGTATCGTACTGCATTGGCCTATTGCAAACTTCTGACAACAATGCACTGTGGTGAGACCTTTCTTTACCACTAGCTGAATGTAACATTTCTGTTTGTGTTTCTTAGATACATGCTGACCTTAATGGGAGTTCCAGCTTTAATCCAGTTTATAGGATTTCTGTTTTTGCCGGAGAGTCCAAGGTGGTTTTTGAAAAAGAAGAGAGTGGAGGATGCTGAAAAGGCGTTGTCGAGAATAAGAAGTACACCCAACGTACAAGAAGAATTTAATGAAATTCGGGAAACGTTGGACGCAGAAAGAAAAATGATGGCCGAAAGTATGATACGTCATCAGTTTATACTAGAATGCCTGTTACCCAAAATTCAACTTAAAAGCCATATCCTGGGAGTGATATTCACAAAAATCGTCATTCAAGTTTTATTATATTTTCAATTTTAACTCCCAAAGCATAGTTTATGACCCCTCATTAGAACGAGCCTGTCGAGCTCATTCCATTGAGTGATCGGAAGCTATGTTTTAATGGTATAAACTGAAAATTTTTAGTTATTCAGTAAATTATTTTTAAAAGTATTGCCTTCAAGTCATGTTAGATAAAGATATAGGGCACGTGACAACCGTTACTCATTCCCAGTTCCTTATTCGACGTTCGTTATCAACCGATTTTATCGGTCGATAATGAATGTCGAATAAGGAACTGGGAATAAGTAACGGTTGTCACGTCCGTAAAGAGATAACTCTTCAACTTACACAACCTATGGACTACAATACCATAATTTTCATCATTTAATTCAAATATATTGAGTTTGATTTCCGAATCAATCGATGTAATCCATTGTTGGAGTGATCTCCACATTTTTATCCAGTATTTATTTATTTATTTATTTATTTATTGGTGTTTACGGTCACATACTTATGCACAATGGCTAATCGTGACCGTGACAGTTTTACGGGTGGAGGAAGCCGGAGTACTCGGAGAGAACCACCAAGCAACGGCGAGCAGCTGTCAGCTCTTCAACATCGCAACTCTGAACTCTGCACCGCGGCACAGGCAGGGTTAGACTGGTTGAAGACATGCGCCTTATCGACGTGCAGTACGCCTTAGTACATAGCGTCATCGTGCCCCATGTAGGCAACTGGGGGTTAAGTGCCTTGCCCAAGGACACAACGCGGGAGCGCGAATCAAGCGCTGAAATGGTCACCCATCCAACTGCTAACTACGACGTTGGCTAACTTCGGTGATCTGACGAGAACCGAATACCGCGACGCCACCACGCCACAATGCCCCTTTTATCCAGTACATTTTATTTTGGAATCTCTCTTTTATATTTAAAGGCTGATATATTCACTGTTGCTGAGATGGGGGGTGTAAGGAGGCAACAACTCCGGGATTTTTGTTTTGGTGTTTTAAAAAAGTGTAGGCTGACCTATTGACATCTGAGCTGAAAGTCGTGGGAAGGCTTTTGGTACGGGCCTCCGATGGTGGTGGGGTGACAGGAGTACGTGCATTACTAACTAGGTTCTATTCATATAAAAAAATCAACTTGTCCCAATTTGTTGGGTTTCCACCGGTCCATTCTGCATCGTGGTGGTCACGATTATCATCAGAGAAAAAATGCGCCATATAGTCATACACACAGGAATACAGGCAATAAATTAACCGAAATTTTAAGGAAATAGTTGATTAGATATTGTCAAGAAAAAGCAGGAGAACGTTTCTCCTAATACAATTTTTTTTTAAAATCTCCGGGGAGGTATGCCTCAGACCACCTCCTCTTCATCGCTGCACCCCTTTGGCGCTCACGGGGCCCGTAACACCCGTTCTACACATTGCCCCGGGACCCCTCTTCGCTCTTTGTGGCCCTGGATATATTAAATATCTCGCGCGTTTCTTCGAATGAGAATTAGGTCACGTTATACTACAAATAAAAGGTTTGTATAAGAATTCATAGAAGATATCTAGTGTTTTTGATTGGATACCGAAAATTATCTCACTTGTGACCGAGGCAAGCACACGAAAAATAAACATTTGTCTCGGTCACTCATATCATTTTCGGTATCCACTCAAAAACGCTAGATTTTCTTTTTATTATACGCTTTTTATAAGAATCTGATAATTCCACCCGTTTCAACCTTGAATTGATGCATGAAAGTAAACAGCGCAATGATTCATTGGAACGCGGAGGTGATTTGATTGAAACTCGGAACAGATTGCGCCTTGCAATCTGATTCAGCTGGCGGGTTTCTAGTCCAAACATGGCCCGAAAGCCCGTAATAAAAGTTTTTGGTTTGGTACGTCCTTTGAAAGGACGTACCAAACCAAAAACTTATATTACGGATTTTCAGTCCATGTTTGGACAAGCGAGTTTCATGCATCAATTCAAGGTGAATACGTGTTGAATTATTGCTGAAAATGATGGGTATCCATTTAAGAACACTAGATTTACTTTTCATTATATGTTTTTAGAACAAACTGATCATTTCCAGTGATAATGTTGACTCGTATTCACCTTGAAGTGATGCTTTGAAAGCCGTCATTTTGATTGATACCATGAAAGTGAAAATTTCCATATCTTCACAGTGGGGGATACGAGTTCTATCTTTCCGCAATTTCTCAATTTCTTCGATAATCTGTCGTTTAGCGTATAATAAAATGAATTATCAGTCACGTTATTGAAGTATGTATGTGGGATGGGCGTGGTAAGTTTTGTATGAACTTCGTAGTACTTGAATATAAATTAGTAAGTTGATTTATCAGTATTATAATGATTGTAGCCGTGCTACGTATCAGACCCATCTCTCATTTCAGTGAACAGTTACGAATGATTGTTTAGCCAAACTGTTGCATGAAATTCAATGGCATAGCAATGGTATACAGTACAGTCGATGTGGACTGGCAGTAGTATACGCGTGGGCAGTGATGTCCAAGCATGCGATTACCAAGTAATAAAAATCATCAGCATCAAAACTTTAATTAATGAAGCACCGGGTTGAACCCGGTGCTTCATTCATTAATTTTTTGATGATTGTTCCTATAATTGGTATTTGGAATCTAATATTATTGTGGAAATATTGCCCACTCGTGGAAAATGACCATTCCGCGGCGGCTGTACTGTGACTGCCGCAATTACAATTTAATTGCTGCGTTGGACATGCCCACATTTTTTTGACAAATGGACAGGATGAAAGCAAAAACATTACGATAGGAAAAAACATTTATCGAATTATGAAAAAAACCTCCACCATCCATATACACGCAAATCGGATATCAATAAAAAAATTAAATTATTCAAATTTGTCTCTATCCTGATGTTGTTGGCACAATTTAATCAAAGAAACTGACTAGGACATTAAAGCTTACCAGATCAATAAATAACTTTTTCAAGATTTAACTTTCTTTCACTGATTTATTTTTTAAACAAAATTCATAAATGTGAGAATTTTCAAGAAATCTTTTCCTTTGAAACTACAAAGTCAAATGTTCTGAAACATCTCGTCACTGATGATTGGAACACCCTCTGCCAACGATCCTCATTTAATGCTGATCGGGTTGCAAACATGGCTGCAATTGTCGCTTATAGTTACTATAGAAACCCTATGGGAGATAACATTTTCATCTGCTTCTCTGGAACTGCTAAGCCGATGTGAACCAAATGTAACAGGAATGGTCTATCAGAGGCACTCTACAGGCGATCTTTATTCTGTCCCCGTCGGATGAAAAACATGGCTGCTAGAAGCATTCTTTGATTCTGGTTGGTGGATTTTGAAAAATCTTCTCCTCTGAAACTGCAAGGCCAAATGTTTTGAAACTTCACATAAATGATCACTGGGACCCTCTCTACCAATGTTCCTCATTTGATCTTGATCGGGTTGCAAATATGGCTGGGATTGCGGCTTATAATTACTATAGAAACCCTATGGGAAATCACATTTTCATCTTCTTCTCTGGAACTACTGGAACTACTGAGCCAAAGTGAACCAAACTTGGCAGACATGATTTATGAGAGGTTCTCTACACAGGCTACTCATTCTATTCCTGTTAGATGAAAAGCGTGGCCGACAGAGACATTCTTTGATTCTGATTGGTCGATTTTTGAAAATTCTTTTCCTCTGAAACCACAAGGTCGAATGTTTTGAAACTTCACATGACTGAGGACTGGGACACCTTCTACCAATGATCCTCATGTAATGTTAACGTAATGTTGCAAACATAACAAACATAATTGCGGCTCATAGTTACCGTGGAAACCCTATGGGAAATCACATTTTTATATGTAGTTCTGCCAGGTAAGCGATCACAAGCTCTTTAAAGCCTCTAGTTGGTTCTGTGGCTGTTGTGGTTGCTATGGTAGATGCCGCTGTTGTTATTGTTGTTGTTATTGTTGTTGTTGTTGTTGTTGTTGATGTCGTTGTCGTTGTTGCTGAGTACATTGTAATGGTAATAGCAGGAGCAGGTGTACTGATAAAAGAAAAGACAGCTGTTGTAAAACTACTTATAGTGGAAGTAGTAGCAGAGATGGTGGTTAGTGACAAAGATAATACTTAATAATATAATAGTTAGAAGTTACAAAATTTTCTTGTTTTTCTTGTAGGTGACGACTTGGTGCTGAAGAAGATGTTGGTCACTCCTCACGTAAGAAGAATTTTATTCGTCGGTTGTGGATTACTGTTCTTCCAGTCAATGTGTGGAATAAACACAGTCATGCAAGTATCCTAATGTATCACAATTGTGAGATTTCATAGCAGCACTCTCCGCAGATGGAAGATTCTAATTTTTCAAAATGTTTTTGAGTGAGAAATGGGTGGGGGAAGGGGGCGGAATATCAAATTCGAAAGCTTCACTTTCAAATGCAGTTGCGGCGGAACTAAAATTAAAGTGTGTGTAGGAGGTGGGGCAATATTTCAAAACGTGTTTGAAGAAAGAACGCATTGCTGGAATAAAAGTCAACGTTGTGAGTTTTCACATTCCACTGAATGAAGATAAACCTTTATTAATCGATGATCGAACGACAGGGCCAAAACTAGACAGCGCTATTTACAAAAATCGCCATTCAGTGTAGGGCAGTGCGAACTTAGATTCGATTCCATGTCGATATCGCTGACCGATTTCGCCACCGACAACATTGAATCAGCATGCTTGTCTGCCTTTTAAGTTACATTGTCACAGCAGTGCTTATAAAGTGGAGCGCGGGCCTTCCGCGCTCCACTTTATAAGTACTGTTGTATCAATGTGAAGGCCATTTTATACTGGAGGCGAACGCGACCGCGACTCCGACCACGACTCCGACCGCGGTGGGCGCATTTGTTTTATTAACACCAATTTTAATGGAGTCGTTCATACTAAGGGCGAACGCGAACGCGGCCCATGTTTTGTTCGCGCGGAAAACCGCGGAGATTGCCCCCAGAGCGAATGTTTGGGAATTGTTCGCGCGAACAGTTCTATTCAGCCAAACAGATTGCGAGGTCAAAGGGCGTACTATGACCTATCTGTGCTGAGACACTCGTGGAGACAGCTAACAGACCTAAAAACTCGTCCTCGCTGCTGGATGATGCGTCCTCGATCATTGTCAAACCGTGAATGCGCCAGTTTCAACATTAGGATTATGTGTATTATTGCATGACCTTGGGCCCTTGCTGGGTTGGGTAATATAGGTTATTTGACGTATACAAGTGGGAGGAGGAGGAGGATTGTTTATTAACACTGCGAATTTCCGCGCGAATCACAGCTTTCAGTATGAACGATAATTCGCGCGGAATATCGCGCGGAAATTCGCAGTGGTCGCGTTCGCCTCCAGTATAAAATGGCCTTTACTCGTGACTTTTGCACTCTGGTAGTCACGCTAAGAACGGCCAATTGTGGTGCCACGTGGAGGAGGGGGTCACCTCCTTATCTGCAATTGTAACACCCGGCCCCTCTCGCCCCCATCATGAAATCTGCCTCTTTTAGTGGGGCTTGTCGAATAATATCTTAGCACCCCCTACCCCCATCAGGGAGCACAAGCCCCCTTATCGGAGGAAGTGCTATCGCCACCACTGCTTGCGGCACGCGCAACTGCAAGGATACACATGGTAATGGGGGAATTTAGTGAAAGAACAAGTGATTTTACGAAAATTGTTCCACGCTGGTTTCCATTCGATTCAGATAGATGTGGATGTCGACATAGGACCACCGATTCGATTGGAGATTCGATTTGATGATAGAAATTCCGATTTGCAAGATCCTAATTCAATCGTTCAAATGTGAGGTCATATGCTATTTTAGTTATTTCAGTAATAATAAGTGTCGTTTGCTACTTTGTGTTAAGCGAAGGGTTAACTCTTTGCATGCTGCTGACGGATATTCCTGCCCAGGACAGAATTTCTTTTGCCACTAAAATAAGTATAATTTGGGCACATTTAATTAAATTTTACTCCCGTAAACTGAATGAGTTTTTCACCATTGATTTCTTGAGTTAAATTTAGATGAATTTTTCATCAAATCTAGTCATGGCTGCTGTGAAGCAGCCATGACTGACTAGATTCGACAAAAAAATTTCTGGAAAATACTCAGCGGGTTAATAGTTAAATGATCATAACAAATAAATGTTATTATTAAGCTTATTTGTTTTACCAGGATTGTCGAGCGGGTTATGCAACTTATATTTACGCCTCTCCTTGGCCCAATGGCGCAGGTGTGTGGGATGACCATCGTAACGGCTACTTCGTGGCTCTTCTCGAAAACTACGAAAGAATTTTTAGCCTGCACGGTGTGTCTCTCTCTCTCTCCGCACAGAGTACAGCCATCTTACGTTCCCGCCCGACGGTACGCCGTGACAGCATCAATCCCAATTGATGCTGGCAGAGTGTTCGGACACCTCGAGGACTTTCCCCGTCCGAAGGTCGATCCCGGGACCTCTGGCATGAGAGGTCAGTGCGCTTATCCACTTGACCGCCATTTTGGTGGTCCGAAAACGTCCATGAATTTTTATTCATCAAAATATGTAAAGGGGGATGGGGTTGCGGGCAAGATGTATGATTTAAAAAAGCAGGAGATGTGACTGCCATTTCAGCAGCCACAACTGTCGTAACTGTTTCGAACACTCGTCCTAGAAGCAGTATTACCTGAAAGTACCAATTAACACTCCAATGAATTGTAACAGACTAATTGAATTTGACACATCCAAAGAATATGAAGTCTTTTAATCGTGGTATCCAAAGCGTAGGAACCGAGGGGACGTACCTCTCCCCCTACCTTTTCCCAGAAAAAGTTGAGAGAAAGAGAGAGAGGACTGAGAGCGAGAGAGAGAGAGAAACCAAACTCTATTTTACTAGTATAATTTTACACCATAATACCACCACCAAGGGATTTAGGGTGGCGTGGAGGGGTCGCGACTCATTACGCATTCACCTGAACCGTTTTATCTTTTGAGTTCTTGTCATTGTCATCATATTGGAAATTTAGCAGTAATGTTGTGCACAGACTCTTTGCTCTTAAAATTTGAAGGAAGGTTCCCTCGTTCTATTTGTTTTTTCTACGTCCTTTAAACTTGAGAAAAGTGCACATATTTGCACATATTTGGCTCCATATTTAAGTTTAACATATTGCCCCACCGGGCCCAAACAGTGGTACAAATGGAACTAAAATGTGCGTTTTTGTGCTAGCTCTCGAAGCATAACTTTTTGTATTGTATTCCTACCATACCACTAGGACACATGGGCCACACTGAAAATTATCGGTGTGTTGGGGCCCATTTATGATCCTGATCCCTCCCCCTCCAATATCAAGCACCCGACTTAGGGATACGTTATTCTCTTAACCGACTGTTGTAATTATAAACATTAGAATTATGCTTAGTTCGCACACATCTGAAGCTCACAACAACCCGTCATGAGCTTAACATATTTAACCCTTTACCTAACGTAACGGCCAAAACCGGCCAGCGCTATTCTCAAAAATCGCCAATTAATTTTCATTATTTTTTTCATTTTTTGTCTCAAAAACATGGGTTATGACTCCTCGTTGGAACGAGCTCGTTCCAACGAGGGGTCATAACCTATGTTTTTGAGACAAAAAATGAAAAAAATTAGTTATTCTAGAATTATTTTTGCAGGTGTCGTCTGCTTTTCATATTAGGTAAAGGGCTCGTAGAGTGCTAATTTATTTTTGATTGTCAGAATTTGTTCGTCTTTGCCTCGTTACAATTTATGAGAGAGTGCCAAAAGGCACACTCCCATAAATTGTAACAAGGCAGATCCCAGAAGACAAAATAACTATATTTCAAAGAAAATATGAAGCACCTCCACAGAATAAGGAGAGTTTAATCTGTGGAGCTTGCGCTTTAGAATAAAGCCCAAATATGGGCTTCCAGCACTCTACCAGTTAACAGACTTCCCCAATTGGGATAAACAATTAACGTGCCCCACCCACGCCCCCCCCCCCCCTCCTCCTCCCGCTGATCGAAATGCTCTGTACGTCCCTGGATGTATAAGAAGTTCTTCAGCAGAAATGTGTCACTTCTTAAAATGTGAAACATTTCATGCTGGATTATTTTGGTGTTTACGCCAATAACCCCACCCCCATACTCCCGAAAGAAATGTATGTCGTTTAGAAAGGCACACTGTCATCAGACTATTACCAATAAGAAGTAGTTTTATATTCAGCGTCAGTGCCATCATTATGTATATTTAAGGGCTCGTAAATCACTGTTAAGCTGTATCTAATCCAACGAGCAGGCGACACGTGCACAATTTTCTCGAGTTACTAAATTACATGTCTAGACTTTCTCAAAAATATGGAGTTTTTGAGTGAAAAGTAGTGAAAGTCCTCCAGATAATGTTTAATAAGTAATAAATCTCATCCGAAATATTGAACTGTAGTTGGAATTTGGTTGTTGCGCTTTCTTTGTTAATAAGTTGGTATTGTTTTGGGTCGATTGATTTATTCAGTGAGTCGACAGAACGTCCTTCGCACATTCTCTCTTGAGGAGTTCCTTCCCTTATTGTGACGAGCCTCCTGCAAAGCACACAAGGAAAAATGTTCATGTGAGATATCTGTCGGATGTGTGACAAATAATTTGTTCGAAAAGCTTTATTTATAATTGAAAACGTATGTATTTCTAGGTGTACACTTTGAACATGCGCTTGTGTAATTGTTCGATTCGAATTATTAATACTCTTGCCTGCTCTTGGCAGCTTTTTCTGAATCTTAAGCAGGAATAATCTCCAAAAAGAGTACAGCCGCCGAGGACAGGGCACTTTCCACGGATGGTCAATATTTCCACGGATGCAATAATATTAGATTCCAAACACTAATTATACGAATAATCTGTAAACATTTAATGAAGCACCACAACCCGATTCTTCATTCATTAAAATTTTGCTGCTGATGATCTTTATTACCAGGTAAATGCATGCGTGGACATCACTACCCACGCGTGGATTACGACTAATCCATGGTGACTACTGTATGTGGGAAGCATTTTCATTATTGCAAGCTGTTTGACCTCATCTTGACCCTATTGTCCCGTCCAGGCCTGAAAATAAGCAGTCTGACATTCGCAAAATGAGGTTCCCAGAGGGTGAATTTGATTATGCTATCCCATACAGTGGGCCAATTTATCCTCTGGGTACCTCTTTCTGTTTAGTTTTGAGACCCTGATTCACTTTGAGGTTCACAGGGGGTAAATTTAGTGATGCTACCCTGCTGTGCAGGGAAACATCACTAAATTCACCCTCTGGGAACCTCATTTTGCAGATGACAGACCTCTTATTTTCTGGCTTGGTCCCGTCATTCTACGACATATTTTGACAGTACCTATACATTTTCGTGTGGAATTTTAGAAAGTGCAAAGAAATGTCTTCTTTCTTTTTAAATATTCATGAGGAGAAAAAAAGAAAAATATCCATCTGCAATGTGAAAATGAGGCGTAAGTATCATAAACAATTTCGAATATTCGTAGATCCTGTTTAACCCTTTGAACACTGGTGGTATCTTCCAAGTCAGTTTATTGACAGCAATTGGAAGAGTCCATATTCAGTAATTGGGGATAGACCAATTAATATTTTCAACCTGCTGCCACACATTAAGATAACAGACACTCCACTTAATTAAATTACGAAGTATCATGTTCCTGGGCCGGAAAAGTGGCCTCTGGCGTTCAAAGGGTTAAATAGTCTCACATTTTGTGTTCCCGACACTAATCAGACTATTTTATTTTTTGATGAGTGCGGAAAAAGCAGAGGTTAACGCACCGCTCTAGTTAGTTAACTCTTTGCCTTAACGCAACTAGAAGACAATACTTGCAAAAGAAATATTTGAATAATTAAAAATAATCTCCATTCGTCCAGAAAACACAATTTATAACTCCCTCCTCTTTGGAAGAAAGGTTCATCAGCTATGTCTTTTTTTGGAGGGGGTGGGCAAAAATTAAAAGGATAATGAAATTTGAGTAACAATTTTTGTGAAATAGCACTTAGTGTATATAGCCGTGAGCGTACGTTGGGTAAATGGTTTAGTATGCAATCATTTTGCCACCTTTAACCAAATTATACACACTCCTGTACTCAAACACTGTCTTGAACACAAATTGTCAATTTGCACTGGCAGACAATTTCTAGAAATCGCCGTTTACAGTTTCATCACCGGTTGAAGGCAGTGGCGGACGAAACGGCGGGGATGGAGGATGCAGTGAGCACATGGACACCCCTTATCTTTCAGATTCGATATTTTGCTCTCGCCCCACCTCTTCAGCCACTTTTAATAACTAAAACATTGCCTATGGGTGTTTTTAATCAAAATTTATTTTCAGAATTATTTACCCCTTTACCTGACATGAATAGAAGATGATATTTGCAACTAATTTTTCTTTTTGACCCAATAACAGAGCTTATAACCCCTCTTTGGAACGATAGCTTATAACCCCTCTTTGGAAGGACCTTAACGAGCTCGTTCTAATGAGGGGCCATAAGCTATGTTTTTTTAAAAAGGCTCGATTTCAAAAAATAATAAAATATGAACTCGATGTTTGTGAATAATGCCGCTTGCTTTTGGCTGTTACATATGGAAAAAAGGCTAATGAAGGGTTTTTCTTCTAACATTGGAATATGAAATCTCACACGACACACACACACGCGCGCACACGCCCACGCACACCCATGCACACAGTGGTTTTGTTGATGGCCTCCTGATTGCCAGGCGGGGTTGCCGATGGTTCGATTCCCGGCTGGGGATCAGAAATCAACATTCTAATTTCTCCGAAAACACACACAGATCCGTGCCAGTCTTCGTCTGGGGTGGCACGTGCGTCGTACTTTATCATACAGATTTTGGCATGAAAACCACGTGAAACGGTACGTATCACATAATATGTTCCGATTCCGTATCATATAGACGACTCATTCTGATTCCGTATCATATAGACGACCCGTTTCCGGTAGCACTACGGGCTATCATAACAGGCACATGGATATATTCTATGTGCGTTTCAGTGATCGACCGAACATTATGTCCCAAAAATGTTTTAAAATAATTTAACCCTTTACCTAACATAAAAAGCAGACGACACTTGCAAAACAAATTCTTGAATAACTAATTTTTTTGTCTCAAAAACATAAGTTGTGACCACTCGTTGGAACGAGCTCGACGAGCTCGTTCCAACGAGGGGTCATAACCTATGTTTTTGAGACAAAAAATGAAAAAAATAATGAAAATTAATTGGCTATTTTCTTTTTAGAATAGCATCGGCCGGTTTCGGTCGTTACATTGGGTAAAGGGTTAAGATTTAATCTGTTTATGTGACAGAATTGTTAGATAAATGACTTAACATGATAATGTGTATGTCCTGTGATTTGTATCAGATTCTCGGTGGTGTCCAAAAATGGATCACAACTCGCCGGCAAAGCCGACTTGTTGAGATCCCATTCTGGACACCACCTCGAATCTGATACAAATCACAGGACATGCACATTATCATGATAATCTGTATGTAGCAAGCCTGTTTCACACTTTCATGTACCTGGCGTAGGGAAAGTGAGCCAAGTAACCATGAGGACATCATCTAATAAGCTGGATTCGAGCCATCGTTTTTCACGGTGTGCAATGGTCCAGTGGTTTAGGTGTGGGGCTCCTGATTGGCGGGCTGGATTTCCAAAGGTTCAATTCCCGGCCAGGGATCAGAAATCAGCATTCCGAATTCTCCTAAAACATGATCGTGTTCTTCAATATACACGCACACACCTACACATGCACGGGCAGTCCAGTGGCAGAGATTCAACTCAGGTGGTGGCAATTTTTGTGAATGGTGAAGGAAGGAATTTTTCCGTTGCGTTAGGTAAAAGGTAATCAGGGTTTTCTTCTTCAATTGGAATAAAAATAAATCTCACGGGGTTGATTTCAGTATAATGTGTTCGTTTATCAATTATTTATGTCTGTTTTGAAATATTGTTGAAAACTTCAATAGAAAACATGGCCTAAGGTAATTTTCATTTAAAATAAGAACCACACAGTTTTTGTTCAAAAATACAGATGATCTGGTTGGATTAATGAACCCCCTTTTGCCTTCATTTTACTTCCTCTGCCACTGGCTTCAAAACTAATCACTACATGTTTTATGTAAAACTGGAGGTATATCTTTAACCTTTTATCTAACATGAAAAGCAGACGACGCTTGAAAATAAAATTCTTGATTAACTACTTTTTTCATTTTTTGTCTCAAACGCATAGGTTATGACCCCTCATAACCTATGTTTTTGAGACAAAAAATGAAAAAATAATTAAAATTAATTTTCGATTTTTGAGAATAGCGCTGGCCGGTTTTTACCGTTACGTTGGGTAAGGGATTAAGCCTCTGATTCCGTCGTACCGTTTTATATCCAACGGAGAACCAACTATCTTGAGTGTAACGTGTTCGGGATAGACAATTCCTGTTCATATGGAATGCCAAAATCAGTCCTATTCATTTTTTTTTAAATTAGGTTCAGAAATGTTTTATATATGCAACCATGACGACATTGTCATTCTGTCAATAGGAACAAACGCTTGAATAAGATTGTTGAGGAAGATAGGATCGTGGCGAATCGGAGTTTACGGAGTTTCACCCCCTATTCAGTATTTTTTTCCAGCCGGGAGCTTTCCGTCTGGATTGGAGTGTTAGATATTGATTCATCCTTGCTAGCATTCGTGTATTTTCTCACGAGACTAGATTTGATGCTTGGAAATAGGTTACACACACATTTGGAGATACAAACAAGCCTGGAAAAAAGCAATCTGTCTTTTGCAGAATGCGATTTCCAGAGGGTGAATTTGCTGCTGCTGCTGCTGCTGCTGCTGCTGCTGCTGCTGCTTGCTGCTGCTGCTGCTATCACGCTATCACAGTATCACAGTGGGCTAGAATCCCCAATTTATTCTTCGGGTATCTGTTTCTGTTTAGGCCTGAAATCTTGTTTCAGATTGAGGGTCACAGAGAGTGCATTTAGTAATGCTACCGTGCTCTGCTCATCCTTTGTGGATCTCATCTCTCAGATTCAAGTTTGTTCAAATCATGTCCCTCGGTATATATTTGGGCTCGCTAAGGTAGCCCAAATTTTATCTCAGTGCAATATCAGGAAATTTATTTTAAACTCTTCTTCTTCAGATCTACCAGTCGGAATGCTTTCATATTTGGTATACAACATCTCTAGAAGGGGTGGGCAGATTCAAGTTAATATTTGGTCTTCATGTGGGAACCTGAAATTTAATTTGGTACACTATAACAGAATTTCTTCATCAAACTTCTTTTTCAGATTCACCAATCAGAATCCTTTCATATTTGGTTTACGACATATCTTGAGGAGTCAGATTCAAGTTTGTTCAAATTGGGTCCGTAGATTAATATTTGGTCTCGCTATGGTAGCCCAAATTTTAACTTAGTGCAATATGTTCTTTACAAATTTTTTACTCAAATCGAGTGCCTGGGTTAATATTTGCCTATGTGAGCCGGAATTGGCCATGTAGCTGAAGAAGTAGAAATTTTGTATTCTCTAGAGGTGTGTAACTAAGATTAATCCACATAGGTTGTATCAAGGGGCTTCTTGGAGGAATTCACATTTTACATTATGATCGACTGAAGAAATGGCATGATGCTTGGACTATTTTTGTCACTCCTGAGGGGCTCAAGGACTGATAATGTATCCTATAGAGATGGATTGTTTAATGTCGATCCATTCTTGTACTCGTGTTCTGTTCAAGGTGAGCGATTCAGACCCCTGAGGCCTCTTGTTTAAATATCCCCTGTCATATAATAAACAAATTGGGCGACTTGTTTGATATGGCTGACCTGATCTCGTAACGAGTTGTAATACGACGACCCCGAACAAATGACTTCTGTAATAATCTGTAATTTATCGATAAGCAATGACTCCGATATGTTTTGAACCCTGACATTGTAGTATAGTTAAATATTTTTACACTCCGTGACGGTCACGAGGGAGCGAGCAACTACGATTCTGGAGCCACCTCGTTGGGCGGCAAAATATGTCAATACAGAGCGGCCACAGAGAACTGATCACTTTCCACGGGTGGGCAATATTTCCACGGTAAGATTCCAAACACTGATTGTAGGAATAATCATCAAAAAATTAATTAATGAAGCACCGGGTGCAACCCGGTGCTTCTTTAATTAAAAAATGACGGTTTTTATTACCTGGTAAACGCATGCGTGGACATCGCTGCCCACGCGTGGACTACGACCAGTCCAACCTGTGCACGACGACTGTATTGCAAATCCATAAAATCCAGATGCCTATCTGAAATCAACCACCAAAATGTGCATATGAGGTATGCGAATAGGGTGGTACGTAAATTGTGGCCCTTAGTGGAAATCTATGCTTGGCCGCCAGTGTTTCCACGGACTTCATTAGAAATGGAATTTCTTCACATTTTGACACGTGATTCTGTGGTTTTAGATATTTTCACCAATTTAAAAGGAACCCAAATAACAATTGCCACATTTTAATTCAATAATTTTCAAAAACCACGTTTTCCAAAAGGTCTTTTATCAATGTGTAACTTCATCTTGTTGCAGATATTACAGTGGAACGGTTATGCAGATGGCAGGGTTCCCCGTTGAAAAGGCTATTTGGTTAGTCTGTGTTCCTAACGTAATACATTTACTGAGCTCCTTCATTGGTTTGTTTTTGGTAGAAAGACTTGGCAGAAAAATTCTTCTCGTCGTAAGTATGTTAGGTGAGTTGTCTCCTACCCAATGCTAGAGCTGAGCGATTTTGGGTTTTCCAGTTTGATTCCGGTTTTTGTGGCAAACCAGAAAACCGAAGTGCGAGACACGAGCGAACAGGGCGAGCACTTTTATCGTGTTTGTGCAAAAAGTGATCAAACTATTTTACTGGGAGGGAACTGCACTGGTGTCTCCTATGGACTCCCATCACTTAGTCCAGACAGCAAATGGGCGGATACATCATGTTCTCATCGTCACATTTTCTCCCCATGCAGTTGATTCGTTCAGTGGACGATGTGACAATGCGAACACAACATAGATTTATTCAATTGTTACCCTAATTTTGTGGATTTTTTTTTCACTCAATAGGCTTATCTAGTGATCCCCAAGAACTCCTAAGAATGATTAAAGTGGGGTAAGGCTGAAACCAACGGAGATACTTGCAGACAGGGCTGGGGCTGCACGGTATATCGATAAACCGATATATACTGGTATTCAAACCAATATCGATTGAATACCGGTGTAATTACAAAAATATCGGTTTATCGTCATTATTTATTTACCCACAATTTAATTTTTAAGATGTCTTGAGTTTTTTAACTGTAGCCCCGAATGAATAATATTATCCCTGTATCCAAGGAAACGTCTGCTTGTGCCCTCGTAATATACAAATCAGCAGTTGAAAAAATAATTTTCAAAAATTTCAACGAAACTATATCATGTGACCACTCATTGGAACGAGCTCGTTGAGCTCGTTCCAATGAGGGGTCACATGATATAGTTTTGTTGAAATCTTTGAGGAAAATCTGATAAATTAATTTTGAAAATAATAAATTTTGATATCGTCTGCTTTGGGTAAAGGTTTTTCGAACGGCATCATCAAGGCATGCTAATTCGTTCCGACTGTGATGCCTCGAGTCTCGATTGTGGTACTTGTGTTCATATATTTGAACAGTTTTCGATATACCGGTGCGGTATTTTTTTGAATACCGATACCGGTATTCAGTTTTGAATATCGTGCAGCCATAGACAGGGCTGTTATTGATCAGTGGTGTCATAAAAACTATTGCGGACTTTTTTTTTCAAGTTAAGCAGTGTTGTTTACTATTTGCTCTTAACATATGGAAAACCGAAACGAAACCGAAGTTTTTCCTGAATCCGAACCGAAACCAAATCTGAAAAATCTACACTTCGCAGCACTACCCAATGTAGTTTGCCCATTCTTCACAGAGATATCGAGGACTCTCCTTTGTTACTTAACTGTTGGTAAAATTGAGTTTCTATATATGTTAGGCAAAAATACAAAAATGATTTGATTCTCAGGCAATCCTTCATTGAAATGGAACCCCCTCGTTGGATATTTTTATTACCTTGCAGTGTCTTCCAAAATTGGGAGACTCGAAACTTTTTACATTTTTGGATTGATGTATATAACTGAAATCTGAAGAGAATAGCTAAAAACAGTCTACATCCTGTTGCTTTGCAGTTGTTTCTCGGCAAGTCTTGGCTGTCTATGTAAGCAGCCAAGACTTGACTAGAAATGACTGTCAAGGCACTAAGAATGTGACTTGCAAGTTTCCCCAAAGACAGCATGTTCGGGCACCTGGTTTTTTACAGTAAAAAGTGATCAAAGTCGGAATTAGGCCCTTGAGGGTTAAAATTGAATCGGTTAATACGTATAATTATGCACTTTCTCTATATGCTGTGTGTGAAAAGGCAGCGGAAAACCTCCCAGTCCATGCTAATTATATGCAAGAAAATAACTAAAATTAAAAATAAAACCCTCCCTCCCTCGCTGATTTGAAAAAAAAAATTGCCTGAGAACCAATTACTTTATTTTGCATGGCCTTCTGACAAGTATTTGTCTAATTGGCTGGATCAGCAGTACTGTGATCAGAAAAAACAGACAGAGACATTTGGACCGGATCATGACTGAGCCTTGATCAGGTGAAATTTCTAGGTCAGCCTTCATCCACACAGTGGAATCTCCCCCTTGAAAAAGAAATGCGAGAAAATTAGTGTTAGTTTTCGTTCTTTTTTTATTCGGTCTTGATTTCTCAATACTTTATTTATGAAATCTTGACTGTATTGTTTGAGCACCATTCAAATCGTGAACTGATTCAATTCATTTCACATTTCCCTGACAAATATCATCATGAAAATCGACTTTAGATACAGTTATCTCCCTTGAAATTATTACATGAGGGTGGAAGGTCCAATTAAGACTCATGACATCAGTTGAAAATTTGTGTCACTTTTAGCTGGTTGAGGGCTAGATTATTTTGGGTTATCTAAAGTTGTTATCCAAGATTTGTTTTATTACAAATTATTGGAGAGTGCCCACAGGCACTCTCCAACAATTTATAATAAAACAAATTTATGAATACAAAATATTGGATTTTACTTTTTGAGAGCCCTGATAGTGCCTGCCAGCACTCAACCAGTTAATGAACGAAAACAACAGATAGCTCACAGAACTGCCTGTTGTTTTCGTTTCTTAAAGGTAATAAAATGAAAATTGAATTTTTTGGCAAACTAATTAAAAGTAAGTAGTTCACGTATAATCTGCCTTTAAGAATATATTATTAGTATCATTTTGTCTCTTTGTTTAGCGAATGTGTTTTACAGTAATTTGTATGGCTTTTAGCCCAGGAGTAACATTATCTCCTAGTTATTTATTTATTTATTAGGTTTAACGACACTTGAACAGTCAAGGTCATATCGTGTCGGTGACAGTTTTACGGATGGAGGAAGCCGGAGCACCCGGAGAGAACCACCGAGCAACAACGAGCAGCTGCCAGCTCCCCAACATCGTAACTCAGCACTGCAGCACAGGCAAGGTTAGATTGGTTGAAAACGTGTGCCCCATCGACGTGCAGTGCGCCTTAGTACACGGCGTCATCGTGCCCCCATGTAGACAATTGGGGTTAATTGCCTTGCAAAAGAACACAACGCGGGAGTCCGAATCGATCGCTCGGGCGGCCACCCATCCAAGGACTGACTAACCAGGCTCGACGTTTTACCTCCTTGACTTTTCTATCAATGGAAATGCTAGTGTCCTTATTGTATGTCACGATGCGAACAGTGTAGATATAATGAACAGAAAAAAAACGCTGTTTACTTATTTTTAAAAGGGGTTTCAAAAGAGAATAATAGTCAACTGTTGAAATTGATTTGGGAAAGAAACTGTAAAAAACTAGCTTCTGTATTTTTATTCTACTCTGCAGGAAAATGACCGATGTTAGTGAAACGATGCTAACATCGATGGTACAAATTCGCTAACATTTCGAAATTATAATCTTTATGTGAAATTCTCATAGTCTGAGTGTTAAATTAACTGACAGCTGTAGGAAATTCATCCTTTACCCAACGAATCGCCCGCATTCGCCCGCGTAATATGCAAATTCAGCAGCTGAAAAAATATTATTTTTCGAAAAATTTCAACAAAACCATATCATGTGACCCCTCTTTGGAACGAGCTCGTCGAGCTCGTTCCAAAGAGGGGTCACATGATATGGTTTTGTTGAAATTTTTTGAACAAATTTTTAAAATGATATTTAAAAAAATAAATTTTGAAATCGTCTGCGTTGGGTAAAGGGTTAAGGAAAGTTAGCTTTCGCGTAAATCTCGTCCGATGAGAAGAATTGTCAGTCATGTCATTTTTATTTCACAGCATACAAATATACAAACAGAAATAAGAGCTAAAAAAGAAATAAAGTTACAAAATCGTAGATACATATATACTGATAGACTGAGAGATCTGTTATGGTCACGACATTGTATCTTATTAAGTTATTATGAGTTATTTTCCAGCTCTTACTTCTAAAAGATAGAAAGATAACCCATGTCTCCCCTACTCCAACCAGAACGAGATAATTCCACTGAAAGTCTGGAGTTAAAGTACGGCCGCCGTGGTGTGGTCACTTTCCACGGGTAGGCAATATTTCAACGGACGCAATAATATTAGATTCCAAATAGCAATTATGGGAATAATCATCAATTCAGTATTGAAGTACCGGGTACGACCCAATTCTTCATTAATTAAAATTCTGCTGCTGCTGATTTTTATTACCTGGTAAACGCACGTGTGGACATCACTGCCCACGCGTGGATTACGACCAATCCACGGCGACTGAACTGCATTTTTGGCGACACAAATATGAGGACTTTTTGTCTTAGAAAACAATATTGTGAAAATAGCGTCACTCATTTTGGGAGATAACGATCGCGTTCCTATGAGGAGTGTACCTTAAGTGGTTTGGAAGCACAATTAACATGTCAAATCGCTAAAAACGCCATCTATTTGGAAGAACACCACAACGCGTGGATATTGTACCATAAATGCCAATAAAAGCAAAATATCAAGCATTCTCGGCTTGGGCACACGTAGACTAGGGTCTGTTCTTTCGTTTGTTAGAGGGTGCCGTGGTGGGGTAGATGGCACAGGGTTCAGGGTGCAGGGTATATGGAAGTGGCTAGACTACATTGGTTGGGGCTTGACCCTCCGAGTTTCCATATGTAATCGTGCATCCCCACCGCGACTGCACCAACATTGACAAAACCATTTGAAACCGCCCCACCCTCTTGAGCGAGTAATTCCCCACTGCTATAAACCTGTGAATTTCCAACTGCTTAAGAAATCCGAATGCATCATCTCCTCATGTGTTCAAAATATCTTACCTTTGGGTTCTTGAGTTGGAAATGTTGACTCTAGCTGGACAATCTCATTAGAAATCACTGAAAATCTGTTAGAAATGATCACAGATAAAATCTACTACCACGGGGTAGGAAATAGCCAATTGTTGGTGGTTGAGGCTTGCAATTTGTAACTAATGAAACTTTTGGCTGGAACTGGGGGTGTGGGGCCCCTCCCAAACCCCACCTCCTATCGGCTCGTCTATGGCTGGGTACAGAATCGAAACTCTTTTATCGGGAGTTCACGGTTTGGATAAATAGTGTTAATGCCCTTATTTGACACACATTTTTTGTCCTTTGCTTGGTTGTTTAGGTTTTCTTTCAGTCCACCGCCTTTCATCTGTCCGTAACTCCTCATTCCCTCCCCTCCCACCCTCTCTCGCCCATTCCCTTACTACGGAGTCACATCTCAAGAACGATCAGAGGTTTCCCCCAAAAATAGACTCTTGTGAAAACTTTTTTTCTGTCAAGCGTTCATTAACTCTCCACAAACTGCCAAGCACCAAAATGTCAGATAAATTTGAGATTATTTATTTATTTATTTATTTATTTATTTATTTATTTATTTATTTATTTATTGGTGTTTAAGGTCACATATTTTTACACAATGGCTAATAATGACCATGACAGTTTTACGGGTGGAGGAAGCCGGAGTACCCGGAGAGAACCACCGAACAACGGCGAGCAACTCTCAGCTCTCCAACATACCAACTCCACACAAGCAGGGTTAGCATTGGTTGAAGACAGGTGCACCATCGACGTACAATACGCCTTAGTGCACAACGCCACCGTTCCCCCACGTGGGCAATGGGGGTGAAGTGTTTTGCCCAAGGACATAACGTGGTTGCCACAGGTGGGATTCGAACCGGGGGTCTCTCGGCTTGCAGCCTGCACCTCTACCTACTGAGCCACCGCACCCCCGATAAATTTGAGATATAATGGGCTGCTTTCAAATAGCCACAAAACTCAATGGGTATGTGGCATACAAACATAACTCCTTTTGTCGGACGTAAGTAGTATAGCATGTACCCGATCGGCCCAATTCAGCCGGACCCCGGAAGTGACGTCATGTCACGTGACCCAGTGGCGCCATGTTGTGTTTTCATGGTAACCCGCGTGACCGGCCATCTTGTAACGTCATCCCCATAGTGATACGTGTTGTTAGTACGCATGCGCAGTGCGTGTTGTTAGGGCGATACGTGTTTCTGTCGTCCATTTTTTATACTGGAAGCAGCCATATTCGTTTCTATGGTAACACGTGGTTGATATGTTACCCAAAAGCCTAAAACAAGGCTGGGGTATGTTCGGAGGGTGTGTTCGATTGAATGGAAGTAAATCTAATTACCACAACTAACCCGACAATCCTTCTAAACCACCAAAATGCACCCCAAACTACCGAAAAGGACTTAGCGAAGTTGGTTTTTGGATATATATAAGAATGCTGGAGTACGGGAAAAATTCAAATTCGTGTTTATGATCAATTTTGGAGTTATGCCCCTTGAATTAAGATAACAACTGGTCAGATTTGTGTTTTCTTTAGTTTTTCTAACGCTGTTTCCTTCAGATAAAATTGTTTCAAACAACCAATGTTTTCGAATTGCTAAAACCAATTATTTTCGAAGTGCCCTTTTATACCCACTACCCCTTTTAACCATCTGGTCCGTTCGTCCCTCCATCTGTTCGTTCTAACGCCCGTTCTGTCAGCCCCGGAAGGTAACCAGTGTACAGTAGCACATATTTCATATGTACGCAGCACACGGTATGGCGATGACTGGGATTTCATTTGGGGTCTGTAGGGGCGACAGTGGTAAAAAAGTGAAAATGTAATACAATGTGAAAGGCGATTTTCGTGAATAGCAAAGGTAGGTTATTACAGGTACATTTGGGTAAAGTTTAAGAATAAAACTGATCAAATGCCATAGAATATCCGACAAATAAAGATGTAATGTCATTCATCTTGTGTTTTATTATAATTTTAGGTGTTATGTTTTCTTGTATCGTATTGGCAATTGGATTCCAAATTCAGATAAATAATACCCCTCCAGTAAATAATACATTACAACAAGAGAACTACATGAATGGATCTCAAGACGACATTTGTTTTAATTTCACGTAAGTACTCAACTAAAATGTAGCTTGAACGTTATTAAACAACAGAGGTGGTGCGAGTGCTGCGATAAATTATAATTAGCATTTATATCTTCTCGGCTTTCACTCGGCTTGCATTTCGACTACGTGTGGTTAGGGTCCTGCGAAACTTCGAAATCTTCCTGATTATCCAAGTCGAGCTGAAATGAAAATTTTCGAATCATCGAGGTGTTCTAAAGATCCTACCAAGTATCTCCACTTAAACTCTTCTTCTATCATCAGGTCTCCTGTAATGCAGGAGATCCGATTATAGAAGAAGTGTTTAAGGAGGTTCTCCGACCTAAACTGCTCCAATTCCGTCTTGGAATATTCCAAATTTTGATTGACTTGCTCAAATAGACGAGTTGCCATTGAATCAAGTTCTTGAATTGAGACTGATAGTATTTAGAGTTGTACAAAAGAATATACAACATAATATCTACAACTTCAGACTGACAGTATTCATGGTAGTACAAAAGAAGATGCAATATCTACAACTTCTGACTGAAGGTATTTAGGGTTGTACAGAAGAAGGTGCAAAATCTACAACTTCAGACTGACAGTATTTACGGTTGTCCAAAAGAAGATGCAATATCTACAACTTCTGACTGGCGGTATTTAGGGTTGTACAAAAGAAGATGCGATATCTACAACTTCTGACTGACGGTATTTAGGGTTGTACAGAAGAAGATGCAAAATCTACAACTTCAGACTGACAGTATTTACGGTTGTACAAAAGAAGATGCAATATCCACAACTTCTGACTGGTGGTATTTAGGGTTGTACAAACGAAGATGCAATATCCACAACTTCTGACTGAAGGTATGTAGGGCCGTTCAGAAGAAGATCCCACATCTACAAATTCAGACTGATAGTATTTACGGTTGTACAAAAGAAGATGCAATATCTACAACTTCTGACTGGTGGTATTTAGGGTTGTACAAAAGAAGATGCGATATCTACAACATCTGACTGACAGTATTTAGGGTTGTACAAAAGAGGATGCAATATCTACATCTTCAGACTGACAGTATTTAGGGTTATTCAGAAGATGCAGTATCTACAACTTCAATAGTGATAAGATTTGATTCGGTTTGAACTCCTCTGCCTGATTTGATTCTGGATTCGAGCCTTGTTGCAAACGTGGTAATACGCAAAATATAGAGAATGTGGGGTAAGGGTACAGAGACGTGGAGTAGGCCCCTAACGATTTTTACACCATGAGTTTAAAAATGTAAGAACATGCAAACATGTCAATATTCAGCGGTTCCTGTGAGATACCATTAGCAAATATGAACAAGTGTAGTTGCATTTGACAAATCAGACGACAGGGTTGTTGCTTCTACCTTAACCATCTTGCAACTAGAAGTAGAAAAAGTATTTTTGCTGCTTAAACGATAAAACGTGTGCAATTCTATTGACAAATGTTGCGGCTTGGTGCCTCTTGCAATTGGTGTGTCTTGGGTGCAAACTCGTTTTCTATAAGTGTATTGTATCTCTCTCCATCCACACACTCCCACTGCGCTTCTATATCCACAGGCAAAAACGAGATGCAACAATTGATATAATTTTGATGCAACGAATCGCTGTGTTAAAAATTATAATCAGTTTGTACCAACTTTGATATTCAATGTGGCTTTATTAACAGTTTCTTTATTAGACCTAAAAGTTCAGACTACAGTCATAGCATTGTCTCAAATTTTCAAGCATGGATGAAAACTCGTTTTCTATATGCTTATCGTATGTCCGCATCGCGTCTAATGTGCGTAATCGGTTTAGAGATAAATTCCAATGTTTCTGTTGTTATTTTATTATGGACCTCTCCCGAGGGAAGTGTTCTTCAAAATGTTGTCTGCAGTGGTGTTGAAAACTGTGAGTGGAGGAGTCAGGGGCGTCGTGAATGGTGTAGTATTCACGTAGTCATTGTCGAGGAATTTATACTGAATAGAATATTTCAATGTTTCTACCTAACTAGTCAAACTTTTGTGATGTATTAAGTCTGAATGTTGTGCGTTTAACCGTGAACGGTAAAATGCCACAGACGGTGAAATATGGAGTTATTTTATTACTCAATGAGTGAATGGTTCACTTTTGGACGAAACAAACACAGGCGGTGGATGAAAAAGAACACATTACATCCTTAATCCCAACAAACCTCCTACCGATTCACCCCACACTCAATCGGTCGAGTCTATTTTTCTTCAACTGATCGATTCAAATGTTTGTAAGTCTCTCAGTATGCTAGGAATCCCAATTTGGTAAACTGGAGCCTGTATTGTTCATAAAGGTGCCATCAGAAGACAGTCGTGTCAGCTATCAAGCCACCAGTCAAATTGGAACGGGATGACTATACTCTTGAAAGCCGAATATTGGGGCATACACTTTTTCCCAATTTCATCATATAATGAGCCTATAAGCCACGAGTAAGCCATTGGGATATCATCAAGCCGTAGATTTGCGACGTGCATCCAGTCAACCTCACCCTGATGTATGGTTGAAAACTTATCAATGTGGTTATTTAGAATTGTTTCTTGAAAAAAAGTGATGGACAATAAATATCCACCTTTTTAAAAAAAGAACATATATGTGGCTGCACGTACCATTCTACCTCTACCGTTTCCAAAGTAACTTTAAGAAACTGGCCAGACCGGAAAGCAAAGAGGTGCTAGAGATCCAGACCAGTGCAAGTAATTCATCGTTTTGTGTATATGTGAGATGAAAGCAAAATTATGTCGATTGATACGGTTTTTGACCAACTAAGTAGAACAATCGGGATAGAGGAGATAGATAATAACACTGAACATTTTAGAGTAACAAGCTATAAAGTTAGAAATTAAGTTTGTTTTCTTTGAGCATTTTCCTATGATGTAAATTCTTTATCTAGATCATTCCATATTTTCAGATACGAGTGGGAAAGGAAATTGCCCATTTCGTTTGTAATTATTCTTGTTATTGGCGAAAGACTTGACTGTCTGTATTCTATTAGTTCGATTATCAACTTTTCTGAAAACGTCGTCGAAGAATATTGGTAAATTTTCTGTCTGTCAATCAAACATCAAGGTTAAAGATTAGAGTTCCTATGAGTCATTTACTTGTAGCATTTTGTTCTTTTAAAATATAGTGTGAGTATTATATATATAGTGTATATCAAGCAATTATCCCGTCCGGTGTCTGCTATTACCGAAATTGGTCTGAAAATTCAGATTTCCGAAGCCAGCATCAACGGGGTTCGAACATGGGTTTACGGCATCCATCGCCTAAACCTGAATACCGACTGAACCATTGCACCTCTCCCCCATACAATTTTGAATTTAACTTACCCAGTATTTTGTTTCACATAAGAACTCACTCCAAGTCAGATGTGTGTGGACTTGTTTTATACTGAGATCAACTGCGGATCGCATGTTCCACATTCAGTGCCAGATGGAACAGAGTACAATCTGCCGTAGGTTATAGATTGCTGTGTATCAATGCGAAGTAGAGTGTTTTCCTCAGTCCACGGGGAAGTATGTGTTTTGCTTTTCCAATGACATAATTTGCCAAGGCGACTTTAGAACATAACATTGAAATGTGGATTCTATAGGAAAGGTTGTCGTCATTGTTTATGACTAAAAGATGTAAGTGACTTTCTATCCCATTGGAGCCTAAGCGGTTTATCCTCTGATTGTTATAAATATTTCGTGATTCGTCGATTTATTTCCGCTAGAAGCAGGGTTCTTTTCTTTTTCCCTTTTACGTTTAATACAAGTCGATTTGCCGAACCCACTTCGAAGTTGCTTTTTGTAATTCATTGTGCATAAAAATATCTAATTTGTTGCATCAGATCAAGGGCGTTGTACAGTAGCGTCATCGGTAGATGAGAGGAGGATGCAGAGGTGAAAAAGCAAATGATATTTATGTAAAGTCAAAATAATGTAGGACCTAATGCTAAGCCTTGGGGACATCACTCTTTACCTCTTTTGTAACTCATCTGTGATCTCCGTACATTACATACTTCATCCAATTTGAGAAATAATTTTTAAACCAATTATTGGCTGTGCCCCTAATTCCAAACATTGCCTTTCCAACTTCTCTGTTAAGGTATCGTGGTTTATTGTATCTATTACTTTTCGAAGTCTAGAAATATTGCCAATGCGTTGCTTTTACTTTGCTTGTTTTTCTGTGCCGCAGCTGATGACTCAAATCACTACTGCGTGATCATCTGTCGTGCGATGCCCTCTCAGCGCACCGAGTGAAACGTCATCATGATAATAGTGCGTCCCCGGTCGTCTGTTTTATTACTGCTACTGGTCAAGCTTCGTCGAGCACGTAGTCCACACTGCGCGTTGGTAAGGAAACTACAAACTAACAGAAGTCGTGGTATTATTTTAAGAACTCCAACGCTTACACCTTGCAAACCCATAGTTAACTTCATGCAGTAATATGAGTCGCCCAGCCGTAAATTGAAACACCACTTTAAGGTTCCTATTTCTGAGAATCTTAAATAATAATGGTGGCTACGAAAATGGCATAGATGCTGCGGAACGGTAAAATGAAAGCGTCTAAAAAAATTTTTAAAAGTGCACTCTGGAAACATTATTCTTGTTTAGCATATTAACATGATACGAATATTTTGTGGACTTTACACTTTAGATTTTTTTTTAAATTTTATCACATTTTTTTTTAGTTTCAAGTCATTTAAAAGTATTTTTCCTTTTCTGAAATAAAACAGTCTTAAGGGTTTGATCGTTTAACTGTGTCCTGTGAGAGCTTACATAGTAATTGCATTATTTATCTTCGTATTTTACACCTTATAATTAGTTCACCGCGTACCTAAAATTTAATTTAATTGCACCTTCCTTTCAGATGAAATGCATCAGGTCTCAAGGGAGATAACTGTATCGAAATTCGTTCCAATCAAGAAAATAGTGGGATGTTTCGTCAAGAATGTACAGTTCCAGACGTTATACTCTTAGAATTCCAACTTTAGACGACTATTTCTCGATAATACAGCAGGGACTCTTTCAAACCCTATCCTAAGAGGAGTGACATTATCTGGGTATAGAATTATCTGCACAGTATTCGCAAAGATGATAATTTGCTCAGGTTTGAATTCACACATTAGAGCAGGTTGGCGACAAGTGGTGACGACAATGGGCTACATCCACTGTCGAACAGGGTTAGGCCCCGTCATGGAAATCGGCCAAATTTGACGAGGATATAAAATTATGCAAACACCATAAAGATAGACATAATACTCCCGATGACCAGATACACGAACACAATATGTATAACCTGGTGGACATATAATTACTGTGGCATAGGCAGAGTTAATTACATTGCGATAATTCTATTTTAGTCCGATACCAAAAACTTTCTACATAATCACTGGTCGATACACATATAGTCTCGGGCGTGAGTTATATCGTATTTATTATATTTGTGGTTTTGGAACTAGGGTATCAAAAACAGGTGTCATGGTGAATGGCCAAAATATCTGTTTTGATACAGTAGTTCCACTAACCCATTTTTTCTTAAGAACGTGAATGGTAACAATTTAAGCCTTCAAAAACTAAAACTATTGATAACAGGACTAGCTGTTCGGCGATGTTGCTACAGTTATTTATTTATTTATTTTGGTTTAACGACACTTTAACAGTCAGGATCTTATCATGTCGGCGACAGTTTTACGGGTGGAGGAAGCCGGAGTACCCGGCGAGAACCACCGAGCAACGACGAGCAGCTGTCACCTCTCCAACTTCGTAACTCTGAACTCTGCACCGCGGCACAGGCAGGATTAGATTGGTTGAAGACATGCGCACCATCGACGTGCGGTACGCCTTAGTACACAGCGCCATCGTGCCCCCATGTAGGCAATTGGGGTTAAGTGCCTTGCCCAAGGACTCAACGGGGGAGCACGAATCAGTCGCTGAAACGGTCACCCATCCAACCACTAACCATGCTCGACGTTGCTTAACTTCGGTGATCTGACGAGAGCCAGTCACCGCGACGCCACCGCGCCCCCTCTTGCTACAGAGAATGTATATCTATTGGTGTTCTTGGTGTTCCATCAGTCTGGTGAAGATCATGTTCCCTAACTTCAGTTAAATGCACCATGAAATAACTTGTCCATTAAGATTCGATTCGAGATTCGATTCGATATCGATAGCAGAGACACTATTCGATTCGAGATTCGATTCGAAAAGAAAATAGTGATTCGCAGATCCCTACTGGATCGCGCCCTACCCGAGGGACGGGTGAAATTTAAAATCGAGGGAGGCATGGCTGGGTGGCTTTCTGGCAACAAAGTCCTGTAGCAAATCAACGTACATTAAACATCCCATCAAAATGCTTGGAAGTCAACAAGAAAATTCACGTGCTTCAAGGTGTCTTGAAAATTGTTTGAACTTCGTCAGACATTTGATAGTCTCGATAGTTGACCGTTGATTATATATATATACACATGTGAATACGAAGAAGTCATTATGCCATCTGCTTCTATTGTGCATTATTGCCTTTAACCCTTTACCCAACGAATCGGCCGCATCCGCCCGCGTAATATGCAAATTCAGCAGTTGAAAAAATATTATTTTTCAAAAAATATCAACAAAACCATATCATGTGACCCCTCGTTGGAACGAGCTCGTTCCAACGAGGGGTCACATGATATGGTTTTGTTGAAATTTTTTGAAAAATTTGAAAAAATTATATTTAAAATAATAAATTTTGAGATCGTCTGCGTTGGGTAAAGGATTAACCCTTTTACTGCCACGTTCACTTTATACATGTGTGGAAGACCTCAATGTACGCCTGTATGCGAGAAAATTTAATAAAATTTATGACATACCTGAAACTCTGTCATCCGATTAATTGTTGGAAAGGGCACTCGGAGCCCTTTCCAAAAATTAACAGATGGTAGGTTTGATCTGCGCATACCAGAACGTACAGATAATCATCATAAAATTGGTGACAATAGTCGTTTTTGGCAGCGTAGATGCTCATCTAAGTAAGATATAAATTGAACTAAATCGCTCCACATGGTGTTTCCACATGGTATTTTACTTCAGTATGTGATGGAGAGTTAATCGTGTCCACCTGATGTCAGAAAGAGACTGCCGATGTTGCATCTCTTCTGCTAGTGTCAAAACCTAGAAATTTGAATAGCAGTTGATAGACATTCGTTGTTACCTAGCATGTTCCACCAACCCACGTGACTGTTGTGCAGATAAATTCCCACAGACCGATCTAAGAACAGTTACTATCGTTCTCTAACTATGGAGTTTCAAATTGTCATCCAGGTTGTGGGATAACCATCTACATCTGCAAGGATCTTTCGGACGCTTGGGAGAAGTAATTGGTTATGACCATATCCCCATGATCGGAATCACACGAACATTTGGTAACTCTGCCTACTACAACCAATTGGGACCAAACTCCCACTCAGAAGCAGACCCCGTCGGGCTTTGTTACACGATCTCTTGGAGTCTTGAAGATGCCACCAGTACCCTAGCAAGTCAACAAATAACATAATGGATGGAGTTTTTAAGATATCTGGGCACTGCCATGATTCTTGCGCCACTCCATGGAAGAGTTGTTTGTCGATCGCGTTTTTGTGTATTTCCCCGCCCTCTCCGTTATCTTTTTTAACCTTTACACGGCACGAATCGTAGATGACTCTTGCGAGTGGCATGAAAGCTATAAGAGTTCTGAGATTGAAGATTTGCGTTTGATGAGGTTAGCTGCGGCTTGCTGAAGTTGTGTCAATGACTTTTTGAAATTGATTATTATAGCACTGAAAAACAATGCGTGTGGCGGAATAGCCAACTTCAGGTTCTGCAGTGTGATACCATATCCTGGTAGACTCCTGTGTTATCGACATATTGTATAAGTCTTGGGGTTTCTTTGTGCATTCGAGAAACTAGCCGTGTGGTGTTCACATTGTCGACGTTGATGGGAGCTATATTCATTGGAGCAGGTTCTCTGAATTGCAGAAGACCGGTGTAAAAGGAATGGAAGTCCGTAGGAACGTTAGTCCCTCTAGACTATTATTCCGCGGAATTATAGTCCTAGGTCTAACATTTCTAGGAATATTAGTCCGGCGGACTACTATTCCTAGAAATGTTAGACCTAGGACTATAATTCCGCGGAATAATAGTCCAGAGGGACTAATTTTCCTACGGACTTTCATTCCTGTCACACCGGCGTTGAATGCAGCTTCGCCAAACTTCTCGCATATAAAATTAATTGTCTTTCTTGTAAGTTCAGGCACATCCATATCAATGTAGGGATTTCACAACTCAGTAGTGTTCCATACTTGATATTTATTGGCCATGTGCTGGTTGACTCACTGTAGCGTAAGGTCTGATACAGCACCTTTGTTCTATTTTCAGTTTTATTCAGGGTTTGGGTGCATGCATTGATTGGAACAATCAACATGGTACCTAACGCCGGATGCGTGTAAATCACACGCTGATCCGGATTCTCAGCATTACACGCCCTGACCCCGTCCATCCATTCGGCGACGTTGTTACCACTTACAATGATTCATGGTCGGCGGTCTTCACAAAGCTGAATCTTTGTCAAATGAGTTCAGGCAAAATACGACTAAAATCGGATAACCTAGAAAGAAATTGTACAACTTTTTTTCGAATCTAGGAACCTTCCCCAACAACAGAGAAAAAAAATCCGAGCTCGATAAAAAAAATCAAGATGGCGTCCCAGATGGCCGCCGATTGTGAAAAATCTACCAAGTCGATTTGATAACCTCATGTATTAATGAATCGTTAGTAGATGGACATATGTTCTACAATAACCAGAGATACATTTGACGTTGGAATTGTTCATTTGAATTCAGGACGGCTGACAAAACGGCTTCAAAAATTAGAAAAAATCGATTTTTTCCATATTTTTGTGTATGTTTTCTAATATAGAGACGGGATTTGTGCGCATATTGCAAAATATGCTGTACTATCACAGAGGGTGGCCATCCACAAACAGCCTGCGTTAATTGTATCCACAACATTCGCGTGGAACACCCACAATTACAAATTTATAAGGTTCGTGTAGATTGCCAATGATCCAAAAGAGGTTTATGCGCTACAATGTTGTGCGAGTGAAACGCCTTCTTTGTGTACGGGATAACTGCTCAGTGTGCATATTCATAGTGAGGTTTACATCAACCAGAAACACCCACCAAATCTCACTTTTATATCCAACAAAGGCATAAGAATGTCGCACAAGTCCAAATATTGTGATGTTCTTGATCATGAACTGCAGAATGCAAATAACTACCATCCATGTTACAATAATAGGAATCAGATGCCAACATATCAATATGTTCTCTGCTCAGAATATGAAACCAGAAACCGAACATAACAGGATCAAAATAATCATCTTAGAATTACTCTACCCCCACCCCCCACCCCATCCCCCCCACCCCACCCACCCCCCCACCCCCCAATCGTTGGGATCATTAGTGTGGACGGATAGGGAAATTAGAGACTACTTTCTAAACCAAACAGAAAACACAAATCAATGTCTTTGGGTGCATCAGGACACACAATGTTTATAGATACCTCACATTTGCTAACCTAGATAGCGGAGATATTTCTCTCTTATCACGATAATCACAAATAGAATAAAAGAAAACAGACAAACCGAAACTTTCAATCTTCGTCTCCTATTGTCTGCTCCTCACAGCTTGTACCTTTACAGGGCCTACACGACGCTGTACATTCTATGTCGAACTTTTTGCAACGGCACTGTGCGGACTTACGGCAGTTACAGTGAACAATTTTGAGAAGATTTCGGGTGCTGGGGGTTTGTTTGTTTTTGAAGGTTGTAGGACGTTTTCCTTCATAGACCATCCCCGGACTATGAACAAATGTACATCTTTTCATTCACATATTTGGAGCAAGTCCTCATGCTATGATACTGAGAAGAACTCTTAGTTGGTGGGAATATTTTGGGGTCGACAGCAGACACCCTATTTGGATCCCTTATCTGTGAAGATAAACCAACGCAAACTGTCCAAGTTACCAGTCGCCAAACCTTTATATAGACAAATGAATGCAGGCTCGCCAGCTGAGATTATTTCATCTTTATTCACATCACTGGGACGTTTACAAAATACCTCAGGAGTTAAAATGAGTAATGCATTTTTGTTAATGCACTTTTTATTCGTTTTTGCGGCCATTTTGGACGCAATGTTCGATTCCTCGGCAACACGCATGACTTCGAGCGCCGATTTTTTTCTCCAGTTGAGAGATATTCATAGAATCCGAAAACGTTCAAACCATTTCTGTACAATTATTTTTTAGGTCTATCATACTTTCACTGGACAAAATGTGAGGGGATGTTTCCTGTCAATCCCCTCACCTGCACAATACTGTTGGAAAACGAAATGCGTCACATTAGTAAATTCTTCAGCAGGCATGTCGGAGGAGGCGATTGGTTGCATTTTTATATAGAGGTCAATATCTTCTTTTGTCGCGTGCGTTGATACTCGCGATCAATGGAATCTGGTCCTGAGACTGAGAATTAACACTATCTTGTGATCGAGATCATTGTGTAGACCACTCGCCACCCTGTTTACTTGCCAGTAAATTCGCTATTATTCGATCGAGGTCTGTTGTAACTAGACCTTCATTCTTCTAACTTGCGTTGAAGCGTGTTCGAGACCTGTCATATGACTTAGAATCCACCAATACTGGCAACTGAGGAAATCTGACAGATCGGGTCAGCGGAAGGAGTTCCTATCCAAAAACGCACAAAAACGTTAAGTGGATAAAGATTGGATTAGTCTAATATGCGGAAGTTACAAGGAAAGAAGAAAAATATTTCGCGTGTGTCAAGAAAGCACATGCAATTTAATTGCAGTGCAAAATGGGCGTTCAGTGTCGTTCACTGATTGCGAGGAATCGCCCTTGATGCTTGCAAATAACGAACATTGTTATAAATGTGACACAGCACCGTCAGTGAAGCCTCATTTGGCAATTTCAAATAAAGAGCATTATTGTAAAAACAACCACGTCAGTGGAGCATGCATCATCTGGCCAATTTCAAATAAAAAGCATTATTGCAAAAACAACCATGTCAGTAGAGAACATCATCCGACCAATTTCAAATAAAGAGCATTATTGTAAAAACAACCACGTCAGTGGAGCATCAGTGGAGCCTCATCTGGCCAATTTTAAATAAAGAACATTATTGTAAAAACAACCACGTTAGTGGAGCATGCATCATCTGGCCAATTTCAAATAAAAAGCATTATTGTAAAAACAACCACGTCAGTGGAGCATGCATCATCTGGCCAATTTCAAATAAAAAGCATTATTGTAAAAACAACCACGTCAGTGGAGCATCAGTGGAGCCTCATCTGGCAAATTTTAAATAAATAACATTATTGTAAAAACAACCACGTTAGTGGAGCATCATCTTGCCTTTAACACTTAAGCAGCCGAAAGCGACTATTGTAACCTATTTTATGATGAGCCCCTTCCAACAAATTCTTCACTTTGCTTGTTCAGTCGCTCTCCTGTGATTTTCAATTCAACAGGCCTGATTTTATTATTGACACTCAACGTCCATTTCTGGCATCTGGATAGAGGTACGATGATGAGAAGCTTTTTCATGATTTCGTTGATAAAACGGCGCGGAATTCTCTTTCATGTCTGGAATATTGCCCAATGGGTGGAATCGTCAAGTAGCCTCGAGTCGAGTCTCATCGCCAGCGATTTTATTTTGCCGGTCTTTTAAGTTCGATGTAGATAATGCCGAAGTATCGTTAGCTTCGGGGCAGACAGCTGCTAATTGAAAAGTCTTGATAACATTTAATCATTTGAACCATGGTGGTATCTTCCTTTTCCGTTCAACGACATCAATTGGAAGAGTCCAAATTCATAATTTTGGAACAGGCCAATTAATACTTTAACGTGCAACCTTAGGACTGCACGTTGAAAATATTGATTGGTCTTCTCCACAAATTCACTAAGCAGTCATCCTACCTAATAAAATTACGACGTATTGATTGTGGATTCGAAACATTGTCTTTCGTGTTCAAAGTGGCAATGTTAACCCTTTGAACCGGAGCGGCCGTTTTTCCGGACAGGAACATAATATGCTAAGACGTCATTATATAGGGTGGCTGTTCAGTAAATGTGTGGGTAAACCAAGCAATATTTTCAACGTGCAGCCCCGAGGCTGCACGTTGAAAATATTGACTGGTCTACCCCCAAATAATGAATACGGACTCTTCTAATGGCTGCATTTCACTGACATGGAAGATATCACCAGTGTTCAAAGGGATAATAAATTCTCTTGTATTCCCCATGCTTGTAATACAATGTCTGTATCTTATTTCTTCATTTGCAGGTCATGTGATCCGTGCATTTCATCCAAATGTGGGTTTTGTTTCGTTGAGGGCCTAGAAACAACCACTGGAACATGTTTGCCCTTTCCCGAAGATATTGAGGTACCAGATAGTTCTACAGTTGGCTACTGTTCAAATGCAACTGTTCGCCAACAATACGGAGTGACATGGACGATCAGCTACTGCCCCACAGACTACGCGTGGGTAATTATACTTGGGGCCGGACTTTTCCTCTTAATGTTTGCTCCAGGTTAGTTTCTTAATTATTCATTTTACGTTCTTTTTGTTTCGCTGAGATTTTAAGAATCTTCCGCTCACCTGATAGCTTTTCCTTTTTGAAACAGTGTGGATGGGAGCCAAGTCCGTGAGAGTTCCTACAGAAACTAGCGGTGCTTTGCATCGATACCTTTTTATGCGTTTATAGTTTCGACACTGTATCGGAATGGAATGGCTCTCCTCATAATCTAGAAAAGTGTATGGGAAGTGTGCGTCTAACTGACATTGTTATCACTTTATCGGTCGTTCTCAGGTATATTAACAGAATGTGTGTTTAGTGACACGACAAGACTAGGTAACGCCCAACGCGCTACGTAACGTGTCGGAACTCGGGCGCTTATGAAACGAGTTTTCCATTAGCGTCTGCGGTCGGGTACGTTACGTGACGCAACAGACTCCTATTATCAATTGCCCTTCTCTTCCGTTCGAAATTATTAACAGTTGCAATAGAAGGATTCGTAAATCTCTGCAAGACTCAACATCATCTCAGTTCATACCGATCCCGGGTAGGTTTCAGATGATAAGAAATATAACAGAGCCTAAGGTCCTTGTAAACATGAGTCTTCGGAAATGCTTTTTGAGAATTTTAGAAATTATCAACCATTCAATACAAGGGGAAATTCAACTAACTCATCAAGATCAATAGAGTGACAAAGTTACATTTAGACTTCGTTCCGGTCATTCTATATTTGACGGATAACATATCGAATGGGAGTAATTGATAATATTAGAAATAACATGACTTTGTCGAACGTTATCGTTCTATTAGTGACCCTCAAGAAATGATTAACAGCCCCCTTCGTTTCCGGCATCTCGTTAGACCTCGGGCTGCTAATCATTTCTATCGGGCCGCTAATAAACCGTAATGCCTTTGAAAATCATGCACATGTTATAATATCTTCTCGCATTAATTGACAACTAATAATTATGTGTAGTTGCGACGATGCAACAGTGACTTTTCACAGTTGTAGAATTTTTTATCCTTCACCAAACGCGAAGATGAGAGGGTACCAGCCAATGGTGTCTTGAATAACCCCAAACATTTAATTTTAATATCCTTACATTAATTGACAGTTAATAATTACATATTCTCGCCGTTTGCTCGTTGGCTCTCTCCGTGTACTACACCCGTAAGACTGTCCGACACTGTCCGACACGAGTTATTCTGGCTGTCGAAAGTGTCGCTTGATCGGAGCTTGAACAGGGTTAGAATATTGAGGAGCTGATAGTTGCTCGTCGATGATCGGTGGTTCCCTCCGGGTACTCCGGCTTCCTCCACCCGTAAAACTGTCGCGGTCACGATTAGCCATTGTGCATCAGTATGTGACCTTAAAACACCAAACAGCCTCCCCTTGAGACACAATCAAATAACGTGATCGCAAAGACGGTCACTTTCTTGGTTGGATCGTGACCGGATTTCTATCTGGTCGCTATACATTGTAACTGAAATATTGCAAAATTAAAACTGATACAAAAAACTTGAACAAAAATGGCCCGTCAGATGCAATGGTTTAGTCTTTCTTTTGACAAGCGAGATTCTACCTTGTTGTGGGCAAAAATACTGGTAGAGAATTTCGACCAGATCGAGACCTAGTCGCGATCCGGTCGAAATTCTCTGTTCACGTTCGTATTGACAGTACTGTAACCCGACTGAACTATTTTCGATTGTTACTTTTTTCACCCTCAGCTTGAAAGAACTATTCATTCTAGAACCCTGCGAATCTCAAATTTAGGGAAGAGTAACGTAGATTAAGATGTCTGTTTTGAGAATCATTTACCAATATATTTATAGAAACTATTAACCCTCTTAAATCGTTGCACAAAGGGTTTTGCATAAAATAAAATGGTCGCCATGAACCGGACAAATGTACACCATTTTGTGCATGAGGTTCCCTAATAATTTAATCCTACAGCTCTATAGGGCTGTAAGATTAAATCATTACTGACCCCCTTACAAATACAAGAAAAACTCCTCATTCCCCTGTTTGCAAAGGTGTATGAGGCATTTCAATTCAGAATGTGAACTTTGAAAATGTTAAAGTGAAACTTATTAACATATAATGAAATCGTACGATTTCCGATGAAATTTTGGGCATTATTAAATTAGGATCACATATTTCTCCACAATTACTAATTGCGACCGCTACATAATAAAGTCAAGTTTGGCCAATCATTTATACCCTTGGTGGCCATTTTAGAGGACATCCATCCAAGCACTGGTGATTTGGGTCCTATTTTACCAGTAAAACAGAGCTCTTTAACACAGTAAACAAGCACTGCTTCACTTCCCGGGGCTACAGCAGGGTGAATTTTGGTCAGCCTTTAATGTAAACATTGAAGATGAATGTTCTCTTTCTGTATATTTCACTGCTACGTCTAACAAATTTGACAAGTTAATCGACTCAGTGTTTATACCTTAATATTTTTTCAGGTATGGGTCCTATGCCTTGGACGATAAGTTCTGAAATATTTCCACTGTGGGCTAGAAGTACGGGGAATTCCTTATCGGCAGGAACAGCTTGGATATCCAATCTCTTTGTGTCATTCACATTCCTGACACTATTGGACGCAATAACTAAATATGGTAAGAACCCTAACACACAGAACGCTATTCGAGGCAACCAAACAAAATATAATTAGAGATATTTCCACTCGAACTGGAATTTGGACACTATTTGAGGCCTCTATTTGCGGCGCACTGTAGAACAAGGATGTCGAATAATTAAACTGAGTGCAGTGTTTGTAGTGAACAAACAATCCTCTTTTACACAACGATTCGTCAAGTCAAAATGAAAATCAGTAATTTTATGTTTCTATTTGAATATTCGTCTCAGTGTTGTCAAAAATGTCTTTGTTTTACACTGAGGCTCCAATCTGAGGTATCGTACTGTATCAAAATTCCAAATTGAGAAAATGCATCGTTAATTATCACTTCATCGCTTCGCATGCAACGCCTCAAATACTATTCATAAAACATATGAATAGTATTTGAGGCGTTCATAAAATATAATTATTTTATGTCCGAACAGGATATCGAGTTGGATTATCTGCAAGGCACCGCCTTGACTAACCATAATTCGGTCAAGTTCTTTTCCTAGAAAAGAAACAAAACAACATAGCTTCCTGATAAAATAATTCCCGTAAACTATCAATATAGCGCCTAAAATACTATTCACCATCGAGTTGTGGAAACCGTCCATTTATAGAACGTAAACAGAAATTGCAGAATGTAAAAAATAGACTCTGGAAAATCGAATGTCACGAGTGCGTAACATCAATGCGCTATGTTCAAATGTCACATGATCAATTGTATTCATGTGATAAATCACATGATCAACTGGTATTCATTGGAAAATAACATCATCGGAGAATCTACTGCTGGTACAGTGTTCAATGAACAAAAATTCAGCTGTGGTGTAAACATTGATATATGTATATATCAAAAGTGGTCCATGTGATTTAGTGGTATGGTTGGAATAAAACACACTTAGCATTGTTTGGGAATAACGCACCTGTATTTTCAGAAAATTGCACATTTTTGGCTCCATGTTTAACAAATTTCCCAGAGTCCTAACATTGTGTCGACCCGAGGAAGTAATTTGTTAAATGTGGGAGCCCAAAAATGTGCACTTTTCTAAAACTAAAGAGTTTGTGCACCCATTTCCTCCTTCCAATTCTAATACGATTGCAGTGCCTGTAACCCGAAAGAGAATTATAAGTTTCAGGTGATTTCATTTACGTCGTGAGGATTCCCATCCTTGGTGTAAAAACAAATTGGTAAAGATAATGTTGGCCTAACCTCTCTCTCTCTCTCTCTCTCTCTCTCTCTCTCTCTCTCTCTCTCTCAGATTATGAGGGAACAAATAAAGGGTTTTAATGTTAGATAAATATACAATTGATGCTATCGCGGAAGGTGAAATATCTGAGAACCCAGTAATCTCGCTTTCGCATAATTATGATTAGAGGCGGCGGAACCAGGGGGTGCACAGGGGACAGGTGCCCCTCTACTTTTCCACAAACATTTTGTACTATTACACAATGATTTAAAATGGGCGTTCGCAAAAGTGCCAATATACAATCATTCCTGTAATATATTATTTGCAAATGTAAGCAACATTTGACAAAAGAATCCCACCTTCGGTCGCTTCGGTCCGTTTCTTCTACTTCATCCATATTCCAACCCGAAGGCTAGCCTTCGGGTTGGAAGATGATTGTAGTAGGAGAAATAGTGGCCACATCGCGGCATGTTCATCTAAACGAGAGACTATAGTATGTCACTGTATATTTACTGATATACGATTGTAACTTTTCTCCCAGCGGACCGAACTATGGTAGCCTTGAAAAGTTGTGCCCCTCCACTTTCATAGAGCTTCCACTGCCTCTGATTATTATGAACTCATTTTGCAGGATGTGTTCATTATTCCTTGAACTTAGAATTACACAAATTGCAGTGCATGTTAGCTGTGGCGCTTTAATAAAAATAAACGGTATTTTTCTAAGTAATAGTTAGCTAAAAGACAACGTTTTATAAGTGCTACCGGAACACTCTCATACATTTTCAAATAGAGACTGTTTAACCGAATTATAATCACTTGTAATTAGTTTTATTTTTGATTTCTATAATAATTTTTTGGATGAACAACGTCTCTTAGGCTGATGAACCCACTTTGATGAAATTTCTCAAACGCTATCACACGCAAGTGAACGTGCACACATTCTCACATATTTAAATTGCCACAGTTTTCAGCAGGATTATATCCTCCTGAACTTCGTTTTCTTATTGATTTCTGTAGGAAAATCCCATGCATACAAAGTCTGGACGAATAGACATTATGAGCTCTGTATGAAATTCTTGTGAATACAAGTTCGGGACGAATAGAATTTATCAGCTTCTTCCATATTAATGCCCCACTCACGTGACTTTTATTAGCAAAACAATAAACGCGTGTGAAGAAAAATGGGACGACAACTAACACCGAAGCATGCTCAGAGCATAAATGACTGATACAAAAAACTAATTTACTGTTGTGAAATTAACAATCTACACTATTTATGAGTCCAATTTAATTTCAATTGTTTTAAACTTGGTATATTTCTTTATTCGTTGTGTGACAGCAAGCCTTTCTCGTAGCAGTAACAGTTGTTAACAAGTTGCCTTTATTAATTGTTTCCCTCCATTGTTTATTTGAGCTCTATTTAGTAAGTTAATCAGGCATCTGATTAAGAAGCGATGAAAGCTTACTTTAATCAAAATCCAGTAAACCTGTTGTGACATGACTCATTTATTGAATTGTATATATAGCGTCGACCATAAGTAAGAATTTAGGGGCTAACTACCAAAATTCTAAGGATCATATCATCATTTTTATCTGATTGAAAAATCAAAGTGAGGGTCAACCGCCAGGTGTCAGACGAGGTAAAACTCGAAGTGGGCACTTCACAGGGTTCGGTCCTTAGCCCGCTTCTATTTATAATATATGTGAATGACATTGACAAAGTAGGGAAGAACCATGTTGAACTATCTCAATTCTCAGACGACAAAGGAATGTGGACGGCCAGTAAGTCCCGAAACATAATACAAAACCGCCTGCAGGATACCATCCGCGACCTTCAAGACTGGTGCGCTCTGTGGCGCATCAAGCTAAATGCCCCGAAAACACAAAGAATCACATTCTGTAAAAAGCAAAGGAAACAACCTGTCCCTAATATTGAGCTTGAGCTTTACGACCATAAACTTGAAGCTAGTAATGAGGCAAAGTTTCTGGGATTCACCCTGGATAGCAGTCTCAATCTAAACAATTACGTAAACTCAGTCACTGTCAAAGCCACTAAACGCATCAATTTCCTAAAAATGATTAGAGGTAAAAATTGGGGAGCCAGTAAAGAAGTTCTCCTCCAGCTTTACAAATAATATATACGTCCAGTACTAGAGTATGGGGTCATAATAACAAATGACCTGAATAAAACCAACATTGAAAAACTACAACGGGTCAAAAATCATGCCCGCGCGTGGCTCTGCGTAAGCCCACGTGGACATCGATAAAACAACTTCACGAGATAGCAAAAATAGACACTATAGCAATGCGCTTACAAGATCTTCAAAGCAAAACTCGAAATAGACATCAAGACATCGAATTAATAATAGAACTCAATGCGCATCGCGTCCTCAATAGGAAAACTAAATAATCTGGGGCGTGTCCATCGAAAGGGTTAAAGATTACATCATTGCGATGGGGTGAGCCAGGCATTCTGTAACATAAATTCAGAACTAGCTGCGGGTGACACGATACGCACGAAAGCTTGCCTCTGTTACCAGTGGGGGTTGCCAGTGGCGTAGATAAATGGGGGGGGGGGGGCGGGGGCGGAGCCCCCCCCCCCCACCACCACCAGAAGTTTTGTCGGAAATTTTTTGGGACCATTTTTAGGCGAATTTATACCTAATAACATTAAAATGCTGGCTTTGGGGATAAAAACATGCCATTTTGGGTAAATTTGGGGTAAAAAAGACCAATTTTCAGTACATTTGCAGTAAACAACAGATTCTTTCTGTTTGTTTGGGTTTTTGTTGTTGTTACACTGTCTGAAAATTTTCGGTCTGTCGGAAAATTTTGGGCTTGCCTCTCCGCCAGCGAAAAGCTATCTACGCCACTGGGGGTTGCAAACAGCGTGAAAAATCTCCACCTGCTGCCGGGTCTCCCTTCCCCGAGATATAAATTTCGGGGAAAAAGTGCTGGCTTCCCCATCCACATGTCACTGGTCATCACGGACGGAACAGTTGTAAATTAAAAACCGAATTGCTCTAATTTTCAGCTCTCTATCTTTTCTACCTCCTCTATCTCATCAGACACACGACCAAACTGAATGACAAACTATGAGGGATTGAAACAATCCTCATACAAAGATGTGCAGAAAACCTGACAAGACCAAGGCAAGGATTGAAACAATCTTGCCAGCAAACAGCCCTTTTAAGTGTTTTGTTGTTGTTGTTGTTGTTGTTGTTGTTGTTGTTGTTGTTGTTGTTGTTGTTGTTGTTTTCTTGGTGGGGTGGGGTGGGGTGGGGTGGGGGAGGTCATTTGGAATTCCCGAAGGATAACCAGATACCTCATAATCACATACGGCATCCTATCTCCCAGAGGACTTGATGGATGACTCCCGGTTTTTCAAAACTAAGCTGTTGAAGCTTTCTCCACTCCTTTTTGTAACCGCTATGGTCATATACCTGGGCCGCTACCAAACGGGCGTTGCTGTTTGGTTTTCTTTTCTCTTCTTCCCTTAAATTTGCCATCGCACAACATTATATTCTGGCTTGCCACCATGGTGGGTCTCAAACCTCTACCATCGCCAAGCTGGAACCGAATAGAGCTCACTTTCTAATAGTCTTAATGGCGTTGAGGGATTGATTATTGACAATCTATCACTCCAACGTAAACCGCCAGGAATTCCAACCGCGTGCATACCCCCTCATACCCCATTTGAGGCAATAGAAAAGCTAGGCCTGTGTGATCCAAGTGAAATAAAATAAGGTTAACCGGGTCGCAAGGGATTTGTAAATCCCACATCGTCCCTGGGCGCCTTCGGCGCGCTAAAACCTTTCATTCATCAGAATTCAGTTATAGTTTGGATTTCCAAACGTTACTCTGCTTCTTTGTATTGGGAAATCCCATGAGCTATTGCTGTAAAATTGTTCGGATATCCAACAAGTCCGATTATAAAATGTTGATTACTGTGAGATATTTGGAATACCAGATTCGCTATTAAATTGTTATCATCTTTAATTTGTCTCCGAGTCATCAGTTGAAAACCATTGTTTCACGTCAGATATCGACAGTTATTCCCCGCGGTTATACAACGATGGACGTAACCATTAATCGTTTTATTTCACTTATTTTCGAACGTATAATCCAACTCCACAAACCCTAAATGACTGTTTTTGACAATACTTTATTTTGACATCTGTATCTTACTGTGTTCATTGTTCTTATCAACTATGAAATCATGAAATCATATTTGCAAAACAACGAAAGTACGAAGCTTGATTCAGACAAGACGCGGTCACATTTCAATGTGCTCTTTTCCTAGATTTGGTTTTCAACTGAGATTTACCTTATTATTAATATTACAATTGATACTTATTTATTTATTTCTTTATTTATTTCTTTATTTATTTATTTATTTATTTATTTATTGGTGTTTAAGGTCACATACTTATGCACAATGGCTAATCGTGACCGTGAGAGTTTTACGGGTGGAGGAAGTCGAAGTACCCGGAGAGAACCACCGAGCATCGACGAGCAACTGTCAGCTATTCAACATTCTAACTCTGCTCAAGCTCCGTTCAAGCAGGGTTACAGCGGTTGAAGACATGTGCACCATCGACGTACAGTACGTCTTAGTACACATCGTCATCGTGCCCCCATATAGGCATCCGAGATAAAGTGCCTTGCTCAAGGACACAACGCGGGTCGTCCCACAATTGATACTTACAGCACGTGGAGAGTGTATTACCGCTAAATCACCCGTAGGTTAAACCCGGAAGTCCATTGGTTGAAACATTGCTTGTGTTTTTTGTCCATAGGTACAGAATTTGAAAGTGATTCTTTGGGTGATAATTCCCCTCCACTGGTGATTTAGTTACAATCCACTCTCCACATAATGTGCATTTCAAGTTAATTTGAACATCAATCAACAGGCGCTTGGTATTTCAATATCAATTTACTTAACGTTGGAGCGTTTTCACGTCAACCATTTTCTGACAAGGCTTGTAAACTGCTAAGTTTCTACTTATTTATTTATGTATTGGGGTTTAACGACACTTTCGACAGCCAGGGTCATCGCTTGTCGGAGTATCACGTGTGATTTGTTTTGTATACAAAGGTCGCGCAAAGGGGGGTGGGGGGTGGTGGCATTTGCCATCAGAATGGAAGGTGCTGATCTCCTCTATAGATTTTGCAGAAACTTTTTGCACCAGGTCACCATAAGGTGGACATGCGCAGTGGCGGGTTTGCAAGTCAGGGATGGCGCATGGCAATGGAAATGCTAAATAGTCAGAAACTCTGACACACGACAAGTGACATACAAAAGAAATTTAGACACATCGCGGAAATTTTCATCTGTCAGTATTAATGTGTCTCTCAGTACCGATAATAATATATGGGGGGGGGGGGGGGGCTATAAAATTTTACATACTGGACAGTTAGTTACTCTGCTGATGAAACAATTATTCTGCTAACAGCTTGAGAGCATCTGCCAAGCGTATACCCCAATCCTTCATTTTAATTACATTTTCCAAGTTTTTATTTTTCTTTCTCTCTTGAGAAAATCATTTTTCCTTGCTCTTTTTTTCATGGATGCTAGATACCATACCACCCCCTCCTCAGGAGAAGCCCATTCTCCTCGATTTTCAGGTTGCTACAGTTTTAACCAAATTATCTCCATATGATTTATTTGTTGATCTTGTCATGTATCTGTGTGGTGTGGTGTGGTTTGGTTTGGTGTGGCGTTGTGTAGTGTGGTGTGGTCAAAACTGAACACATTGAGACTTCATGTGGAAAATAAAAATAGTGCACTCATGTTTTATTTTCTATTGGTGATCTGATTATAAAAACTATTTTTATTTATTTACAGGTACTTTTTATATGTTCGGAGGTTTATCTTTAATTGGCGCAATATTTTTCATCATTTTCGTGCCAGAGACAAAGAATAAGACTTTGGAACAAGTGGAAACACTCTTTATGAAACCCAGTGATAAAGAAAAATTGACACACGAAAACATGCTGATGAATACAGAACGAGAGAGCATGAAACTGAATGAATAAATAGATTGCGAATTTCAACTGCATTTTTGTTTGAAGTTTGATTTAAATACCAACAATTTTGTAAATCTTGTGTTCAACTCCTTCCGGTGTTTTTTCACTGAAAAATTTTCAACCACGATTACAACGAAATAATACCAAATGCATATTATTATAAAGAAATATGAATATTTTTGCACGCTTTTGCTTTTATTTTCATAAAATACGCGCTTTTTCTGCAAAAACCGAAGCGAACAATAATTTAGTTTTTATTTTCCTTGAACAAAACGGATCACGTGCGCGGACTATTTAACTGTTTCCTTTTTACGTTTGGGTTACTTTTGGCAATAATTTGTGTTTTTACTATTTTATGTAAACCGTGGGCGTGCAATAAATACAGAATTTTTTAATTTAACTTTTAATTTTATACTGCACGGGATCGATTTGGGCCAAAGACTTCGAGTTCAATATTATTCTTCTGCCAAATTCGCGCCTACAGTTTACTAAAAAATTATTAATCGATTTTGGCCCAGGGATAATATTGTACTCGAAGCCATCGGCTTCTTGTTCAATATTATCTCTCCGTAGAAATCGATCTCGTGCGGTAAAAATGACAGTTCGAACGTGAATGCCATTCTTCTATATCCACAACATTCCTGACATGTATCGTCATGATAATCGGCTTTCGATAAAGTTATCTCCCTTCAGATTACTAGGCCAGCGACGAAGGTCCAATTAACAAGCCTGTAATTGTTGAGAAAACCGTATGGTATCAGCAGAAAATATCAGGTTTCCTTTTGTTACTTTTAATAAACGAAAACAACAGACAGGTCTCTATTAAAAGTAACAAAAGGAAAACTTAGCTTTTTATGGCAAGCTAATAAGAAGGAAGTCACAGATAATCCGTCATTAAGAATATCTATCAGTATTGCACTAACCAACACTAACTGTCCAAATGCAAATTTTTATTCTTCCCAGGAAAAAAGAATTAGAAAATCTCAGCTCCCAGATTATATATTAATGGAAATGATACCGTCTGTATTATTTGTCACGATGCGCATACTGCTGATATAATGAACGGAAAAGAATACAGAACATCAAAAGATGGTGAAAACGCCATTCGACGGTTTTTTACTACTCTTCGGGAAATGCCTTATGTTTATGAAATGATGCGCACAACGATCATACAAATTCACTAATATCTCTATATTTCATTTTTTAAATGAAATTCTCATACATTTAGTTTTTAATTTACTGACAGTCGTCGGAAATTAAAGGAGCTAACTTTACCGTAAATCTCTTCCAATGACGACAATTGTCATCCATGGCAAACCATGTGTATGCGAGGGTGTTAAAAATCCGAAGGTGTTAGTTTTTTAATGATATATATTTGAACACAGGACAACGTGACGATAATCTTATACCGCGCGTTCACCGGTTAAACGCATGTGAACGCAAAACACGAAATATCGATTTCCCTTCCTGGGACCGCCTTCAGTTACCTTGTACATCTGCTTAGGGAAACAATTCCTGCCCACGGTACGGTCTTACAAACTCGATCTTCATTGCCTGCAATGTCCAACAATGAAGTTAAGATGTGGCCGCAGGTGGGGAGTCCACCCCATGACTCTGTCAAAAAATTTTGTTGTCTGCCTGAAAAACTGCTGCTCGCCCGAACGCCAAACTTTTCTCAGAAAGTCGCTAAATTGAAAAGAAACATGTCTGACGAAACTATAATTTTCATTATACAAATCTACTCTCATATCCTTTTCTCCTTATTGGTATATGACAATCGAGTAGCTATGTACACGAAAAACGGCCGTGCAGTAATATTACTTTGAGGAATTACTTTCGTTAAACGGAAGTACTTCTTAACCCTTTCAAATGGTGTGCATAAACTTTTGCGTGAAGAAAAAATTGGAATTTGACGAGCAGACTATATAAAGAGCAAAAAATCTGAAGCGAGGCTCGGTAACAATTTAATCCAACAGCTCTGTCGAGCTGTTGGATTGAAGTATTACGGAACCTCCCAACAATCCTGGATGGTTTTGCCCATTTCGCTGTTGACAGTATTGACTGAAATGATACCTGTTGAAATGGTTAAAAATAATAATTCTTAAAACTAAACGACCGTGTCAGGCCTGTTTCGTTTATTCTTGTCTTGCAGGTTCTTTGAGTTGGACTTGCAAGTTCCAACGAACTGTCAACGATACGGGAACACAACGTCAGCAAATAATAAACTGTCATCTCGGAAAACTTTTGAAATCCTAGCTTTTTGAGATGCTACCCTAGTTAACATTCAACGGGTGGATATGCCTTGTATAAAGGAATGGTCAAATCCTGTAAGTAATCTGATGCTGTTGTCGTTTGGTACCAGTCTAGCCAATGAATTGGCCATCGCCAATATTTAGAGTCAATCAGATGAAAATATTGAATACTGAAATTTTCCATCCGGTTGAATCTAAAACATACCATAAATATTAATTTTCTTTGAATGGCGCAAGATTAATGTTCCTCAAAAGATACCGGATAACAGAAACGTTACCAACTCTTCCAATACTATTAAACATGTTTGTTTTGTAAATAATTATAAATGGAGGCTCACTACAGCCGTAGTTTTATGATTACGTCACTCAGTTCCACAAATTGTGTTTTTATGTTGATGTTTGCAAGACCAATTAAATACTTATTGATCGAAATATCTTTGTGAGCAAAAGGACATCGCTTTTCATCAAATGCAGTCTGCGCGCAAACTCCACAAAAGTGGGTAACAAATAACCCATAACACCGTCGGATTCCTTACAAAATTAGAACCTAGGCCTGAGGGATTGTGAATGATGGCCAATATCTCAGTGGAGAAAATGTTGGAACAACTGGAAACGCAACTATCACCCACGGAAGAACGTCTCAACCCATATCTCACCACCTTACCGCCACCTTTGCCTTCGGGTTGTTCGTACTTCTCAAGGAGTCAGTGACTGAATATTAAGGTTTAAAAGGCTATCGACGAATGTTCACTGAAAATAATTTAGTTACATACACATAATATCCAGAAATACAATTTTACCCACATTAATCGACCGTGAAGTTTTAACGTATGCACCATTTGGAAATTTGTTAAATAAACAATTCGCATATTTTCGCGGCCATATCGTATCGTTGCATCCCCTCGAGATGTGTCTCCGGGTTACCTTTGCGTCTACTACTGAATGAATTCTCTTGCCATAACCCGAGTTACGTTAAAGTTTTCTCAGTGGTGTTTCAAACACAAGGTCAGTTTCAGTTGTCACTCGACTTGACGGGCATCACAGTTCATACAGTTCTTACACTGATGTTTCACTTGTAAGGGTGATTCTGTTTCCGCAATCATTTCCATCACGCCAGTATTCATATTCTGCTATACTGCACAGAATTCCCAGTTACAGATGTAAAACTGCTCTTACCACACCAGAACCTACTGTCTAAAGATCAATGTTCATAAACACGATCATCAACACACTTGGGTTTAATCCCGGGAACGAGGATTCTCGGGTTCCCGGTTCCTTCCGAAAGTCGGTCCCGATACCAGGGAAACCTCTATCACGGAACCGGAAGTCAAGCGTGGCACTGTTTGTGTGTTGAACTGAAGTTTTCTGAATTGAAAAACTGCCCCAACGTAACTTTGTAGGATTTCGCCACTCCCTCCACGCCTGAAATTTTTACAGTCCTGATTACTGACGAACCTTTTTCACAAATCACTGTAGCTAGCAAAGAGTTCTGAAGAACCGCCCCCTCCCCCTCTTCAACAAGATCCTCCCCCGCTTCAAAGTTTAAACTCGTTTTCATTTTCAGAAACACTAGTATCGATATTCATTACTTCCTTCACCATCAACACCACTCTTCACTGCCATCATCAGTTTCAATCAGAGGAGACTAGTGACGGCGGTGAAGAGGGTGCTGATGTAGGAGGAGGTAGAGGTGATAATACCAGTTATTCTGATAATAAAGACCGAGATTGAAGCAGGTTTGGGTTTTCATACTTCTCTTAGGAGAAGAATTGTTCTGTTTTGTCTAAACAACTTTAAAAATGTTACTATTTGTTGTATTGTCGTAGTGTTCTGAACCAAGTAAAAACGTGTAAGAGGATATTTGCATTGACAGACCACCAAGCTTTTCACGGCGATTGTTTGTGTAGCGCGGACAGCGCAGGAGGTAATGCTCTGCTGTCTCAATTCCACCGTAGGTACAAAACGGAGTAAATGAGATGTGATTGTTAACCCTTTACCCAACGTAACGGCCAAAACCGGCCAGCGCTATTCTCAAAAATCGCCAATTAATTTTCACTATTTTTTTCATTTTTTGTCTCAAAAACATAGGTTATGACCCCTCGTTGGAACGAGCTCGTCGAGCTCGTTCCAACGAGGGGTCATAACCTATGTTTTTGAGACAAAAAATGAAAAAAAATAGTTATTCAAGAATTTTTTTTGCAAGTGTCGTCTGCTTTTCACGTTAGGTAAAGGGTTAAACAAATGTTGACTGAGATTGCTGCATCCAAGTCTCAGTCTACAGTGCATTATTTGACCTTTCCGATTAAAGTGAGAGTTAAAATGGGATAGGGTGACCTTTGGTTACTTGGAAGATGATTTTTGTTCTGTTTGGAGATGGCTGATTGCCAACGAAATATCTTCATTTTTGTTTGTCTTGTTACTCTCGTAAATTTGCTCGATATTACCCGGAAAATGTTCCGGTTCCCGCTTCTGAGGGTAATTTTATTCTCATTCCCGGTTCCTACAAAATAGGGAATATATTAAAACCTACAACACACCAATATGCCATTATTTAGTTACGAGAAATTGTAATCTCATTTTTCAGAAAGAGGAAGGTCTGGCTTTTTCCATGGGCTCTGGAAAAGCTTAGTAAATTCTGGTTCTATGTTGTCCCAAATGAAACTCGAGCTCGTGTTGTTATTGGAGAGAATGAATTGGAGAAAATGAGAATTTATGTGTCGTCACCCTACCACTAAAAACAATAACTGATAGTATACATATCCAAGAGGCCAGTTTGGTACTCGGCTTCCAACAGTTAAACCAACATTTTTACCCTCAGTTATAAAATTAAACCTAACCAGCAAATGTATCCTATCCGGTGATCCATGAGAAGCACATTTGCTTGTTGGGTCCTCATGTTTGCGTTGGACTGCACAATATTATAAGCCAGTTTGATGAACTGACGCTGAACGTCTCGGTTGAATATACATCCGAACCGCAAACCTCAGATCATGTTACCGTCAATTTATCACAATAACCTACACGTTCCAATAAGACCCTACACATAGCCCAAAACCAACAACGTGAAATGAACAAAGAAGCATTAACGATAACAGGTTTAGAAATAAACCTTTCATGTATTCCACGACATCGCAGGACAAGTAATCAATAAATCAGATAAAGTGCGAGGGCACTCTGCCCAGTTCAAATCGTAAACTGATTGGTAATTTAACTGGTAGAGTGCTGGAAGCCCATATTTGGGCTTTATTCTGAAGTGGAGGTACCACAGCTTGAAGGCTCATATTCAGGGCATGTGCTTTGTATTGTCATTGAAGTGATATTATTTAGTGTATAAGGGAATGCCTTGTTCCAATTTATGGGAGAGTGCCCACAGGCACTCTCCCATAAATTGTAACAAGGCAAAGACATGTGTACAAGATTTGATGGCCAAAAATAATTTAGAACTCTACCAGTTAAACAAGACTTCATTCGGAACATCGTCTGATGCACATGTTCTAAATCTAGTAACAATTTAAGAAGGGGATTGCAAGTCACTCCATTGATGAAATGATTGCGCAAGCGGAAACATTTTAAATATATATTTCGAGTGTTGACGTCAAACGGTAACCTATGCTACTGGAGACGTTAACATAGAAAACATTACGCGAGCTTCCGTCCAATCAGAGGGCGCGGAGTTTAATCCTATTGGAATATGGGAACAGGTAGACGTCTATCCATTGGAGGAAGCGTACTACATCGACCCGAATATCCATTGGTGTACACAGGTATGGAGGTCAACGATTAGATCCCAACCGCGCCATCTGTGTTGTGTCCATGGGCAAGACACTTAATTCCGATTGCCCTAATTAGGCTAATGGGAGCATAGCGACACTATACGTTAATGTGATGAATGGACGGCCACATGGTCTGAGGTTTGCGGCTCGAAGCTTATGTTCAACCGAGACGCAAACCTCAGACCATGTTACCGTCAATTAGTCATAATAACGTGTATGTTCCAATAAGACCATACCAAAGCCAAAAAACCCACATCGTGAAATGAACAAGGCAACTTGAATAAACAAGGCAACTTTAACGATGACACATTTAGTAAATAAACCTCTCGTGTACCCCACGACGTCACAAAACAACAAAAAATCAATAACTGAGATAAAGATCGAAGTTAATCCATCCCATTTCAAATCATGAACAAGTTCAAGAGATGGAGTAACCTCGACCTTTTTTAAAAGTGGTTTGTGCATGGGTATACATTCATAGAATGCTCACTGGCCTCGAAAAATACGATTTTATAAGTAGTGTGTGCTTTGAATCTCCTTCCATTTTAACCATCTTTTCAAATATTTCATTTGGTGAGTCAGAAGGTAATATTTGCCACTGGACTCGTAAACATAGAAAAAAACTAGAGCTCTCATCCAATCAGAGGGCGAGGATTTTAGTCTTATTGGAGCATAGTGTACTGTAGTGTACAGCACTTCAGTAGTAGATTTGGTGAGTGGATGACTACAATAGCGACACATAGGACAGATAGTTGAAAACAAAATGGAAACCGATGGTAAGACTTCCAGGAGCTGAAAAGGAGCTTGGAATCCCACTTACGGAATTCCACATATAGAATCCATGTTATAGAATCCCTATAAAACCCCTTTTTAGGATATGTGTGTGGTGACAGAATCCCTTTTTGATCGTATACGTCAAAATGTGCAATATGTGATGTGCGCACATTGTGCATAAGCACACAAACACATATCGGCACATCCAGCATGTGCCTATTTGCTACATGTAATGTGTACATATTGTGAACTAGCACTCAAACACATCTAGGAAAGTCGGAATAATTTATAGGGAGATCGCGGAAGTCATAACATAGACAGGACAGACCACGGAATGGCAATGGAGAAGATAAGTTATAGCAAGACCAGGATAAACAGAAAAAAGGAGGATTCCTCTGAATCCTAACAACAGATAGAAACCGAGGATTTCTAAGAAATCTGAACTAGTAAAACAATTGTCGGGTCTATTTGGATAATTCTACGAAAATAAACGAGGATTCTGGAGGAATCCAAACCAGCAAACTACTCTAGTTCAATCGAACTTACCCCAGGAGACCTCTCGGTCCTATAGCCGTTACCCCGGGAGACCTCTCGGTCCTATAATCCAACATGCTACTATGATAAGCTCTAGATGGTGGTTTCGTCAAGCCCGTTTCGGTAGTTTTGGAGGGATTGTCGAACCAGCCAACTACTCTTATACAAAGGAAGACTCCACCAGAACATACCCCCGTCATACTGTAAGCCACCGGGTCACATAGCGACCACTTGCTACCAAACAACCAATATAGCGCCCCCTCCCCCCCCCCCCCCAGTATACAACATGGACGACGAAAACACGTGTCATCATAACAACACGCGCTGCGCATGCGCTCTAGAATCATGTATAACTAGGGGGAATGACGTCTCGAGATGGCCGCTCACGTGCTACCAGGATAACCAAACTTGACGTTACTAGGTCACGTGACATGACGTCACTTCCGAGGCCCCAGTCGAGGTCCCGCAAATATGGGACGATCTCCACATCTCTTACTTCACAAGTCGAAAGTACACTTGCCTCAGATTAATACCAACCATGCTCATGCCGGTTCAGAATGTTGGGAAGTAAGGCAGTTTCTCGCCCCATCTCGGTGTCTTTCTTCGGGTACTCCGCCATGCCCCACCTTTAAACTTTAAAACATGATATGACCCTGGCTGTTGAAACTCTTATTAACCCTTTACCTAACTAATCGACCACCTCCCCCCGCATAATATGAAAGCAACTGAAAAAAATTATTCTTCAAAACAATACAACTAAACCATACCATGTGACCTCTCATTGGAACAGGTTCGTTGGGCTCGTTTCAATGAGGGATCACATGATGTGGTTTTGTTGAAATTGTTTTAAACAATTTAAAAAAAAATATTTAAAATAATCAATTTTGATACTGTGTGTGTTGGGCAAAGGTTTAAAGCCAATATTTATTTATTTATTTATTGGTGCTTTACGCTACATCAGCAGCTTAGGCTATATCGTGGCGATGAAAGTATGTATTTCAAAAAGACCATTGATTGAAATATGAAATGAAAGGAATAAGAGGTTTAAAAATGATGAATGTGAAACACAATGAGAAAGTGAGACCAGTTGTACAAAAAATGCTGTGAAAATCAACCTGTGAAATAAATATGGATAGATGAAATTTAAAAAGGTAAAAACAGTTTAAAATTTATTAAAAAGGTTCATTACTTTCAAGAATGAGATGTCTTTTTGCGGGCTCGTAAGATAAAATAAATCTCTCGAAGATCTGACTGTAAAATACTGCCCTCCAACATGATTAAAATCCGCACAATTCAGAAAAATGTGTTCCACTGACAGCACCTGCTGGCAGGGAACACACTCTGGTCGCAAATTACCCTCTAACAAAAAGGAATGTGTAAGTCGTGTACGACCAAGATGACATCGCGTCAAAACTGCAATTTCCTTTCTACAAAGGTTACCAGACGGGTAGTGATCTGAAATAGTTGGTCGGAAGCGATGAAGCTTGTTATTTGTCGCTCCATCCGATGCCGCCTGCCACATAGATTTGATGTAACTACTGATATGAGGCTTGAAATCACTGAACGGAATCTTAAAATCAGTGAGAGGCTTGGATAAAGCCTGTTTTGCTGTACTGTCTGTCCTGGTGTTAGCAGCGATACCTACATGTCCGGGTACCAGCAAAACACGATATCATGTTGGTTCCAAAATGAGAGGGTTCTTCAACTTGGGAATGAGTAAAGTAAGTAAAGTGGAAAGAGAGTCGGAAAAAATGATTGACATCTTTTCTTGTACATTCTCGATGTGTTCAAGTACGAGTTATATAGCTTTAACTTCAGCTGTGAAAAAAGAACTCTGATTCGATATTCTGATTGTGGTGATATGATCACCAGTAACAGCAGCTGATGATACTTTGTCACCATCTTTAGATCCATCTGTATAGATCCATGTATATGCACTCTGCCTGGACTTTATTTCGGCATATTTTTGTTTAAACTGAAAGGAATTGATATCAGATTTTTTGGTAGAAGCAAGGTCCAAAATAACCGTAGGTTTTTTAAGATGCCAAGGAGGAATATGTGATTTACGGGGTTTTTTTTATAGAATCAGAATCAATTTTTGGCAGACTATAATAATAATAATAACACTTTGGCCAGCCGCTGATTTGTCGCGGTTCTCGGACGAGAAGGCCATGGTTACCCCTGTACTCCCAACTGCCTCCCTATTCCCACGCTTCTCCTCCCAACATTCGGAGACGAACTGCTTGATGATATCCCTTGTCCCATTCTTCCCAATCTCTCCGATTAGCATATTAACCCTCTCCTTTGAGTCTCCCCCTAACCACATGTCCTTCATTCTCCCATCCCACTTCCCCATTATACTCCCAGTGAATCTCATTCTTTTAGGCTGATACTTTGGGCATTCTAGAAGAAAGTGTTCCAGGGTCTCCACCATGTCCAAGTTACACATCTGGCACTCCCTTTCACCGTCTTTCCCAATTTTTCCCCTCAGCTCCAGGGATCGCGACCTCAGCTTGAACAACAGTGACCCCCCAAAGGTGCCATCAAGGCACTCTTCAAAACCTGGCTTCTCTTTATCATGCAGGCCACCCAAAGACCTCTTTGATTTGACCCCCTCTCGCCAATTACGGTTACAATCCTCCATGACCCTTTCTCTGACGATTTTTTTACCCTGGTTTGCCCCAACGTCCAGGTCCGAGATCTCCAATGAGTAGTTCTCTACTAGCTCCCTCACTTGGACCATCCACCCCGTTTTGATATTTGAGTTGAAAATTCTCAGGTACATTGCTTTACACCATCGGCTGTCGGGGAGATTTACCAAATAATTAAGATAACCGAGCTTCAACAGGTCTATCCTGTCCTTGATCCTCATCCACCCAAGCTCACCCCTGATTGCTTCTAGCGCTACGGCATTACTCGACCCCGTTATCCATCGGCCTGCATCGTTCTGCAGGATTTCCAAGCTCTTTACGGCCGTCTGGTTTAGGGGTACCACTTCCGTACCGTATGTTATACTTGGCAGCCCCACCATTTCCCAAATAGTTTTCCCCACGAAAACCTTATTGAAACTGTTTCTCCCTATAAGTTTCATTTGGTTGAGGATTCGCTTGCCCTTCAGAATCAATTTATTTGTGTGGTTCCGGTAGATGCCTCTTCCTGTAATGTTTGTATTTACCCCCAAATACTCGTAATCACCTGTCTCTCCCACACTGAGAAGTTTGCTGCTCCCTTCCGGAATGCAGAACTCACCCACTCTCCACCTTCGAGTGGGGTCCACTTTGCGGCCCACAGGTATAATTTTGCTCTTGCTTTCATTAAGTTCGAGTCTCCATTTGCTCCCATATTTCCCAACAATTCCCTGCATTTTCGTTAGCCCATCTTCGCTTTCTGACACTAGAACCATATCGTCTGCAAAAAATAGCCCTGGGATTTTCAAGTCCCCAACTGCTGCCCCCTCCTCGCTACGCAGGAGTTCATCTCCTAAACCTCTGATGTACAATGCAAACAGGATCGGCGAAAGGATACACCCCTGTTTTAGGCCTATCTCCATAGGCACACGTTTCGTTGTATTGTTTCCCAGGCTAGGTTCACTCTGTACATCCTTATATAATGCTTTCATAATTCCAACAAACTCGCCTCCTAAGCCCATAGCCTCCAGCTTGCGCCACATACCTTCCCTCCATACTCTATCGTATGCCTTTTTGATATCCAAAAAGGCCATAAACATCTTTTTCTTTTTTGCTTTCGCGAATTCTATCATTTGGGATAGTGTGAAAAGATGGTCAGTAACTCTCCTTCCCTTCCTGAAGCCATTCTGGATTTCTCCCAAAAAACCCTTCTCCTCAATCACCTCCTCTAGTCTCCCATACAGGACTTTACAGAAAACCTTTCCAATGTTGCTACTGACAGAGATCCCTCGATAGTTATCCCAAACGTCTTTTTCCCCCTTTTTGTGAATAAATGTCACTTTACTTTCTCTCCACTCCTTTGGGACCTCTTGATTTTCTATGGCTAGATTGAATAGGGCAGTTAGGCTTTTCACGAGTTCCTTTCCCCCTTTTTTGATAAACTCGTTAGGAATTTCATCCACTCCTCCTGCTTTTCCATCCCTTAATTTTGATATCACCTTTCGCACCTCCTCCGTTTTAATTTCGCTGCACACGAAGCTCGATAGGTTTTCCTCGACCTGATTCGGACACTCTGGTGGGCTCCCCATGCCCCATCGCTTATCGTTTACCTTTTCCCAGTGCTTGACTAGTTCTGATGCGACTTGATCTTGCTCGTCTGTAACTCTGCCATATACTTTAATACTCTGTGGGTTGCTTCCTTTGTTACGTTTATTCACCCATTTCCAAAATACGTTCGAACTCGACCCCCCTGTTGTTCTTATCGTCCTGATAAGACTGCTATTTCGTACTCTCCGATTATCGTCTTTAATCTTATTTACTTTATTTCGTTCTTGGTGGTATTCTTCCTTAGCAACTGTGGCCTCATTACTTTCCGCCCCCTTATGTTTTCTACTTCTCCTGTATGCAGCACATTTAGCTTTTCTTCCCTTTATGGCCCTTTTCAGTTCTTCGTTCACTCTGTACCCAAGTTCCCGTGTTGGCACCCTGACCTTTCCTACACTTTCCTTTCCTGCCTCCACCAGGCTCGCAACTATGACGTCGGCCATCTTCTGGACATTGACCCTCTTGGGTACGGTTGCAAGCTTTGGTTTCAGTTTTTCATTGAACTTCGCCCAGTCAGCATCTTTTTTGAGTTCCCAAATCTCCTTAGAGCTTCCTTTGCTTTTTACTAGAGTTTTGGCCTTGATCGTCACTGTAACCACGTTGTGATCACTATCCACCTCCATTTTTCCCTCATCATCCACTTCTACCCCTATCACCTCCCTCCATAAATTAATATCTGTGAGGATGTAGTCGATTATTGATTTTCTGTCGTTCCTCTCCCAGGTCCATTTCCCCTTACACCTCGCGTCCCTGATCAGAATCTTCAGACCGAGCTCGTTTGTGAAGTTCAACAGCTTCCTTCCATTCCTGTTGATTTTATTGTCCCCACCCTCTATGCCTTCTTCATCATTACCTATGTGGCCATTAAAGACACCCATCAGAATTATACCGAGCCCCTTGTTTTGTAATTCGGTGATATTGGACCTCAGTGTTGAGTATATCGAATCATTCCATTCGGGTTTGCTTCCCTCCACCGCACAATACACAACCCCAAGGGCAATACTTTTGTTTTTCAGACTGATCCTTACCCATCCAATTTCTTTCGATATCTCAGCCGGGGTGCTGATGTTTTCCAGGTCTGTGATCAGCGATGGTTTTAAATCCTCTTTAATGTACATACCTACTCCTCCCCCTTTTTTCTGGCCTTCCGTTCGCCCTACACCTATCCATACGTACCCCCTTACTTGGTCTACCCGTTCCTCGTGTCTTACCCACGTTTCGCTTAAGCCCATCACGTCAAACTCCTCTGCCTCAATCAATGTAGCAATTTCACTTACTTTCCGGTGGAGACCCTGGATGTTGCTATAACCCACTTTCAGGGTGTCAAGGTTCAGTGGCTTCCGCCTACTGATCCCTTTATTATCTAGTCCCTGTACGTTTGTATATCCCACTTTGTGTACCTGTTCTTTCCTTGGGAAGCTATTCCTATTGATTTGGATTTTTGGTCCCTTTTCCTTATCCCCCTTGTCCAATTTTTTACACCTATGGTTCCTGACACATTTTCTGTGATTATTCCCCCAGACTCCATGTGGGGTTTAATTCTAATTCCCAATGGAGGAATATGTTTCTGGTGGCGGGTAAAAAATTTAACATTTTGAGGTTCTGAAACACAATTATAAGCAGGATTTGATTTATTAGCCAAAAGTGTAGATACATATTGAAGAGACAGTTTAATTCGACGCTTCTCAAGAGAAGGCTCCTCAGCTTCAACAAGCATTGAATCTATTGGTGATGTTCGAAATTCACCTAGACTAATTCTAATGCCACTATTATGAATCGCATCATGTGGCTTGAGATACGACTTCCTTGCAGATCCGTAAACCACATAACCGTAATCTAATTTATACCTAACAAATGGTCGAAACAGATGAAGTAATGTTTTTGGTCAGCACCCCAATCAGTGCTACCAACAACCTTCAGGAGGTTTAATGCTCTCTTACATTTAACTTTCAGTTGTTTTATGTGAGAAGTGAAATTCAGTTTGCTGTCAAACAACAAACCTAAGAATTTCACTTCTTTTACAACTTTGAGGGTATTTCCATCCATTTTCTACTCTAGATCAAGATGATGCTTCCGGAGCTTACAGAAATGAACACAATTAGTTTTGGTCTTTGAAAACTTAAAACCGTTTTCTGTAGCCCATTTCTGGATTCTGTTTAAACACAGCTGAAGTTAGCGCTCAAAAGCATTCATTTTTTGCTGCTACAGCAGATTAACCCTTTACCCAACGTAACGGCCAAAACCGGCCAGCGCTATTCTCAAAAATCGCCAAATAATTTTCAAAATATTTTCATTTTTTGTCTCAAAAACATAGGTTATGACCCCTCGTTGGAACGGTCGAGCTCGTTCCAACGAGGGGTCATAACCTATGTTTTTGAGACAAAAAATGAAAAAATTTAGTTATTCAAGAATTTTTTTTGCAAGTGTCGTCTGCTTTTCATGTTAGGTAAAGGGTTAAAAAAATCAACATACAAGGAAGAATCTACCATATTCTCAATTGCATCGATGATACCATTGATTTTTATCGAAAAGAGGGTAACGGATACAATACTACCCTGAGGACCCCAATTCCTGCTCGTGAGGATCAGATAACGTTGACCCTACACGAACCTGAAATTGGCGGTCCTTTAAAAAGTTTTCAATAAAAAGGGGCATACGCCCTCTCAACCACTTGTTAAAAAGATTTTTCAAAATTCCATACGTCCACGTTGTATCATATGCCTTCTCCAGATCAAAGAAGATGGCGGCCACATGTTCTTTTCTGACGAAGGCATTGCTAATAAACATTTCAAGTCTGACCAAACTTGCATGGACCTCCATGTCGAAACGTTTTTTTTTCTGTTTTTTAGAAGATTGAAGGCTTGTGTGTGATTAGCACATTCAAACAACAGTCCACCATATCTTATTTTTTTTACCCTCTTAACCGTACCTGCTATGCCCTTGATTGCCTTTTCTCATGTAAACGGATTAATATCAGTTGCTTTCCTGTTTTCTTGTGCAGAATAAATCACTACAATTTTTGGCCAGTGTTTAGAATCTTGTTCGTATTTTATGTTGTCATGATCTGAGTCAGAATCAGAATTTGTTGCATCTACATGGTGTCTTTTTGAGGTGTTTTTGGTAGCCATGGTGTTTTTGAGAATATATTCATCGCTTCATGCCTCCCACCCTTACTTCGAGCCCAACTTAATGGGTATGCCCCAGCCTAACAAGAGGTGGTGACAAAACCAGAAGTACATGAAGAGTATATTCACCCGACGTTAATGCTAATGCATACCGCCAGGGGATAGACCTGTAGAGTGTTTTGGAAGTACCATGTCGTGGTGGCCATTCAACCAATCATTTTGTAAAACTTGTGTTATGACAATGGCTACGGAGAATTGAAGCAGACAGGGCAACAAAACAGTGCATGATAGAAAAGTAAAAATGACATTGAAAGTCAACACTCCATATCGATGATGAAACTGAATTAAAAGAAATGACTGATTGAATGACCACCCAGTGTCCCCCAGACGTGACACCCGATGTGTTTGGGGTTGAGGGCTCCCGATTGATCAGAGCGGGCCGTCCGACCATCCGTCTACTCCCAAAGTTGGGGCCGAAGCAGTGTATTGAACAGGGACCTCCATGATAGAGATCAGGGCTAAAGCAGTGTTAATAACCTGATCTCCATCCTGGAGATTTGTGCTAACCGGGACCCAGTCTGTTCTCAACTGCCAGGATTCCTTCCTCCGGGGCCTTCGAAACGCACCTCACGGGAGAACAAGGTGCCTGCAATATGGTATTAGCAGGATTGACCATTTTGGTCCGGGGCTGCGTATTACCATATTCCGCAGCAAACCAGCTCAATTGAGCAAACCTGCTAATTAAAAAACCAGCAAACCTGCCCAATTGAGCAGGCGGTCCTCCATCCGCCACCCGAGGACCCGCCTAGTAGGGGATGGTCAGACCCCCCCCCCCCCCCCCCGCCTAGGTTTAAATCCAATAAACAAACAAACAAAGCAAGGCTATGGAAAATTTGTAGTGCAGGCAATGTAAAAACTACAAACAGGCTATGGAAGAAACATACTCTCAAATCTGTGTGAACTCTGCTCCATTACACCAGCTCCTGGTAATTACTGAAAGATTAATTTCCACCAGACCAACTCCCTCTAAAGAAACAGTTTTTTTCCAGGGCAGGGGTCCACAAGGCTCGGTATTATGACCTATTTCGTTTAATATTTATATATTAATGATATTGTAAATAATATTGTGTCAAATATGAGGCGACATGCTGATGACACCACATTGTATTTAGCAGTGGAAGACGCAAAGCTTTCGGCCAAAATTCTGAACGACGACCTTGAAAAAATTAATACGTTTTTTATTTGACCATGTACGGTTTTATTTAACCCTTTGAATACGGAATGGGCTTTTGCTTTTTTTATTCAAAATACTGCACCAAATTTATAAACGTAAAATGTCAGCTCACTTAAATTGAGAGGTGCACTACTGATAACAGATTTGCTGAAACGCTCATTGGTCACATAAAGAAAAAATGTGTCAATTGCCGCCATCCTAGTGGGGGCGAGGAGGGGGGGGGGGGGGCTAGGTATAAACAATACCCAACTAAAAAGAAAATTCTCGAAGGTTTTCAGTTTCACGACTCCTCGCAATCTCCGATCGCTTTTTAAACAATATATATTTGATGCTTGCGAAAAATAAATATGTTGATAATTTTCACTTTTTAGTGGCAATGCAAATTATTACCACTTCTCAGGGCTTTCTCTACGCTATTAATTTAATTTTTTAGGGTGTTCCGAATAGCGTATTTTTACTAAAACGCCGGACCGCCGGGGCACCGGTCGGTAATGAAAACATCGTTCATTATCAGCCCGCCGACCCGGCAACTAACCGGAAACTAGATATACTACTATGATTAAGTCCCTTGAATATCCGCCTGAGCGTATTTGTTTTGAATAAATGGTTTAAATATTTACTCTATTTTATCGACACTACAGTCGTGGCATTGTTGGAAATTACGCTATTTATATGGATTATTATCTCAAGAGTAAGTATGCATTGATATATTTTATCTATCGATCTCTTATAACTTGTCAATCGTCTTCAGTGCTAGGTTTTATTCACCCCCATATTCAGACCTGCAGCTGACAAGTCACATGATCTATGTTAGTAAACAGACGACACATGCTTCAAAACTGTCAAAATGTCCTACTCTTGCGATTCTTGAAACAAATTCTCTGCTAACCTACTTTATTCTTTCACTGAAAGTAGGTAGTATAGGCGGATTCAGGGACATGTGTACATGTACGTGTACATGTACACGTACATCGATTTAGTGTTAAAATCGTGTACAGGTACACGATTTTAACGTTTTTTAGGGTGTCTTAGAATCCGCTTTGCGGATTCAAAGACCACTGATTGTATCCAAGAGTGAAAAAAAACGCATGAAATTTTACGTATGTGTACATGTACCGTTTTGTCTTTGAATCCGCAAATGGGCTTCCCCCATAGGATTCAGTGTTAAATTGCGAGCAAAAAAACGTTTTGTCGTTTCTAAATCATCATCTTGCTGATTCTAAATCACCTGCGTCCGTACACGATTTTAACACTGAAACCCTATGGAAGCGTACACGGAAATCCATTTGCGGATTTTTACGTCGGAAATCGAATCGTGTACGGTACACGGAAAAGAGGTGTCCCTGATCCGGCAAACCCACTTTCACGTTTCCTGAAGAAATAAAAAAAAAAGTGATTGATATATATAGGAGAGAAAAAAAATATATATATATAAATAAATAGTTATTTAAAAAAATAATATATCAAATCGAATAGATAATAAAAAAAATAAATACGTAAATCATGAGGGAGACTATTAGAGTAAGGTTTCTTTTAAAAATGCTGATGAGAGCCTACGCATTCTGCGTGAACGAACAACTAAGTCGTCTCTTGTTAGAACGATGCGTCGGATGTCGGGATCACCTAGACTTCGATCACGAGAATCATTCGTGTTTGTGGATGGAAAGGGAAGATATAGTCGTTAAGTATTTCGAACCGGCGTTCGAACGCGTTCAAATCGATGAAGTGATCGCGTTTTGGAAGAGATTACTCTTCTGTAAGGATCAAAGCAAGCCCACAGTTTCGGAAGAACAGAAATTGGCGCGTAGAAGTCTGACTTTAGGGGACAAGGGATGCATCATGAAATTATTGTTCAATGAAGCATACGTCTAAGTTTCTCGTTGATATAAAATAAGGGAGAATAGAAAATAAAAAAAATAATACACACATAAATTTTTTATCTAATATTAGAAAGAAACAAAAACACAAAAATGAGAACCAGAAATAAATTGTATCCGACGTTAGTGGAAGACGAGGATGAGAAGCCGATCAGCGTTTTGCCAACGGCACCGTCGCTAGAAGAAAAAGAAAGAGGAGAGAGGTATCGCATCGATCAAATCAGTAGAATCCAAGAGTATCTAACTCGAGAGAGAGATTCTCGTCATTCTCTCAAGAAGAAGTATTCGCGTTTCGTGAAATTCTTCAACGCGATCGACACGACACTCATCACGATTTCCATGGGTTTACACGCGGCCGGCATCGGATTGTTGTCGATCGTGTTGACCGTAGAAGGAGTGGCTCTCGCCGCCGGATTGTTTAGCACGCTCGGAAACGTTTTGAGTAGGAAATTATATCTGAAGGCGAGGAAACGCGACAAGATTCGCGTCTTGGCCGACTCCAAGATCGACACGATATCCGAAATGATCTCTATGGCGTTGAAAGACGGTAGGATATCGGATGGAGAATACTTCACGATATTGAGCGAGAAAACGAAATACGATGCCATGAAAGAAGCCGTGAGAATCAAGACTCGTCAGATCATCAAGGAAGAGATGAAAAGGGGAGGAAAGAGGTCAAGGAGGAATTCAGTAAGATGATAGTACTCAAGAGCAGCGATTGAAAAAATATATATATATAATAAGAACAGAATTAATTCATTATTAAATTTATATATAAAATAAAAACGAAATTAATTTAAATAACTCTTTAAAAAAAATGTATTGCGTAAAGTGTAAGAGAGTTACCGAGACGAGTAATTCTCGAGAAGTAAGAACTAAAAACGACGGACAGATGCTTCGCGGAATTTGCGACGTGTGTGGTTCTGTCAAGACTCGATTCGTCAAAAAAAAAGAACGCGAGCAAAGGTAAAGGCATCGTGAATAAAATGTTCAATAATCTACCTCTTGAAATGCATCTGCCGGGTCACAGTTTTACGGGACCCGGAACGAAATTGAACAAGAGACTCAACGCCGATCTGACACCCAAATCTTGGAGCAAACCTGTGAATAGGGTGGACGCGGCCGCGTATGATCACGATCTGTGCTACGCCGGACATCCCGACACCAAGACTCGCAACGACGTCTGCGATAAAAACATGTTGGGGAAATTGAGAGGCATATCGAATCCGACCAGGAGAGAGAAGATAGAACGTTCGCTGGTCGGCAATCTGATCGGTGCGAAACGTCGATTTGGATGGGGCATTGAAAAAAAGCGCATCGGAAAAGAAGAAGAAACGATTATTGACGAGCGAATTGGCCGAGGAGTTACACAAACCCATAGTGCGTAAATTTCGAAAGAGAAGGGTGTTCGTGAAGGGTTTGTATGATATTTGGTCTGCCGACTTGGTCGACATGAGATCGTTTTCGAGGTGGAACGAGGGCGTCAAATATCTATTGACGGTCATCGACGTGTTTTCCAAATACGGTTGGATCAGAGCTTTGAAGAATAAATCGTGACCTTGCGTCGCCGAGGCTCTGAAGAGCGTGTTCGACTCGTCTTCTCGAAAACCGAGTAAATTGTGGATGGATAAGGGAAAGGAATTCTACAACAAGCACGTTCATCGATTGGTAGACCTCTACTCGATCGAAAACGAAGAGAAAGCCAGCGTGGTGGAACGCTGGAATCGAACGATGAAGGAAAAGATGCACAGATACTTCACGGCGAATTCAACCAAGAAATACATATACGCTCTGAACGGTCTGGTCAAAGATTACAACAACACGCGACACAGATCGATCAAGATGACTCCCGTGGAAGCTAGAGATCCTCGAAATGAAAAACGGGTCTACGCGAATCTATATCCTGAAAGATCTAAGATTAGGAAGAAGGCTAGAACGCCGAAATTTGCGGTCGGTGATCGAGTGAGAATCTACGCTTATAAGAAGCACTTCGAAAAGGGTTATACTCCTCGATGGACCTCGGAAATCTTCGTGATAATCAAAATATTTCACACCGATCCGGTGACTTACGAAATGGAAGCTTTGGATGGAGAAGAGATCATCGGAAAGTTTTACGAACAACAATTACAGAAGACAAAGTTTTGATAAAGAAAACAAATTTCTTTTATTTACTTTCTTTAATATTTTCTTGTTTACACATATATATATAAGAGAGAAAAATAATAATAAAACAATAATTAAAAACTATTTTTAGATAAAGAAAGCAAGTTAATTAATAAACAAAAAAAACCTAAAAATCCTTTAAAATGACAAATATACTAGATATAGCACAAAGCATAGTGAAAGATGAAAGTATTCAAGAATATGAGGTTCATGAATACGAACCGGTAACCGGAACGAGTTTGAACAATGCGGGAGAGATAAGAATCAACGTCGAAACTCAAGATCTATTCATACATCCTAGCAAGAGTTACATAGTGGTGCAGGGACGTCTCACCAAGGAAGATGGGAGCGACTACGCCGACGACGACACGGTTACTCTAGCTAATAATGACATCATGCATCTATTCAGTAATATAAAATACATGCTATCAGGACAAGAGATAGAATCTGTATTTCATCCCGGTCAGGCCACCACGATGTTCGGACTCTTGACGTATCCTGATGATTTTTCGAAATCCAGAGGACTTAATCAGTCGTGGGTGAAAGACACCGTCGGCCCTGCTAGCGCCGGCGCCGCCTTGATATTCGACTACGTCGTCAAGACGTCCAGACCTAAAGGAACGTTTTCGTTCAGGATACCTTTGAAACACATCTTCGGATTTGCGGACGATTACAACAAGATCATGTACGGATTCAAACACAATCTGATGTTGATTCGAAAAGGAGACGACGACGCAATAGTGAGACTCACTGCGACCAATGCGGGTAAGATAACTCTACACAAGATATCGTGGTTCGTTCCACACGTGGAGCCTTCGATCGTGGAGAAAGCGCATCTCTACAAGGTCATAGAATCCAAGAGTAAATTACCAGTGGGATTTAGAATGAGACAGTGCGGCACGGCTAGCATTCCTCCCTCCATGAATCACTTCGATTGGAGATTGACGGTGAAATCCACTTCCGAGAGACCGCGTTTCATCGTGGTTGCGTTTCAGACCGATAGGGACGGGTCTCAGGAAAAGAATGCGTTGCTGTTCGATCACTGCCATTTGAGAAACATGCAAGTGTTTCTGAATGCCACGAGATATCCAGCAATCGATTACAATGCATCGTTCGACAAGAAAGATTTCTGCAGACTGTAAGGCAACATCGCAGATTTTAGAAAGAAGTATCACGGTCTAGATGAATTGATGAGCAACCCTAACATATCTCCCGGCGAATACAAGTCGATGTATCCCATGTTCGTATTCGACGTCAGTAAACAGAGTGAACGACTCAAGAGTAGCATCTTAGACATTCAGATCAAGATGCAATTTGATAGGAACGTGCCGAGAAAAACCGAAGCCTTCGCCCTGGTCCTGTCGGATAGAGAATTACAATTCGAATCGGATGGAAATAAGATGTCGATCATTCGATGAGAGATGAGTGTGAAAAAAAAAAATATATATATATAAAAAGAATTAAAAAATTATTATAAAAATAAATGATAAAGAAAGAGAATACTTAAGAAGAAACAGACGTGTTTTGATTAAAAATATTTCGCAAGATTCGTTAGCAATAATTCTAGACACTTTAGTCAAAACAGAACCTTTGATATTAACTGATTAAATGAGACGTGAAATCGAAAGTAAAATCTTGATAGAAGATAAGACCAGAAAACTTTTAGACACGTTGATGTATAGAGGACCGACTGCTTTTCGAGAATTTATAAAAGCTCTTCGAAATGCTAAAATAGATGTTGACGTGTGTTTTGAGATAGGTGATCCAATTTCACAAGATGAAACATTATGAGAAATAACGTATTAAAACAAAACCTCAAAAAAAAAATAAATAAATAAATAAATAAATAAAGTAATGTGATCTAGAGAGATTGAACATCTTTCTAAATCTCATTACTTTTTTTTTTGTTTTTTAATAAATCACACATTATTTTTTTTTTTAATTCATTATTTTCCACGCGTTCACTGTTTGTTCAAAGGAACTAATTCGATCAGTAGACTCACCACGGAAGTGGTGGCTTCGGGATTATTGGTTTTCAAAACGAAATTAATCCTGTCTCTGGCGTTCACTTTGAGAGGCATGCCGAACGTGCTAACATTCGCATTTGATTCTCAGTCTTTTCGATGCTGTATCTCTTATCGCTCTCTACTCCATTCACCATGAGATTGACGACCGCTCTGTTATTCAAATCCGAGGAAGCCAGACTCATTCGAAGGATTTCACCTCCCAGTGGCATGGGATATCCCACCTGACCATGTTTCGATCCGCTACCTCCATTTCCAAAAGACCACTCAGCTTTTCCTTCATCTAAGGTGCTAGCCTACTCGGCCCACACAGTGATCAATTGTCTAGCATATTTGACTTTCTCCACCACCAAAATCAGGGTGCAGGCATCCATCATATTCACAGGATCCGGTAGATTCGTGAGCGCGTGTCCACCCATGTCTAGTTTACCTTCCATTATGTCACCCTTTCTCCAGACTGAGTTGTCGTCCACGTACTTTCTGCTGATGGCGCTGGAATCGCATTCGGGATCGTCACTGAGTCCGAATAAATTCTTACCGTTCATGTCGATACCACCCTCCATGGTTCCGCCAGATTGTTTGTTCAAGTAGAGATCATCCACTTGCGATTCTAGATATTCTTGTGATCGTATCACGGCAGAATCCACATAGCCCTTGTTGACTGCGGTTGAGTCCGCATCCGTGTCATCGACCTTCGACAGATTCAATATCTTGTTGAATCCCGCATTCAAATCCGATTTCATTTCTCGTCTGTCAGACTTTCTCTGTTCCAGATCTATGTAGTGTTTGGTCGCCACGTCCTTGGGATTCGTGGGAGTGGCCACGTTCATTATCTTGTTAGAATTGGCATTCAATTCCGAGTGCATCGTTTTCTGAACGTATCTATTTCTCAGGTGTTCGCTGAATCTCGCGTGAGAGTCATCCGCGTATTTCTTGGTCGTGGCATCGGTGGGATCTATGGGATTCGCGACGTTCACCAAATGTTTGGATTTCAGATTGAGATGGTTTTATCCACGTAATTATCTAGCATGATTCATTCGAAATAGGCGTTCCCCCTGTTGACGTATTTTTTAGTCGCAGCATCTGCGAGATCTATCGGCTCGGGAAGATTGTAGAGCTTCTTATCGTTCATGTTCAAAGGTTCTTCTCGAGGTTCGTATCTCCGAACGTAACGTTCGTCCAAGTTGGCAACGACGTAACCATCGTCAACTTTGAACGTCTTCCTCTTCTTTCTTAGGTTGACTTTTTCGTCATCACTTCTACCAAATTTATCGACTGGCATGTTGTTGTGGGATTTTTTTGTTTTGTAGAAAAAATATATTCAAAACGCAGTTTATTAAAAATGAACTATTTTATTTTTATTTTTTCATTTTTATTCGATTAAAATTGTTTAAAATAATTTATTATCTTTATATATACTATAAAAAAATCTCTCTCTAATGTAAATCATTGAGAATGTCTTGAAACTGATCTCCTTCAGACCATCTCTTGAGAACGTAGAGACACAGGTGACTGCAAAACACTTGATCTGGTGATTGCACTTGTTCCGTGTTGTAACGAACCATCGATTTGTTGAAATAGTTCTTTATTTCTTTTGGCAGCGAGATTCCGTAGCTGTCGAAATAATAATTTTTTTCTTCCCGTTCTTGATCCACGCCACCCAGTGAGTGCCTTCACTTCATCTAGATTTAAAATTCTGCATTCCGATTGTCGAGGTCTTCTCTTCGGCAAGGCATCTCTGGAAAACACGCCTAGAAAATCTTTGATTTTCAAATCTTTTGCCGCGTTCAACAGATCGATGTTGGATAGGGGTTCGTTAGGTAAGATGACACCTTCTACGGATATCTTTATTTTCTTATTCATAAATGTGTATATATTTTTTTTATATATTTATTATATTATAATTCACTAAAATGACGTTATTTTTTTTTGTTATTTTTTTCTTTTTCTTTTTAAACTAACTCTCTCGATGTCTCTATCGATTTCTATAATTTCGAATCCATCTCTATCGATTTCTATAATTTCGAATCCATCTAATTCCTCTTGATTTTCTGGAATCCTATCATCCACAATCATATCTGCAATCCAATCATCCACATTCATATCGTCTCTAATTAGATCCAAAGTCCAATGTCCGAGTGCCAAAGTGCTTATTTTATCATCTAACACGAATCTCTTATCATCGTCAGCCATCAGCGAAATCTTGTTGACTATTTCGGTATACAAGTCGTGATTTTCGCTTCGAATCGATTTCATAGGCTTATACACCGGACCACTTCCTAACAGACAATCTTTATACTCTTGGAAAGAGATGTTTTTCTTCACCACGCACACTTTAACCCCTTTGCACTTCTTGATCTCTTCATCTTCTAGACGATAAGCATACAGTTTGGGTCTCAAGCACACGAATTCGACGATTTGTTTACCACTGCTCTTGTCCTTAAATTTACCCAACACCTTCTTGTTGTCGTTCGATTGAATGTTGGACGGGTGATCGATGGGATAATTGCTCATGTCGAACCATGCGGCCACATCCGGAGATATATCTCGGTAGACATCTTCCGTCTCTATCTCGTAAACTAAACTGTCCATGTCGGTGAACAGTAGTTTGGCTTTCTCATCAAATTTTGGTTTGACATAATCGTAGTGAAACTCGTACATCAATCCCTTGCTGATATCTAGGATGATCTGTCTGAGATAATATGGTTTGTCAAACTTTAGGTGCATCTTTTGCATGTGAACGGCCACTAGATTTTCGTCGAATATGGTTCGGTGTTTGTAATTGGGTTTCACCACTAATTTTTTAGCTCTTTTCTCAGACGTGACGAGTCGAATGTCGGTTGTCTTCCTGATGTTTTCCATCGATTTACCGTACACGCAGTTGTTCATGAGTTTGAAGAAATCTTTTTCGAAAGCATTCTCGGCTTGAATTCTGAGATTCGTGTTGAGATCGATGTATTTTTTCATCCAAGGCTCTTCGTCGAATCGAATGATGCGATGTATGTCGACTAATTTCATTCCATAATCAACGTATTGTTTCAAATTCTCACTGTAGACGACGTAGTTACATTTGTTAAATAAATTGGGAATGAGTTTTTCCTCATCTCCTTCGTTCGGTTCCATTCGTTCGGGAGCCAGTGGATAATCGTTGTGTAGAATGTGTAATTCTTCCGGATTGTTCAAATCGACTTCTAAAATGAAAGGATAGTCTCTCCATTTTTGCATCTCTTCCGGTTCCGTCACCCATTCAAAATTTCCAATCGGTAAAGGATGACTCATAGCCCAACCGTACAGATTATTAGCGTCCCAATTCTGTATGTATTTAATCGACCGTTTCGAATCGAAACTTTCTTTCATGTAGGGATTGTTAGCTTTAGAATATCTGTGGGAGATCATCGAGACGCCACCTCTCACAGCCCTTTCGAACATGATTAACATGTTCACGTCAGATAATAATTCCAATTGAACTTCAGTGGTCTTCAACAGAGCATCCCACGCCAGACCGGGTGCGGTGAAATACCAATCTGGATCCAGATCGTAATTTCGACGACAGACGTTTCAAAAATTTTCGAACACGTCTGCCAAGAGCAGAACATCGGTCTTCAGATAGAGATCGTGATAATCTCTCATGGTTTTCATATCGAATGATTTCCACACGTTTTTGGCATGTTCGTAATTCTCGTCGGAAATGTCGGATTCGTATAATTTTGAATGAAAATCTTCTTTCGAAGGTAGTGCGGTGTCTTCAAATCTCTTTAAATCGTTCATGTAATCATAAAGATAGACTCCTTTCCTCAACATGACGTCTACTCATTCTCCGAAATGTTTGCTCGTGATTTTAAATTTATCCTTGCTTATGTTATCGACTAATTTTTCCAGAGCGGTCGACATGAATTTAAAACTGTCAATGAAACGTATGGCTCTACGAATGGATTTCGTTTTTTCTTCCAACGTATTTCCGTCGATTACTCTTTTCTTCTCCATGAGCTTCCATTTCGTGAAGGAAATGTATCTTTCTTCGCTGTTCAAGATGCAATTTAATTCTTCGTGTGAGGTGCCGAGATTTTTCATGAACAGATGACTCATAACCCGAGAGATTGTGAAATATCACCGGATAGAAAGCGGCATCTCGATATTTTAAATTACACTTGCTGTGAGCCGAACCGCGATACAGAACCATGTAATGATTGTGGTCTCTAACCTTCTTATTTTCCTCTAAATTCTCATCGAACGATTGTCTGCATATGTGACATTCAGTGGCTCTGTTATTTTCGTCCTGCTGCTCTTGCGTGATGATCATTTTCGCCGGAGTTTTGAATTTGTCGTATAACATTTGAATTTTTGATTCTAACTCTTCCACGAACCTTTGGTCCACGTCGTCGTTTTCTTTGAAGAGCATTGGGTTTTTCGTTGCATTTTCGTTGCAATATTCCTGATGTTTCGCTAACGATTTTTCGCTCTGAAACATGTTCATGCAGTTACAACATAAACATATCTTTCCTTTATGTTTATTATTTTGTCTCGACAGTAATCGGCTCAGATGTTTAACCCAACAATAATGACGATTGTCACCATTCGAAATCAATAATAAAATGATCGTCTTTTCTCTTTCGAGATACGAAGTCTGTCTGAGAGGATAAATCGTTCATTTTTCATCGTCGTATCCCAAGACGTTCACCACTACGGTGGGATTTTAAACCTCGAAACGTTTGATGTGTTTTAACTCTGTTGGATAAGTCACTCCGGTCCAATTGAGATTTTTAGAAGTCTCCTCGTAACGAGAAACTCTCTCAGGATGGATTTTGACAGGGTATAAAGCAGAAGTGACTGCCCATTTAAAACACTGATCATCTTTATTTCTCACAGTGACCACGGCGTGTTTTTTAGCTAGGAAATACGGTAATTCCACGTAGGAAGATCCTTTCAACGAATCGTTTTCAGTTATGTGAATTTTGAGTTTCAACACCTCATCGAACGTCCAATTACTACCTTCATGTTGATAATTTGCAAGAGACATCAACATCTTGTCTTTCATCTTTTCGAAAATGTCCGATAAATCTGAACCTCGAAATACAGGTTCGACGTTAGATCTGAAATATGCATTTTTCACGATGCTCTCGCCGGACTTCACGTCGATTTTATTCATCACACAATGGAGTATCATCTTAATTTTTAGTCCCACGTTCATGTATTTGCGAAACAAATCCAATACTTTTTTCTTCACCCATTCCATGAACAATTTTGGATTGATTTTCTTCAATGAGGGAACCACGTCGAAAGTTTTAAAAATACCTTTGATCGCACTCTCCCATTCTACGGTCTTTGATTGAAATAGTTCTGCGGCGAGTCGTGCTAGATAGTCTTTTCCTTTCCCTTCGTTTATTGCTCGTCAAATTTCGCTCAATATATCTCGTTTGCCTAGAATCTGAAGTGCATCACTCGTTTTCATTTTAGTTTTTCTTTTCTTTTCTTTGGAAACTTGAAATGGCTTTTCGCTTAGTCGTCTTCTTATTTTTCACAATCGAAACGTTTTTGGTTTTTTTCGACGTCGGCATTTCGATTCCTTTTACTATCTTTTTCTTCTTCTTCTCATTTTTCACAACCGATGCATTTTTTGACATCGTTGCTATCGGCATTTCGATTCCTTTTACTATCTTTTTCTTCTTCTTCTCATTTTTCACAACCGATGCATTTTTTTACGTCATTGCTATCGGCATTTCATTTGCCTTTCCATCATTTCGCAAATATTTCTGTATGACTTCAATTTTTTTTGATTTAGTTCTATGATTTCTGAAATGTGAAATTTTTAATAGTTTACAAATCTCATTTAACTGAGGTACGGTTTTCTCATTTAAATTTTCCAATTTTTTTTTATCTGTTTGCTTCATTTGTAAGAATATTTTTTTTTCGAATTTGTATTTAAATAATTTGTTAAAAATTTTTTTTTTTTTTTTTTTTAATGTAAAAAATATTTTTTGATGAAATTAATCAATTTTTTTTATGTTCCTTAACGTGAAAAAAATTGAATTAATACGAGAAAAAAAGGATGTTAAAATTTAACTTTTTTATTTATATATATATATAGAGAGAAAAAACAAAACTTTTTAAACAAATTATTTAAATACAAAATTTAAAATATACATTATTTGCAAGAATTCGTAAAACAAAAAAACAAACAAATAATCGCTCATGACGACAACATCCATGATGGAATCTCGACATAAACATTGACATTGCTTAATAAATTGTTATTCTCCAAAAAACCAAGAAGAAAAGAATCGTAATTTATATTTACGCGTTTCAAAAGAAAATGATACGATTTGCAAAAATCGAATCATAATACTATTAGCGAACAAAAATTAATCGACAATGTCGTTCGAACTATTAAAAAAGAAGAAGAAGGTTCAAGACAAATAGAACTCTTACGTCTTTTACGCGAAGTCTCGCACAAGGTTCAAAACAAATTTCCGCGAAGCAGACGCGTGTTCATGTCACCCGATTCCTTCTCAATAGATGATGATAACTGCAAGATGCAAAGGCTAATTTTTAAACGTTCGAAGTCTTGCACGTTCTAAAAACTCATCTGCTTCTTTCATGAATCGAATCAAATCTTCTAAAGTCAAGAATTGAGATAACGTCTTGTTTTGCGTGATTCAATGTATTGTACAATTGTTCTAAAAATTTTCACATTAAAGAAATTAAAATTAAAAAAACTTCTTTTTTTTATATATATATAAAGAGCAAAAAAAAACAACAAAACTTTTTCAACAAATTATTACAACACAAAATTTAAAATATACATTATTGCAAGAATTCATAAAACAAAAAAACCCCTAAATAATCGATCATGACAGCAACACCTAAAAGATGCGAATTGAAATTGAAACGAGTCGAAACATATAAGAAATTCGGTCATAAAATCTATAGATTACAACAACACGATCCCATTGAATTGAATGAGGTCGAGATGAAGGACTTAGAGCATAAATACGACAGATATAAGATGACTTTGAAATTGGATGAAGCCACGCTCGATTTGTTTTACGGGTACCAAAGCGATCTGCAGAAAATCGTCATTGCTAAAGATAAAGAATTCGACAAGGACGATTTGACGTTGTTCTATGGAAGTTACATATATCCAAAAATCTCACATGAACTTGTGGACAAATCGAGTGGTGAGAGCGCATTCACCGATGTAAAAAAACTCAAAAGAGTAAAGATAAACATTCAACACATTTTCGAAAAAGGAGAAAACACAAGTGTCAACATGCAAATAACAGACTTGGAAATATAAACAATAGAGAGATTGAAATGTTAAAATTTAACTTTTTATTTATATATATATATAAAGAGAAAAAAAAACTTTTACTAAAAAATTTTACATTAAAGAAAATTAAAAATTAAAAAAAAAAACTTTTTTTATATATATATAAAGAGCAAAAAAAAATGAACAAACTTTTTTAACAAATTATTATTTAAATACAAAATTTAAAATATACATTATTTGCAAGAATTCATAAAACAAAAAAAACCCAAATAATCGATCATGACGACAACAACACCTAAAAGATGCGAATTGAAATTGAAACGAGTCAAAATGTGTAAGAAATTAGGTTTTAAAATCTATAGATTACAACGACATGATCCCATCGAATTGAACGAGGTCGAGACGAAGGGCTTAGAGCACAAATATGACAAATATCGCATGCCTTTGAAATTGGACGAAGCCGCGCTCGATTTGTTTTACAAGTACGAAGGTGATCTGCAGAACATCGTCATCGCTGAAGATAGAGAATTCAACAAGGACGATTTGTCGTTGCCCTATGGAAGTTACATATTTCCAAACATCTCATTCGAACTCGTGAAGAAATTGGGTGGTGAGAGCGAGTTGACCGAAGTAACAAAACTCAAAAGAGTAAAGATAAACATTCAACACATTTGCGAAAAAGGAGAAAACACGAGTGTCAACATGCTAATAACAGACTTGGAAATATAAACAATAGAGAGATTGATTTTTTTAGCGAAGAAGAAGGAAAAAAAAAACGTAATGAAATCATCTTGAAAAGACGAGTGTAACATGCTAATAACGGGCTTGGTAATATAAACAATAGAGAGATTGATTTTTTTAGCGAAGAAAAAGGAAAAAAAAAAGTAATGAGATCATCTTTTAGATCTCATTACTTTTTTTTTTTTTCCTTCTTCACTATTACCATATATTATAATAACGTTTCCTTTTTTCTTAAATTTCAGCGTCGATTCTTCTTTTCTTTTTTTCTTTTTTTTGTAATATGATAGTTTTTATAACAACACATTTGTTTATCCGAATCATAATTATGAACGAATGTTGTGCATCTCTTGGTAACACTCGCATCATTACCATTCCCTTCAGAAGGTAGTGGTGATGGTGGAAAGCGTCTCATTCTTTTCATTTTCAGCCGTCTATCCCACTGTTTATCTGAATCTTTCATCAATTCTTTCATTAGATATCCATCATTAGCGTCTAACCACATTTCCACATCTTTTTTTCACACTCTGTCTCGTGATATTCATCATTATCGTCTAATTGTTTCTCCACCTTTTTATCCATTTTATATATTATTTTATACTTTCTATGATTTATATTTTATATAAATTATATAATTTTATATTATAATAACATATTCAAAATCGGTATATTCTTAAACGGCGAATTCTCACCGAGCAAGAAACCCTTGCCGAGTCGCTCAACGTTCTGTCCACTCTTCAGATAGAGACTGTTTCCACTCAAAGAGTTGCCACCTCTAACAGGTTCTAGATACAATCCTTTACCGCTGTCGTCTACGTGGACGTGACACACGGCTCCTCCCTTCTTCAAAAACAGTCTGCTGCCACCCATTAATTTCTCAACTGCCGAACTTGCGAGTCCCGTGAGAGCTCCCACGGCGAGAGTCTTTCCGAGAAAGGGTAGTGCCTTTGCGGCGAAGGGTAATGCTTTTGCGGCGATTGCTGCCAATAGCGGTAGGAAACCACCTTTCATTCTCAAATTGTATCTCAATTGAGCAGGACTCAATCTCACCGTCAACCCTCTTCCATCGCAAATTGCTTTCTCCATCCTTTTGATTTGACTTCTGGTCCAGGCGATCGAATCCTGACCGCCTCTCGTCAGATATTCTTGAGTGAATTTGAATCTCACCGCCTCGCCTCGAGTTGTTAATGCTCTCTTAAGTTTCTTCCTCTGTCCTGCGGATATGTTCACATTTTTAATCACGTATTCTGTCATAATTCCCTTTTTTTAAAATATATTTACTTCAATTGTTTTCTTATTTAATAATAATTATTTATATTAAAATAATTTTGTAAAATTAATATTGCATTTATATTATTTTTGTTATCTATATATATACACAATATTTTTTTTTTTTTTTTTTTGCTTTTATATTTCTCTTATGTGAAATCGTATCGTCACCCTCTCTCCACAAAGATCTAACAGTTCACCATTTTGATTCGTCAACGTGGTTTTGAGACTATACAACGTGTCTAAAATCACTGGTAGATAAACTAAATTTCTAGGTCGCTCCACGATCTTATAACCCAGCGACACATTTGGAAAGAAGGAATAGATCGTCAGTTGAGTGCTACCATTCACATAGCTTCCAGCAATCACGTCCACGTTTACCAGAATGCTATTGACTGCGAGAATGTCAACCGTATTTTCAGATGCCACGTGGCCTCGATACATCTTTCGATCGAATCCCAACATCTTGCCTATAGAATCGTCCGTGTTGAAACCCACTCGAAAATTATCTTCCACTAGATTCGATTTGTTTTACAAGTACGAAGGCAATCTGCAGAACATCGTCATCACTGAAGATAGAGAATTTGACAAGGACGATTTGTCGTTGCCCTATGGAAGTTACATATTTCCAAACATCTCATTCGAACTCGTGAAGAAATTGGGTGGTGAGAGCGAGTTGACCGAAGTAACAAAACTCAAAAGAGTAAAGATAAACATTCAACACATTTGCGAAAAAGGAGAAAACACGAGTGTCAACATGCTAATAACGGACTTGGAAATATAAACAACAGAGAGATTGATTTTTTTAGCGAAGAAGAAGAAAAAAAAAAGTATTGAGATCATCTTGAAAAGACGAGTGTCAACATGCTAATAATGGGCTTGGTAATATAAACAATAGAGAGATTGATTTTTTTAGCGAAGAAAAAGGAAAAAAAAAAAAGTAATGAGATCATCTTTTAGATCTCATTACTTTTTTTTTTTCCTTCTTCACTATTACCATATATTATAATAACGTTTCCTTTTTTCTTAAATTTCAGCGTCGATTCTTCTTTTCTTTTTTTCTTTTTTTTGTAATATGATACGTTTTTATAACAACACATTTGTTTATCCGAATCATAATTATGAACGAATGTTGTGCATCTCTTGGTAACACTCGCATCATTACCATTCTCTTCAGAAGGTAGTGGTGATGGTGGAAAGCATCTCATTCTTTTCATTTTCAACCATCTATCCCGCTGTTTATCTGACTCTTTCATCAGTTCTTTCCTTAGATACCCATCATTAGCGTCTAACCATTTTTCCACATCTTTCTTTCACACTCTGTCTCGCGATATTCATCATTATCGTCTAATTGTTTCTCCACCTTTTTATCCATTTTATATATTATTTAATACTTTCTATGATTTATATTTTATATAAATTATATAATTTTATATTATAATAACATATTCAAAATCGGTATATTCTTAAACGGCGAATTCTCACCGAGCAAGAAACCCTTGCCGAGTCGCTCAACGTTCTGTCCACTCTTCAGATAGAGACTGTTTCCACTCAAAGAGTTGCCACCTCTAACGGGTTCTAGATACAATCCTTTACCGCTGTCGTCTACGTGGACGTGACACACGGCTCCTCCCTTCTTCAAAAACAGTCTGCTGCCACCCATTAATTTCTCAACTGCCGAACTTGCGAGTCCCGTGAGAGCTCCCACGCCGAGAGTCTTTCCGAGAAAGGGTAGTGCCTTTGCGGCGAAGGGTAATGCTTTTGCGGCGATTGCTGCCAATAGCGGTAGGAAACCACCTTTCATTCTCAAATTGTATCTCAATTGAGCAGGACTCAATCTCACCGTCAACCCTCTTCCATGGCAAATTGCTTTCTCCATCCTTTTGATTTGACTTCTGGTCCAGGCGATCGAATCCTGACCGCCTCTCGTCAGATATTCGTGAGTGAATTTGAATCTCACCGCCTCGCCTCGAGTTGTTAATGCTCTCTTAAGTTTCTTCCTCTGTCCTGTGGATATGTTCACATTTTTAATCACGTATTCTGTCATAATTCCCTTTTTTTAAAATATATTTACTTCAATTGTTTTCTTATTTAATAATAATTATTTATATTAAAATAATTTTGTAAAATTAATATTGCATTTATATTATTTTTGTTATCTATATATATACACAATATTTTTTTTTTTTTTTTTTTTGCTTTTATATTTCTCTTATGTGAAATCGTATCGTCACCCTCTCTCCACAAAGATCTAACAGTTCACCATTTTGATTCGTCAACATGGTTTTGAGACTATACAACGTGTCTAAAATCACTGGTAGATAAACTAAATTTCTAGGTCGCTCCACGATCTTATAACCCAGCGACACATTTGGAAAGAAGGAATAGATCGTCAGTTGAGCGCTACCATTCACGTAGCTTCCAGCAATCACGTCCACGTTTACCAGAATGCTATTGACTGCGAGAATGTCAACCGTATTTTCAGATGCCACGTGGCCTCGATACATCTTTCGATCGAATCCCAACATCTTGCCTATAGAATCGTCCGTGTTGAAACCCACTCGAAAATTATCTTCCATTTGATTCGATTTGTTTTACAAGTACGAAGGCAATCTGCAGAACATCGTCATCACTGAAGATAGAGAATTTGACAAGGACGATTTGTCGTTGCCCTATGGAAGTTACATATTTCCAAACATCTCATTCGAACTCATGAAGAAATTGGGTGGTGAGAGCGAGTTGACCGAAGTAACAAAACTCAAAAGAGTAAAGATAAACATTCAACACATTTGCGAAAAAGGAGAAAACACGAGTGTCAACATGCTAATAATGGACTTGGAAATATAAACAACAGAGAGATTGATTTTTTTAGCGAAGAAGAAGGAAAAAAAAACGTATTGAGATCATCTTGAAAAGACGAGTGTCAACATGCTAATAATGGGCTTGGTAATATAAACAATAGAGAGATTGATTTTTTTAGCGAAGAAAAAGGAAAAAAAAAAGTAATGAGATCATCTTTTAGATCTCATTACTTTTTTTTTTTTCCTTCTTCACTATTACCATATATTATAATAACGTTTCCTTTTTTCTTAAATTTCAGCGACGATTCTTCTTTTCTTTTTTTCTTTTTTTTGTAATATGATACGTTTTTATAACAACACATTTGTTTATCCGAATCATAATTATGAACGAATGTTGTGCATCTCTTGGTAACACTCGCATCATTACCATTCTCTTCAGAAGGTAGTGGTGATGGTGGAAAGCATCTCATTCTTTTCATTTTCAACCGTCTATCCCGCTGTTTATCTGACTCTTTCATCAGTTCTTTCCTTAGATACCCATCATTAGCGTCTAACCATTTTTCCACATCTTTCTTTCACACTCTGTCTCGCGATATTCATCATTATCGTCTAATTGTTTCTCCACCTTTTTATCCATTTTATATATTATTTTATACTTTCTATGATTTATATTTTATATAAATTATATAATTTTATATTATAATAACATATTCAAAATCGGTATATTCTTAAACGGCGAATTCTCACCGAGCAACAAACCCTTGCCGAGTCGCTCAACGTTCTGTCCACTCTTCAGATAGAGACCGTTTCCACTCAAAGAGTTGCCACTTCTAACGGGTTCTAGATACAATCCTTTACCGCTGTCGTCTACGTGGACGCGACACACGGATCCTCCCTTCTTCAAAAACAGTCTGCTGCCACCCATTAATTTCTCAACTGCCGAACTTGTGAGTCCCGTGAGAGCCCCCACGCCGAGAGTCTTTCTGAGAAAGGGTAGTGCCTTTGCGGCGAAGGGTAATGCTTTTGCGGCGATTCCTGCCAATAGCGGTAGGAAACCACCTTTCATTCTCAAATTGTATCTCAATTGAGCGGGACTCAATCTCACCGTCAACCCTCTTCCATCGCAAATCGCTTTCTCCATCCTTTTGATTTGACTTCTGGTCCAGGCGATCGAATCCTGACCGCCTCTCGTCAGATCTTCGTGAGTGAATTTGAATCTCACCGCCTCGCGAGTTGTTAACGCTCTCTTAAGTTTCTTCCTCTGTCCTGCGGATATGTTCACATTTTTAATCACGTATTCTGTCATAATTCCCTTTTTTTTAAAATATATTTACTTCAATTGTTTTCTTATTTAATAATAATTATTTATATTAAAATAATTTTGTAAAATTAATATTGCATTTATATTATTTTTGTTATCTATATATATACACAATATTTTTTTTTTTTTTTTTTTTGCTTTTATATTTCTCTTATGTGAAATCGTATCGTCACCCTCTCTCCACAAAGATCTAACAGTTCACCATTTTGATTCGTCAACATGGTTTTGAGACTATACAACGTGTCTAAAATCACTGGTAGATAAACTAAATTTCTAGGTCGCTCCACGATCTTATAACCCAGCGACACATTTGGAAAGAAGGAATAGATCATCAGTTGAGTGCTACCATTCACATAGCTTCCAGCAATCATGTCCACGTTTACCAGAATGCTATTGACTGCGAGAATGTCAACCGTATTTTCAGATGCCACGTGGCCTCGATACATCTTTCGATCGAATCCCAACATCTTGCCTATAGAATCGTCCGTGTTGAAACCCACTCGAAAATTATCTTCCATTTGATTCGATTTGTTTTACAAGTACGAAGGCAATCTGCAGAACATCGTCATCACTGAAGATAGAGAATTTGACAAGGACGATTTGTCGTTGCCCTATGGAAGTTACATATTTCCAAACATCTCATTCGAACTCATGAAGAAATTGGGTGGTGAGAGCGAGTTGACCGAAGTAACAAAACTCAAAAGAGTAAAGATAAACATTCAACACATTTGCGAAAAAGGAGAAAACACGAGTGTCAACATGCTAATAACGGACTTGGAAATATAAACAACAGAGAGATTGATTTTTTTAGCGAAGAAGAAGGAAAAAAAAACGTATTGAGATCATCTTGAAAAGACGAGTGTCAACATGCTAATAATGGGCTTGGTAATATAAACAATAGAGAGATTGATTTTTTTAGCGAAGAAAAAGGAAAAAAAAAGTAATGAGATCATCTTTTAGATCTCATTACTTTTTTTTTTTTCCTTCTTCACTATTACCATATATTATAATAACGTTTCCTTTTTTCTTAAATTTCAGCGTCGATTCTTCTTTTCTTTTTTTCTTTTTTTTGTAATATGATACGTTTTTATAACAACACATTTGTTTATCCGAATCATAATTATGAACGAATGTTGTGCATCTCTTGGTAACACTCGCATCATTACCATTCTCTTCAGAAGGTAGTGGTGATGGTGGAAAGCATCTCATTCTTTTCATTTTCAACCATCTATCCCGCTGTTTATCTGACTCTTTCATCAGTTCTTTCCTTAGATACCCATCATTAGCGTCTAACCATTTTTCCACATCTTTCTTTCACACTCTGTCTCGCGATATTCATCATTATCGTCTAATTGTTTCTCCACCTTTTTATCCATTTTATATATTATTTTATACTTTCTATGATTTATATTTTATATAAATTATATAATTTTATATTATAATAACATATTCAAAATCGGTATATTCTTAAACGGCGAATTCTCACCGAGCAAGAAACCCTTGCCGAGTCGCTCAACGTTCTGTCCACTCTTCAGATAGAGACTGTTTCCACTCAAAGAGTTGCCACCTCTAACGGGTTCTAGATACAATCCTTTACCGCTGTCGTCTACGTGGACGTGACACACGGCTCCTCCCTTCTTCAAAAACAGTCTGCTGCCACCCATTAATTTCTCAACTGCCGAACTTGCGAGTCCCGTGAGAGCTCCCACGCCGAGAGTCTTTCCGAGAAAGGGTAGTGCCTTTGCGGCGAAGGGTAATGCTTTTGCGGCGATTGCTGCCAATAGCGGTAGGAAACCACCTTTCATTCTCAAATTGTATCTCAATTGAGCAGGACTCAATCTCACCGTCAACCCTCTTCCATCGCAAATTGCTTTCTCCATCCTTTTGATTTGACTTCTGGTCCAGGCGATCGAATCCTGACCGCCTCTCGTCAGATATTCGTGAGTGAATTTGAATTTCACCGCCTCGCCTCGAGTTGTTAATGCTCTCTTAAGTTTCTTCCTCTGTCCTGCGGATATGTTCACATTTTTAATCATGTATTCTGTCATAATTCCCTTTTTTTAAAATATATTTACTTCAATTGTTTTCTTATTTAATAATAATTATTTATATTAAAATAATTTTGTAAAATTAATATTGCATTTATATTATTTTTGTTATCTATATATATACACAATATTTTTTTTTTTTTTTTTTTTTGCTTTTATATTTCTCTTATGTGAAATCGTATCGTCACCCTCTCTCCACAAAGATCTAACAGTTCACCATTTTGATTCGTCAACATGGTTTTGAGACTATACAACGTGTCTAAAATCACTGGTAGATAAACTAAATTTCTAGGTCGCTCCACGATCTTATAACCCAGCGACACATTTGGAAAGAAGGAATAGATCGTCAGTTGAGCGCTACCATTCACGTAGCTTCCAGCAATCACGTCCACGTTTACCAGAATGCTATTGACTGCGAGAATGTCAACCGTATTTTCAGATGCCACGTGGCCTCGATACATCTTTCGATCGAATCCCAACATCTTGCCTATAGAATCGTCCGTGTTGAAACCCACTCGAAAATTATCTTCCATTTGATTCGATTTGTTTTACAAGTACGAAGGCAATCTGCAGAACATCGTCATCACTGAAGATAGAGAATTTGACAAGGACGATTTGTCGTTGCCCTATGGAAGTTACATATTTCCAAACATCTCATTCGAACTCATGAAGAAATTGGGTGGTGAGAGCGAGTTGACCGAAGTAACAAAACTCAAAAGAGTAAAGATAAACATTCAACACATTTGCGAAAAAGGAGAAAACACGAGTGTCAACATGCTAATAACGGACTTGGAAATATAAACAACAGAGAGATTGATTTTTTTAGCGAAGAAGAAGGAAAAAAAAACGTATTGAGATCATCTTGAAAAGACGAGTGTCAACATGCTAATAATGGGCTTGGTAATATAAACAATAGAGAGATTGATTTTTTTAGCGAAGAAAAAGGAAAAAAAAAAGTAATGAGATCATCTTTTAGATCTCATTACTTTTTTTTTTTTCCTTCTTCACTATTACCATATATTATAATTTCAGCGTCGATTCTTCTTTTCTTTTTTTCTTTTTTTTGTAATATGATACGTTTTTATAACAACACATTTGTTTATCCGAATCATAATTATGAACGAATGTTGTGCATCTCTTGGTAACACTCGCATCATTACCATTCTCTTCAGAAGGTAGTGGTGATGGTGGAAAGCATCTCATTCTTTTCATTTTCAACCGTCTATCCCGCTGTTTATCTGACTCTTTCATCAGTTCTTTCCTTAGATACCCATCATTAGCGTCTAACCATTTTTCCACATCTTTCTTTCACACTCTGTCTCGCCATATTCATCATTATCGTCTAATTGTTTCTCCACCTTTTTATCCATTTTATATATTATTTTATACTTTCTATGATTTATATTTTATATAAATTATATAATTTTATATTATAATAACATATTCAAAATCGGTATATTCTTAAACGGCGAATTCTCACCGAGCAACAAACCCTTGCCGAGTCGCTCAACGTTCTGTCCACTCTTCAGATAGAGACCGTTTCCACTCAAAGAGTTGCCACTTCTAACGGGTTCTAGATACAATCCTTTACCGCTGTCGTCTACGTGGACGCGACACACGGATCCTCCCTTCTTCAAAAACAGTCTGCTGCCACCCATTAATTTCTCAACTGCCGAACTTGTGAGTCCCGTGAGAGCTCCCACGCCGAGAGTCTTTCTGAGAAAGGGTAGTGCCTTTGCGGCGAAGGGTAATGCTTTTGCGGCGATTCCTGCCAATAGCGGTAGGAAACCACCTTTCATTCTCAAATTGTATCTCAATTGAGCGGGACTCAATCTCACCGTCAACCCTCTTCCATCGCAAATCGCTTTCTCCATCCTTTTGATTTGACTTCTGGTCCAGGCGATCGAATCCTGACCGCCTCTCGTCAGATCTTCGTGAGTGAATTTGAATCTCACCGCCTCGCGAGTTGTTAACGCTCTCTTAAGTTTCTTCCTCTGTCCTGCGGATATGTTCACATTTTTAATCACGTATTCTGTCATAATTCCCTTTTTTTAAAATATATTTACTTCAATTGTTTTCTTATTTAATAATAATTATTTATATTAAAATAATTTTGTAAAATTAATATTGCATTTATTTTATTTTTGTTATCTATATATATACACAATATTTTTTTTTTTTTTTTTTTTGCTTTTATATTTCTCTTATGTGAAATCGTATCATTACCCTCTCTCCACAAAGATCTAACAGTTCACCATTTTGATTCGTCAACATGGTTTTGAGACTATACAACGTGTCTAAAATCACTGGTAGATAAACTAAATTTCTAGGTCGCTCCACGATCTTATAACCCAGCGACACATTTGGAAAGAAGGAATAGATTGTCAGTTGAGCGCTACCATTCACGTAGCTTCCAGCAATCACGTCCACGTTTACCAGAATGCTATTGACTGCGAGAATGTCAACCGTATTTTCAGATGCCACGTGGCCTCGATACATCTTTCGATCGAATCCCAACATCTTGCCTATAGAATCGTCCGTGTTGAAACCCACTCGAAAATTATCTTCCATTTGATTTGATTTGTTTTACAAGTACGAAGGCAATCTGCAGAACATCGTCATCACTGAAGATAGAGAATTTGACAAGGACGATTTGTCGTTGCCCTATGGAAGTTACATATTTCCAAACATCTCATTCGAACTCGTGAAGAAATTGGGTGGTGAGAGCGAGTTGACCGAAGTAACAAAACTCAAAAGAGTAAAGATAAACATTCAACACATTTGCGAAAAAGGAGAAAACACGAGTGTCAACATGCTAATAACGGACTTGGAAATATAAACAACAGAGAGATTGATTTTTTTAGCGAAGAAGAAGGAAAAAAAACGTATTGAGATCATCTTGAAAAGACGAGTGTCAACATACTAATAATGGGCTTGGTAATATAAACAATAGAGAGATCGATTTTTTTAGCGAAGAAAAAGGAAAAAAAAAAGTAATGAGATCATCTTTTAGATCTCATTACTTTTTTTTTTTTTTCCTTCTTCACTATTACCATATATTATAATAACGTTTCCTTTTTTCTTAAATTTCAGCGTCGATTCTTCTTTTCTTTTTTTCTTTTTTTTGTAATATGATACGTTTTTATAACGACACATTTGTTTATCCGAATCATAATTATGAACGAATGTTGTGCATCTCTTGGTAACACTCGCATCATTACCATTCTCTTCAGAAGGTAGTGGTGATGGTGGAAAGCATCTCATTCTTTTCATTTTCAACCGTCTATCCCACTGTTTATCTGACTCTTTCATCAGTTCTTTCCTTAGATACCCATCATTAGCGTCTAACCATTTTTCCACATCTTTCTTTCACACTCTGTCTCGCGATATTCATCATTATCGTCTAATTGTTTCTCCACCTTTTTATCCATTTTATATATTATTTTATACTTTCTATGATTTATATTTTATATAAATTATATAATTTTATATTATAATAACATATTCAAAATCGGTATATTCTTAAACGGCGAATTCTCACCGAGCAACAAACCCTTGCCGAGTCGCTCAACGTTCTGTCCACTCTTCAGATAGAGACCGTTTCCACTCAAAGAGTTGCCACTTCTAACGGGTTCTAGATACAATCCTTTACCGCTGTCGTCTACGTGGACGCGACACACGGCTCCTCCCTTCTTCAAAAACAGTCTGCTGCCACCCATTAATTTCTCAACTGCCGAACTTGCGAGTCCCGTGAGAGCTCCCACGCCGAGAGTCTTTCTGAGAAGGGTAGTGCCTTTGCGGCGAAGGGTAATGCTTTTGCGGCGATTCCTGCCAATAGCGGTAGGAAACCACCTTTCATTCTCAAATTGTATCTCAATTGAGCGGGACTCAATCTCACCGTCAACCCTCTTCCATCGCAAATCGCTTTCTCCATCCTTTTGATTTGACTTCTGGTCCAGGCGATCGAATCCTGACCGCCTCTCGTCAGATCTTTGTGAGTGAATTTGAATCTCACCGCCTCGCGAGTTGTTAACGCTCTCTTAAGTTTCTTCCTCTGTCCTGCGGATATGTTCACATTTTTAATCACGTATTCTGTCATAATTCCCTTTTTTTAAAATATATTTACTTCAATTGTTTTCTTATTTAATAATAATTATTTATATTAAAATAATTTTGTAAAATTAATATTGCATTTATTTTATTTTTGTTATCTATATATATACACAATATTTTTTTTTTTTTTTTTTTTGATTTTATATTTCTCTTATGTGAAATCGTATCGTCACCCTCTCTCCACAAAGATCTAACAGTTCACCATTTTGATTCGTCAACATGGTTTTGAGACTATACAACGTGTCTAAAATCACTGGTAGATAAACTAAATTTCTAGGTCACTCCACGATCTTATAACACAGCGACACATTTGGAAAGAAGGAATAGATCGTCAGTTGAGCGCTACCATTCACGTAGCTTCCAGCAATCACATCCACGTTTACCAGAATGCTATTGACTGCGAGAATGTCAACCGTATTTTCAGATGCCACGTGGCCTCGATACATCTTTCGATCAAATCCCAACATCTTGCCTATAGAATCGTCCGTGTTGAAACCCACTCGAAAATTATCTTCCATTTGATTCGATTTGTTTTACAAGTACGAAGGCAATCTGCAGAACATCGTCATCACTGAAGATAGAGAATTTGACAAGGACGATTTGTCGTTGCCCTATGGAAGTTACATATTTCCAAACATCTCATTCGAACTCGTGAAGAAATTGGGTGGTGAGAGCGAGTTGACCGAAGTAACAAAACTCAAAAGAGTAAAGATAAACATTCAACACATTTGCGAAAAAGGAGAAAACACGAGTGTCAACATGCTAATAACGGACTTGGAAATATAAACAACAGAGAGATTGATTTTTTTAGCGAAGAAGAAGGAAAAAAAAACGTATTGAGATCATCTTGAAAAGACGAGTGTCAACATGCTAATAATGGGCTTGGTAATATAAACAATAGAGAGATTGATTTTTTTAGCGAAGAAAAAGGAAAAAAAAAAGTAATGAGATCATCTTTTAGATCTCATTACTTTTTTTTTTTTTTCCTTCTTCACTATTACCATATATTATAATAACGTTTCCTTTTTTCTTAAATTTCAGCGTCGATTCTTCTTTTCTTTTTTTCTTTTTTTTGTAATATGATACGTTTTTATAACAACACATTTGTTTATCCGAATCATAATTATGAACGAATGTTGTGCATCTCTTGGTAACACTCGCATCATTACCATTCTCTTCAGAAGGTAGTGGTGATGGTGGAAAGCATCTCATTCTTTTCATTTTCAACCATCTATCCCGCTGTTTATCTGACTCTTTCATCAGTTCTTTCCTTAGATACCCATCATTAGCGTCTAACCATTTTTCCACATCTTCCTTTCACACTCTGTCTCGCGATATTCATCATTATCGTCTAATTGTTTCTCCACCTTTTTATCCATTTTATATATTATTTTATACTTTCTATGATTTATATTTTATATAAATTATATAATTTTATATTATAATAACATATTCAAAATCGGTATATTCTTAAACGGCGAATTCTCACCGAGCAACAAACCCTTGCCGAGTCGCTCAACGTTCTGTCCACTCTTCAGATAGAGACTGTTTCCACTCAAAGAGTTGCCACTTCTAACGGGTTCTAGATACAATCCTTTACCGCTGTCGTCTACGTGGACGCGACACACGGCTCCTCCCTTCTTCAAAAACAGTCTGCTGCCACCCATTAATTTCTCAACTGCCGAACTTGCGAGTCCCGTGAGAGCTCCCACGCCGAGAGTCTTTCTGAGAAAGGGTAGTGCCTTTGCGGCGAAGGGTAATGCTTTTGCGGCGATTCCTGCCAATAGCAGTAGGAAACCACCTTTCATTCTCAAATTGTATCTCAATTGAGCGGGACTCAATCTCACCGTCAACCCTCTTCCATCGCAAATCGCTTTCTCCATCCTTTTGATTTGACTTCTGGTCCAGGCGATCGAATCCTGACCACCTCTCGTCAGATCTTCGTGAGTGAATTTGAATCTCACCGCCTCGCGAGTTGTTAACGCTCTCTTAAGTTTCTTCCTCTGTCCTGCAGATATGTCCACGTTTTTAATCACGTATTCTGTCATAATTCTTTTTTTTTAAATATATTTACTTCAATTGTTTTCTTATTTAATAATAATTATTTATATTAAAATAATTTTGTAAAATTAATATTGCGTTTATTTTATTTTTGTTATCTATATATATACACAATATTTTTTTTTTTTTTTTTTGCTTTTATATTTCTCTTATGTGAAATCGTATCGTCACCCTCTCTCCACGAAGATCTAACAGTTCACCATTTTGATTCATCAACGTGGTTTTGAGACTATACAACGTGTCTAAAGTCACTGGTAGATAAACTAAATTTCTAGGTCGCTCCACGATCTTATAACCCAGCGACACGTTTGGAAAGAAGGAATAGATCATCAGTTGAGCGCTACCATTCACGTAGCTTCCAGCAATCATGACCACGTTTACCAGAATGCTATTGACTGTGAGAATGTCGACCGTATTTTCAGATGCCGCGTGGCCTTGATACATCTTTCGATCGAATCCCAACATCTTGCCTGTAGAATCGTCCGTGTTGAAACCCACTCGAAAATTATCTTCCAAATCCAACATCGTCTGTAAGGTATTAGGATTGGGAGCGAGTCTGATCTTGTTGCTTCCCTTTCCATCCATCTTCATTCGCGTCTGAATGTAATTGTTCAAATCGTCTATGTCGTAACTCCCTTTGGGAATTCGAATCTCCAACCAATCCACTCCGTCGGAATACTTGAACGAGTTATTCTTTTCGGTGACGTTGGGAAAGGAATCAACAAACTCAATCTCTGAGACAGAGCGTCAGAATTGCTCGGAAGAAAAGTGGTTTTCACCCCTTTGCCAGTCACCGATTCGACGAACTTCTTATTCATATCCCATATGGGTTTCACCACTTTCGTCCACTTGTAACCTCTGTTGGCTTTGGGTCTCGTCTCTCTGGCATCGTTATTTCTCTTCATGGCGTGGGTCTGAGCCAGAATGTCGCCGTAATTGTCGAAATCCTGTTCCGTGTAATCACTAGGCTTGTCGTAAAGGAGCAATCTGCACAGTCCATCAGTCAATTCGTATCTGTTCGAACCCACGATCAATTCGTCATCGCCTATTTCTACTTCTGTGTCTCCAATAAAAGTATTATTGTCCGAATCCTTATAAAATCCATACAACAGATCTCTCTTACCGCCATCATCAGACGATGCGACGCTATCAGTGGTGACAGTCAAAGCTGTATCGGTGTCAGTCTCGCTCTCTGTTTGAATTCCCGTGGGAACGTAATCCGATGTAGATTGAACGGAATGCCGATTTCCAAAACTACCGGGCAACAAACCCATTCTCAAAGAACTCTCTTTTATGGGTCTCAATTCTTCGACTATCTCATTCCTGCTTCGCTCTTGGCCCTCCGTCACAGGTTTAAATATTTTTGTGGCTTCGCGTTTGAGTTCAATCTCACCAAGACGTCTGCTTCTGTCAGCCGACTGAATGCCCTTCTTAGCACGTTCATACTCGTCTAAAATTTGATTTCGGCGTCTAGAATCCATCTGTAAAAACATTTTTCGTTTTTTATTTGTTAATGTTCCTTTCAGTATGCTAATGCGAGTTATTTTATTATTTTCAAAATTAAATGTATAATTATATTTTTAAGTTAATAAAAATCTTTCTGTCTTTAATATAATAACTAAAAATATTCACATCTCAACTCAGTATTGATTGAATTGGGAAAGTTTAAAAAACGTTTTAAGCAGTACATGACAAACCAGTTTCTGATTTAACGCATTTGAGAGTAATTTACGTTTGTTAAAAGGAATTCCATTCACATATCAAAAAACCATTCACTCAGTGTCGAATTAAGAGATAACTTTTTGATGACAGTTAAGACATTCTAGCACATAAAAGAAACTGTTTTTTTCTAATTTAACGTTAAAGGAATTCATTCATTCATTCATTCATTCATTCATTCATTCATTCATTCATTCATTCATTTATTCATTCATTCATTCATTCATTCATTCAAATCTCTCTGATCGTTATCATGAATATATTTAAAAATTTACCACTCAAACCTAATTGAGTGGAAAATGCGTTTTATTATAACATTATTCAAACATTCCATTAAGTGTTTATTAAGATTACTTCACAAGAATTAATAGTGACAAACGCGAAAATGATTTTTTTTACCTCTGATTCTTTTCTCTAATTGTCTCTAAACTCAATTTCCTTTCGTTACATCAAAACAAAACACGAATGTCTATTTTTACAGATCATATTTTATAGTCGACTCTTTTGAACGGATGCCTTTCATTCACGCAATTCTTTTTTAAAACTGACGCTCGTATTTTATAGTCTACTCTTTTGAACGAAAACCTCATTCAGTCACAACAATAACATGTGTTAGTTTTACTTCAGGAAACGTGACAGTGGGTTTGCCGGTTCAGGGACACCTCTTTTCCGTGTACCGTACACGATTCGATTTCCGACGTAAAAATCCGCAAATGGATTTCCGTGTACGCCTCCATAGGGTTTCAGTGTTAAAAGCGTGTATGGACGCGGATGATTTAGAATCAGCAAGATGATGATTTAGAAACGACAAAACGTTTTTTTTGCTCGCAATTTAACACTGAATCCTATGGGGGAAACCCATTTGCGGATTCAAAGACAAAACGGTACATGTACACATACGTAAAATTTCATGCGTTTTTTTTCACTCTTGGATACAATCAGTGGTCTTTGAATCCGCAAAGCGGATTCTAAGACACCCTAAAAAACGTTAAAATCGTGTACCTGTACACGATTATAACACTAAATCCTATGGAGGTGTACATCGATGTACGTGTACATGTACACGTACATGTACACCTGTCCCTGAATCCGCCTATGCTTCCTACTACTGAATCCTGATTGGGTCAAATGTTAAAATATGTAGTAATAATAGTAATGACATGATTTTTATCGGGTTTCACAGTTTATTAACGGCGCCCCTGGAATGATTAACAACAGCCCTCGGGCCAATGAGAGGACCCCCGACTACGACTCGGGCCTTTAATAGCCCATTGGCCTGTTAATCATTCCAGCCGGGCCGTTAATAAACTGTAACGCCCTGAAAAATCATGTTATTGTTATATTGGATATTTACAACACAGTTTAGTTAGTATTGACAAAAAACAAGTTCCAAGATTGGAAGGTTGATATAGCGTTACTAGTTTTTAGACAAGGTAGGACGCCATGACGGTTGGTGAGGTGAAAACTGTTACATTGTTTCGTCATCAAATGTCGTGGGTTAGGAGGAGTTACCGCGTTGACTTGACGCCATCTTGGGAGGGGGTGGCATTTTTCTGTGGCAATCCAGTTGTACAGAGATCAAAGGGGTACAACACAAATTTGTGCCCTACTGAGTTTCGATATTCGATTCGATGTCGAATTTGTAGTTGCTATTCATTTCGATTCTAAATCAGTTGCCCGTTTTGTTTACTTTCGAATTGTTAGATTAAACATATTTTATTTGCCATTTGACAATGCAAGTCAGGATTGGCGGACAAGTGCTTACCACTCAGAAGCCCTCCGTTCCTGTACAATGACTAACAATTTACAATATGGCAGAACGTATTCCATAAATAACAGAATCTAACAAAATCTAAATATTATAAACATTATAGACAAACACAAACTAAACTGAGGGAAAGAGAGAGAGAGAGAGAGAGAGAGAGAGAGGGAGAGAGAGAAGAGAGAGAGTGAAGAGATAAAAAAAATAAATAGAATATAAAGAAAAAAAGAAAACATGAAATACAACATTAGATCCAGTGATGATGCCCGCCACCAACCCATTTGCATTCTGTGGTAGCTTAGCCGTAATGTAAGTCTAAATTAACATCTTGATTACTGCCACTAAGCATAGGTTTTCACTTTTGGGGATGTTCACACAACTGTTTCGAAATTCATCGCGTGGCCACACCCTTGATAATCTAACCTTTCGAATTGTTTCACGAGAGAATATAGCCTTCAAACATCTAGGTTTTCTCAAAAAACGTATAGTTGAGATGGAAATTGTACATAAATAATGCTGAATATAAAGGCCGAGTGTAATTTCCTTTAATTGTAACATAGTGGGCTCCAGTTACCGCCCCATGCTAATTCCAGTGTTACTACTCACTACCAATGGTACGAACAAATCTAAAATGTCCAAACATTGTCGATGATGAGCTGTTGATAGTTGGTAGCCCTGTGCAATGCCAGGTACATATAATTCTCACACCAGGTGCTTTTGGTTTTTGTTGAAGTTGAGTGAGCTTGTTGATGAAATTAATTCTAGGATCACATTCCCACCCAGCGCTTGGAGATCTTTCTCTTAGACTGCTTTTGCAATCGTGCTACATTCCCCCTGCAAACGGCAATTCGTTCTTGGAAAGAAATGCGGAATATACCCATGGGGTGTGATTGAGTACGGTAACACCACTCAATGAAGGAAGGAATTCAGTGAAGGAGAGAAAGTATTACCTCCCGCTGGAATACTCCTTCTGAAAGCATTTCCACTTTGACTTTGAACATGGCCATCTAACCACGAAATTAAAATTACTAAATATTACCAGCGCACAAAATAGCTACAGATCTTTACAAATGTTATTCAGTGGCCTCGCAGATGGACAGAACTAGCGAGGATGATTCTATAAACAGTGTATTTTACTATACTGAGTCAAAAAAGAAAGTAAAGTATAATAAATTTTGAGGAGCAATTGTTTTTAGTATTATCGACTTTAATCCTACACAAATTATTGTAAATTCATATTTCGGGTCTAGCTGTATGAATTTGCATAATTTCGTATTCTTACTGTTGCCAGCGTCACGTCAGGACGTCGCAATTCAGACATGGGATGAAATGAAAAGTTCACATATGCAGTCAATAGTGTGTATGTCCACCCTTTACCTCTTGGATGGCAAGACATCGACGGCACATGGACCTGATAAGTTTCTGGCTGTCACCCTGAGGTATAGCATTCCACTCCTGCCTTAGAACATTACGTAAATCGCGTAACGTCTGAAGATCATAGAGTTGTACCAGACGGTCCAATTCATCCCAAAGATGCTCTATTGGCGACAAATCTGACGAAAGCGGGGGCCAGGGAAGAAATTCGATGCTCTGCTCCTTAAGAAAGTCACGACAGATACGCGCCACGTGACATCGGGCATTTTCTTGCTGGAATAACTGCAATCCGACGTTGAACAACGGGACAACAACAGCGTTAAGAATTTCGTCCCTATTTCGCTGCCCATTCAGATTACCATCGATGAAAATCAACTGCGTTCGCTGGTACAAGGAAATTCCTACCCAAACCATTGCACCACCCCGCCGAAACGATCGCATTCCCGCACGCAAGCATCAGAAAACCGTTCTCCCCGTCGGCGATACACTCTTGCCCTACCATCAACGCGCCGTAGACAAAATCATCGTGATTCATCACTAAAAGGAACTGGGCTCCAACGCTGCTGAGGCCAGCGAACACGCTGACGTACCCATTCCATTCTGTCGATACGATGACGTTGGGTAAGGATTGGTCCGTGGTATGGACGCTTACTTCGGATGCCGTGTTCAGCGAGTTTGTTGTGGACAGTTTATGCACTGATTCTATTGTTTGTTCTACCAGCAGTAATTGATGCTGTCCTCGTCGCCAGAAGGAAGCGATCCCGCAAGTGAGACGTCCTGATGTGTCTGTCTTGTGCAGGGGTGGTAACTTTTGGTCGACCTGAACGCGATCGGTCGGCAGTAGATCCAGTGGTTCTACACCTTCCAATGAAACGGTAATAGTGGCCACAGTGACTCCGAAGTCAGCAGCGAGCTCATCTGGGGGTATCCCAGCCTCATGCATACCAATGGCACGCAACCTCGGATTAACCTTGGCATTTTTTAAAATGTCGGAAGACAAAAATTAGCGTGTTTTCTAAATAACCCAGGCTCTCTAGCACAATATAACACAAAGAAAATCGTCGGTCACCCATTCAATTTGACATTCTCAGGTAGCACGTGCTATTTTGAAATCCGTAGCAAAATTGTATACGGTTCGGTGGACAACAACAACATGTCATTAAATTTTTTGCACGACTTCTTGTCCACAAATCTGCAACATTAGAACTATTATATTTCATCCTTTATGCTATTTTTCACATTTGTTTCTAATATACTTTTTTAAACTTTTTTTAACTCGGTATATTATAAATTACTGAATGTTTAGTTGACGGAGACGGTGTCACATCAGGTCAAGTGAGAACACTATTAGTCGAACCTTTAGTCGAGTCTAATACTATTCTCGCTGAGCCTTATGTGGCACTCTGGCCGCTAATTAAATGTCCATTAACGTATTTTGTATGCCACCTCACGCAGTCTACGTTCATTTTTCACACCATAAATTAGTGCCATGTTGTTTGTTTGCTTTCAATTTTCCGCGTGCCACTGCCAGTGGGGGATATAAGGTTTTATTATACGCTAAACGATGGATTATAGAAGAAATTGCGGAAAGATGGAAATCGTATCTCCCACTGTGAAGATATAGAAAGTTTCCCTTTCGCGGCAGCAATCAAAATGGCGGCTTTCAAAGCATCACTGCAATGTGAATACGATTCAAATTATCACTGGAAATGATCAATTTTTTTCTAAAAAAATGTATACTAAAAAGTAAATCTAGTGTTTTTGAGTGGATTCCGATCATTTCCAGCAATGATTCAACACGTATTCACTTTGAATAGGCGAATAAAGCCGCTGGTGCAAACATGCCCTGAAGGTCCGCAGTATAAGTTTTTGGTTTGGTACGTCTTTTGAAAAAACTTATATTACGGACTATCAAGCCATGTTTAGACTAGAAACCCGTCAGCTGAATCAGATTGCAAGACGATATCTGTTCCGAGTATAAATCAAATCACTTCCCCGTATCAATGATTCAATGCGCTGTTTACTTTCATGCATCAGTTCAAGGTTGAAACGAGTGGAATTATCAGATTCTTATAAAAAGCGTACAATAAAAAGAAAAGCTAGTGTTTTTGAGTGGATACTGAAAATCATCTCACTCCAGACCGAGATAAGCGGTTTTTTTCGCTCATGCAAGCGCTCGCGAAAAATAAACATTTATCTCGGTCACTCATGAGATAATTTTCGATATCCACTCAAAAACATTCGACATCCTCTATTTAATGACGCAGGCTGGTTGATAATCACCAAACAAAGAAGCTACAACCGACTGGGTGAGTTGTAAAGCTTTGTTATCGTCCGTTGAGTGCAAAAAGTCGTCACCAGCAATGCAAAAGCATTGCCGATGGCGACTTCTTGCTCTCGAAGGACGATATATATATATATATATATATATAATGTCAATATCACTGAGTGTCCCATTACAATTTATAATACCTTGTAAACACCCGGTCTTAACTAATACCCCGAGATGAGTTCTCTTTTTGTCACCCCTGCCTTCAGATGCTTCCGGCAACCGTCAGAACTTATGGCATCGTCTTCAAGGCCGATTACATTGAAGTTTCGATTCATTTTCGAATAATTACATTGTTAATGTAGTTATACGTTTTGGGTCCAAATACTCAATTCCCGTTGGTCAGCTGGATGAAAACGTCATGACCAAATGTAATTCATTTTTCAATGAATACATTTGGTCGAACTTTGACCAGCATTTACGTTCAAGGTAATAATTTGTGATATCTGAAAAAACTTACAATAAATGTCAATCGACAGTGTGAAATTATTTCAGTGATTTTATTCTTGAACTTCTTGTCGTTTCATGGGTGATTATAGTTTACTGATATGTTAAATACATTGTTTTGAACATTCCAAGTTTCGTTGCGAAAGACGGCAATTTGACAAATTTGGGCCAATGCCGAAAACCGGCGCTCAACTCAGAGTTGTGTGCTTTGTCTTTTGTGTGAGGGTGGTTTTTCGCCTCGTTTGTTCGTTCATGTTCTATTTCGTCTTTCTGCTTTGTTGTTTGGTAAAAAAGTAGTTTAAACAGTTACGGAATGTAATTATAAGAATTGAATGCAATTTTCTAATCTTTATTGGAGTATGAACGTGTGGGAATGGGTACAAATGTATACTCCAATAAACTCCAATAAAAATTACAAAAATTGCATTCAATTTTTAAATAATAGACCTAATTCGAGTCGAGATTCGAGTCGAATCGTAAACTTGTGATTCCCAGGGGCCGAGAAACAATGCTTGTAATATATGGTCCTGCACGTTGAAACTATTAATTGGACTGTTCCATATTTTGAATATGGACTCTTCCAATTGATGTCAATGAATTGACATGAAAATAACATTATTTATAATGGATTAATGATTGATTGTATTGTATCATTTTATATGAGGATGTCAAGGAAAGTTTATACTTACAAAAATGTCAGAAGGTTAGGAAGTAAGGATTTGCACATTCCATATTGACAGGGCTATGCAAATATAACACTTTGTTCAATTACGGACACGGAGGCTGAGGTTTAATTATTGGTATTGTACGGCTGGACATGACAGGTCTGCCAGAATAACATTACGACTCTGTATCGTACTGCAATGGACTCTCAACAGTTAACCCTTTATCCAAACCGAATGGCAGACGTCATTGCAAACAATTCTGGAACAACTTATTTCTTTAAGTTTTGGCTCAGAATCATAGTTTATGGCTCCTAACTGGAATGAGCTCCTTCCAATTAGGTTTCGTAAGCCATGTTTTGAGACAAAAAAAAGACAAAATGAAAGTGTCAATGACACTGAGGCTCAACTTGTTAAGACATGTACATGTATAGTATGTGACACAGAAATGACAAACATCTAGGTAATGACCTGATAACAAAGGTACATATAAAGTATTGTAACGGTCTGTACATAAATACTGACCGTAGCCTGTAACAAACGTACAGGTAAAGTATTGTAAAGATGGGCGACAGTCAGATGCTAAACTAGAAAAGAAATCTTTGAGTCCCAGAGTGAGTCTGACTGAACCCCGACATATTTGTTCTCATAGCACAGTGATAACAAAGGCACCCAGAAACACTCGTTCCTGCCCCAAGGTGATGACAAATGTACTCAAGAAGTTTCGTGATCGGGTCATAAATGCGGATTCTAGTCTGAGCCGTATAGAAGTTGTGTACAAAAAACTGATTGGACCTAATTTCGGTACAAAATGGCCACTGGCAGCCATCTTGAATTTTGGACCGCACCCAGAAAAACTCGTTATCGTCCCAAGGTGATAACAAAGGTACCCAAGAAGTTTCGTTAAGATCGATTCATAAATACAGCCTCTAGCCCGAGCCGTATTGACATGTGCACTTACTGTGTATAAGTAGCACTGAATAAATCAAAAGTCAATCTAATTTGCATAATTTCTGCACGAGAAAAATCCCTGTATTATATGTGATGTGTTCCATGTTACTTAACATTCATTCAAAAATTATTTCAAATCAGAATCTTCATATAGTAGTTCTGCACCAAAAACTGCTTGAACCTAATTTTGGTACAAAATGGCCGCTGGCAGCCATCGTGAATTTCGGACCGCACCTAAAACCACAGTTGTTCTCGTCCCAAGGTGATAACAAAGGTACCCAAGAAGTTTCATGAAGATCGGTTCATAAATACAGCCTCTAGCCCGAGCCGTATTGACATGTGCACTTACAATGTATAAGTAGCACTGAATAAATCAAAGTTCATCTGATTTGCATAATTTCTGCACGACAAAAGACCCGTATTATATGTGATGTATTCCATGTTACTAAACATTCATACAAAAATTTATTCAAATCAGAACTTTCATACAGACGTTCTGTACAAAAAAAACTGATTGCACTAATTTTGGTACACGATGGCTGCTGGTGGCCATCTTAAATTTCGGACTGCACCCAAAAACACTCGTTCTCGTCCCACGGTGATAAAAAGGGTACCCAAGAAGTTTCGTAAAGATCGGTTCATAAATACGGCCTCTAGCCTGAGCCGTATAGACGTTGTGTACAAAACACTAATTGGACCTAATTTCGGTACAAAATGGCCACTGGCAGCCATTTTCAATTTTGGATCGCACCCAGAAACACTCGTTCTCACCCCAAGTTGATAACAAAGGCACCCAAGAAGTTTCCTGAAGATCGGTTCATCAATACAGCCCTAGCCCGAGCCGTATTGACATGTGCACTATTTATTTATTCATTTATTTATTGATGTTTAAGGTCACATATTTATGCACAATGGCTAATCATGACCGTGACAGTTTTACGGGTGGAGGAAGCCGGAGTACCCGGAGAGAACCACCGAGCGACGACGAGCAGCTGCCAGCTCCCCAACATCGTAACTCCGCACTGCAGCACAGGCAGGGTTAGATTGGTTGAAGACATGCGTACCATCGACGTGCAGTACGCCTTAGTACACGGCGTCATCGTGCCCCCATGCGGGCAATGGAGATGAAGTGTCTTGCCCAAGGACACAACGCGGTTGCCGCAGATGGGATTCGAACCGAGGATCTCTCGGCTTGCAGCCTGCACCCCTACCTACTGAGCCACCGCGCTCCCGACATGTGCACTAACTGTGTATAAGTAGCACTGAATAAATCAAAGTTCATCTAATTTGCATAATTTCTGCACGAGAAAAAAAACGTATTATATGTGATGTATTCCATGTTACTAAACAGTCATACAAAAATTTATTCAAATCAGAACTTTCATACAGAAGTTCTGTACAAAAAACTGATTTCACTAACTAAAGTACAAAATGGCTGCTGGTAGCCATCTTGAATTTCGGACCGCACCCCAAAACACTCGTTCTTGTCCCACGATGATAACAAAGGTACTCAAGAAGTTTCGTTAAGATCGGTTCATATATACGGCCTCTAGCCCGAGCTGCATTGGCATTTGCAGTTACAGTGCCGAAAGTAACACTAAATAGATCAAAGTCAGTCCAATTGGCATAATTTATGCACGAGAAATAAAACCCGTATTATATGTGATGTATCCCATGGTACTAAACATTCACACACAAAAATATTCAAATCAGCGCTTTCATATGGAAGTTCTGCGCAAAAATCTGATTGCACCTAATTTTGTACAAAATGACTGCCAGCGGCCATCTTGAATTTCAGACCGGACCCCAAAACACTCGTTCTCGTCCCACGGTGATAACAAAGGTACCCAAGATGTTTCGTAAAGATCGGTTCATAAATACGGCCTCTAGCCCGTGCCGTATTGGCATTTGCACTTACAGTGCTGAAAGTAACACTAAATAAACCAAAGTTAGTCTAATTTGCATAATTTACGCACGAGACAAAAACCCGTATTATATGTGATGTATCCCATGGTACTAAACATTCATACAAGAAATTATTCAAATCAGAGCTTTCATATGGAAGTTCTGTGCAAAAATCTGATTGCACCTAATTTTGTACAAAATGGCTGCCAGCGGCCATCTTGAATTTCTGACCCAACCCCAAAACACTCATTCTCGTCCTACGGTGATAACAAAGGTACCCAAGAAGTTTCGTAAACATTGGTTCATAAATACGGCCTCTAGCCCGAGGCGTGTTGACGGCGCGACGGACGGACGGACGACGGGCCATGACAATACCTCAAATCTGACTTCGCCAAAGTTGAGCAGAAAATGATAAAATTTGAATGCTGTTTTTGTGAATAGCGCTGGACAGTTTTGGATCTTACCTTGGTCGAAGGTTAAAAAATATTATTAGTTATCCTTTGGTTTCCCAGGGTGTATGGGAATTTACACCGGTCTGAAAACTCATACACTCTGAGGCCGCAGGCCGAAGGGTGTATGAGTTTTCAGACCGGTGTAAATTCCCATACACCCTGGGAAACCAAAGGATAACGAATTTATTTCCAAAACCAATAAATATTGGGTTACTATTGCAACATTGCACCAGACAATACATTGCATACCCCCCCCCCCCCCCCACCCCACCCCCCCCCCCCCGATCATGAATCTTGCAGAGTGTTTATTGACAATTTGACAGTTCAATACCGTATCACAAATGTAAGATTTATTAAACTTTTAACAAGGAACATGAAAAGTTGCTAATATTAGTTCATTCTTGCTTGTACCAGTACCAAGTTCATTTGCGAAACACAATTTCAACTTTACCAATTGAGCAATTATTGAACATTGAACATCTACGTGGTCCCTCCGAAGCTGTTCTAACTGTTAGTGATTCTACCTGCCTACTTTCCGTCACACGCTCTAGAGGTTCTAAATCAAAATCATCAGAGAATAACTCATCGAGTGCAGCAATATCAAGAAAGTCCCCACTGGGCGCCCCCGAGATTGACGTTTCACTTGCAACAACAGGCATGACCTCATTTGAATGTGAAGGTTCCGTGTGCGACACGGCAGGGCCATTGTCGTCAGTACATGTTGGTTGTTTTGAGTTACAGTTGACGTCTATAGTTTCATCTATTGTTGTGCCCATTGCGATTTTCTCTTTCGTTGATACTCTGTGATAAACAGCCAAAGAATTTACAGACTTATGACCGGTTGCTGCCATTATCTGTGACGGAGAGAAGTTGTTTCTGGCTAAAATGGTGGTGCCTGTTGCGCGCACTGAGTGATTCGTATAAATCTGGGACAAATTACAGAATTTGCTCAAGCGAGTCATGAATGAACTCAAGGAATCTTTTCCAACGCATTGTTTGGTGTACCATATTTCATAGTCGTCTTTGAAAGAGTCATTTGGGCGTTGCCAGAGTTTTTCATTGTCAGGATGGAGTTTGGATAAATATTTTTCAAAGGATGCCACAGGACAGAATGGTGAGTTTGGAACTTGAGTCATTACACCACCGTAATTTTCCTTGTCGCATTCACGTCTATTTTTAGACAGTTCATCCTTGGCATTGCTTACAAAATTCAGTCCAGTTGCGAAATCTTTTTCAATTTTAAATGTATCTTTTTTCATGTCTTTGAAATTTTCCATACCTCTTCGACAAAAATACAACCTAATGTCTAACTGAACTTTTTTTTGCAATCCAACAGGTGTATTTGCAGACAAACGAAAATTTCCGTACAATTGCCTAATATCGGCGTCTGTTATGACCGGGTAATGCACACACACTCACCCTTCCCGGCGGATTTCAGTTCACACAATGCAGTTTTGAAACACTCGTTCGACGAATAAAATTCATTGTTTTTTATAATGTCAAATTCCTTTACATGTGGGGGTGCCTTCAAATACCTATTGAGTCCATATCTGAAATTTTCGAGTGATGATGTTTTGTACATTTCTCCACCACTTTTCCTTGCATCCAGGTAAAAATGCTGTAAAGTCTCATCTAGTTTTACAGGTGTATACACCTCAAAGTTTTGATTTTCACCCTTTTCCAATAAATATGCTCGCAGCAGATTAGCACATTTTCTGTTGGCCTTCACTGTATTGTTAGGAATAACTTTTGTTCTTTTTTCCAGTATTTCTGAATCTGTATGACTTGCAAAGCGCTTGTTATTTATTTCTGCCATTTTCTTTTTAAATTGGGCAGACAACAAAACCTTTTCGCTTTTACTTTCAAGAAAACAAAAACATAAAAAAATAATTCCAGAATTTTTTATTTTTATTTTTGTTTTTATCTCATTTTCTACATAACTACCAATCTCAAAACATTAAATATATCTTATTTTTTATTTAAAAAAAAAAATAATACACCAATAAACATACTTTTTTACTGAAAAAAATCATTTGGCAAAATAGGAACTTTTTAAGACATCTCCCTCTCAGATTGTGTATTCTTGTTTTTATACCGGGTTTAAACACGGTGTAAAAAATATAAATACCTGTGGGGCAGGAGTTACACCGTGCTTCTCAGCCAATCAAAGTAAGGCATTCTATTCCATTTGGAAATAAAAGCTGTTCCTACTCTGTATGTTCTGATAGGAAAAATCCATACGCGCCTTGGTTCTGCAGTGAGTGATGTTTTTTGGAAGCATACGGCGCAGTCTGTCTCCGAACGCTTTAATTTGAATAAGAAATGGAATTGGCGTTAAATGAATGGTAGCGTAATGGATTGTCATCGACTCTATTGCCCACTTGCTTTGAGTTCTCTTTCTAAGCCATAAAAGAACTTGTCATGTAACTTCTATTCTATCCCCAGGGTACTTCCGTTATTGGCATGGATTATTCTAAAGGACTGCATATTTTCACCGACTGCCGGCGCAACCACAGAGAAACACAAAAATCGACAATCAACTGCGCAGTTGTTGCTTTGTGCAGAGAGGGTACACCCATCTTGTGTGATTGACAAGTAATTGAAGTGTGATTGCAACTCTTCTGATAAAACGGACATGAAATAGACCGATTAATATTTTTCACGGCTGGTGATAAATTGAGTCTCTGGTATGTCAGTATAGTGAAAGCGTTAACCCTTGGAAACGAGCGCATAAATAATAGATTTTTACATAAAAATATGAAGAGGAGTAAGCATTGGGGCATTCTGGCCGGGACTAGCCTAGTGCCCCCACGCCATGAAATGTTTCGGTGAATTACATACATATAGACACTATGTTGTTAAATAAATTACGTAGCTACGTCAGTAAGAAAGTAAGTAATGTCTTTATTTTTGCAGTCTCCAGTTACACAATATATACTATCCAAAAAAAGTTACCCCCCCCCCTCCCTCCCCGCCACCTCCCTATAATACCAGTGGGTATACAGTAAATGGGTAAATTCTCCTGAGAAAACCTGCTATTTGCAGTAGGGGGAATATGCCTTTTTAGTGAAGCAAAGGTTTCTAGAGCTTTCTTTTTTATTGAATGAATATTAGGCACCGCCGACGTCATCACAACGTTAAAAAACGTCACGTTGTTCAGTACCTGATGAAACAGTCTCACACATATCTAACACACCTTAACTCTTTACCTAACATGAAAAGCAGACGACACTTGCAAACAAAATTCTTGAATAACTATTTTTTTTTCATTTTTTGTCTCAAAAACATAGGTTATGACCAATCGTTGGAACGAGCTCGACGAGCTCGTTCCAACGAGGGGTCATAACCTATGTTTTTGAGACAAAAAAAAGAAAAAATAATGAAAATTAACTGGCGATTTTTGAGAATAGCACTGGCCGGTTTTGACCGATACGTTGGGTAAAGGGTTAATCGGCGTGGCATCCTGTCCATGACCTTCCGAATTTCTCTCACTGTGATGTCTCATTAATCTATAAGCACACGGCAGTGAAGTGGTCAATGGCCAGCAAATATTCACCAGTTTTTAGGATGTATGCCCGATCCGATAGAGGAATGCAGAACGTCGCAATATGAGCTATTCGTATACCCACCCACAGGTATTATGGGGGGGGGGGGGTGCTTAACTTGTTTTGGACAGTATATATATAGGTCTATATTCTGATAAAACAAATCTGTTTCAAGGGTGCTGAATATAAGATACGAAAAAGCCTAAAGCGAAAGATATTCGTCTAAATAAAGCTCAAACAGCAAAGGAAAAAAAATTCAACTAGCTTTCGGTCTGCTGAAGACCTTCTTCAGGGTACAGACACAACAAGAAAAAATTCACACAGACGATGAAGGAAATAAAATGTGGCGATAAAAGTTCTCGAGAGCCGAGTTCTGATTGAACGGGTGTGTAATACCATCCGAAAAGAAAAGAAACTGGGGTAAACGTAGAAAGCAAGAGGTAAAAAGATATTGTTAGACAAATTCTGAAAAGTATTCTAGAAAGCCCCAACTTCCGACGTAACCAGATTTTAATATACCCTTCGAAAATAAAAGGAATTGGAATTTTGGGAATGTCAAGGTACTTCCATGTATTGCGTGAAGTATTATAACTGGATGATTTAAACAAATCTGTTTGCAGTCCGTCGCCTTAAAATGCACCAAGTGGCTCGCTAGGAGGAAATATTAGAGTCTGGTGCTTTTCTGGCTGGTGCGATGCGACGTGGGGATGTACTGGGGCTTCCCCCTTAATGGGAAAGTGCCACTAAAGGCTTGTAATTCGCTGTTACTGGTGCCGAGAACCGACTAAGTGAAACTAGTATTTACAAGACCGTTACTAGTGGGCTCCAACGCTGACTAAAAGACCTGGATGATCCCCAGAAGTTAATTTACGGAATAAGTACTGCGATCCTTGATGGACAGTTACGTATCTCTGTCGAGTGCCTACATCGTGTGGAAACAAGGTAGATCGCGAGGAAACCGCGAGGACAATTCGTCACTGCTTAAGAATAGTTTGAATTTGTTTGTCGGAAACATTCTGGATCGAACAGCTACGCACGTATAGACCTCTCGGTTTCAACAGAACTTCAAATTCATAATCTTCTTAAGTTGGGACGAATCGTCCCTCGGTTTCCACGTGACCCACGCTGTTTCCACGCGGTCTAGGCACTCGACAGAGATACGTAACTGTCTATCAAGGATCGCAATACCAATTCCGCAAATTTCAAGCAACTGCACTCAGCGGCCTGGACGCATTTAATTTTTGTCCTACGCTACCATTTTCATCATCTTCGTTGTATTTTTAGCCTATTTACACAGTTTTCGCCATTAATCCTACAGCGAAATCTGTCCGCTTTTAACTTCTAGCGATCATCTAAGTGTTTCAGGCAGCGTTGGAACCCACGCTGTCAAGATAGCGTGGGAATGTGCAAACAAGTCCCAGGGATACACACACGAAATGTGGGCATCAGTATGGAAGTCTGAGGAAGAATGAAATTATAGCCAGGAAGACATGAATACTGCATCTCTGTTAAGTCGGGTATTAATGCTATCAAAAGATGAACTATATTTTGGTTCAATTATTCTCCCCCGGCGAGTATCTTGTAGATGGCCTTCTAATACTTGAACCCTAATGTCTTTTGCCGAATGGTTGTCTGACGTGAAGTGAATAGCTACCGGTAAATCTTCGTGACTGTTCATGTTTTGTCGATATCCCGTGATTTGCCTGCACAGCGCCTGTGATGTTTCGCCGATATAGTGTACACCGGGGCACCACGCACAAGTTATAAGATACACAATATCGCTACTAAGGGAGTTAAATTGTCCTCTAGGAGCGAAGCTGTTACCATCTGCTGTAGTTATTTTCTTGTCACAAATAAGTTTCCATGTACCATATTTACAGGGTAAAGTTCCGCGGACATTTTGTGTTGCATCAGAGTGTCATTTTTGCAGAGACGAGCTTCCGTCATGACTAGTTCAAGCAATTACTCGATGTCTTATTTGTTCGATGGGATTCTAGTCGTTCGAGAAATTTTAGATAGTTGCTACAAGTCAGTAGCAATGGTACTAGGCTGGAAGAGGACAATAGTATAGGATTGGGTGACTACAGTAGAAGCTATCATATGACAGACGGTGGCGATATTGGACAAGTCAGCAGTAGCGGTTTTGGGGCTATGAAGGCCATAGGGTGGTCTAGATGCAAGGAACAGAACAGTCACTAGGAACCATAACTGTCTTCAGATAGATATCCTTCGATAAGTATCCTCTAAAAGGTATCGTCCAAGGGTCCCCCAGTACTACATCACCATTTCATGGGTATCCTCCAATACCCAGATGAGGATAAGAGTCAAAAGAGGAGTCACTCGTTCGAGTAATTACTCTATGGCTTATTTGCTCGATCGAGCCACTCGAGCAATGCCTGTTTCAGTCACTACTCGATAGCTTATTCGTTGGATAAGATTCGAGCCATTCGAGCAATATTTGTTCCTGCTCGATTGCCACTTGGCCTTGGGAATCATGTAGAATTTCGTTATACACAGGGGAGATAACTATGTATGGATATGCACAGATTATGGGAAAACAAGCAATCTGACTGGTGAATATAAGACTTGGTTGAGGTCAGAGGCTGGAAGAGAGACAGCCGAGACTAGACAAGAAGCTAATACAGTCAGAATAGGGTCAGTTACAGACAAAACAGATAGAAACAGAAGATTTCAAAGGAATCCGAACTGGATAAATAGGTTGTATCCGAACCAGCAAACTACTCCAGTTCGGTAGAACTTACCCCAAGAAGACCTCTCAGTCCTATAGCACAACGTACTTTTATTATAAGCCCAAAATGGGGAAATCTAAACAAAAAAAAAGTTCGTTTCGGTAGTTTTGTGTGGTTTGGAGGGATTGTCGGGCTATTTGTGGTAATTATATTTACACCTATTCAATCGAGCACACCGCCCAAACACACTCTAGTCCTATTGTAGGGTTTTGGGTCACATGACAACCACGTACTATTATTGAAACCAAGATGGCGGCCTCCAGTATACAAAATGGACGACGGAAACACATGTCACTTTAACAACATGCGCTGAGAATGCGGACTAAGACCATGTATTACTATTGGGGATGACGTGACAAGATGGCCACTTACGCGGGCTGCCAGGGCAACTGAACATGACGTAATTGGGCACGTGACATGACGTCACTTCCTAGGTCCGGAACACCGTCTGCTGCACGTGTATCAGAATCTACTACTGATTCTCTTCAATTTCGAGACATTTTTTTCTGGCGGCCACCTTGGATATTCACTGACTAAATTGGTTTTATCATACGAAGAAAAAGTGTTCAAAATACTATTCTGTTGATTCCTGTGTCCGGTATCAAACATTGTTTCCGCAATCATGATACAACTTGAGATAGTGCAAACTTGTCCATCACAAAAGTGGGATATGAAAAACGGGTAGTCGCACTGGCGGCAATCTTGTTTTCCACATCGGCTTTCGATGGTGCATGTTCACGCTGGGTATTATCGGAGAATAATTTGCGATCAGCTTGACATCTAAAAGTTTACAGGTTTCTAATTTTTATCATGATTGTATAAGTGTTTTGCGAAAAAAGTGTCGAAAAACTCGATTTCCGTCTATTTTGAGGCATATTTTGGCGGCCATCTTGGATTTACACTTACTTGATTGATATTATTATACGGAGAATGATATCAGAAATACAAATGAGTTAATTCCCGTTCCATACCTCATATAGTTTTTCCATAATGGAGAAAAATTAGTGATGGTGTAAAATCGTGATCTTGACCCACCCTTATCTTGGATTACGTCACATCCGGCCAGGATGATTTCTTATTAACATCTGAAATCTACTCTAGATATGTCCATGTACCTGTAAAAATCTGTCTTATTTGGTCCTCGGGGTACCTTAGGGGGTGTACCTAGCTGCTCGACTAAAACCAATGTGTAAATATTTCAAGGGGGTGAATGTATTATTTACATAGTACCTGTCAGCCAATGTAATCGCTAGATTACAGTCTGTCAGGAAATAAACACCTTTATTTTGTCCAGCTGGCGCGAGGCGAGGTGGGGTGCGAAATGTTATGAGGTGAAATCGGATATAATAAATATCTACCACAAGTTCTCTTACCAATATATTTCAACAATCAGTTCTTTGCATACTTAGGCCTCGTTTCATGAAAAAGGTGGATTTTGGATATTGTAAGGATGGTTACTAATTGAATATTATCATATACTTAAGGTGAGGGTAACATGGCCAAAAAGGGCAGAAAATTTTGTTCATGTTTCAAAATATATAAGCACTTTAAATATTTTTTTATTTTGAAGTAAGGAGTAATGTGACATCTGTAATTGTGATAGAATGATATTAAGTCAGAAATAATGATAGAAGAAAAATAAAAAGTCACCAAACAATATGCTTTAGATTTCCACCAGCTTTCCCAGCACAGGGTTAACTAATTGCATGCTGCTGGTGGAAATTCCTGCCCAGCACAGTGTTTCTCTTGTCACTGAAATAAGTATATTTTGGGTACATTTAATTATATTCCTCCTGTAAATTGAATAGAGTTTTTCACCAATGATTCGTTGTGTTACATTCAGATTATTTTTTCATCAAATCTAGTCATGGCTGCTTTAGAGCAGCCATGACTATATTTGATGAAAAACATCTTGAAAATACCCAACGGATTAAGGGTTAATAAATGTCTAAATGTTCCAAACAGTGTGGAAAAAGTTGCACTAGAAAAATGGAGTACACAAAAAAACCTGAAAACATTCTTCAGTTGGAATGATGAAAAAATGAGAGATTCCTGTTAACCATGTGGATGAATGTCAAGGTCATGTTTTTGTGATTCCATTACTGTAGTGTGTTTCCTTATGCAGCATTACCATTCTTTTGGGAACATTGTGGCATATATTAACCCTGTGCTGGGGAAGTTTGATGGAAGTCAAGACACAATTTTGTTGAATTTTGGTGTTCAATTCATCAATATTTCTCACATAATATCATTTTATCACAATTATAGATGGCACTTGAACTTATAATGAAATATATGTGGTCCCTCAAAATTGTCAATTTATCTCTGAACACAAATCAATTTTTAGCCATTTTTGGTCATGTAACCATCACCTTTGTCGTCGAGCTCATTTCAATGAAGGGCCACATGATATATTTTTGTTGGAACTTTTTGAAAAATTTCAAAAAAAATATTTAACTCTTAACCTGCTGAATAATATTAAAATATTTTTCATCAAAACAAGTCATGGCTGCTGTGAAGCAGCCATGACTAGATTTGATGAAAAATTCCTGAATATTTGATAAAAGAACTCATTGGTTAAAAGCCTACACAGTTTTCAGAGGAAAAATGGATTAAATATCCTCAAATTTTCTTATTCTAATAACAAGAAATTTCCTGTCCTGGGCGGGAATATGCGCCAGAAGCATGCAAGGAGTTAAAATAATAAATATTGATGTGGTCTGTGTTAGGTAAAGGGTTAACGGGACAAAAAATCAATTTCAAGTTAAATATCTTTTAAAAATGTTACTAAGTTATGTCCTTTTTATGGCGTCCATTCCTCCTATCTGGATAATACCGTTAAGATGTTAATTCTATAATTTATAGTTGGCGTTTGACACAACACAATATTTATTTATTTATATTTATTTATTTATTGGTGTTTAAGGTCACATATTTCTGCACAATGGCTAACCATGACCATGACAGTTTTACGGGTTGAGGAAGATGGAGAGAACCACCGAGCAACGGCGAGCAACTGTCAGCTCCCCAACATACCAACTCCACACAAGCAGAGGGTTAGCATTGATTGAAGACAGGTGCACCATCGACGTGCAGTACGCCTTAGTACACAGCGACACCGTGCCCCCACGTGGGCAATGGGGTGAAGTGTCTTGCCCAAGGACACAACGCGGTTGCCGCAGGTGGGATTCGAACCGAGGACCTCTCGGCTTGCAGCCTGCACCTCTACCAACTGAGCCACCCCGCCCCCTTGACACAACACAATCGGTTTGCATTTAATACGATTGTACAGCTAATATGTTATATATATTTCGAGAATATCTAACGGAGTTATTTATGGTCCTTTTTATGAAAATTGTGGACGGACACATCGATAGAATGCTACTCTACTAAAAATTGCATTCACGGGAGTGAGGCGGATGCCAGTGTCCGCATGTGGATGGGGGTCTTGAATAAGAGAGTGTCCACTTGGAAAATTCCAATTCCATTCTCCCCTTGCCTGGATATTTTTCGATACGTGGCCTCAGATCAGATAATGTTGGAAGGGGTTTTTTGGAGAAGAGAGCGAATATTGTGAAGAATAGTGTCGGCAGCTACCTCTTTCTCGCCTGACATCGTCCAGCTTATGTACTTCTCATCTCCTTCCCCAGAGGAGTCTGAGTAGCTATTTTTTTTTTCGGGGAAGTAAAGTGGTACGACCGCTGAAGTCTGAAATAGAAATTGTCTTCTCAACCTCCCCACCTACCACTGCCTTCCAACCTGACCCCTCCCCCATCCTCTTAGTCTACCATCGCCAGAATTCATCAAACACAGCACTTCGATGCCTACTAACTGGAAGTCGTAGCATTCCAGAACAAATTCGCCGACCAGAGGAAGAAGGGCAATGAGATCGAGGACCACGATCGTGAACCCGATTGCAATTTCCTCGATTCAGAAGCGTTGAGGTAATGGAGAGATCTACCCATATGTAAACAGATGTCATTGTACCTGATTTTCCTTGTTGTTGTTGTTGTTGTTGTTGTTGTTGTTGTTGTTGTTGTTGACACGACATTTCGTCATGTCTGAAATAAACAGATTTCCGTTTGATATTCACTCGCGGACTGGAGTATATAGAACGTGATAAATCATGACGGGTGTGACGAATGACACCAGCCCAACCCCATAGCACCTCAAAACGCCTTTATGTCAGTGGGCAGTAGTAAGGAAGATTTCTGCAACTCGAAAATTGACATGTTCCTAAACCTTCCCATAGGCATGAAACTGTCACCTATGGATACTAGTTTTGTGATGTAGGCCCTATAAGTTAGACACAGCCATCGGCGCGGCTGTGGTAAACGTCATGGCAGTATACCACGACTTTTACAACAACATTCCAGTTCGTTGTGGCTAATTTTGGTGATTGTGGACTCCTTGTCTGTCCCAAATATCTGAAGCTATATCTCACGTGACTTTCCTCCCCCTTACTTGACTGACTGGAACAATACTTTTTACGATAGGTTTACCTGTCGTGGAATGTAAAGATAAATGTGCACTATTTCCGTGCACTATACAATTGAAAATTGTTAAAGTGATTCCGATCTACAAATCTGGCGATCCACATAACGTCAATAATTATCGGCCGGTGAGTATTTTGCCTACTTTCTCTAAAGTATTGGAGAAAATTATGTCTGATCGACTTATAAATTTTTTAAACAGATTTGGTATCCTAAGCCCCCAGCAATACGGTTTTCGTAAAAATCATGCCACAATTCATCCCGTTCTCCAATTATTGAGTCATATTGCTGAGGAAAATAATAAAGGAAGTAAACATAACACACTCGCTGTCTTTCTTAATCTCTCAAAGGCTTTCGATACAATAAATCACAGTATCTTATTAAGAAAGTTGGAATATTATGGCATTCGTGGAGTCAGCTTAGAATGGTTCAAGAGTTACTTGTCCAATAGGCAACAATACGTCGCGTTCGGAGATAATGAGCCATCCACAATCCCAGTTACTTCCGGAGTTCCGCAAGGCTCTAATTTAGGGCCGACCTTGTTCCTGCTGTATGTTAATGACCTTTGTAAGGCTACATCCCTAAATCTGGTGTCATTTGCGGACGAATCAACTGTGTATTCGTCGGGGCCAGATGAAAATATTCTTGTAAATTATATTAATCTTGAATTAGAAAAGATTTCTCTGTGGTGTTCGGCTAATTACCTCCTCCTCAATACTGCTAAAACCAAATTTATCATCATAAACCCCAGCAATAAGAGAGCAGTTCCACTTCTCAGCGATGTAATTATAAACAATAAGAAAATAGATAGAGTTGCGTCTGACCAAAACGAATCGTCATTAAAATTTCTAGGCATACATATTGATGAGCATCTCTCTTATAAGGCTCATATTTCTAATTTGTGCGCAAACATAGCTCGTGCAAACTATTTTCTTAACAAAGTAAAAACTATATTGCCACATGCTGCAACGAAAACGTTGTATTACACTTTAATGCACAGTCATTTGATTTATGGGATCCATGTTTGGGGTAACTCGAAAGGTATAAATAAGTTGTTTTTAATGCAAAAACGCTCTAGAAGAATTTTAAACAATTTACGATATAATTCTCACACAGATCCTTTGTTTCAAAAAGACTAAATTTTAAAGTTTAGCGATCTTTTTGTGCTCCATACGTCTCTGCTTCTATTTGAATGGAGAAATAATAAACTCCCCGTGTCCTTTGATAATCTGTTCAGTGCTGTGGAAAATAGAAGTGGAAGATCCACCAGGTAATCTGGCATGTTTCTTGAAGAAAGAGATCTCGAACAAGATCTCTAGATGCCCTCCCAACATTCGCTTACCCGAAAATTTGGAATAGACTGGATGAAAGATTGCGCAATATCCCACGTAGAGGCACATTTAGAAAAAAGTTGATAAAAAAATTGCTAAGAACGTATGATGCTAATGTAAACTGTAATAACACATATTGCGTAGATTGCTTAGGTACTTAATCTATCTTTTCGTCCTTTCTAATTATATGGTATTAATAGCTCGGGAATTTAATTTACTTACACATTCTGATCTGGCTAACAAAAAAAAAAATAAATAAATAACTAATAATAATAATAACAATAAAAAATAAAATAAAAAATAGCTTTCGCTCTCTGACTCTGGGTCTAGTCATCAGCTCCCAATATGGGCTGCTTAGTTCTCAGATCACAATCATTAATAATGCAAAAGACAATGCCCACATTGGAAGCAGCCACGGAAAAGTCGACAGGATAACTAGTTATATATAAGTACACATAGTGCATGCAAATAACTATCTGTTAGTTTATATTTCTTATTGTTGGTCTGACACAAGCTGATACTGTACAGCTAACAGGGGGATGATAGGTAGACAGCCAATCTGGCAATGTCATCTCCCTACGGTATACACTATTTTTGTATTTGTTCACAAACGCAATTGTTATTTATTTATTATTTTTATTACTATTTTCAATGTATTACACTTTTCTGTATTATGTATACCGTAAAGTAAACCAATAAACCAATACACATTCTAACGCGGGGGGGGGGGGGGGGGGGGCAGATCCCGGGAAAAGGACATTTACTCGCACTAACAGCCCCGTCATGTCATGCCGAAGCATGCATGCCTTGAAGGACGAAGGCCCAAGATGGGGAAGTTTGGGAGGAGGTGCCCCTCCCAACGGGGGAACCTCCTCTTACCCCACCACCCCTACCCCCATTGAATATTGAAAGCTCCCAGAAAGTTCTGGGAATCCATTTTAGCGTCACTTCGAGAATAAATCATTGATGGGCTTTGTCAACCCCCGCGTTTTCGGCGTCCCTGCTTATGAAATAGTTACGGTTTTCAGTACATACATAACATCACGCTGATGAGTATGAGTATCTTTCGCGGGTCCGGGGAAAACTAGGAAATCCTTTTGAAAACCCTCTATTGCCCGTGGTGATCCCTCTTTACTACAAAATTGGCCAGTTTCCGCCTTTCCATTTTTGTTTGTAAGACGTGCCCGTTGTTGTTGTTGTTGTTGTTGTTGTTGTTGTTGTTGTTGTAGCTGTAGTTGTTGTTGTGAATCACATTTTGTAGAACGTAGTTGGTGTTGTATGATTTCGAATTCCTCCTTAACCTAGCACAGTTTTCAGAATGAAATTTAATTAATTATTTACTAATAACTCCCAATATTATTTTCATTACAGTAGATTGCACCACTTTACACTAGAAAGAGCACGTCGCTGGAAGACAGCGAGTACATTGCTTTTCAAATCGTCCAGGTGCTGCAGAATCAGCACTGGACGCCAATTATATAGTCCATGTATATCTGTTCTCGTAGGGTGTTTCACATCAAATTCTGCAGAGAAACAATCAGTTTTGTAATTGAATTCTGAGTGATCCGATCTTAATTTCTTATCTGGTGTTTTTCCATTCGAGTTGCTGCTTCTACTACTGTCAAGGTGATAGCTCGCATTTTTGATTTTGTTGTAGATAAGTGTATATATCTTTGATGATTTTTCTCGTCAGGGCTAAATGTAGAGCATAAAGATAGGTATATGACGGACCCCGAAAACAGATTTGTCATTTAAACAGACCAGCAATAATTCAAGCGCTGCTAAATTAAGCATGAAGTTTAATGTCCATTATTGCGCATTTGTCGAACGCCGCATGGGCTATCTGATAAAGACTGAAAGGGCGAGAGAGACCAGTGTTCTCCAACTGTCATTATCTGTGTAATTATGGCCAGTTAATGGATAATTGTGGTGAACACAGTACATCGCGCATGTTCTGGACACACACACACATTACGCACCTAGCATGTCACGAATGTCAGGAAATATCGAAATTCGAGTCTTTCAAAGGAACTTTAAAGCGAATATTAAATTAAGATAGATCTAAGCGGCCAGGTTCAAGAGAAGCGATTAAACTGAGAATTAATATTCTGGCTATGGAAATAAAAATCGGGGGCTTCCTCAAAAAAAGCATTCCAGTCTGAAGGTGTGTAAGGCTGTGGGTTGTTGCGAGTAGATGGGGATGTCCCCTGCTGTAGGTTAGAGGAGATGCCGCAACGGTGCGAAAGTATACGCACGTTGTGATGTAGGGGAACCACAGAGCTCATATTTAGAATAGGAGTAGTCGCGGGCCAAGTCGGTGGCCATATATGAGAATAGGATCAGAAACACGAAGTACGAGCCCAGGGAGCTATTTGCATTCTGGTAAACAGCATTACCTGTTTTAGAAGGCAAGCCATACGTAGGCAGAGTGGGCTTTGCCTATATGAACATTATTCTGAGACAAACGTAGGGGAGAGTTTAACCCCATTGGTGGCCACTGCTTGTGTGAAAAGAGTCAAGTAAAGTGACACTAAGCTAGTGACCGCGCGACGGCTGTAGTAGAGTAACATTCCGTCAAATGTTAGAGCAGAGACGTCCGATAAAGTGACAATACATTAGTGGCCGTGCGACGGCAGTGAAAGGGTGAAGAGAAGAGGCGACCAAGGAACCAATACCATCGAAAAGGAGGAAAAACAGCGATAACAGAGAGTACGGGCCCGTAAGTGACTCAAAAACTGTGTTGGTAGGGGGTGATTTACGTTTTGTTTATCATATTCATTGGATTCCATATAAGTCACAAATTACCATAGTTATTTATATATACATGTATTAAAATTGTTGTTTTCAGTGAACCCCTGTTGACTAATGTGTTTTTCGAGGAAAAGGTATTAACCCCTACAGGATAAGAACCACCCCAAGAAAAGTAAAACGGGCGGGTTCGTCACAGGGAGACACGTTCACGCACGGATTCAGGCGACATTCCTTGAGTTTAGATGAAAACGCGGCGTGAATCTATTTCCCCCAGCAGCAACAAAGCCCGGTTTCCGACCAGAACCCAGTGCCCGCTTTTTGTTTGTGAAATTACGACAGATTTCGTGGACTATAACTTTGCCTATCGGTGTCATATTGACTCGATCTCTCAGGTACCTCTTAAGCATGGTCCGCCCAAGTTTGCCACTGCCATCTAGCAGAAACAACAAGCCTTTCTTGCCCAGTGGTAGGTTTCTCGACGTCTCGTCCACGAATAACACAAAAATCACCAGGAAAATCTGAATAATCTTTTTCGTCTGATTCTTTTGCGTCAGTCATTTCGAAAAAGAAATTGAGAACAGAGTATAACAATTTAATCATGCAATACAACTATACAATGAATAAAATAAAATATGAATGAGTTCTCCCAGTGGGACAGCCTCACCAATGGGAATCACACACTCACAGATTATCGTTTCCTGCGTACGTTGTCACCGTTAGGTTTCAACAGGATACGATTGTTCAAATGTGAGTGAACATAAAATGTAAATGCATCAGAAATTGAACAAATATCTCTTAGAAAGTAGAATAAATCGCGAGACACTGAACTGTATGGCAGCGAATGTCAAGACGAAGTGGCATTGAGCACCGTCAGAGCACGCGGTCTTCACGTGTGACGTCAGGAAGCGAAACACGCATACCGATATTCAACTAAGTACGACGTAAATCACCAACGCTCTTTATTTGCAAAGAAAAATTATTTTATATAATTCTACATGGTTCTCTGTGATTCTATTGACTTTCTAATCATATGGAATGTATCGCGTACGACAAAATGAGAAACAATCTCCTGAAATAAATAAATGAGGAGACTGAAAACTTTCAGTATATGGATATAAAAGGAAACTTTAACCTGATAATGCGAAACAATATCACATCTGCAACATCATCCGAAACATCATTCTTTCAACGTTGGGGAGATGAGCTCACAAAAATAAAATAATTGTTCTTTATGTTGATACATATAGTTTATTTTTGTGCACTTTTAACATCTTTTTCTTTTTCGTTTGAATGTTTCATTCTGTCATTGTTATTGTTTTGTTTTCGCCATCTACCTCTCTTTAGGTGTTAATTGATTGAATAAATCTTACCAAATCTTATGACCACTGTAGGGCATTGTTTATTCGACAATAATATTGGAATACGATATCGCAAAGTTCAAGCTCTAAATGACCAAAATCTGACCAAAAAGTTGGCGCCGCAGTGCAGATGACAAGGGTTGCAAGCGCTGTAAAAAACATTCCCCAAAGCTGATTTTAGGGGATTTTGGATATGTTATAGGGGCTCTTCAAACTGACACCAATAAACCTTCGTTACAAATTTTTCCGGGTAGACATCGAAAATGACATACCACGACCAGAATAGTATTGCAATATGAAGGTCTGGTATTCGAAAACGCGCCGAGAGAGCTTCCTTCGACAACAACCTCCGACCAAAATTGCCGGTGTGCCTGTCGGCGGGTTAGTCGGCGGCCGAGAGACTTGCGTGATTCAGCTTGAACCAGACTATCTAATTTTACTAGGGGTTCGCGGGTGTTGGAAGGAAACTCTCTCGACAGGGGTTGGAGTTCCGTCCATTTCCATCGCAAATGTTAGTGTGTTGTTTCATAAACATGGTTTAAGGCGTCGTAGCAATCTCTTAGACCATCAATCTAATTCTGTAAGGAGTTCGACGCTGTTAGGACCTGGAACCAGTCTAGCCTTGAATAGTCCATCGTCTGTGTTTACATTCACTCGTCTGGAATATTTCCGTTGGTTGGGAAAGCGAACCTGCGGTTCGCTTTTCAGGCTAACTGATATATTTCAGTCGACTGAAAAAATATCATAAACATTCTTTGAATCAACGAAGAAAATTTTAAGGAATCTTTGATGACATGATCAGGACCAATAAAGGCTCGACACTTAAGATCTTGGCCTTTTAGTGGAACGAGCTATGTGGACTCGTTCCTGTGGGAAAACAAAAATTGAAACAGATTTGTAGTAACTTTACTGTGTGATTTTATTTTTTCTTTTCGATCAAGCCTGGGGGATTTGTTTGGCAGAGAGTTAACCTGTACCTGTTTATTTATTTATTTATTTATTTATTTATTTATTTATTTATTTATTTATTTATTAGGGTTTAACGACACTTTAAGCAGCCTATGTCATCTGATGTCGAACTGTTCTATCGGTGGAGGAGTACCCAGAGAGAACCACCTAGCAACGGCGGGCAACTGTCATGCTCCCCAACGCAATAACTCCACACAAGCAGGGTGTTGTTAACATTGGTTGAAGACAAGTGCATCACCGACGTGCAGTACGCCTTAGTACACAGCGCCACCGTGACCCACGTGGGCAGCTGGAATGAAGTGCCTTGCCCAAGGACACAACGCGGTTACCCTTGGTGAGGATCGAACGCTGAACCTTTCGGTTTGAAGTCCAATGCCGTACCACTGAGCCACTGCTCACTGCTCACTAAACGTGTACCGAACACGAAAAGAAAACAACACTCGCAGAACAAATTCTTGAAGAAATGCAAATTTTCCTTTTCGTGTTCCAAAAACAGCTTATGAACCCTCATTGGATCGAGCTCAACGGGCTCGTTCCAATGAGGGGTCATAAGCTATGTTTCTTCGGCTAAAATTGGAAAGACAATAAAATTTCGAATGGTTATTTTGTGAATATCGCTTGCTGTTCGTGGTCGTGACGTTGGGTAGAAAAGAGTTAAATGCATATGTTTCTGTACTGTATTGACAAAAGACTTAGTTAATAGTATTCCCGTGTCGGGGATTTTCTGCATTCGGTATTTTTATCGGATAACGGATTACCAAAAGCCTGAACTCTTATCTGGTGATATTAATACAGACGGAACCATCTAAGTTTTATACATCAATTAGAATAAGTGCACTGTGAACTGACTGTCCAGTGCAGATTTCACACGTAATATTCTCGTGACGAATTAAAAACCATTCTTCTCCCGACAAATTGAATTCTCAAATGAAAAATAGTTTCCATTTAACCCGAATTTTGTGTCATGCTGCACTGATGGAAAACATATTTGGGTACACTACATGACAATTTTCGAAAAGAAAAGATCCCATCGACGATCCGATTCTGAGTAAAGTGTTTGGGACGTTACCTATACATGTATACATGTATATGTGTGTATGTTTGAGAATGTACTAGATACGTACGTATACAGTTAAAACTAGAAGTCCTATTATGAAATGCGCATAAATAGCACGTCGATCTGCGCGTTAATCTAAGCGTTTTGACCAAAGTAAGGCTATCAAATTCTGTACATACGGCCTGTGCACAAGCAATGTTTCAGCCAATGGACCTCCGGGTAACCCGGAGGTCCATTGGCCGAAACATTGCCTGTGTTTGCTATGAGTAACCAGGAGAACCTGTCATGCTTTATATGATATGGCAATTGTGCGCAATCCCTACGCGCAATTAAACCTAGATAAGCGCACGGTTCGTGACAGGACTTCTAGTTTTAACTGTAGGTATTTGTATGTCCGTATATCGCACACCTGTAAAATTAAACAATGTGAGGCACAAGCTTTAATCACTAACCATCCCTGCTCTTCACCTCTTGCAAATGCGTACACATCCAAATCTTTCGCGGCAAGGAAATATTCCCTTTTCCGACTCGCCAAGAGTGTGTGCTTAAGTTGGATGAGACCTTGGGTAATTGGTATGTGTCGGTAACTTATATGGGGCATATCTTGCATAGCAACAATACAAAGGATAGTCATTTCAATTCGATGTTGACCTGCATGCAACATTATGTCCATTTAGTCATCCTGATAGACCGCCTCCTATGAAACCTCTTGAGGAAGTCAGACTTAATTGGAAGGGTAGGAACTTGATCGACTGTATCAAGCGCGGGCCTACCCACTGAGGCCGGCCGTGCAGGATATAGTCGATCGATTTCTTAACTAAAAGGAATATTACTTAACCCAGCTGAAAAAAGATGGGAGAGGGAGAGAGTAAATGAGAGAGCGAGGAAGAGAGAGGGAGATGGTCTCTACCTATATGTTTATTTGTGAATGCCACGGACGTCAACTGTATATATCATACTTTATTTCCACCAGGCATTGTCCTATTGGATTGAATACCTTAAGGTTTTTCATAGGGTGGCATCGACGGGAATCGATCTCGGGTGTACGGTACCCAATCGTTAAGCCATAAATGTTCTGCCACCATACCAACTGACCCAACGGCAAACCCCAGAAAGGTTACAATTGACTCAGCCAGTATGTTAGTTCACATTTACAACCCGAACATTAGTGGCCGAGACCGATATTAGAGAATTGACAATTCCTGAATTGTTAAAACTGTTTTCTGTGTTGATTCGTAATTGCCTACAACACTGGGGGGAAGCGTGACCGTGAAAATATGGTTGATTGCGCCGGTGTCCGGTTGATTGCCCTTTCTCTTCGACATCAAATTGTGGTAAGTGTACGATTTATCGTAGATTTCTCTAAATATCAATAAATTGGGAACCCAGGAATATGCGCATAGGTTGTGTGAATGTATCCTGAACATGTACATATATTTTTTATACTTAGATACCCGAGTATTGCCTGCTAGTGACTTCATATTCAATCCATCAGCGGGTCGTTTTCGTCAAATGTTGACAAAAATGCCTCGTACGCCTCAAACACCTAATTTCTTTTTACCCTGCATGTAAATAAGGTGTAGAAGATCTTATAACCTGAATTACAGCAAACAATTTGCTAATTTAGTTGAGAAAACAAGCGAAAACCGCGTGTCCGGTTATTTTGTTGATTGCATGTAGTGACCGGTTGATTGCAGTTCTAATTCATGCCGATGTCCGGTTGATTGTTTTACTTGTGTCCGGTTGATTGACAAATACACTTAGTTCATGTCGGTAATTTTAATCCCATAAACACTTTTTATCACATAATCACACCATTATACAGTATGTTAAAGCCATGTAATATTTTTTTATAATATCCCTTATAAAAAAGTACCATGGTTAACCATGGTAAATTCCAAAATACCCTGGTAATACCATGGTATTAACAGGGTATTTTTGGGATTTACCATGGTTTTCCATGGTACTTTTTTATAAGGGACACTAGTGTAATAAAGGTAGAAAGCCTCCAAATCAAATGCAAATGGAACGTGAGTATGTGATTGAATCACATGCTGACATTCCATTTAAAGACTTTTTATAGGATTGACTGTACATGTGGTTTATAGATAGAACTGCGCGTTTGAATGAGTTAACAATTAGCTACTTGCATATTACAGAGTTGTCGTTCTTGGCGTCAGGTATCCTGAGTTTTCTTGCTCACTTCAGTCATTAGAACAATGCAGTTTGCACTTTTTTACGTTCGATCAATTGCGATAACCCTTTTTGTTCAACTCAGACAAACGTTTCGGCAGCTGAAGCTTTGTGTCTCTGTGTTTGACCTTTCTTTCTCTTAACTCTTTACCTAAAGTGAGGTACAGATTACACTTGGAAAAAATACTTGTATAACTAAATATTTTAATTTTTTGCTTCCAAAACATAGGTTGTGACCCCTTATTGGAACGAGCGCGACGCGCTCGTTCCAATGAGGGGGTCATAACCTATGTCTGGAAGCAAAAAATGAAAATATAAAAAAAAATGAAAGGCGATTTTTATGCATAGCGTTCGCCGGATTTTACCGTTACGATAGGTAAAGGGTTAAAAAATAAATACATATACATACCCACCTTTTTATAACACAAACTGTCCTCAAAATCGATTCATTAGTCAATTTTGAATTTGAGAGACAGTATCTCTGTTTTTATCGAAGAATGCGAAGTTATGTGGAAGACATACCTAACGCCAAGAACGATAACTCTGTAGTATGCAAAGGGTCAATTACTGCACGAGAAAGCGTCGCGTAAGGATACCACGAGAGCAGTGAGGGGAGCCGATATGCGATCGAGTGCAGTAATCGTTAACTCATTCAAACATATGTGTGGTTCTATATTTATTACTCACAGTCAGTTACCAGTAGAAAATGAATTTAAATTGATTGTGGGCGAAATGGACATTTTCCATGCTGACGAAGTGATATCGGCACGAAATGCTGGAGAACCAGTCTTCGACCCTGACACAAAAACGCGATCCTTTAAAAAGCCATCTCGCTTCGCAAAGTAAAGTGTTAATTGGATGGTGTTGGAGATTAGGGGTGTGTTAACAATAACCCACAGACGTGTTGTTGTAATCCAGTTTCCCTTTAAGCAACCATCCTTGCTGTCATCCATTCGGAGGTTCAAATATTGCAGAAGTGGATTCTCATTCTAAATTTGAAACTTCGTGTAAACAAACAGTATACCTAAAACTGCAGATCACCACAAGTTACCGCAGGCAACCACAGGGCACCTGAAAATAAGTTTTTTGAAATTTATTGGCTAGTGAACGATCATTTACATTGTTTTGTGTTGATTCTAAACTTATCCAAGTTAAGAATAATTCTCATCTGGTCGACTTTGCTGGAAAATTTCACCGTAGGTCAGTTCTCATGCCTAACTGACTTGCGGTAAAACTAGTTTAAACTATCCCGCAAAATCGATCAGATGAGCATGTTTCTTAACTTGAATAAGTTTAGAACCAACCCAAAATATTGTGACTGACCGTTTAGCAGCCAAATAAAAATAAAAAGATGATTTTCTGAAGACATGTGGTAGCTTGCGGTAACCCGTGGTGACCTGTGGTATTTAGGCATACCACAAAAGAACGCTGCACGCGCTTCAGGCACTTTTTATCGCACTTGACCTTTCCGGTGCTCCATGACACAGCTCAAAAACCTGTGTGATCGAATAAGATACTACTATGTGTGTGTAATAATAACTTTTATTTCACAATTCATTTTGGGCTTCGTGCTACATCTGGGCGTCGTGAAATGTGCGGGTAATATTAAACATTGTGATGAGTTCAACCAAGGTGCATGCATATCTTGAGGTTAACGCGCGTGTGAAACAAAAACTAGAACTGGGTCAAATCCATGACATGTGCATCGCGTGAAAGCTAGGGGCGTAGAAACGAAAACATATTGGGGGGGGGGGGGGGGGGGTATTGGGTCCTAGGACAGGCAGGGCCGACCATGGTTCGGCCCTACGTGAGAAAATGTTCAATTTCCAAGTGGAAAAGATGCAATTTCCTTGCATCTGAGCCATTTGTACAATGATATTAACTCAGGGTTAGATTGTATAGCCGGTAAAATATAGTTGGTGTCCCCCTCTAGAGAAGTTTGGGAGGCATGCCCCCCGCCCCCATGATCTGCGCCCATGGGGGTATCCTATCACTTGAGGGGCCGAGCCCTGAATTCAGGGCTCGGCCCCTCAAATGATAGGATGCCCCCATGGGCGCAGGTCATGTGGGCGGGGGCATGCCTCCCAAACTGAATAGGACAGCTTGTAGGGTCATTGGAACAAAAATAATGGTGGGGGTGCATGATATCACCTGAGGGACTGAGTCCCGAATAGGAGGACAGCTTGATAGGGGTGACCTCGTCCCGGAGTGTAGGGGTACGGGTATTTGAAACCGCTAGAAATGGCCAACTATTTAATGTTTTTCATGGGCATGAAGGCGATTGTGTAGTGATGAGCAATACAGTTAAAACTAGAAGTCCTGTCATGAACTGTGCGCAAATAGCACGTCGATCTGCGCGCTTTGTTCCGTAGTATGGCTATCAAATTCTGTAATATGGCCTGAGCACAAGCACTGTTTCATCCAATGGACCTCCGGGTAACCCGGAGGTCCACTGGCTGAAACAGTGCTCGTGCTTGCTATGGATAGGCAGGATAATCTACCGTGGCTTGGTTGCCATTCGATATGGAAATTGCGCGAAATTCCTACGCGCAATTAAGGCTAGATAAGCGCACACTTCATGACAGGACTTCTAGTTTTAACTGAATATGTCTATAAGCAGCCAGAATCCCCGCCAACGAGAAGGTCGAAGCAAGTAATTTGTTTGTTTTTAGTAGTTTACATCGGAAAAATTACATTATTGAATTTTGTAATAAATAGAATCCAACATTGTTCCTCTGACAAAAAAAGCCACTGTCTTTGGATTTGGCGGCCATCTTAGGTTTCGAAAAAATCCTAAAACGACTTGGCATCCTCAAAAACTCCTAAAGCAACCTCATGATCATCATCATCGCGCAAAAGGCAGCTGAGCTATTGGGAAATAGTGTACTCTGGGTGGTAGCCATTTTAGTCACGTGTTCAACAGGGCGATATCGTCTACATTACCCTGATAACACAGTGTAAGAACATTTTCAATCCTTTAGCTCTCCAGTTCATCTTGTAGCGTACAAAATTCTGGACCTTGAGTGGAAAAGTCATTAAATTCTATCAGTGAAGAAACTCCAGGCTCAAATCCCACAGATCAACAGTCCCATGGCGACGACTTTCCTGGTAGTTTGGGGCAGTGCGTATGTCTCACTGTGAGAAATATATTCAAGTAAAACAAGTCCTGAGTTGCGCTAACCTTCATTAGCAAATCAAAATAAACTTGCATACATTTTGCTGATAGTAATTTATTGTGTAGTTACATCATGACCATGATTACATGCGCGTCGTAGACAGTAATTCACTTTGCATTATATTACCGTTGATGCTACAGACAAATATGCAAATGTACTCTTATAATTTGGCATGTTTTTTTATGATAAATAGTTCGATAGACAGTTATCATTATACCTAAAGATGCAACCAACCGTACACCACGAATTTATCAAATACCAATCAACCGGACACCACTTAAGCAATCAACCGGTCACTACATGCAATCAACAAAATAACTGGACACTCGGTTTTCGCGTGTTTTCTCAACTAATTTAGCAAATTGTTTGCTGTAGTTCAGGTTATAAGATCTTCTACACCTTATCTGCATGCAGGGTAAAAAGAAATTAGGTAGTTAAAGTGTTTGAGGCGTACGAGGCATTTTTGTCAACATTTGACGAAAACGACCCGCTGATGGATTGAATATGAAGTCACTTAGCAGGCAATACTCGGGTATCTAAGTATAAAAAATATATGTACGTGTTCAGGATACATTCACACAACCTATGCGTATATTCCTGGGTTCCCAATTTATTGATATTTAGAGAAATCTACGATAAATCGTACACTTACCACAATTCGATGTCGAAGAGAAAGGACAATCAACCGGACACCGGCGCAATCAACCAAATTTTCACGGTCACGCTTCCCCCCAGTGTACAAGTAGCCTGTATTTGAGATTTACCCATGGACATTTCCTTTAGTATCCAATGCAGCCGGAACAGATTACTGTTATAATGGTCTATGGTCCCAGCTTTTAAACACAGGAATCTCAATTAATGGAAGGTCAATGAAGAAACAACTGCTTGAATTTAATTTTATGTCTCCAAAACATCGGTCCCCACTATTTCACAGTGATCCCCACGGGCCTCCAAACACCAGAATGTGCCCATGTGCTATTCGCACGTTGTGTACAAGCACATACGTAGACAAAAGTCACAATCGTTGGACGGATGAAGATAATGGATAGGAGCTAATGTGAATAGACCGATTTGATTGGTTGTTTAATGCTGGTGAAGTGATATGATTGGTTGTTTAATCCAAATTACAAACACACAGAGGGTAGACGGAATAATTTTGGGAGCGAGTGGAACAGTCGAAAATACTAAAAAATAATAATTGTATACTCCAGAATTGGGGAAGAATATGCAGCAGGGCGAGGTGAATTATTTATTTATATATTGGTGTTTAAGGTCACATACTTATGCACAATGGCTAATCATGACCGTGGCAGTTTTACGGAGTACCCGGAGAGAACCACCGAGCAACGACGAGTAGCTGCCAGCTCCCCCAACATCGTAACTACGCACTGCAGCACAGGCAGGGTTAGATTGGTTGAAGACATGCGCACCATCGACGTGCAGTACGCCTCAGTACACGGCGTCATCGTGCCCAATGTGGACAATCGGGGTTAAGTGCCTTGCCCAAGGACACAACGCGGGAGACCGAATCGATCGCTCAGACGGTCACCCATTCGAGGACTAACCGAGGACTAACCGGGCTCGACGTTGCTTAACTTCGGTGATCTGACGAGAACCGGTTACCGCAACGCCACCGCGCCCCAGGGCGAGGTGAAAGAAACAAGGATTTTGATCCACAATAACAAAATTCGGGCCTTCCTAAAACTAAAGATTGCCCATACCCTCATTAACAGTATTGCTATAACTCTAGGAATAAGAGGCGAAGAACAAGTGGGGAAGTAAAGTGTGCGTAAAAACGTACTAGGCTACAAACTGGTGGTTCGGGTAGCACTTGTCGGGTCCATGTGGGTAATTCTATGAAGTAACCGAGGATTTGGGGAAGTTTAGGGAAATTGTCGGGTCGTTTGTAGTAATTAGACTGACTCTTATACAAAGGAACGCACCTTATTGTTAGACAAAAGCGAGGATTTTGACTCAGAATAACAAAGTCCGTTTCGGTAGTTTGGAGTTTGGGCCATTTGGGTAATTCTTGGACATAAACGAGGATTTTGGGAACCCCGAGCTAAATAAATAGTGGTCGGGTCTATTTGAGTAATTAGATTTACTCCTATTCAATCGAGCGCACCTTTTAGAGCCATTTTAGCTCTGCTGTAGGCCACTGGGTAACATAGCAACCGCGTGCCATTCCAGAATGAAAGATGGCTGCCTCCTTCATACAAAATTGACAACCGAAACACGTATCACCCCAACAACACGAGCTGCGCATGCACACTCGCATCATCCATCACCATGACAATAATCAAATGTCCGGATTAACATAACAAGGTGATACCTATAATGCTATGCTGTAAGACGTCATATGAGAACCAGAAAATAAGACCCAGAAGATGGGGCTTGAAAGGGTACATGTCCTACTGCTACAATGGAACTGGTTAAAAAATGGTATAAGAAAACAGAAACAGAAACCTCTTGATTTTCCAATAGAAACAACAACGATGGCAGTGGCAGCTGTGTTTGCTATCGGGAGAAGAGCTCGGCTCAATGAGTGTTTTTTTTCTGTTTGCAAAGAATGATATGATTTCAAACTCTATGGGTAGATACAGAGATACCGGGAGCAAGTTTGGTTGACTGCGACAAGAAGTATTAAGGGGCCTCTGTCGAAATTGGAGCGGAGACTTGACTTCACCCAAACTCTTTAAATCTAAGACTTGAAACTAAGCCATAACTGGTCACTTTTCTGAATTTACGTTTGTCTTTTCTTCCTCGGTGATTAACCCCTTCAACGCGGGGCATGGGAGTTTAAAAGAAAAATCGGTGGTGTAGGAGGAGAAAACAGTATAATGAACGACAAATGGTTAACCCTTTACCTAACAAATCGGCGGAGTTTGGCCACGAGAGGGATCGGTAATAACATAATCCTACAGCTCTTTTGGGCTGTAAGGATAAATTATTTCTGAGCCTCCCTCCAAATTAAAGAGTGTCGCAGACAGTATTGTCGATCATCTTCAGGAACCCATGGTTCAAATGATTAACACTCAACCCGCTGACCCGCTGAGCATGTTCAATATAATTTTCATCAAATCTAGTCAACGGCAGCTATAAAGCAGCCATAACTAGATGTGATGAAACATTTATCCATATTTACCTCAAGAAATCATTGGCCAAAAAGCCCATTCAATTTACAGGGGGGGGGGGGGGGGGGCAATTCGATTAATTGTACTCAAATTATACTTATTTCAGTGCAAGAGGTTTTGTGTGCTGGGCAGGAATATCTCCCAGCAGCACAACAGATGATGTACAACAGGGCATTTTTAACTTGATGATCTGTTTGATCATGCCTTCCTGTGAAGGCATTGCTTATTTCTTTCTTATAACAAAAGGGCACTCCTTCTACACCTCCCGCGTTCGCTCCAACAGACCTGGGCCGGGGTGACATTCCCACTGGCAATGGGGTTCCGTCGCTCTTGGATAGATATAAATATTATCGTCTGCACGTTGCCTCTGTCTCATAGAATCATAAACCAATACTTAGATTTGTTCGTTTACGTGCATATTTATTAGTCCAGACAGGTGTTTTTAGTTAATACACTTCGCATGCCTCAAGCGATTAATTGGAATATTGCAGTTCAGTTTCGACGTTCTTTCCACTAAGCTGATGATGTGCTGGAATCAAACACACTTCTAGAAAAGACCCAGAGAGAGTTCTTTCCAACATAACAACATTCCAAGATCAAATGCAAAAATACACAATGGGGTTTCAGGAATTGAATAAATGATCACATCATTAGAAGGTTATTCTCCTAACCAAAAACGAGCGCGTTGCCTTTTACGGCAGTACCTTTACATCCTCTACATCTGATGTAAATATTTTAACAAAAATGAAATTATCGTTGTTTATTTCGAAAATCGTGTACAGGGGCCAATACTATAAAACTTTTACAGTTGTATTTTTTAGAATTGTATTTTCTATTTATGGAAATAACTAACTGAAGTGAACCGTTAGCACTTTCAAAGATGTGGCAGTTTCCACAACTTTTGAAATGCTAATGATTCATTTCCATCCCTAATATTCACTTGTAGAAAATACTATTGTAAAAAGATTTATAGTATTGCCCCAGGTTTGGAACTTTAAAATCCAAAGAATTTAAATCAGCCAGTGTATCTTAAAGCCGCCCAATTATATTTCTTAAATTTTCTTTCTTTTCGTTTTTAGTGTACAGCATAAATGGCCCATTCCTCCACATCTAGTGTAACGAGCCCATCAAGCTCTACTAATCCTTTACTCAACATAATGACAAAAACTGGCAGGCGCTATTCACAAAAATTACCATTCAGTTTTCATTACTTTTTTTTTTTTTCTCAAAAACATATTTTATGATCCATCATTGGAACGAGCTCATTGAGCTCGTTCCAATGAAGGATCAGAAGCTCTGTTTTTGACTCAAAAACTGAAAAAAAATTTAATTATTCTAGAATTTTGTTTGCAAGTGTCGTCTGCTTTTCGTGTTATGTAAAGGGTTAAATGAGGAAGGAGTTAATGAGCTGCAGAAGGACGCACGCACGCACTTGTCGATTCGCAGTGACAGCATTTGCTGCTACCTGACTCCGATTATTTTTTGAGATAATATGAGCCCTGTGCCAGTATGTAAGAAAATATGCTCTTCCGTGTTGTGAATAATGTACTTGTTCTTTATTAAAAGATTTGGGGTGCCAGCTGATTCAGTCGTTAGAAAATTGAACGTCAAACTGCAACGGTAACTGAGTTGTGTCCTTGAGTAAGCATTTAATCCCAGTTGCCCACGTGGGGACACGGTTACACTGAGTACTGTAGCGTATTGTCCGTCGATGGTCCTAACCCTGCTTGTGCGGAGGTCTCACCGTTGGGTAGTCTGACAGTTGCTCGATGACAGTTGGGTGGTTGTCTTCGGGTACTACGGATTTAAATCTTCATACTCTCCAACAGATTCTACAGTTCATCTCCTCGGCACAATATCAGGAGTCCTGCGTATCTCGTATTTCAGGTTAAGTCTATTCTCGGGTCGAATCAGGCAGACGAATTCGAATCGAATCTCGAATCGAATCTTAACTCTTTTCAGATTGCAGATATTGCATCTCTTTTAACCCTTTACCTAACACGAAAGGCAGACGACACGTGCAAATAAAATTCTTGAATAACTAATTTTTTCCATTTTTTGCGTCAAAAACATAGCTTATGACCCCCTCATTGGAACGAGCTCGTAGGCTATGATTTTGAGATAAAAAGTGAAAAAATATGATGAAAATGGGATGGTGAATTTTGTGAATAGCGCTGGTCGGTTTTGTCCGTTACGTTGGGTAAAGGGTTAACTGTAAATATTGTCAGTCTCTGCTCAAGTATGCCATGGAGACTCGTCTTTTTGGGCAAATAAACAAAAAAAAGGCGGACTCTGTTCCAGAAGGGATTCAAAGTAGTCTAGGAAGAGCAACCACCTTGAACTTTTCTTCAGTCGTTAGGTTTCCTGTACAGGAGACCTGGGGGTAAAAGAAGACTCCAAAGGGAGAAACGTGGCTGGATTTTAAGAATACCAAAATGATTTGAAAATTTCCCAATAGACGGGACTCGAATCCAATCGACTCATCGCGGCGATTTCGAATTCAATCGAATTTCGAGGAGTCTTCGCGGAGCACTAAAAATAAATACCTTCACTTAAAGGCCTAACCTCCCCAAACACCCTCCTTACTGACCAATACTGGGCATGGGCGCAGATCATGGGGGGACGGGGGGACGTGTCCCCCCAGATCTCATCAAGGGGGGGGGGGGACATGGTATGTCATGCCCCCCCCCCACCACTGGGGGGACATGGTATGACATGTCCCCCACTATGCTCCCCCACTGCTGCACCCTCTCATCAATTTTGTTTGAATAATTTTGAGACGTGGAGACTCAGAACACGTGCGAATCGCTTGTTAGCCCATTGTGGGGTTAACCAGGCCCGTCGGAACCGGGGGGGGGGGGGGGGGGACTGCAGCCACCCCAATAATTTGCTCTTGTGTCATCGTCAGTTTATCCACGCTGGGAGCAACCGATGTTAAATATCCACAACTAAGTCCAATTTGAATAAAACAGAGTCAATCAACTACGGACACGGGGGTGGGGGGGGGGGGGGGCAGTCGTAACTAGATAAATTATAATGTTACAGTGAAAAAGTTACAATTGATAATACATCAATTTTAATAAACTTAGTAGAATGTCAATGCGAGATTCACTTCTGATACACGTTCAACTAGTCCAAACTTGGACCCACAGTTCGTAATATAAGTTTGGGGTTGGTACGGCCTGTACTGTAGCCGTATCAACCACAAAAATTATATTACGGACTATGTCTGTGGGTCCATGTTTGGACTGACGTAACGTTCAACGAACAGTTGTTCAACACTGCGCCTTCAAATAAGTTGTTACTCAGCCAGACACAGATGTGGGTTGCACGAATGCATGAGCAGCATAACTATTTGATATCGGAATATCAATGTTGCAGACAGAATTCTTATGCAGAGAGAGTAATAGGCCGGTACTGAGCTCGTGAAAATGTGCAAGACAGTATCGTCTGCTTTGTTTACATTTTGAAAACGAAATTTATCGATCGAATTCATTCAATTCACGCGACTTGTTGATGACGTATGTGTCGGGCTGTTATTGGATCTGTTAATCCATTAACGGGCCCGACACATACGTCGTCGCTCCATCTGTTGGGCCCTTATGCTAATCCACCGCACAGTTGAATTGTGTTAATCTAATAGGGAACGCTCAGTAAAGCGGGAACAATTATGGTTAAGCATTTTGACAAAATTACAACAGGCTGTTGAAAAACATATTTTTTTCTACTAAATAATTAAGAGAAATTATACCCCAGAGGCCACCAGAATGCACCATTTGATAGCGCAATTTAAAAAAATTTTCTTGGGGGGAGAACCCCCCCCCCTCCTCAAACCCCCCTCTGCCGGCTCGTGCCTGCGCCACTCGCTGCAGATGCCTTCGGCATCTCCCCGCCCCCCCCCCCCCCCTCCACTTTTTGGAAGAGATCTGCGCCCATGATACTGGGACACATCAGCGAGATGATTGCATTGAGACGTCAAAATCTTTTCAGAAGAAAAATAAAAAATGAAGTTTTTGAAGTTCTGTGTGGATTCTGATAAAAGTGCTAGGTATAAATTTAACTTTGATAAAAAAAAACATAAGATCGCAGTGTCGTTTTGTTATCTGATTCGACCCTGTTGTCCAAAATTCCTTTCGACGCCACGGCAGATACAAAAAACATTCTTTGTGAAAAACGTGATGTGATCGGAGCGATAATTATTATAGGCCAGAGAAACGCATTAGAATCATAGCAATAATGCATAATGAAACATGTTGCAGTGTAACTCGCCTTAATGAACCAATCCACAATTGATTTTCTTATTGATCGACTGGAGTTACCCGCCCCTGAAGATTTTCACAGAAAACATTCTATTTAATGAATAGCGCGCAGGAGTTTATCCTATTGAGTAAATCAAGTCTTGGCGTAGGACTTGAATCAATGACAGCAACACGTCGCAGTCGCAGCAGTGGGAAACGGGATATATAGTGATAAAAAATAGAGATAAAAAATGCAGCGGACAACTAACTCCGGATCTCGGGGGATGCGACCGAGAAATTTTTACAACGAATCTGACGATGAACCACTCGATTTGAAAATTGACAGTATCCCATCTAAGATCAGCACGCCTATTTTTGTATATGTACTAACATTCTTCGCTGCTTTAGGGGGATTTTTATTCGGATATGACACTGGAGTGATATCGGGAGCAATGATTCTTCTGCGAAATAGATTCCACTTTTCATCGTTGTGGCAGGAGCTTGTCGTCAGTGTTACAATTGCAGCCGCTGCCGTTTTTGCGCTGGTCGGTGGCTTCTTTAATGACAGACTTGGTCGCCGCCCTGTCATTATGATAGCGAGCCTAGTGTTCACACTTGGAGCAATTCTTATGGGAGTGGCTGGTGACAAATATGTCTTGCTTACAGGAAGAATCGTCGTGGGATGTGGTATTGGTGAGTACAGTTTTCAACTAAATTACCTCTTTACCTAAAAGGATGAGCAAACGACACTTGCCAAAAAGACTTGAACACCAATAAATTGCCTTGTCTCGCCCCCAAAACATAAGTTATGTCCCTTCATTGGAACGAGCTCGATGAGCTCGTTCCAAAGAAGGGTCATAAGCCATGATTTGGAGGCCAAAGCCTTAAACATTTATCAAATTTGGTGATGTTTATAAATAGCTTTGGCCAGATATCATCGTTACATTGGGTACCGGATTAATCCTTTCATGCCAGAACGCACGGATGAGACGAAATGACCAACTAACATTTGATAGCAGAGGAGGCTCTGCAGTGATGAAATCACTAAGGCATATGAGATTGTACTTTAAATTCTCCCCATGCCCCCTCCTCCTCTCCCCCAAAAAGTCCACCACCAACATCACCCAGCCAGCCACTCTCCGGAAAAAATAGAAAATAGAATGGTTCGTTCGTGTCAGATAGCAGTGCATCGAGTGTTTCCATTCTAAAACACCAGTGTCGATTATAACATTTTAATAGAGTGGTTGCCTCGGGAGTGGGGGGCGACAAAAGTTTGAGACTGAGGATGAAAGCACAGAGTGCACGAGCGACATGCCGTTATCAATGGGAAAACGTTATGTGAATGGGGGAGAACATATCTTTCCTTTATACATATTCTTCGTTTTAGTCAGTCAGGTATTGTGTTCGTCACATTTATTTATTTATTGGGGTTTTAACGACACTTTCGACAGCCAGGGTCACCTCGTGTCGGACAGTTTTACGGGTGGAGGAAGCCGGAGTACCCAGAGAGAGCCACCGAGCAATGGCGAGCAACTGCCAGACTCCCAAACGTACTAACTTCACACAAGCAGGGTTGGCATTGGTCGAAGACAAGAGCTCCATCGACGTGCAGTACGCCTTAGTACACAGCGCCACCGTGCCCCTAACGTAGGCAATTGGGATGAAGTGCCTTGCCCAAGAAAACAATGCAGTTACCCAGGGCGAGGATCGAACCGTGGACCTTTCAGTTTGAAGTCCAATCCCGTAACCACTGAGCCAGCGCGTTCCCTTGCCGTTGTCAAAGCATTGATAGTTTTTATCACTTGGGCAGGGGCGTCACGAAGATGACCTATGGACGGGGTACAAACTGATTAACCCCGACTTAGTCAGTCGGAAGTATAGTTCAAAGATTTTTTTTAAAATTCATTTGTGGATAAATAAAATATACATGTAGTAGTGGCGACACAGCTTATTTAATTAAAACGTACAGCACACCCAACAGTCGGAATCGGGTACTGCAGACCTCCATTTGTATGATCGACTGTGTGTGTGACATTAGACCAAGTAGAGAATCTGATCTTTAAAGAAGATACAGTACAGTAGCTCAGGACTGGTCATAATCCACGCGTGAGCAGTGATATCCACGCATGCGGTTAGCAGGTAATAGGGGAGCCCGTTGGCTCAGTGGTAGTCTGTTGGACTTCTATGCTAGAGGTCCCGTGTTCAATCACCGTTCGGGCCGACCAGCGTTATGTCCTTGGGTAAGGCACTTTATCCCGTGAGGGCACGATGACGCCATGTACCAAGGCGTACTGCACGTCGATGGTGCACATGTCTTCAACCGCTGTAACCCTGCTTGAGCGGAGCTTGAACAGAGTTAGAATGTTGAGGAGCTGACAGTTGCTCGTCGATGCTCGGTGGTTCTCTCCGGATACTCCGGCTTCCTCCACCCGTAAAACTGTCACGGTCACGATTAGCCATTGTGCATAAGAATGTGCCCTTAAACACAAATAAATAAATAATAATAAATAACAGGTAATATGAATCATCATCAGCAAAATTTTAATTAATGAGGCACCGGGTTGTACCCGGTGATTCACAACCCGATGCTTCATTAATTAAATTTTTGATGATTTTTCGTATAATTAATGTTTAGAATATAATATTATTGCGTCCGTAAAAATATTGTCCACCCGTGGAATGTGACCAGTCCATGGCGGCAGTACTTAACATGACAAATAACAAGCGAGATTTGCTGTGATTTCAATCCAGACGAAAATGTCCCAACTGGAAAGATTATTGGGAAGGGGGTGTTATTCCCTCCTAAACCTCCTTTAGCCTCGCCCTTGCATCTAGAGATGACATCAATAGTGTCAGCGAGTGTAGATGTTTTCTTCACTTTCGATTGAGTGATGGTTGCCATGCGTAGAAATAATGAGACCATTCGTGTTACAGGAAGCATATATGACTATGTGATCGTTTATATATTCCAAGTTAATGTTGCTCCGGAAATTAATTAAAAAATGGCCCCCTCAGGCCAAAGTGGCAGCGATCGCCTCACCACATCTCCCCACACCTCACCCATCCATCGTATCCGCGATCTGTATCCGCAAGGGGGAAAAGAATGGCGTTGATGTATGTTTTGTCCGCCGGCTCTTCACCCCCAGGCTTGCTTCGGATTTATACATTCCGCTGTTAATTAAAAAGTGCGTAACCCCTGTGTGGCACATTTTTCTCAAGATGTTAGATTTCCTTTGCTCTTCTAAATTGCAAAATGTTGTGATTGCTTTCAAGAAACTGTCTCGCTGCTCAAAATTGTTTGCGACATGCTTGTATTTTTATTCAAGGCACCGCCTTGTGGCATTGGTCTGAAAATGTAACCTTTTTTTCAGAATAAAACTGGGCCGTCCCGATTTATGTTCAACTTCGTAAGTGTGTAACAACTACAGTAACATTAACAGACGGGTAGACCAATACAAATATGAACACTGCCACAGCCACAAAGTCGTATAATTATGTGCCTATGTGAGATGTTTATTATGCCAAGAGTCATCTTTCTTTACACACTATGTGATTTTGCGTCAAAGTATATGTTGTTTTCTGGTTTCAATTTGGAGATTTTCTGAAAGTCGTATATGCCGCAATAGCATTATTTCTATCATTTGAAAAACTTTTTTTTATTTAACGATTTACCCAACACGAGTAGAAGACGACATTGAAAAATATAGTTTACAAATACCCCAAAAGTTTCATTTTTGCCTCTAAAACTTTGCTTATTATACCTTAATGAAATCACAGCTATGTTTTCGAGGCAACATTTCAATAAGAAATTAAAATCCAAAGACGATTTTTATATATAGGGCTGGACGGTTATGCCTGTTACGTTCGGTAAAGGTTAAAATGTTCCGGAAACGTCATCTCGTATAACGCACCTGAAAAAAAAAGAATATGCAAGTAAATCTCAGTATTATTCAAGTACAGTCACTCTCAGGGTTGAATGAATCGTGACGGTACGGGACGCAGTGCCTTTCATTCTCATAACCCCGGGGTGAATGCAACTGAAACAAATTCCTCTTGTAGTGTCAGGTAACCTAATGCCACGAGAAGAAGTTATTCAATGCCATTCTTCATTTTAGTGAATTCAGATGCACTGTAAAAAAAATCTGTTAACAATACAGTAAAAGTACTGAAGGCTGTTTCCATTCCTTTTAGCGTATTCTTAACGGCATTTCTTTTTCAGTGTGACATAAGGACATTATTACAACTGTCATTTGATCTGGGTCTACGTATTCCGCTGAGATGATGAGGCCAAACCAGAAGGATCCGGCTAATTTGGTCTCGTCAATGAGACGGAAAGATATTCAAAAATTAAATACAACTCACATGCACATAAAAATGAAATTTTGCAATGCTTTCTTTCAGAATGTTGAACGCAAATGTACTCCGAGTTCTTACACGGCGTTTGTAAAATATTCCCTAGAAACCATTCGCACGTCAGTGACGTCATTTTGTGCCTGGCTTGTGGCATGGTGTGGATTTGGAGGAGTTGAGACTCTTATTTTACAGCGAACCAGAACTGATGAGCAAATTACAGTGGAATTGAGAAGCTATTTGTGGGAATCACGCAATAAATTTCGATATGGAATCTTCTATCAAATTTAGCGACGGTTTTACGCGTTTCTTCGAGAAAGTTTCAGTTCAAGCCCGGGTTTTGTCTTTTGCCTTTTGGTTTGCTATGAATTTTTTTAAAACTACTTACATAACAGGACGAGTGCCTCTAAAGTCTTACTTATCCTCCAAGGAAATTGCATAAAATACAGAAATTGAATATCGATTTCATACCATAGCATTTAGCCATGATATGAACTTATGAAGTCAATCGTTTTTTTATATTTTGTTGGATTATTGAAGACTGTAGAAAGACTCTAGAAACTTGTGTTTCGATGCCTTGAAAACGCATGAGTTTAATATTGATTGCCTATACATTTTTTAAATTGCTTGCATTGGACACTATAGATATTTTTCTCGTATTGTGTCTTTTAGTTTATAAGCAAATACATAAGCAGCAAATAAAAAGGGTCATTCACTTCAGATGTTTTTTGTTTGAAACAGAACAATAGATTTTTTTCTGTCATGAAGACAATAAACGCATCCACACAAAAGGTCCTGACCTGGAACGAATGTGTTCTTTGGCGTTTTAGTGGTGTACCTCAACTGGTTGAGTGCTAGAAACCACTATCAGGGCTTTAAAAAAAAGAAGCTGCCAGAGCAAAACCAACATTTTGCTTTTGGAGCACAGTAGCTCAGTGGTAGACTGTTGGACTTCTATGCTAGAGGTCCCGAGTTCGACCCCCGTCCGGGACGACCCGCGTTGTGACCTTGGGCAAGGCACTTTATCCCAGTTGCCTGCACGGGGACACGATGACAGCTTGCACTAAGGCGTACTGCACGTCGACGGTGATCATGTCTTCAACCGCTGTAACCCTGCTTGAGTGGTGCTTGAACAGAGTTAGAATGTCGAGGAGCTGACGGTTGTTCGTCGATGCTCGGTGGTTCTCCCCGGGTACTCCGGCTTCCTCCACCCGTAAAACTGTCACGGTAACGATTAGACATTGTGTATAAGTACGTGACCTTAAACAGCAGTAAATAAATAAATAACATTTTGCTTTCTCGTGCTTCATCTTCAGTCAAAAAAAATAACAGTTTGTTTACATAAATTATATAAATTTGTTGTATCACAAATTATTGAAGAGTGCCCGTGGGCACTCTTCAATAATTTGTAATAAAACAAATTTTGATGACCAAATTCAGACCACTAAAAATAATATAGCCCTCAACCACTTAAATAAGAAAACAATAACTGGTTTCAGTTTGAACATTCTATTTCACGAAGTAAAATAGCAACAGCTCGGGCAATTTTCCACTTGTATGGCCTCCCGACCTTACGTGCAAGGCTGAAAATTTCCATCATTGGAAGAGATTTACAGAAAAGTTAGCTCCCTGTAATTTCCTAATGCTGCCTGTTAATTTAACACCAAGGGTATGGGACATAAGAATTGGAACTTCGAAAACATCAGCCACTCTCCTGGAGAGTAGAATACATAATGAATGAATGGTCTCGCGCACAAGGACGGTTTGGGGCAGGCCCCCTTCGATTCTGCTTTGACGTTATGAAGTTTTCTGTAGATTTACTATCATGGCGGGAGACAGCAGAGAAGGAAAAGTCGATGGAGTAGGCTTTGGTGTTCTTGTTGTTTCCGATTAGTTGTTATCCTTCCTCGGGTGAGGACCAGTTTGAGAGGGGGTGCTACTTCTCCCCGTGGGTGATGGAATCTTCAGGGAAGAAAAATCTGCCACTATTTATCCGGTTGTTTATAGGACAGTCATTGGCAAGTATAGTCTGCCTCGGGTTGATCTTGGAGAGGAAGAGCAGTTTTCGACTTCGGCGGGTAGGCACGCAGTCAAGCAAATTTCACAACCAACGGCCCCTTTCGGATTGCCACCAATAGAAGGACCCGAACGTCCTGGTTCGGGGGCAGACCTGCTTGTTAACATATTTGGTGGGGACCTGAATGCGTACAATTAGCGTTTACAAAAAAGGGCAAGAAGGGGGGACGCAGCGAAGGATGATCAGAATGCATAACGGTTACTAAATATCCATAGCGGTTATAATAATTCCGTAACGGTTATTGCGGAAAAAAACGGAAAAAGAAGTGTGTGTGTGTGTTAGGTGACTGTCTTCGAAGTCTTGCCGTGTCTTCACGCAAGTATAGTGTGCCACTTGTTTGTCATTTCATGCTGGAGATGTCCTTGGCAAGTACAGTCTACCTCGAGCTCTTGTGATGGTGTTTTCTGTTGTCGGTGCTGTTGCTCCGTAGTTTGGTCTCTTGGGGTGGGGGGGGGGGGGGGGGGTAGGCTGTCAATTGGTCGGGTGTGATCAACTGCTCTTGTCTCGTCCGTGGTCTTTGTTGTATCTTTGGTGTATCTGAAAGTAAAAAAGTGTATGCGTGAGTTGCACCCCGCCTCTCCACCCTCCCCGCTTCCCATCTATCCATTGGCCCTTACTGTTGGGTGTTTTTATTTATTGTGGACCATTTATTAATAGCCATCAAAAGCAGCCACCTACAATGGCATATCACTTCCAAAGGTGCATTTGCTGCTTCCGAGGTGAGTTGTTTTTATTTATTGGTCCTTCCCGGGGTCGTTGGTTTTGTTTCACCGGAGGTTGGAGATTTTAGAAATTAGTTGGGGAAGCAGCCTGCTATCATTGCACGCCACACTTGTAGGTGTAATTGCTGCTTCCGCGGTGAGTTGTCTTTATTTACTGAGGGCCGGTTTAGGGGCGGAGGAGAGCAGAGGAGAGCAGCCTGCAATCATTGCAAGCCACACCCGGAAGTGTTGCTGCTTCTGATGCTTCCCGATCCCGGAGTAGTTGAATTCTGTATTGGTTTTGTTTATTAGATCGGTTAGGAGCGTAATGTGATGGAGGCAGCCGCGGAATGTCACCGAGTCGCGCCGGAGCGCACCACTGCCTGATTCAACCGTAGATTTTTCTTTGGTGACGTTTTGGCATCAGGGCCGTCCCTGGTCGGGAGTGGTCCAGGGGCGACCGGCCCAGGTAGTTCTGAATCCGATTCGATTCAAGTTCTCCGTGCCCACTCCCGACAGGACCGGTCCTGGTGTTGTTGTATTCGGTTTGAGTTGATTATTTTGTAGCATTTTTGGTTTTTCGTCGGCTGGCACAGTTGTCATTTAATTCTACTATTAGTTTGCTGTCCTTGAGGCGGTCGCGATTTTTGGCGGCAAGTGTAGTTAGGCGGTTAGGCGGTGTGGTTTTATAGTTGGAATGCCTGCCCGCTCGTGGAGCAGTTTAATGGGCTGTCCAAGGGGACTCGTGGGGCAACCCTGATCGCGTGAGTCTGGACTATTTGGAGTTTTCCAAGGTTGGTTTTATTTGTTTCACTAAGGATAAGAGCCCCGTTCTCAACTAGGGACGCACAAATGCTTTGTATAGTTAAAGTAGTACTGCTTCGTTGCCTCCCCACCCCCACCCCAGGAGGCGACTCGTTTCATTTTCAGTGAATTAATACGTTTCGTTGCTTTTGTGGCGATATTATTAGTGTGTTTATTGAAGGTCAGTTTTTGACCAAGGGTTATACCGAGGAATTTTGCCTATGTGCATTCTGGGAGGACTTTATCCAATAGTTTGAGATCAAAGTCGTGGTTTTTGAGCTAACGGGTGAAGGTGATTCTTTGGGTTTTGTTTATGTCCAGTTTAATGGCACACCAGCGCTCGATGTCGCCCAGTGCGTGTTGGGTGGATTTTTGGACTTGGGACGATGTACTGTTGGAATTCCAAAGAATACAGAAGCTCGCCTTGGCGTTTTATGGTAAGCTAATTAGAAGCAACTAATTCAGAGATAATCTGTCATTACCCCTTTGAACACCAGAGGCCGTTTTTTCCCGCTGGGTCACAAGCTACGTCATAAATTGGAATGGCTAGAAGGTAAATGTGTGGTGTGGATCAATTAATATTTTCAACGTGCAGCCCTAAGGCTGCACGTTGAAAATATTAATTGGTCTTACCCCAGATAATGAATATGGACTCTTCCAATTGCTTCACATAGAAGATACTATCAGTGTTCAAAGGGATAAGAATATCTATCAGTATCACCTCCTTACACGTGTCCACTTTGGGTCTTTTTTCAGCGGATGTGTTTTTGCTTTAATTTGCTGGTTTTAAAAAATTAGCACCTCCTGGAAATTTATATTAATGGAAATGATAGTGTCTGTATTAGATAGATAGATATTTTATTAGACGATATAAACAATTAATACAAATACACAGAGCACAGTCTTCAAATAATGTTCAAGCAGTTGTTTTGCTTATATCGTCGGGAGACTGCAAAGCCAGATTGGCTGTCTTCCTGTAGTCCCCCGTAATGCAAACCAGCACAAAGTCCACGCCGCCGAAGACATCTTCCACCGAAGTGTTTTGTGAGTGAGTTTGAGACGTGGTGGTAGTTGGCGTGGTGGCTTGACGAGAGGACCAGATGTTATCCTTAATGTGCTGCTTCAGACACAGACTGGGTATTATATGTCACGTTGCGAACATAAAAAGTTACAGAACATCAAAACATGATGAAAGCGCCATTTTCTTATTTTTAAATTGGGGTATAAACTGAAAATAATAGTCAAACGTTCAAATTGATTGGGGAAAATTGTAAAAAGCAAGCTTCTGTATTTTTATGCTACTCAACAGGACAATGCCTGAAGTTTGTGAAATGATGCGCATATCGATGATCCAACTTCGCTTACATTTCAAAATTTCAATTTTTATAAGAACTTCCCTTACCCTTAGTTTTAAATTTGCGTACAACTTTAGAAAATTAAGGGGAGCTAACTTTCCTTTAAATCTCTTCCAATGGCGAAAATTGTCAACTGGTGCAAGAAGGACGTGCCCCCTTCCCTCCCTGCAATTTTTGCACAGATATGCAGCATGATTATACAATAAATTAAAAAATTTTAGCGCATGAAAATATGTCAGTATACAGGCATTCCTTTAATATATATTATTTGCAAACGTAAGCAAATTCAGTTGTACACTTGGTCCAATAAATTCCATCGTTAACCGTTTCCAGCCATTGCTTCTACTTCAACCATCTTCCAGTTCGAAAGGCTAGGTTTTGGACTGAAAGATGGTTGAAGTAGGTGAAATGGACTAACAAATGACGAGACCATAATACACGAACCCAAAACGAGAGGGTATTTGTGCATTTGTTGATGCAAGATCCTAATTTGTGGCGTTACACAAAGGGATGTTGTCACCCGTTTCGAAAGTCGTCCTTCGTTTTCAATCACCCAATACCCCTAGACAACCCCCACCCCACCCTTCTCGCCACCGACCCCTCTCCCGTCCTTAACACATTTACTGTTTGACATCTACCGCCGCACTCATCACGTCATGAGAAAACGTCATTTCTATGGTTACATTTTTCATTTTTTTTAACTCCGTGCCAAATCATGGTAGGAGTTTTGTGGTCCCACTCCCACCAGTGACCACTCACACCTCACTTTCGTGGAGCATCCGCCGAATCTGTAAGTAATCTGAAGGTTGTTGTAAACGAAGTCAGAACTGTACCACCTTGAGATTGATGATGTGCAAACAGAAATATTATATCACTGAGTACGTCTTTGGAACAACGAATTATATTTTATATGATGGGTAACTGCATGTTTCGCCTTAACAACTGGACACTTTCACATCTAACCCTTTGAACACCTGGTGGTATCTTCCATGCCAGTTCAATGGCATAAATTAGAAGAGTTAATATTCATTATTTGGGGTAGACCAATCAATAGTTCAAAACAATGATTGGTCTACCCTACACATGTACTGAACAGCCATCATATTTAATGACGTTATGACGTATCATGTTCCTGGCCGGAATAATGGCCACTCGGGTTTAACGCGTTAATGGGTATCCTGGGTTGATCGGCATTTTCTTGCAAACTACTTTGCAAAGAATGGGGACTTTGTTCAGCAAAACAACTTGAATGAAAATTAGCATAAATTTCTAAACTGTTGTCAGAAAATATTGTTATAATCAATCAAACTTACTGTTCCATTCATTTAATTTCTTCATTATGCATATATCATAGAAGCGTACAGATGTTCCACAAATGACAAAAAGCTTATAAACAACTTAACACACTACAACCTGTTCGGATAAAGACATGATTATAATGATTCCGCAGTGTATGATGTATTTTGTGAATCTCGTCCAGTAAATTAGGTAGGCCCATGTGAATCTCAAATTTCGGATAAAATCGAATCATGCTGAGGATTTTGCATCGAGTTGAATCTCGAATCGAATCTCGCGGCTCTTCTAGGTGCAACTATTGCACTTCTTTACAATCATAAATATTGCCAGTCTCCACCCAAATAGTGTATTGACCGTTTACTCGTATATTTGACATGTCTATAAAAAACGAAATATTCCGAAACGGAATGAAAGTATTTTCGGAAGTGGAACCTCCTTGATCGATTCCCGTATCATCGGGTCTCGTGCTAGGAAATCTGATGATAGAAGAAAAGATCAAGGGGAGACATTTGGTTGGATTCTGATAATACCTCGACGATTCGAATATTTCTGAACCAGCGCGATCCCAATCGAATCATGGGAGATTTCGAATCGAATCGAATCGAATCGAATTTCGAAGCTTCGCAGAGCCCTACAATTAGTTCTGGACAAAACGCAGCCAGATATAATGCTAATTGATGAATTTCTTAAATTTCACCTGAAATTGGGACGAGTTAAAGATTTCATTTATTATTTGATCCTAAACTCGATATAGTATGTCCAAGTGGATCGAGAAATAAATAGACCTTACTATAAGGCCTCAACTTATATTGTTAAAAACAATGCTTTGTTTGACAGAGTATCCTCTTAACGAACTGTCACAGATGACTTGGATAATTTGGGGTATTCAAAAATATAATTTCCAAAACTCAGAAGCCATGTGTTTTCGATACGTAGCACACGAAATGTAACCAAACGACCACAGGTCGGGGTTGAAGTTTCGCGCAAGGATTCAACTACGTAGCATGGTGCTACCTCCGGGATGTTATCGAATGATCGTAATGTACCATTTTTAAAGTACTACCTTAATGGTCGTGAAACAGGGCGTATCATGTGATTAAAAAACTTTTGTGTTGTAAGTTACGAGAAAGTATATAGTCATTCCAACACCCTCTCTCTTGCTACTGACAGCTCTCGTTGCGACAGGCTTGACAGGTGATTGTGCTTCGCTGAACACCGTCGCTTTTTAGAATGGGGGAAATTTTTTAACAGTGGCATTCTCTGGGAATTATTCGTATGAGAGGACAGCAAATATTGCATCGAATTTCCAAACTATTTCTAGAATGGTTTTAACCAAGGCGGCTGCCAAGACGAGAATGTGTCTGGTTATTCTTCCATGTTTACATGGAAGGATACTACTCAAAAAAGTAGGGCATATCCAAACTGATGTTGATATTTTCGGAAAATGGTATTGGATACGCGTGACTGGACACATCAATATGTTACCAAGTTTAGTGTGGATCATGAATGTCACCGGCCCACGAAAACTTCGTGCACGTTTTTCGCACGAGCGCCGCGTTAATGTCTGTGGGGCACGTTTTGAAATTTTCATTCGTACTGAACGGACTTTTTCGGATGTCTCGTCGTTCTATACTTGGAATAAACTCGTTCATCAATAGTTTCTAGTCGAAACGTAACTTTTGAGGTATGCGAAGACTGACACGTGACGAACGTTTAAGTGCCGTTGGCATGTTGGAAGCTGGCAACAGACAGACAGCATTGGCTCAAATTCTGAGCGTTATTCAATCGGTGATTAGCAGGTTGGGATCACGCTACCATCAGACAGGCAATGTTGATGACAGACGTCGGTCAGGTCATCCAAGGGCGACAACTGTTAACCAGGATCGTTTCATCCGAACCACAGCATTGCGTGTACCCGCAATCAACGGGCCTTAGAAATTGGACAGCAGCTGCTCCGAGAGACAGATGTGCAGGTCAGTGGTGAGACTATGCGAAATCGCCTACACAGCTGGAATCTGTACGCTCGATGACCTCGAATAAATCCACGTTTGACTAAACGTCACATCGCAGCAAAACGTAAACGGTGTGGAGCACGACAACGCTGTGACAATCGTCGGTGGAGCAAAGTCAAGTTTTCTGATGAATTGAGGTTCACTCTCGACTTCCACGACAGGCTAAACAGAGCGGCGGTACGAACGATACCATGACGTAACCGCTGGGTGGCACGATCGTTTGGGTGGTGGAACGGTTATGATGTGTGGAGGCGTAACCATGACAAGCAGAACAGCATTGGATGCCATCCAAGGGTCTGTCACAGGGCAGTTCTACCGTGACAACATGTTAGCAGCTCGTGTGGTGCCATTTGCGCGACATCAGTGCCGTCGATTCATTTTCCAAGATGACAAAGAGCATGTGTCGCTACAGAGTTCCTCCAGGAGCAGAACATCACTACACTGCCTGGGCCAGCACCAAGTCCAAACCTTTCACCAATCGAGCACGTCTGGGATATGCTTGGCAGGCGCCTGCGACAACGCCAACAGCCCCCTACCAAGGTCCAGGAACTCGCCGCTGCACTGCAGGAAGAATGGAATAACATTAATTAAGCTGATATTGGACGTTTGGTGAGAAGTATGCTACGTCGGATACGCGCTTGTCTCGCGAACCTTGGAGGATTTTCATGGTATTGAGGTCTCTGACTGACCGCCCATGTCTTCTACAGCTCAGTGCGTGGAATGTGTGCTTGTCAGACACCCAACTATCGCTGAAATCACTCACCAGATGTCACAGTGCAATGCATCAACTGTCTTTTTGACGAAAATATAAATACACTTCTTTATATATCTCACGTTTATCAAACATCCTTACTTTTGTGAATAGTATATATTGTAATTCTCATTGTTCCCTTTTATTATTATTATTTGTCAGTACCCCCTTTATCTTGGAAACGGCGAGGTCTAGAGCCTTGAAAATTACAGGGGTGGTAGCCCTTATAGTGTAGGGCCGGCTGGGACTATTGCGAAATTTGTCAGACCTTGACCTTCGCCATCAGCGCTCTTTATCTGAAATTCTTGTTATCGCAACTCCTCCGAAACGGCTTGATATATCGAGTTGGGAATTGTTCTTCCTCTTCGTCAACATGTCTAGTATGTTCATGCCAAAAATAGCAGGGGACCGACTTCTGTTTCGGGTGATCGGTGGAGGTCGATAATTTGACGATGCTTTTTATTGAAAATTCTTGTTATCGCTACTCTGCCAGAACGGCTTGATGTATAGAATTGGGACTTGATGCATTGTGTACGTCTAAACGAGAGTTTGAAACAATGAAAAACTGGTGAGGTTCAGACTTTCGGTTAGGGAGATACCGTGGGTTGAAAACATTGACCTTAGCAAATAATGCTCTTCACATGACGTGTTTGTGATCGCTTCTCCTCCGGAACGGCTTCACCTGTCGGGTTCGGCCTTTGTTTGTTGCGTGCGCAGACATGTCGAGTATATTCAGGCCAACAATGGTAGGGGTATGTCAAACTATGTCTTCCGGGGCGGGAAAGAGTGAGGGTCGAAAATGTGGGGACGCTTTTCATTTGAAGTTCTTGTTATCGCTACTCCCCCAGAATGGCTTCACATATCGAGACCAGAGTTCTTGCATTAAGTTTGCCTGTGTGTATTATATAATGTGCAAATATTGTAGGAGGTCAGACTTTCGGTTCGGGAGATCAGTAGGGGCCGACAAGTGATGTAACGTATCGAAACGGCAAAAAAGTAGAATGGCGTCCTATTTCACTGAAATTTCGGTATATGACCCACTGGCAAAAAAATAAGAGACCTGTATTTTTTCTTCAGTCGATCTGACCCTGTTACCGATAATTATGATGCCTGGAATATTGGAGAGACACCTCCGTTATGAAGACACGCTTGTGCCACACCCAGTTTCAAATCTATGGGTGTTTGAGGAAGGAAATATCACTGTAGACACATAGAGGTACACTGTATGTAATTCCCGTAAAATGCATTGAGAATAAGTAGGAACGAATCGTCCCCTCGGTTTGCACGCGATCCACGATGTTTTCACGCGGTGTTGGCATTCGACAAAGATACCAAACTGCCGAACAGGGATCGCAGAACAAATTCTGAAAATTTCAAGTAGCTACCTTTAATAGTTTTGATACAATTGGTTATGTCTGACACTGGCGTCTGTTCAATTGTAATGCCAAATTAGCCAAATTACACCTTTGTCGGCATTAATTATGGGCGATTTCTGTTGTCTTTTACTTTCTAGCTATTATCGAAGTGTTAAAGGATGTGTCGGGACCCATTGGCGACAGTTATGGAGATGCAAGTCTCATTTTGTCTCATTTCTCCACCCGTAACAGTGAATTATAAGTCTTAAATGGGGGCAGTCCCCACGCCGTTTCGCACAGCTAGAAAATGACCAAATTCCAAAAGTACCTCCTCGCATTAAAACACTATATCTCAGCCATTTCTCGGAGGATTTCCATGAACTTTTCACTCATTGTTTATGAATAGTTGCTGCATAATTTTGCATCAAAAGCGACATGAATTTCGCATTTTGTCATGTCGAATATGAAAACTGATTATGCGCATCCGAGTGGGGTTCCCACGGGGCACGTGCGCGGTTTCTGGACTTTCAAATATTATGACCGACTTCAGATAAGCTTCAAGAAAATTTAAAATTTGGAGTCGCTGCTCCATAAAAGTTCGCCGCAATCTACTATACATGAAAGGTACTGTATTTCAGGTGTTGGATACGCGCAGGTTGTTATTATTAAGTGCACAAGTAGCGTAGGAGTATCCTTGCAATTGCTCTGCAGTTTCAAAATTCTAGTTATCATTATTATTTTTCAAATTGATTACTGAAAAGTATAAACTGGGGATGCAATTATTTGAAAAATACTGCATTAACTCTTAACCTGCTAAATGTTTTCAAGATCACATTTAGTCGTGGCTGCTGTGCAGAAGCCATGATTGGATGTGATGAAAAATTCGTCTAAACTAAAGCTGTACCTATTTCAATGACAAAGAAAATTCTCCCCTGGGCAGAAATATCCGCCAGCAGTATGCAAGGAGTTAATGCTCGATGGGATTCGAGTCACTCGAGCAGTATGTGCGAGTCACTCGAGGTAAGACGGAATCCCACTTATTGAATCCCTTTTGTGGAATCCCATTTGTGGAATCCCTTTTTCGAAAACGCCTGTGGCTATGGAATCCCTTTTTTCGGAAATGAGTCGGAGAGTCATATGTGCGAGTCACTCGAACGAGCAATTGCTCGATGGCTCATTTGCTCGATGGGATTCGAGTCGTTCGAGCAATATGTGCGTCACTCGATCGAGCAATTGCTCTAAAGCTCATTTGCTCGATGGACGGAGTCGTTCGAGCAATGACTTTTCAGTAACTGCTCGATAGCTTATTGGCTTTGGGAATGATATTGGCTTGTGTTGTACAGAAGGGAGACAACTCTGCATATAGATTATGGGAAAATCAAGCACTGGTGATTATAAGACTTGGACGAGAGAACCAGGGATAGTTTGGACTGGATAGACCCTTAGTGTTAGAGTAACATATGCAATAGGCATTAAAAATGGGATTCTGGGAAAAGCAGGCCCAGTACCCCTATTAAATAGAACATACCCGCAGGAGATATCTCGGTCCTATAGCATTACGTGTTATTTCTATATGACCAAAATGGGGCTTCAGATGTCCGTCGTTTTGATGGTTTGGTATAGAATTTGGTAGTTTGTACGGTTTGTCGGGTCTATTTGGGTAATTAGATATACTCTAGTTCAATCAAACTTACCCCTGGGGGCCCCCTCTGTACTATAGCACTACGTAGCACTATTGAAATCTGCGGTATTGCGGTCCTATATAGGATTCTTGAAGAATCCGTAGTAAATAAAGTCGTTTTTGGTGATTTGGAGGGATTGTCGGGTTGTTCGTGGTAATTCGTGATACTCCGATTCAATCGAACACACCCTCCGAACATACCCCTGTCTTGTTGTAAGCCTTTGGGTCACATAGCAACCACATGCTACCATAGAAACCAAGATGGCGGCCTCCAGTATACAAAATGGACGACAGAAACACGTATCACCCTAACAACACGCGCTGCGCATGCGCACTCACATCACGTATCACTATGGGGATGACGTCACAAGATGGCCGCTCACGCGAGTCACCATGACAACCAAACATGTCGCATCCTGGTCACGTGACTATGACGTCACATATGAGATCCCCCAACCAGGTAAAAATTATTCTCACAGAGCTGTATGATTGAATTAAATTATTAAATTTAAATTATTACTGCCCCTCTTAATGAATGTTTTTCATTTTGTTGGATTGTTATCCATTGTCAGCTTTTCATTTCGAAAACATTTCTGACACAAGTTTGAAAGCGTATAGGGACATGCGCATCTCAAATTTCGGGTCGAATCAAATTTCTAAACGCATCAGGCTGAGGATTTCGAATGAATCGAATCTCGAAATGAATCCAACTGCTCTTATTGCACTTTCTAGAGCGCGGTGGACCAGTAGGTAGAGATACAGAATGCAAGCCGAGATGTTCTCGGTTTTAATCCCACCTGCGGCAAACGCGTTGTGTCCTTGGGCAAGACACTTAATCCCAGTTGACCACGTGGGGGGGGCACGGTTGCGTTGTGTACTAAGGCGTACTGCACGTCGACGGGGCACTTATCTTCAACCAATGCTAATCCTGCTTGTGTGGAGTTAGTACGTTGGAGAGCCTGACAGTTTCTCGCCGTTGCTCGGTAGTTCTTTCCGGGTACTCTGGTTTCCTCCACCCGTAAAACTGTCCGGCACGAGGTGACCCTGACTGTCGAATATGTCGTTAAACCCCAATAAATAAATAAATTGCACTTTCTGACAACAGTAAATATTGTCAGTCTCCACTCGAGTGGTGCGTGCAACAGCGACTCGTCTGTTTGCGTGAATCAATGAAAAAGCGGAACATTCCTGAATAAAAACAAACGAGTTTCAGAAGTGGAAACTCCTTCCACTCCTCATTTATCACCAGCTCTCATGTACAGGGGATTTGATGATAGAATAAGAATTCAAGAGATGATTTTTGAAATTGGAAACGTTCCGAATCAGCGCTACTAAAATCCCATCGAATCATCAGATCGATTTCAAAACGAATCGAATTTGATAGCGTTACTCTGTTTTTGTAATTTTAGGAAAATTGGCAATAATTTAATTCCACTTATCTAAGCCAGAAAAAATAACTTATTCTTGGGCCTGTTTATCAAGATAATGTCCAATGTTTCTTCATCTTATAGACTGACGATTTTTCAGCATGCAAAAATTCAAGAAGACGGAATTGGTGGTTAACGCTTTCGGCCCTGTGATTATAATCGTATCGCCCAATATAAAACTGTTTACAGTATCTCGTCGATTATTTGTATTTGTGGGTGGTGAATGGGACAGTTATAATTTAACTCTTTGAACCCTCGTGTCCTGGAATGGTATCGCCTTTGTACACACTTACAGTGGGATGGATCAGTCCAATATCAAAATACAGAGAGGATAAAGTAATAACTGCAGTCTGCAGCCGGCCGGCTGCAGACTGCAGTTATTACTTTATCATCAATGCTCCGTGTGTAGACCTCTTATAATGAAACAAAAACGGGCCAAAATTATGCCTTGGACCGCAAAATCGGTCCTGCGAGTTCAACGGGTTAATCCTACAGCCTTGTAGGGCTGTAGGATTAATATTACCACTCACCCATTATAAACAGCTGTTATTTCTTGTACCTTCTTTTTATCCATAAAACCAGCTGTCATTTTGTGCAAAACATTACGACGCAAAGCGCGTCGAAAGGGTTTTTAAATTACGTTGTCATAATCTCTTTTCCGTGTACTGGTTCAAGCAAGCACAAGTCAAGTTCTAAGACGTAAACATCATAATAGTGCACAATATAATCAATTCTCTGGTCATGATAACATCAATGCTTCATATGGAAATACTGTATTATAGTAAACGTTTGTGACTGATGCATCATGCAATTTCATGTCTGAAGAAACTGTGATCACAAAAATAATTGATTTCGCGTCGAATGGCTCCACTGGTCGTACAAGAGAAAAATGCATGCATTGCTCAAACCCTTTACCTAACGTAGCTCACAAACGCCACTCAAGTTTTATTATTCTTTCAACTTTTGCCTCAGAAACAAAGCTTATGACCTCTCATATGAACGGGCTCATTGATTTCGTTCCTATCATTGGTGCAGTAAGCTATGTTTTTTATGAGAGAAAAAAATTAAATTTGTTGTACAAGTGCCCGCGCTAATTCATTTTTGGCAAGTGGTGAAGTCTTTACACAAGAAAAGGACAAAATCCGAACAAAATGTGCAGAAAATGTCGATTTCTCCTCTGGGCGCGTGTCTCGAAAACACGACAAGTTGTCTCTCACTGTAGTGAGCACATTAGGCTCGTCCCAGTTTCAAATGATTGCCTGTAATTCAGATTCCCAGAACTGTGATTGCAAATGTGGGCAGAGAGTTTCGACAAGACTGCGACCCAGTCTCTACCATAGCCAAAAACGAGATGCCAAAACGTTGCATCTCAGATGCTATTTCAGATTTTTTTCTTAATTTAGTCTTCATTTCGCAATATTTGTTTTATGAAATCCCGACGAACTTATGTAAATTTATGGCAATCCGATCCTGATCTGATCGAAAAGGAGGGTCGTTTTGAGATCACATCGTAGTCAACATACTTCTTTCGGAAACAATATTGTATAATTATTCCGTTCAAATACGTTGTATAACACTTAAACAGGATAATAATGTTATTACAAGTGAGCGCGTCAAAACTGACAGATAACGGTTTTAAGTATTTCAAGCCCACAGAAAAACAAAAAGGGGGAGGGGCAATCGCATTTTGCTATACATATGAAGTGCGCACCGGTTCTTTCTATGAAAAAATGTGGTTGCCGCAAATTTTATGAGGTTGAGAGTACGATTCTTCTCCTATAAAATAATACAATGCACAGTTGACTTGATAGGTTGCATGGCTTGACATCAAATTGAACAGATTCCCCTACAGTTCGAGATCTTATAAAAAATTCCATTGTTCTTCCCATTTCCTTTCCACGCTGTATTTTGATTCGACGCTTGACAGATAAATTAATACATAACACACCTTCTGATATAGTTGCGGGATTCCTCATTTTCTCTAGAGTGTCAGACAGAGGCACTGCCCAGAACAAGTAGCGATTCGTCCATTTTTCAAACATACGGCATTCTGTTTTCACAATGTCTCTGTATGTGTTTTTATTGCAATGGTAACCTCTTGGATGTCGTAGGGAAAAGTGTTCATCTCATATCATGTTCTTACACGGATGTGGCAACCGTTACTTATTCCCAGTTCCTTATTCGACATTCGTTATCAACCTATCAGTTGATAACGAATGTCGAATAAGGAACTGGGAATAAGTAACGGGTGTCAGGCCCCCTGGTCTTACTAATTTAAGATGAGGGGTATCACTCCCCTATCACACTGTAATCGTCCTCTTGTCTTTATGTTGACCAGGTTATGATTGACGAATCCCAATAAGGCGAATGTCGAAAATGGTCATCCTAACCAGACGAATCCCAACAAGACGAATATAAATAAAATAACTAGAAAACCATTTATTATGAGGTTTTGAGAAAAAATGTATATGAGAAGGGTATTTTGAAGTGGAATTTTATTTTCCAAGAAACGACAAATGATGTATTTGAGATATTCCATTTATTATAAACCAGCTCGAAAAACTCAATAAAATCACACTCTCGTGACAAAAAAATAAAAGAGATTATATTGCCATTCTTGTGCCATATAATATAACATTCGTTTTCCATTTGCACGTGATTCGTCTTGTTGGGATGACACTGCCACGATCAGGTTGCGACAAAATAACGCCAATGGATTGTGAATTAAAAATAAAATATTGCCAATTAAGACAAAATCGAGAGAAACAAATGAAAATAGCTCCCGAGAAGCAATGTACTTGTATGACTTTATGCTAGAAGAAAAAAACTAACTGCCAGTTGTCAAGTACAGTAAAGTAGATTACATTTTGTGATAACCATTTTTTAATATTTCGTAAGTTGAGAGATTGTGGGACACCCTTTCTTGAAACTTACACTGGAGACACTGTAAACAATTACCTTTAAAAATATGGTGAAAGTAAAGACAGTCAGTGGCTCAAACTTCAACCGTAAAATGTTACTTTGAAAATGTCGGCAGCCGACTCTTGACTAGAAATAACTGCAAAGATTTAACGACACCCATGCTCATAATTATGCGGACCGTCAATGCCAGAGCATGTTTTATAACACGAGCGAGTAACCTCGACTGCAGTTTTCTGGGTGTTACATTTTACGCAGTAACGGTGACTGTCATTGGCATAAAATTTACTTTTGACGTTACAGAACAGCTTGCCAGTACTTTTAGCGTATTTTAACGGCTTTTTTACAATGGATTAATGAATTTCCTGCAGAAGTTAGCAATGTAAAGGTGTATACGCGATGATGATTTGTTTCAATGTTATGGTATCTCCCAAGCAAAAAAAAAATACTGCACATGTCACTGGCCGCACTAGAATTTCCCATCGCAAGGGTCAGGTCAGAAAACGACAAGCTTGCACTCTTGAAGGAGGAAAGTAATACTTCGAAATCGGGAATGCAATCCTTGGTCTAAGACAACCACCTGAAGTGGTCAATCGATGCAACTCGAGTAGAACTCTATATTCTGACATATAAAATCAAAGAACGTGTCTTGCCTGATTATAATACGCTTCCTTCGGTTTCTTGTTACGAACCTGGTCGTCTTTTATCAATATCATTCAATCAATATAGAGTGATTATTTTTCACTCCTCAAATTCTGAGATAATTCGATCAAAGAGCACTCGAAAAACTTCAATTCGCCCTACATTCGATGATATAAAACTCATTAAGGACAGATGCGGTCGAAATGTGTATTTTCGGGGCCATACAAATAAGAGAAATGTTCTATTGGAAAATTATAATCATTTTTGCACTTCCATTAGATGAAAATCGTGGAGAATCGAGTTGGCGTGGGTGAAGATCGAAGGATTACGGGAAAGGGAAGGATGAGGCAAAATGTGTGACCTAATTCTTCATAATATGTGTTGGCCACTTCCATGTAGTTCTAAATATCTACTGGAAGCCGTGGTAAAATACTTCTCTGGCGTCAGTCACTTGCACTGTAAAAATTGCCGCCAAATATATGTCAAATACTGGCAAGCTTATTCCGGTTCGTCACACTGAACTTTACTGTGTAACTAGCGGACCGACCGGTCTCAAGACAGGTAGCCTCGACCGCTTTATGGAAAATGTCTAGCTGGTTGGAAGGACGGAATGAAGGAAAGACGGTACAGCGGAAAGACGGAATGATTGAAGGATGGAAAGATGGAAGGACGGAAAAGTCGATGGACGGAATCACAGATTTCCCATTTATATAATAGATTAAACGGGATTTTAATAAAGGAGTACCTATGTCCAAGGGGACTACCTTTTTCGTACTCTTTTAATTCCAATTTTTGCCGGACGGCATCGTCCTTGTGAAAAGATGACTTGCCTAGGAATAGTCCATTCTCAAGTAGACTAATTAGTATTTTTAACCTGCAACTTTTAGAGAATATTTTTTCCCGGCGGAAAAAGCGTAATTCACTTTTAAGTAAATTTCGTTCAACTCAAGCAGAGTATTTAAGTCGGAGAAACGTCTTGGAAGATCATTTTCTTTTATTTTAATGTCTTCAGTGCCAGCGCGCCTCGGAGATTAAAATCAAAGAATCTACACTTCTTTGTCCCTTCTTTGTCTCTTCCCGTTCACGTATGACCACGATTACAACCGTAGAGTGGATTTCAACAAGGCAATACAGTACTGCGATAACAAAATCGGACAGGGGATATCAACTGGTCGAAATTTTCTGTACGCTTTCCTCCTTACAGCACAATAGCGTCCCACCTTTCCAAAATTAAATTAAACAAAAGATGTCGTACGTAATAACACGTACAAAAGTATCAAAGGGTTAAAAGCGTTTAGGCCCCACTAAGTAGATCTTCTGTTTCTCCGGCCATTTTTGCAAAATTGCATGGGGCGGACACTTTTTTATTTTTTATTTTTGTAGTTATTTCTTTGCCATCAAAAGTTCATGTTCTTGATTTGTTTTATGTTTTAGGTCTCATAATCTACAGAATAGCACGGGTGGTGGTGTATTTCGTCACTTAAGAGCGAGAAGGCTTTGCTATGCTAACGCATTGAAAAGCCTTGTTGGACTCAAGGGACAAATTTATCAATATTATTAACTTGGATAACATATCAGACATAAATCATTTAATTTTTATTCTTTTATGTTTGCATTGGTTAGAAAAAGAGAGAATGTGGCATCCAAAAGGACCATGCGGGGGCCTGAGAAACAGATTTTCAACTTTTTAGGCTTATTTTTATTAATTTTTTTGTTTATTTTTGGGGCATTTTTACGTTTTTTATTTTTGATTCGGTCTTGATTTCGCAATATTTCATTTATGAGTTTTTACATGAGTTGAAGCTCCACTCCACGCGTACTTTAGTATATTTATACTGAACGAAAGGGGAAAATAGAACAAGTTTAGTGTGTTATCCTCAAACCAATATCTGGCTTTTAACGTAGATTCATATAAGAAATGAAATGAATTAGCTGTAGATTTATCGGAGTATTAATGTGGGATGAGCGTGTTAAGTTTTATATGAAGTGCTATGCTACGACAAATCGACAGATAATTCATTTCAATTGTTATAATTTACTTTAAGGTTATTTTGAAATCATTTGTAGTTATTTTCATGGGGCGGTGTTTCGAAGATACCTGTACCATGAGCGGACAGTTTGGGATAATCAAAGAGTTTCGGTTTCTTTGATGAGGAGGTAAATGGGCATAACTGGATTCTCAGTGTGTTTTATCTCTGTGACAAAACAACAAAGAAGAAAGTCTTCAAATGCTGGCCGCGAAGCATTTTGAAGGAAAAATTATTCTTATTCCACATTAAAGTATAGTTCCATTGGTGATCTAATTTCTGTCATGGATAACAAAAAAGTGAGGGTGTATTCCAATTATTTTTATTAAGGAATGACATTGTTAATTTCAATACATTTCCAGTTGTACCATATTCGCTTTTGAGTACATTTTTTAAAAAATTAGTCACATCTTCTACATTTCACGTTTTTACACCGGACTAAACCAGGGTATACATATTGCTAGAGCGTGAAGATTTCATTTATATCGTACCTTTCAGCCATTGTTTCTGACTCTTGGTTTCTATTTCTAGACAAGTTTAATAGTTGTCATGTAGATTACAGGTGATTTCGTTCTGGGTAATATTTGACAGAATTTACAGAGGAGTATTCTTCCTCGAAGATCACTATTTGGGCATATTTAATGACATGCCGTACAATATAATATTAGAACGTTTCTTTTCATGTTCTATCGGTCGATAGTACCTGAGTTTGTGTGATTTCTGAAATAAAACCTGAAACGGCTTCGCTGCTGAGGGTTTTATTTCAGAAATCACACAAACTCAGGTACTATTGACTGATAGAACATGAAAAGAAACGTTCTAATTATTTTATTATGCCGAACAAAAAATAACTTTCATTGTTAAGTATTAACTGCAACATGCCATCAATCTTGTAATAACAGTGTAGTCGAATCCAAAAACATGACATCATTTCGAACGAATGACGTCTGTTCGAAAATGACGCTTTGGTAGTTTCTATATCACCAAATGCCAGTGTTTACAACTGCATCATGCTGTTCATGTTATACTTCATTGTTAATGCTTGTGTGATAAGTGGTATAAATTAATGGAATGTAAATTCATGTTTCTTGGACGACGACAGTTGTTAGAATTAAGCGGAGTGAAACAATTTATTTTGAACTTGAGGCGGAGGCTCAGTGAGGTCGAGGAGTACTAAACTTGTGGAAATATAATTGATTGAAGTCATAACTCATATTCAGGATTCACTGAAGTGGTGAACAACACGTGAGAAAATTAAAAACACACCCACTGAAGATGATATATTTGTTGGAAAGTTTGTGTCTTTCGGTGACGAAAAAAGTTAATCAGACACAGCGCCAGCGTTTGGTGTTGAGAAATTCCAACCAGAGCGTGCGCAATCGACGCTGATCAATGGTAGTGGAACTTACATTTTCTTTGTTATCATGTCTCCAGGGAAGAACGTTCCGATAGTACCCACGTTTTTCCCCAAAACTCCAGTACTATGACTTTTAGAAGGTGTCAAATTAACCAATCACGGCTGATGTTACAAACCTGAGTCATAATAATATCTATTATATTATATAGAACAGTTATTATATTATATCGAACAAATCTTGCTGCCTATCAGAATTCCAGTCCTAATTACACTGCCTATGCATTTTCATTCTTGAACTTAGGAATAACGAAACAGAATTTGGGAAAACTCCTCTTAAAAGGGCACGTTGTGTTACGTCAACCGAACATCGTAGAATATTGCACGGCTATTTTTAGAAAGTGTATAGTGCACGTGAATAGTGCACGGTTAATTTTAGAACCAATGATTTGTAAAACTATCGGAAATGATACAGTACCTCTCAACCAATCAGAGGAAGGAAAAGTCACGTGAAATATGATATACATGTACCCGAATAACGAATTTATTTCGTTACCAACATCATTCAGTTCGACGCCATATCTTAATCTAAATCCTCAGAATCTCTGTTTACTAGCACAACAAAGTAACTTATAATATTTTGTTTGAAAGTTCTCTCTTAAGATCTCTGGATATTCTATTCCAAACCACGTGTTTCAAATAGGTGAGTAATATTTTAAAGGTTATTACTGGACCGTCTTGCAGACCTGATCTCATAACTACACATTTATCCACCATCGCTGTATTGGGTCAGTTTAGTCAGGTGCCATCTCAGATTTACTGATGCGTCGTCTAAGCTGGAATTCATAGCACAAATAGGAAAAACAATTTATATTGCGTTGATGTTGAACAAATATAATTATACGAACCCGTTGAGAAAAACATAAATGTACAATTGTAATAATAGCCCAAGAACATTAGGTTTCACTAGGGAAAAAAATCGGAGAAAGCTGATTGTTTCAGGGAATGTCGAGTACATGTCACTGAACGATTAGACAAAAGTCCCCTAAAATCCCAGTTGAGCTTTTTTTTCTACAGCCTTTTTTCGAAAACGCGTTTGAAAAAAATCAAAAAAAATCGCACGAACTTTGTAACCTCGAATTGATCCAACTGTATTTTTTATTTACGCGTATTTCGAGCTACATAATGTCTAATATACATTTACCTAGAGGAAAATGTGCATTCTGTGACAATTTCTGCGAAAAATTATTGAAAATTCACAAAAAAGTATCGGATTTACGCAAAAAATGACGATTTTCCTAACGGATTTGCCCAAAGGGTCGTAGTACAGAACGGGATGTTAGTTGGACAGACGATAAAAAATCCACCACCATTTGAAGACTTTTATCATTGCTTACAAAATAGACATTATGGAAGACCCCCTCTGCTTCTGGCCGAGTTCCCCTTTTGGCATAAAATTCGTCAGCATGAGAACTCAACTATTTTCGGGCTTGGGACCGAACAGACACGTCTGTGTCTGGCAGCATTAGATCAATAAATAATATTTACAGAATGTACAAAAATCAATAAATAATATTTACAGAATGTACAAATCAATCAACATGGATTAAGTTACATTGACTATTATCAACGCTATATACAGAAATGACATGACCTATATACATATTATTTATCGAACTCAGAAATTTCCGACAGGACAGTGTTTCTGTGGTTGTTACAAGAGTCCGAACTGCAATTACACAAACCTGAGCAAGAGAGTCCTGCCTTCTTACACCTACACCTTTTTGTACAAGCACTCTTGCAACCACAACTGATCAGATTCAGTAGGTTATCGGGGGCACATGGCTTTGTGGCTGCAGTCGGTACAAGAAGTCCATTGTCTAGCGACCACCCCCAATCCGTCGGAGGAAGCGAAGTGCCCAGCCATTGTTGGACCTGGAGATAACATCTGTAGACATGTTGTTGTGCAGCATCGCTGCTTGGTGGGAGTGAGGCTAGGTCGATGGGTTTATTCAGTTTAGATTTTGCTACATAACGCTTGTAAGTGACATATCTATATTGGTCGAGAGAGGAAACAGTTTTACTCCCGTATAAGATCAGGAGAAGTTGTTCCCCGGCAGCGGCTACTGCACTTGGTGTACTGTCACCCGCCAAAATTGTGTTGACATACTGTTGTCAGTCGCTAGTAACATCGGAGACAATTGTACTGAATACTTTCTTCTTACCAACTCGAAAGAGTGCAGAAGTAGTGTCACAACCACTTATAGAATGTGCTACAAGGAGGTTGCTTCTATGGTCACCATTTTGGTTGCTATTTCACTAACTGAAACTAGTAAGTTTGGGGTAATGGAATACATCATGTGAATATTACATCCCGGTTGAACTCGAGAGGTAAGAATGACTAACAAGTCTGTGTCTGTTCCCACAACGACAACATTGTTGTCACCTTGAGCGATGTCAAGTGCAGTTTCGGCTATCAGTACATCAGCATCAGCCTCGGCCTGCTTGGACTGAATATTGATAGCAGATAGCTCCTGCATTAGAAGATCGATCAGTTGGGTTTTGTTCTTGGCATTTGCAAGGAAATCGGATTGGGGTGTGGTGGCTGGTAACTCGGGTGAGATATTGATATCAATGGAATACCTGTCTTTAGATCTACGGGCTTGTTCCATGCCCTTTGTCGACATTGTACAAGCATAACCATCAAAAACAACCACGACGTTCGCCCCAAAATGTCTCACTAGATAATTGGAATATGATGTACATATGTCCTTATATGACGACTGTTTAGGCCATACAACTGCCCTCAATAAAAATCCACCATCTACAACAAACAGAGAATGTTCTGGGATTTTAGGTTGCTCGGAACCGGATGTTTTGAGGATCTTACCGAGCGTGCTTTTCTGTGTCTTCCTCATTCCAGCAGAATCAAACAATGCTGGTGGTTTCGGGGCGAGTTCATATTTGAGATACTCTTCCATCTCTGCTTGTGACTGAATAACACATGTGATGCGGTTGAACAGAATTGTGGGGTCAATCACTACCTTACTTCCACGGACTTTGATGCTATTTGCCATCGATGCGAAAGACTTCACAGTGTCAACACGTCGTAGTTTGATGCTGTTGAACGTTTTGCTTACAACATTCGATACGCAACATTCACCAATTTTGCGAACTTGGTCACAGTTCACAGTTTCGTCGGCCATAAGCCCGGTCGCTATAGAGACTAATTGTAGTGGATCTCTATTCTGAAAGGGGGAATGCACTCTGAGCCAGTTCAATAATTTGGTGATATCATTGGCATCAGTCAATTGTGAACTTTGACGGAGATCCCGATGTTGTTCGCCATGACCAGTGTGAACATGAACAAAATTTTCGAGAGCATTACATATCGGAAGGCAAAGAGGTAGTCCATGTACCCATTTCGCAGCAGTGCTATCGGTTATTCCCCTGCCATGTGTGAGACCACTAGGGAGCTTGAACATTCTCATTAAACACTGCTCTATGGTCTGATCAGAATATATCCCGTCCCAGAATTTATCAGAGCGCCTTATGGTAAAGTAACCTTTCTCAGTGAACAACTTCAAATCATCCTGTTGCATTATTTCTGTTAGCTCATTCATCTGCTGCAAATAGAGATGAGAACTTTTTGCGTATGCAAAATGACCACCTGCGTGAAATACTGGAATCATATTGCGAACACAATATGTGTGGAGTTCCCAGTCGCCTGTACGCTCTGCTCTCAAGAACAACATCAAGGGCGTGCACACATTACATGCCAATGCATCTTGAGTGTAGGCGAACACCACATTATGTGATTTAATCGAACATGGAAATTGAAACAATGATGCTATAATACGGTATTTGAATGAGAAAAGTCGATGCCGTTTGAATTTGAGTTTAAGGGGTATGGTTAATATTTCACACGTTTCACCAGTTCATTATGGAATAAATGACTATTGTTATATATCATTATAAAGCCACTGCTTTTCTGCAATTTTTGATATATAATTTAACTCCCAAAGTAGTCGTAGATTTGATTTAATGGACGTTGTGTACCGTTGTGTGTATGAAAACAATAAAATTTTTTTCGTAATTTTGTACATTTTCGTGAATATTTCACCATTGAGTGTGAGGATTGGTACAAAGTTGGAATTTTCTGTTGGGGATATGTATTCTCAATATAATTCAGCACGATATTTATGATTCTCACCCTACTAAGGCGAATAAGAATGAGAAATATGGAGCTGGGTCGAATTTTTTTTTTAATTTTTTTTTTCATCAAAAAACGCTATAACTTAAAAAGCTCAACTCGGATTCGCGGGGACTTTTCACACTTTATCCGCAATGTGTGTCCCGGAAACATATAAAAAAATCAGCTTTCTCCGATTTTTTTCCTTAATTTCTCATTTTTATGTCTAATGTGCCTGGACTATAATATTTATATGGCCATTAGAGGGTGAATGTACAGCCTTTTCCGAAGACGAAAATAATGTATTTGAACTCATGGCCTGGCAAGACAGCTGAGGTAATATAACAATAACACGATTTTGGAGGGCATTATGGTTCATTAGCGGCCCTGCAGCAATGATGAACAGCCCGAGGGTTTATTAAAGGCCCGAGACGAAGGGCTGTTCATCATTGCTGCAGGGCCGCTAATGAATCATGATGCCTGACAACAATCATGTTATTACTATTATTACCACTCCCTGTTACAGCTAACCGCACGAGGGAATTGCTGGAATTCTTTTGGATTTGGGCATTAAAATACAGAAGAAAACTAGACTTTATGATTCTGGAGAATCATGGCTTTTCCCGATGAGATTCCATGATTTTTCATGACCCCACAGTGTCTGATGAATTGTTTTTAACTGTCTCACTGAAGTTCCTTCATTGATGTTATGAGAAAGGTGAAGATAGTAGACTCAAATGACACAGTTTGATAAAAAATTGTTTAGGTAGAAACCATCATTAACGGTGGAGTGAGTTAATGTCAATATCGTCGTCCAACAAGTCAGTGACCGACAAAAGGAGTTATGTTTGTTTGACACATACTCACTGAGTGCTGTGTCAATTTAAAAATGGTCCATTTTATCTCAAATGTATCCAAAATATTGATGTCTGGCAGCTTGTAGAGGGTTAACAAGTGCCAACAGGAATATTTATTCATGCAACTTGTAATGTCACACCAAGAACTGTGAATGGCCATTTTTTCTTTAAAATCTACAAGATGTTTTCAGAGAAATCCAGGGAGAACAGGAATTTTAAGCTTTTGATGGGTATCATTGTTTTTCCAGCCCAAAACGCGTTAAGTGTTGTTTTTGGAATACTCTTATTACTTTCAGAAATAATTCTCAGTGAATTCTACTTCCACTTATTTTGATCTCTCCTCCCAACTTCAGGTGCTGTGGGTATGCAAACACAGCCTATTTTATCAACATTTTGATGTTTGAGAACCTGCATAGGGTTAACAAATGTTTACAGGAATATTTTGTACATGCAACTTGTAATGTCACACTAAGATATGAGAATGGCCATTTTTTCCTGAAAATCTACGGGATGTTTTTAAAGAAATCCTCAGATAACATGAATTTTTAACCTTTTGAGGGGTATCTCTCTTTAACCAGCTCTAAAGGGTTAATGCTTGGTTTTGTGAATATCTTCATTACTTACAAAAATGATCGACGGTGAATTCCACTTCCAATGAAGGAGGTTATGTTTATCTCGTAGGTACACATTTGGTGTTATGGTTGCCCAAGAACAGCCCATTTTCTCCAAATGTCAATGCTTGGCAGCCTCTGGGAGGTTAACAAATGGTTACCGAAACATTTTGTTCATGCAACTTGTAATGTCACTCGAAGACCTGCGAATGGTTAATTGCTCTTGAATTTTTTTTTTTGAGAAATCCACAGAAAACTGGAATTTTAAGCTTTTAAGGGGTATATCTCCTTAACCAGTTAAAAATGGGTTAAGACCTCGATTTTTGAATACATTTACTACTTACAAAAATGTTTCCCTGTCAGTTTTGCGCCCGGTAAAAGAAGTTACGTTTCTCTGTTGTATTCCCATTTGATGTTGTTGTTGTTCAAAAACAGACTATTTTTTCAAAATTTTGACATTTAGCAGCCCATGGAGGGTTAACAAATGCTTACCGGAATAATTTATTCAATCAACTGGTAATGTGACACCATGACCTATCAATGGCCATTTTCTCTTGAAAACCCTACCAGATGTTTGTAAAGAAATCCAGGGAAAACATAAATTTTTAAGCCTTTGATGGGTATCACTATTAACAACCACAAAATGGGTTAACGCTTGGTTTTTTGAATACCCTTATTACTTACAAAAATGGTCTTTGGTGAATTCCACTTCCAACAAAGGAGATTATGTTTATTTCTCAGGTACACGTTGGGTGATGTGCGTGCCTGAAAACAGCCCATTTCAACAAAATTATGATGCTTGGCAGCCTCTAGAGGGTTAATAAACGCTCACCGGAATATTTTTTCTATGCAACTTGTAATATCACACAAAGACCTGCGAGTAGTCAATTTTTCTTGAAAACCTACAGGATGTTTTTAGAGAAATCCACAGAAAATGGGAATTTTAAGATTTTAAGGGGTCTCTCTCTTTAGCCTGTCCAAAATGGGTTAAGACTTCGACTTTTGAATACCCTTACTAGTTACAAAAATGTTTGCGTATAGATTGTGCGCTCGATAAAAGAAGGCACGTTTCTTTGAGGCGTACCCATTGGGTGCTGTTGGCGTCCAAAAACAGCCCATTTTATCACAATTTTGACTTTTAGCAGCCCGTGGAGGGTTAACAAATGCTCACCGCAGTATTTTGTCCATGCAACTTCTATTGTCACACCAAGGCCTGGGAGTAACAAATTTTTCTTGAAAATCTACAAGACTCGTTTAGAGAAGTCCACGGAAAATACAAATTTTTGAGCTTTATGGGGGTATTGCTGTTTAACCAGCCCAAAACGCGTTAACGCTTGGTTTTTTGAACACCCTTATTACTGACAAAAATAATCCTCGGTGAATTCCACTCCCAGTAAAGAAAGTTATATTTATCTCTCGTGTATTGTTTGGGTGCGGTGGGGGCCTGAAACCGGCCTACTTCATCAAAATTTCGATGTTTGGCAGCCTGTGGAGGGTTACCATATGCATCGCCTGATATGTCGTGTGTATCAAAGGGCGTGTCACAGACAGGTCTAGCAATGACGAATGTATAAAAAAAATCTACGAGACGTGTTTCGAGAAAGTGCCGATAAACCCCAATTTTGGCAGTTTTTTGCCAATTCTGAGGAAATAAGGGTTAAATCGAAAATTCCGCTTGGGTACATTTTTAGATTTTGTGCCCCTCTATACGTGTGCAAAATTTCGTGAAAATCGGTTCGAAAATGACTTCTGAATCGTACGGACAAAATGTGTGGAAAAAAAAAATAATAATAATAATCCGTAGAAAAACAATAGTCTTTTCCAGAAGGAAAAGCCTAATTAGTACAAAGGGACGTCATCCGAATGGGAGTAATTCATTAGACAATGGAATCTAAAAATATTTATACCATTATCGCCCGCGGCCCGGCTCCGTCGAATGACGTCACTGAAATTATGGAGTTTTAACGGGCCTCCAAACTTATGTTAACTGACTAGTAACTTATAGATTTAGTGGTAATAATCAGCTTTAACCCCATTGTGTAGGTGACGTGTCTGCATAGCAAAATGAATTGCTCCTAGAACTTCATATTCGCCAGTGCAGGAAATGTCCCTAAATATATCCGATGGAGTAAAACCAATATTAAAACTTTGAAGTCTAGCGCTGAATCGAATTTTATACCATGATTACCTATTCTACTATATATGAAAAGCCTATAACATAAATTTTAGCTTTATACACCAACCGCGGTGAACACGCCAGCAATGGGATTTCAGTAGTTAAAATATACACCTACAGTGGAATTACATCCAAGTTGACGTTTGGTGACGTCAACCTGAATGCAAACTTGTCTAAATTTATCGCAAGTCGCCTCGCGAAGAGTGAAGTGAAAGTGGCAATTATTTATTACGCTTTTAAATGAGTTTACCCCATAAAACACTAACAAACATCCATTGTCTCATGTTAATAAAGCATCCATAACTCGAAAAGTATGTTATTATGTTATTAAAATGAAAAAGGCCCTGTTTGTTTTTCTATTTCGTTTCAGTGATAAAATTGACAGCGGAAGTACCACCCACCGATGCTCATGTAAACAAAAACAAATTCGCACGTATGGACGGCTGCTGCTCAGTAAAATCGAGAAAAAATAATAGCGATCTTAATAATCTGACGATCATGGTATAAACAAAACATACCCCAAGTAGCTTGGTGTACCAAATGTTCACCACTCGTGGTGAACATTTGGTACACCAAGCTGCTATGGGTATATTTTATATTTCCCAATATCTCATGTCGCATAGCAAGTGGTTTGACATGAGCGGTTTGTATTATATTGAGGAAAAGAGTCGTGTAACCTGAGCAGCTGTTTCTCGTCAAGTGCCGTCTGATTACAATCAAGTGATACATCATTAGTCTTCGTATTTTTTACGTTGAATAAATTCGATGCTGCTTTTGAGGCTTAGGATCTTCACTTCACCTAAGACCACTAGAGGGCGACCCTTGAAAAAAACATTTCGTGAAAAATTATATCATTTTTTGCCTGCAATATATAGCGTATGATCCTTTATTTGAACGCACGCCGCGACTGCGTTCCAAAACAAAGTCGTACAGACCGGAAACTCGTGGGGGTACCGCGGGCGGATCGCCTCACCCCAACCCATGACCATTTTTGCTGGAAATTTCTGTTGTCCGTTGGTAAAATTGTTGGTCCCTCGAATGCCAATATTTTCCCTAAAAGCTGCTAATTTCAATAAAAATGTGACAACAATTTTTGTTAAGCAAAAATACCTTTATGCTTTAAATTTCTTTTGAACAAAAGTGCTCGTTATAAGTAATACAGCACTGCCGCCGTGGACTGGTCGTAATCCACGCGTGGGGAGTGGTCTCCACGCATGCGTTTACCGGGTAATAAAAATCATCATCAGCAAAAGTTTCATCAATGAAACACCGGGTTGTACCTGGTGCTTAATAAATTAAATTTTTGATGATTATTCCTGTAATTAGTATTTGTAATCTAATATTATTGCTTCCGTGGTAATATTATACACCCGTGAAAATTGACCAGTCCGCGGCGGCTGTACTGTATGGTAGCTGAGTAGTTTGTACACGAATGAATCACGCGTATTATTGTTATCTTATTCATTTATTGGTGTTTAACCCTTTACCTAACATGAAAAGCAGACGACACTTGCAAAAAAAATTCTTGAATAACTAATTTTTTTCATTTTTTGTCTCAAAAACATAGGTTATGACCCCTCGTTGGAACGAGCTCGACGAGCTCGTTCCAACGAGGGGTCATAACCTATGTTTTTGAGACAAAAAAATGAAAATATTTTGAAAATTAATTGGCGATTTTTGAGAATAGCGCTGGCCGGTTTTGGTCGTTACGTTGGGTAAAGGGTTAAGGTTACATACTTATGCACAATGGCTAATAGTGACCGTGACAGTTTTACGGGTGGAGGAAGCCGGAGTACCCGGAGAGAACCACCGAGCATCGACGAGCAACTCTCAGCTCTCAAGCTCCACTCAAGCTGGGTTACAGCGGTTGAAGACATGTGCACCATCGACGTGTAGTACGCCTTAGTACGCAGCGCAACGGCATCGTGCCCCCATGTAGGCAACCGGGATAAAGTGCCTTGCTCAAGGACACAACGCGGGTCGTCCCTATTGTTATCTTAAAGAATTACTTTCGTTAAACGAAAGTAATTCTTTAAAATAATAATAATAAACGAAAGTTAACGACCTGTTTCATTTATTATTGTTTTAAAGAAGCAAATTGAGTTAGGTTTCAAGTTCGTACCGACAGTCAGCGACCCGGGAATACTGTGTGGAAATTTTAACTCTCGCCCCACTGTGTCGGAAAATTTTGGAATCCTGGTATCGGGCCTGATGTCATGAGCTTTATCTATTGTCTGTAATGTAAACGGAAAGTTGATTGGTTAAGAGATAAATGATATAAACCCGTATCGAGTGCAAAACGTCCGAACCCACGATATTTCCGGTCAGCCGGGGGGGGGGGGGGGAAGAAAAGCGTGAACATAGGTGGAAATTTTTATTTTGTAGATTTTTTGAACCGCCCACCTTTCCTGCATATTTTTTCCATGACATTTTGGGGACCCACCCTCTTCTCATACATTTTGTATACAAAACTTTGGCACTCGAACACCAACTCGAGACGCGTAATGCGCAATGATTCAATGCATATTTTTGTACGTCGAAACATGTTTCCATTTACTCTATCAAATGCATTTTTCAAGACTTACCAGATTCACATCAGTTCACAAAGACACATTACTGTATACCTTGAACCCCATGTGGACCCGGGTATAATAGGTCCACATTTGGTAGTCAGGTTGTTAACGAACAACAGCGATGGCCTGACTGTTCATACAGACATTTTAATACTATATTGGTGGAGCAAATTCTAAGGAATTTGTTTTATCCTTATACTGAGGTCTCTGTGTGGATGAGTTTGTTAGTTTCTCCAGTGGTTGGTGTATTCCTTAGGCCATCCAGTGGATCTGTTAGAATAATTCTACCTTCATCTTGGGAACAACAACGTTGTGATATAGGCATCATACAGCCATAGTTGTTGAAAGCGATGTAAAACCCCAATCAAACCGGATCAGACAATTGAGACAAACTAAATGTGTAGCTTAACCCTTTGATACTTGTGTACGTCTTATGACGTACGAAATCAAACAGCGCGTTGATACTTTGTGGTCATTTGTTTTGTTAGTATTTTTCAATTTTTTAAAGTTTTAACCTCAATTCCTATTTTCTCCCGAATAGTGCTTAGTGACGACCGTTCAGCCAAATGTTATCGCAGCTTAAAATACTATTATAATCCTGCTATCAAGACTTCTTAACTGGTTAAGTGCAAGAAGCCATTACAAGGGCTTTCAAAAAACGAGGATACCAGAGCAAAAGCCAACACTTTCCTTGCTTATATTTCACATTCAGTCAAACACAAATAATATTTTGTTTATATAAATTTGTTTTATTACAAATTATTGGAGAGTGCCTATGGGCACTCTCCAATAATTTGTAATAAAACAAGTTTTAAACGACAACTTCAGACCACCAAAAATAATCTAGCCCATAACCAGATAATCACGAATCTGAAAAATATCTTGTTACTTGTACTTTCCGACGTTTGACTTCCCATTTTGAAAAACGTTGAAGAAACTGATTTCCCAGTGACGTTTGAACGTCATAATAATTGAAGTCTCAAAGGCTTAATACTCTTACAAATCTAGTTTCTCGGTGTTTATCTTGCAAATGAAACTCAATTATTCTTTTTCCTAGAAACCTTTGATTTTAAACCAAATTTAAATAACCTTTTCTTAATTGTATCTCTGATATGCAGTGATATGCACTTTGAACAGTTTAGTTTCTGTAAATCATGGCATATGCAGGCATATGTGAGCACTGTGCCCATAATTAATTTACTACTTCTTATACTGTAACTGTGTTTTATCAATGTAAATATTGGTGGAGTAAATGGGAACTTAATTTTATTCTGGCTCAAGAAGGGCAAACCTTGCGTTTTTGTTTTTGTTATCGCATCTGCATACCAGGATAGCGATCAAAAAGACTTAAAAAATTAATATTTTAAATTTTTTCATTTTGAAAATTCAGTCCCACCTGGCTGTTATGACTCATTAGACAATATTATATATACTATGCTTTATTTTAAAGAATGTTCCTTTAAAAAACATTGATATCGATGAATTATGTTGTAAATGGATATTTTTGTTGACTGTAGGAGAAAATTGTGGGTCGAGTCGGTTAATAATGCTTCTAAATAGGCTTTTATGATCAATTGATGACATTTTGTTACAGTTTGGGACACAAAAGATGCCATAACAGTGAAAAAGGAAAAAAGATGCATTAACTGATTTCATACATTTTTTTGGCACTTGACCACCCACCCACCCCCACCTGTGTCCATGCAACTTTTTCCGCCACTCCCCCCCCCCCCCCCCCCCCCCTGCTCAGCTCATCCACATGAACATTTTTCGTATCGTGCATTTGCTTCGTTCCGGAATTGCATATCGTGTGTTGACGTCATGGCGCTGAAGTAAATGTCGTGGCAGACGAGTCAAACTGTCATTCGTGTAAAATTAAAAATGTGACTGTCAAAAGTTACACGATTTGCAGATTTTACAAACGTGGAAATAAGTGAAAAGAAACAGACTGATCTCGAAAGAAAGGAGAGGAGTGATTAAAACTTCAGACTGTTATAAGCTTGTTCCAAGTTAATTTATTATAATTCGTTAAATTGATTTTAGTTTATACCATGCTCCCCTACCAAACAAATGGGACCCAGAGTATGCGCAAACATTAACAGTCTTAGTTGGCAATAGATAAAATCGTCATAGCCAAAGGCCTCATAGGATGCTGCTGGCTTCGGGGAGGTAAAAACCTATACTACGTGAACAGACACGGGGAAACTAATAATATTTTGGAGGCACAGACTGAAACAATAATGAAATCGGAATGGCGAGTTTTGTGAAAAACGCTAGCTTAATATGACCGATACATTACAGGAAAAGATTTACGATACTTGTAACGTGCTAAACTTTATTTGACAAAATACCAATAAAACAAGTATTAACATAAGTAATAACATTTATAAATAAAAAAAACTTAATTGGCACATTGTCAGGGGATGGCATAGCCGGGTGTCCTGTCTTCCTGCCATCCCCAAGATATAATTTAAAACTACACTTTGTAGGAGCAGACAGGTTTATTAATATCATTACCATTAGCATTGTTCCCACATTGGCGACCATTTTGCAGCGTTATTGCCATGGCGATCACCGTAATTCTAATTAAAATGTTATCTGCTTATAATCATTCTCAGAATTTAGTCCCGGGCTGTGCATATCGACCACAGACCACAAATCACGGAGCTGGATATCCAACTTGCGTTCGGAAAGGGGTTATTTTATGAAGTTCTGATGTAAATATGGCTCTGGGAGAGGGACTATTATCTTGAATTTCTTGTAATATCTTAATAACGATTTTGTCACACTTCAAAGGGTCCCTTTCATAGTTTTCGAGATGAAAGAGACAATTCACTCGATTAAGTAGTTTCCAATCGGGTATTTGACGATTGTAGTCCCTGATGTGACATCACTATCTCTGATGAACTACTCCAGACAAACACTCAATGTCAGTTGAATATTATCACACTCTTCAAGAGGGTTGGCATAAAAATACTTACCAGACGCTGCATGTTTGAAAATTATTTTGTTTTATTTTTTTTTTTCGATATTCCTTTTCAGTAATTTCAGTGTCGTTCTATATTATGACAACGAGTCATTACAACCTTTCGTGGGGACAATTGAAGATTTCATTCACCTCGAAAAGAATGTTTAAACGGTTGTGCGAAGGCCAAAATCAACTTACAAATTCTCAAAGGTCGATAAACCCAAGCTCTTACTTGCATAGAAGTTGCAATTGTTTCCATTTCTTCTGTTCTGATCTCATTTTACAAGCATGGCGTTTATATTGCTGGAGTAAACTCTTAACCCGCTGAGTATTTTCAAAATATTTTTCCTGCTATGAAGCACATGACTAGATTTAATGAGAAATTTATCCATATTTAACTCAAGAACTTATTGATATAAAATTCATTCAAGTTACAAGGGGCGGGAGGGGGGGGGATTTGCTTATTGGGCCCCAATTATACTTATTTCAAAGTCAAGAGAAATCCTGTGCTGTGAAGAAATAACCGCCAGCAGCATGTAGGGAGTTAACCGCAAAATCTATTCTCATCCGGATGAACTGCTGCCTTTACTAACACTTTCTGTAGCTGACATAACCAATATTTTTGTCACAAACAGCTATATAAACAAACTATTTTTTGCTTGTAATAGATAGGTTGTGGCCCGTTATTGGAACGCGTTCGACTGGTTCGCTCCAGTGAGAGGTCATAAGCTATATTCGCAGCAATAATCTTAGCAATATCAAGATTCGAATGGGATCGCGGTGGCTCAGGTGTTACGGCATTCAGCTTCAAATTGAAAGGTCCGCAGTTCGCTCCCATGCCAGGGACAACTGCATGTATCCTTGGGCAAGGCAATTAATTCCAATTGACCACATAGGGGTATGGACATGGTGCTGTTTTCTAAGGCGTACTGAACATCAATGGGGTCTGACAGTTGCTCGCCGCTGATGGGCAGTACTCTTCGGGCACTGCAACTCCCTCCTCCCGTAAAACTCTCTGACACGAGGTAATCCTGGCTGTTGAAAGTGTTGTTAAACCCCAATAAAAACTCAAGATGCGAATGGCGATTGTTTTGTTATGCTCGCCAGATTTGGCCAGTATGTTGGTACTCTAAGGGCTTAAATAAGAAATCAAACTTGATCATGTGACCTCACCATACTTCAACCCTCAGCCATAAACCTCCTGGTTGACAACAATTATTGGTCTTCCCCGTATCTAGATCATGGATTCGTCTAATCTGCATGCACGTCAATGAACTGACTATGAACCTACAATTCTGTGAAATAACAGATTTAGGGGTTCATTTTTGTATTGTGAAAATATTCCATTTTATTATTTGCTATGATAGTAGTTTTTATTCTGAGCTCAACGCGGATTGTTATTTTCCTTTCAGAGTAGAGATACGCGGTATTGGAATTTTGAGTTCCGTATCGGTTTCGGTATTTTTAGGGGGTATACCTCGGTATCAGTTCGGTATTCGACATCTGACATGACTGAGATTTCCTGATAGTCCCAATGAGGAATTCGCATCAGGAAAAACAGAATAAGTTGTAGTATCATTCTACCACAATGCTATAAATGACCAGTGAGCTCAACAGTGGCATTCTTTTACGACCACAAATCATATCTACAGTAATTTTGTGACTTGTTCTGAACACACCTTAATATGTAGAGACATATTTCGGCTCTAGCAACCTGTGCCCTAGCAATGTCATCTTTAGTAGGTCCTGCTAACAATAGACAAAACACCCGGGCAGTGATTAACAGGCAGCCAAGACCTGACTAGAAATAACTTCAAAGCAACTTGACATGTACAGGTTGTAGTCTAGTATGAATTCCGGATAATTGCCCAGGCCATTGATGGTTAACAAAACTGAAAAGAAAATCAGTCACTTCTTTCAGGAAAATTTCAACTGTTATCAAGCCACAATAGGGGACTTATAGTCTGCGAATGTAGGAAAATTTGAAAATTCAGACGGTATCGGTATTCAACGATTGATTCGGTTCGGTATCCCCATGATATCGGTATCGGTTCGATTTTTCGATATATTGTCCATCTCTACTTCAGAGAGAGTCACGCTGTGAGGAAGCAGACTTTCAGACTGACCAAACAACCCCTACATATGCCCAAGAAAATGGAATGTAGTAGCACTCTCGGACTGAAAAAAATCTTTGAAATGCGTCAGGTGTGGCCAAGGTATGAGCTGCTTTAACCCTTTCCCCAACGTAACGACCAAAACCGGCCAGCGCTATTCTCAAAAATCGCCAATAAATTTTCATTTTTTGTCTCCAAAACATAGGTTATGACCCCTCGTTGGAACGAGCTCGTTGAGCTCGTTCCATCGAGGGGTTATAACCTATGTTTTGAGACAAAACATGAAAAAAATTAGTTATTCAGGAATTTTTTTTCAAGTGTCGTCTAAATTCATGTTAGGTAAAGGGTTAACAATAACATTTTTATGGAAGTTGCGTGAGCTTTGAACAAAAAATGCCCCCGTTGAAGGTACGTTACTCGATCTCATAAAATCAGTGTGTACGGTTGTTTTTGTCCATCGAGGGATAACCCGTCAAAAATGATGAGTCCAGGTAATTAAGAGCAATAAGGGAAATGTGTCAATCTTGGGAACAGTATCTGTTGTGCATATAATACGCGGAAGATAGTTTCTCTGAAAGTGTCAAGGGGTGTATAATGCGATGTTTCCGGTATAATAAAATATAATACTGCACTGACGTGTTTGACGACAATCATGGACATTAGATGTCTATTCTGTTCATATTCCCTGGTACTTCACACTGTACCTTTTAACCCTTTACCTAACGCACAAGATATCAAAATTTGTTATTTTAAGAATTTCACAAAATTTCAACAAAATCATATCATATGACCCCCTCATTGGAACGAGCTTTTAGAGCTATGGTTTTGTTGACATTTCTTGAGAATAGATTTGTTATCGGTTGTTCCGTTAAAAATTACACCTTTGGGTGTTGCCTATTCATCAGGAAAAGGGTTTTATACAACCATTTTTGTGTGTATTCAACGTTACCCGATTCAATACATACAGAGAAATGTGCTAGATAACCCATGCGTGGAATACGGTTACATTTAAGAACGTTATTTAAGAACGTTATATAAGAACGCATCTGATTGGTCGTTACGTATCTGATTGACGTTATTTGACGTGAATGAAATGCTTTGACACAAACAGTGTCACGCAAGAAAGTAAAAAGACCATCAAAGTGAAATGTTTCTTAACCCTTTACCTAACCTGAAAAGCAGACGACACTCTCCAAAAAAATTCTTGAATAACTTTTTTTTTTTCATTTTTTGTCTCAAAAACATAGGTTATGACCCCTCATTGGAACGAGCTCGACGAGCTCGTTCCAATGAGAGGTCATAACCTATGTTTTTGAGACAAAAAATGAAAAAATAATGAAAATTAATTGGCGATTTTTGAGAATAGCGCTGGCCGGTTTTGCCGTTACGTTGGGTAAAGGGTTAAAAATCTGAGTGTCATTCACTTTATTCATATTTAATCGTGGTATAAATACAGAATACAACTCAATTAGACTGCCGAGAGAGACAGGAAACAACGACGCTTGTTCGTTTTTTTTCCAATACTTCACTCTTGTCTTTAACATTTATGCCACACTTGAAACCTCCAACTTGGGTCATTGATTTCTGTCCCCCGTACTTCACCCTCATTGCGTTCTGTCTTAAAACACAATTCTTCTCGAATATCCTTTTTGTGCGATTTTTCGATTCGAATAGTACCAGATACATATAAGCCTGGGAAAACAAACACACATAAATACACAGAACCACACACGCGTGTGAATTGGTTAATCGATATGGCACGAGTGCCAGTGCGGAAGGATAAAATGAGAGGCCGAATAGTACTATTCGAAACGAAAAATCGCACAAAAAGGATATTCGAGAAGAATTGTGTTTATTACACGCCTTAACGTCTATAAAAAAACAATTATTTGAAGGATACTCAGCAATTCATTCGACAACTATCAACAAAAAGAACATATTTTATCGCCAACCAAATTTGCGAGGGGAATCCGTGTTACTATTTCGTCCCCTGAGTTCCAATGTGTTCTATGTGACTACTGGCACATAGAACACATTGGAACTCAGGGGACGATTTTCAGCTATCGCCACCGATTCAAATTGTAATTGCGTTGCACGATTTGTAGAACATTCCAGTGGAATTTCCCTTCTGTTTAAAAATAGTTCTTCAACAATTTCTGTTCCGTACATGTGTGCGGAACAGATTTTCATTTTCCGCATGGTTTAATGTTGCTGTAGATGGGGATTACATAGAACAGGCGTGTAATAAAATTAGTTTTGTATGTATTAGATTATGCATTCGCATTTGTTGAATAAAATGATGAAATACCATATAACTAACGAATGCGCTCACATTGTATAAACTTTATAATGATTCCGCATGCTTTACGTTCTTCACACGCACTTATCAGATAATTCGAATTTTCTGGGACTGAATTGGATGTCTAATTGTGATTCCCCCATAAGTTCCGAATCCCCAGCTGCCGACTCCAAATCCCTCGTATGAGTTAGACACTCGAATGCGAATGGCCATGGGGTGGTTGGGGTGGGGGTGCTCAGACTCCGGTTAGGTTAAGTACTGAATGGAGCCGTTGGGGCCAGGCGACTCCACCTACCCAGCCAGGCAACCAGCCAGCCAGGCAACAAAAACGAATTTTGAATAATAATGAAAGGATGAAGACCTTTGTGAGCTTTAACCCTTTACCCAACGTAGAGAATATCAAATTTATTATTTTAATTAGTTTTTTTTTAAATTTTTTCTTCAAAATATTTCAATAAAACCAAATCATGAGACCCTTCATTGGAACGAGCTCATCGATTCAATGAGGGGTCACATGATATGGTTTTGTTGAAATATTTTTAAAAGTTTATTTTTTTCAACTGCTCTGTTTGCAAATTACGCGGGCGGATGTGGGCGATTCGTTAGGTAAAGGGTTAAAAGAAATTATCTGAGCAAATTCCGGCTTGCTATCTCTATTTTCGTTGACTTTTGACTTCACGTTGAGAATTAGATTTTGTTTGAAAAGTAAAATTTTTAGTACGAAAATACAAAAACATCTGATGTAAGACGCGATATTTTCTCAAGGGTACAAGTGTGTGACCATGGTTGGAAAACAATGATGAGACAGTCTCTGCATGCATGAGGATCGATACAGGTATGCGAAGGATGCCACAAGTCTGATGCTCATCAGATGAATGCTCGCAGCCAGTTATCAGAAACGCTGCGAACAAGACGACACTCGTCTTTCAAGCGCCAGGCGACGGCCAAACAGACTATAGATTACACAAGCACCCGTAATTGTCAAAGCAATTCTGTAAAAACTAAAGCAGCAAATGGGAGTTCGAAACAGTCTACAAGATGCTTTTAGCAGACCCAGATAAGCACCATATCACTACCTTTGAAAACTAGTACACACACTGACAAAAGTTGCTCCAAAGTCATCAGCGATGACCCCAAGCAAGGACGCAGTTATCACGGGCTAGTCATGGGTGTCGCGTGAATGGCCGATTGGGTGAGGGGTATAAACATAATTTGTCCCCACTGTGATGGCTCAAGTCGACTGATAAAACATCAAAACTGCATCATCAAGGCATGACTTCGTTGTGTAACCTTGGCAGTGCTTGTTTACTGAGATAAAAAAATTCTGCTTTACTGGCACAATAGAACTCGAAACCAACGCCTCTAAAATGGCCAGCATAGGTATGAACGATTGCCTAAACTTGACTTCATGCCTATATTGTGGTCATGATATAGCCATAGATGCTGAAAGGGACCTTAACAATAATAAATAATGAAATGAACATCCCGGTACTCCCGATTGGTCATGTTAGGGCCTCAAAATCCAGAATCGTATACTACTGGCTTCAATTTGTATAACAGATATACACAGAACGACACGCGTGTGTGAATGAGTTAATCGATATGGCACGAGTGATTACGCCGAAGGGCAGCACGAGAGGCCGAAGGGCAGCACGAGAGGCCGAAGGCCTCGAGTTTTATACTTCCGCAATAGCACAAGTGCCATATCGATTATCCAATTCACACACTTGTGTTGGTCTGTATTTATCACAAGCCTTCATGTCTATAAAAACCATAATTAGAAGGACACTCGGCCATTCATTTGACACGTATCAACAAAAAGAACACATTTTATCGCCAATGAAATTTGCGAGTGTAACCCGTGTTACTATTTCGTCCCCTGAGTTCCAATGTGTTCTATGTGCCTACTGGCACATAGAACACATTGGACCTGCGGGGACGATTTTTACAGCTATCGCTAGTCATTCAAATTGTAATTGCGTTGTACGATTTGTAGAGAATTCCAGTGAATTCTATTTAAAAGCAGTCCGTCAACGATTTCCGTTCCCCACATATGTGCGGAACAAATTTTCATTTTCCGCACGATTTAGTGTTGCTGTAGATGGGGATTACATAGAACAGGCGTATAATAAAACATGTTGTGACATGAATTCAAGTACCAGATTTCGTCTTTTGAAAAAGTATATGATTTTTGTAACAAGAACAAATCGATATCTAAGCCTCCAATCCAGACCAATCCAGACCCAAGTGATTACGGGGGAGGGTCACCAACCTCCATTAGCGACGCCCCTGGCTTTCACAGTGGTGGTGGGTATAGTTAGCACTCGAAGGGATAGAAATCTTATCAGATAAAACCCGTGTAGTTCTGTGTGTTTGTGACTTTTTGTGCCCCTCACCAATGGTACTTTCTACAGATATCAGGAAAGGCGAACGGAGTTTGAATATATGTGATCAACGAGAATGAGCTTCACCTTTTTCTTCCGATAATGCTCTTTGCATCCTCGGATAATGACTTTTAGGGTCCTGCGAAGCTTCGAAATTCGATTCGATTCGAAATCATCCCGACGATGCGATTCAAACCTATTCGAATCGCGCTGATTCGAAAATTTTCGAATCGTGGAGATGTTTACAAAATCCTACCGAGAGTCTCCTCTTGAATTTTTTGTCGGAGAAGAAGAGATCAAGGAGGTTCCGCTTCCGATTCTACTTTTATTCCATTCTAAAATATTTCGCGTTTTTATTGACTTCCCCAAACAGATGAGTGGCCGCTAAATACAATACTTTAGTGGAGATTGGCAATATTTACAGCTGTAAGAATGTTCAATATTAACAGCTAAAAGAGCAGTGAGATTCAATTCGATATTCGATTCGATTCGAAATCCTCTGCATGATTCGATTCGGCCCGAAGTTTGATATTCGCAGGGCCATAGCACCCGGAATGTTTTCACCAACTGTATAGTTTCAGTTATGTAGAGGATGCAGGGGATTAGAATGTTCTACCAACCTCGCGGAGAGTGCAACGGATAACATATAATCTAAGTCAGGTTATTTTCGCTATATCGGCTTCAAAAATATGCCGTGACCCATTACCACACTCGGTCTTGTCGATATTATCTACTTTTGTGTGTAGAAAATACCCACTGTTTTGGAGAAGGTACTGGAATCACCTTATAAGTGACTGTAAAGAAATAGAAGTTTTCTCGTGCGGCTGCCAGTCGCTCGTGAAACTAGGATTTCTTTCAACTCACAAATAGATAATTCCAGAACCTACTCAAAAACAGTAGGTATTCGTTTTATTATATGCGCTGTGGTGCTTTAATTGCATTTAAACATATGTTAAAAGCAATAAAAACATCTAAACGCCGAAAAGACGCAGTGATATTGATTTAACCATATTGCGAAATGCGCATCACTTCCGGAGAGATACTGACAAATGACTTGATCTTCTAGATTTAAAATGTCTCTCAGTCCAGCTTTGGGGTAAATATTTAATACACATAATGTTCAAGACACACAGACTTATGCTTGCTTGTTTGTTTATTTGTTTACTGGGATTTAACGACACTTTATACAGCCAGATTACAGTTCCATGCATAAAATAATGCCCTCGACCTTTATGTTATGATAGGAATAATCTTATTATCGACCTGGACATGCATTCATACCCAATAGTGTCACTCACCAATATCATTTAATTTCTTTAATCGCAACTGAAGATATCTTCCAAAAACCTGCAATTTTGGTAAATTCAAAGTCGACAAGTGCTATAACTCTGGAAAATTATTCGAATCGAAACTTCCTTTCCATATGCACATGTACACGTCATACTCATACTGAACACCAAGTTTCGTAAAAATACAATGGAAAATGCAGGAGGAGTTAAGCGGACAAGCATTTGTGACAGAATTTTTGCTGTTACCAAGGGCCGTAACTACGAAAATTTATCGCATAGGAAATTCCTGACCACATGTATATTTACACTTGATACTGATACTTCAGACCAAGTTTCATAAAAATCCAATTAAAAATGTAGTAGTTAAGCGGACAAGCCTTTGTGGAGAACATTTTGCTATTTCCAAGGGCAATAACCAGGCAAAATTCGTCGCATCGAAAATTCCTGACCACATGCAAATCTACACTAAATACTGATACTTCCGGCCACGTTTCATAAAAATCCACTGAAAACTGTAGGAGGAGTTAAGCGGACAAAGTTTGTGACGGAAGGACGGACTGACGGACGGACTGTCGGTCGGACTGACTGCCGGACGGACGGACACCATTTCAATATCCCCCTCCAGACGTCGTCGGCAGGGGATAATACGCCGACAAAAGCAAGGTTGACAATGGTAGAAAGCAAATGTGTCATCGATGTGCTGTACGGTTTTTGTTCACAGTGTCACCATGCTCCCCTCTGGGGAATCGGGATTAGGTTTTGTCGTCTTAATACCAATTTTGATGGTAACTGCAATTTAATTTTCAATCGCCAGCGCAACCAAAGCTTCCTCGGTGTAAGAGACATGTCTTACACATCCAGGGTTAATCCTTTCAAATCGATATGCACATTGGTTGCGTTCGACAACAGTTTGCAATACGTTAATATACTTAGGTGTTATTACTTGGTTAGTTTAATAAAGGCCGACATAGCAGCCCTCGGTAACTACACATCAGCCTGAGACTGAAGGTCTCAGGCTGATGTGAAGTTACCGAGGGTTCATGTCTTGGCCGATATGAAACTAACCAAGTTATAACCTCTTTATTTATAAAACAAAAACAAATAATTACAAAACGTTCTCGAACAGCTGTTTTCTGACATTGTTATTGTGTCGCATTCTTTTTACAAAGTCGAAAGTTACCAATTGTCCTAGTTAAGCTGTCTGAAAGTCTCGAATTCCCCGCTGGGGAAGCAGCGACGTTCGGATAACTGAACTATCTCTTCTCCCACTTGACTAATCTCCGCTTACGACACTGAATCTAAGTTTGCGTTGCATTTTCCGTACGACACTATCTTTTCTTCTCTTCATCCACCTAATCCTCACTTGTTGGCATCATTAATTCCTTACCATACGAGAATTCGGCTTCAACCCTCCCCATTGTGCATGGTAATGCTAATTTTCCTGATTGCGTTCGAACAATATCTGGGAAGGTCTTCGATGTAAACAAATGTTTGCGCCAAGCAACGCATCGATGTGGACAACTCTAGATTGGTTAATATCGGCTAAGACAGGCGTCATATCAACAGTATTTGAAGTAATATCTGCCGATCTTGATAAATTGGGCAATTCTGGGAAACAAGATCATACCTAGTAAATAAAACATAAACAACTACCTAGATGAGAGGATTTACGCACCCGATGCCAGCGGTGCCAATTTTACGGGGTTTTTTCTATATCTTTTATTTTCAAACTCATTTTCAGCCCTACCCCTTTTGAACTTTTGGGACTGTCATTTCCGCGAAAAACCACATCAAAACATTGCCGTCCTAGGAAATTCTCAACCGTTATACTCGAACGCTGGGGTGACGTAATGGGGGGGGGGGGGGGCATATGGTCAAAAAGTTAGATACGTCGGATTTTCTGAAATTTTAGTATGTTGTAGAGTTCAAAAACTTAAGAGATAGCTGTTTTGGGTTTGTCGATTTGGCGCCATTGTGACGTCTTTACGTCATTTCAAAGTTTAGTCTATTTCTGGTGTATTTCATTCAAAACGAGCGACGGCGTAAGCTTTATTGAGCGGCTTAATACAGCAAAATGCGACAGACACCTCCCCTCGTTGTTGGGCATTTAGTCGTTAGCCGTGCTTCATTGGGTGATTTCTTGAAATTCGCTTTGCGATTTCAAAACCATCTAGTATACTTTTTGTTTTCGAAGCCCACAAACCATCGGGTTTATTTATTTATTTATTATACATCAACATCCGTACTGTAAATATTTAAGAATTGAATGCAATTTTTATAATCTTTATTGGAGTATGAACGTGTGGGAATGGGTACAAGTTATGTATGAATCCCGAAGGGATTCATACAATTTGTACCCATTCCCACACGTTCATACTCCAATAAAGATTATAAAAAATGCATTCATTTCTTATAATTACATTCCGTAACTGTTTAAACTACTTTTTACCAAACAACAAAGCAGAAAGACGAAATAAAACATGTACGAACGAACGATGCGAAACACCACCCTCACACAAAAGACAAAGCGCACAACTCTGAGTTGAACGCCGGTTTTCGGCATTGACCCAAATTTGTCAAATTGCCGTCTTTCGCAACAAAACTTGGAATGTTCAAAACAATTTATTTAACATATCAGTAAACTATAATCACTGATCACTGCGAGAGGCGCTAAAAGTTATAAATCCGTCCAAACACCGCCCGAATTACATTCTGTCAACTGAGCTCTACCGTAAATGCGGGTCAAAGTTCGACCAAATGTATTCATTGGAAAATGAATTACATTTGGTAATGACGTTTTCATCCAGCTGACCAATGGGAATTGAGTATTTGGACCCAAAACGTATAACTACATTAACAATGTACTTATTCTATATTATGTAGACAGAACGGCATTTGCGTTCCAACTGTCATTTTTTATCGCATGAGATCGATTTCGGCGGAGGGATAATATTGAACGATAAGCCGAAGGCTTCGAGTTCAATATTATCCCTCCGCCCAAGTCGATGGAGAGCGGTAAAAAATGACAATTCGAACGCGTATGCTGTTCTGTAATTATTACACGCCTACAGTTTACCAAAAAATTATTAATCGATTTTGGCGGAGGATAATATTGCCAGTCTTGAAGAAAGTCTGGGACTCAACAAGCTAATCTGCAATTTATGGACCACCAGATAACTAACTTATCAGCGCTCCTTAGACTGCAGATTTGCTTGATGAGTCACAAATTTTTACTGGCTGACAGGTATGGTCAGTTGTTGATGCCCATATGCGTTGTTTTGCATAAGCAAAATCCCTGCCAGCGGACCTCCTAGTGGAATTCAGAAATCACTTGACTTACAGTACGAGTCGCAATAAGTTGTAGAATAACTACTAGTATGCATCTTCAGCTACTAGAATATGACATCATTTTCGTGAAAGCTCTCTCAGAAAGCTTTCGGTAAAATGATTTCGGGTTCTTGTGCTATTGGTGTAATGGCAGTGTGCTACTTTGTTCATTGCGGTTATGCTACAACTGATTTTGAATCATACAGTATTTGTAGACTTGAACATATGCTTCTACCTTGTACCATCCATTTATACTCATATGAAGCCTTTTTCAGACATTTCGTACTTAGCTATTAAATAAATAATTCTTCATTTACAGATTAGTTCTATTAAAAATTATTGGACTGTAGCCATAGCCACATTTCAATATTTCGTGATTATAAAACAAATTTAAAATAAGAAATTTTGACTTACTGAAATAATCTACAATTGCAGTACTCTGATCATAAAAAAGGCAGTACAATACATTTTGTACTTTACTTTTTAAACTTTTACCTACAGATAACATTAATACTGGAAATTTCAATTTGAATTTTTCAAACTTTCACAAAGAGCCTCAAGCAAATCGAATCATGTGACTCCCGGGGCAACAATCTTGTTCCGATGATAGATCACATTATGTGGTTTGTATAAAACATTTTAAAAAAACATTTTTACCTGCTAAATTCGTGAATTATGCGTGTAGTTGCAGTCACTTTGTTAGGTAAAGGGTTAGCCAGTGAGGTGTGTGGATTATGGAGATTCTTTCAATCCATTTTCCAAGGTTTGAAAAAAAAATTTAACAGTTCCAGAAGGGTAAATTCCAACCACTCATGGGTCGGTTTTTGGCATATCAAAGCTACGTCAACCAAAAAATTAGTTTTCCTGAAGTAATATTCTTTCTGAGACATTATAAAATACATTTTGAATTTCTATGTGTTGGAAAATTTAATGCAATACGAATTCCAATGCAATTAACTCTCTTACGTGCTGCGTATAGAGCCAAACCGTGTAAAAAAAATTACAGAATACATGTAAATTACCACTTAAAGAGTCATAATACGTTGCAACATAACTACAATAAATTAAGAATCCTGCTGTTTCTACTTCTACACTGATAATACGATGATCTTACATCATTTTCTGGGAAGCTCTCTGTTAGAAATTCACAAAAATGATGTCCGACTCTTGTGTTATTAGTACAGGAAACATTACATCTATAGTTTAGACCGGTAATGGGTATTCTTCAACTCATTTTGACATGTACTGTATATGGAAAAAATATTATTAGACACGCGAAACTGCTACTAGCAGACGATTTTCACCTTTTAGGGACCACGCCCCCTCCCCAACCTCTTCAAACTAGACCACCTGTGTGTTATGATTGACAATATTTGTATTCATTGGTTGTTTGGATACTCATAGTTTGAATTGTCACTCACGCAGTCATCTTTTTGTCGTTTGAGTGATCTATCTGCCATTTTGTCACTCGTCAACAAAAAAAAACATGATTCCGAATCTGCCTTCGCTTATGGGAAGGGTTTCATTGCGGTATTCATTTGACATAAAAATCAATATTCTTTTGTTCTGTCCATTAAATGGGGTGTTGAATGTATGTCATTTTTTTCTATCTTTATTAGTATTAAATCGAAAACGCACATTTTATCGTTTCAAACAAAACAGTTTGTTTGTTTCTATCGCATGTATGACAGCCTTGACAGATAGTCTGATAGAAATGTTTACCCGAAGCGACCTCTGACCTTGCATATCATTAACGTCAAAGATGGCGAATCGCCAATGGGCTTATTGCACGCCTACAGTTTACTTAAAAAAAAATATTAAAAACACAAATTATTGCCAAAAGTAACCCAAACGTAAAAAAGAAATAATTAAAATAGTCCGAGCACGTGATCCATATTGTTCAAGGACTATAGAAAAAAATTTATTGTTCGCTTCGATTTTTGCAGAAAGAGTGAGTATTTTATGAAAATAAAACCATAGTCGTGCAATACAAATGTTTACATGCATCGTGACATAAAAATATATCATTTCAATAAATGTATTTTAAAAATATTAGTATCTGAACTTTTTTGTTTCGGCACATCGAATTTCTGTATTTTCTGAAAAACGCGACTAAATACCAAATGTTCTCCCTAAGTTCCCATTCCTTAACTGTCCAACATTAACACATTAATTTTTTTATAAGAGAACAATAGATGTTGGGCAGGTAAGAATAAATCATTTTTTCAGGTCGTGTCGAAAGGCTTTGGTCGCAGTCTTTTTAGAGGCAAAAGGTTAAATATTTATCTTGCAATTCATAAATACCCCCGGACATGATTTGACCAAAAGAATTATGCTTGTTGATAAAACATATGCAGCGCGACAAGTGAACACCATTCGTTCACGATGAGATCGAAGTGGAGATAACAAATACCTTGATCGGTTCTTTGTATTACCATAATTATTTCTGGCACAAAGAGAATGACACGGAACTCTTGACGCGTGACAGAAGATAAGATTCATGTTGAAGTGCGATAAAACCATTGCCTTGTACATAACTAATGCTGTTATCAGAATCCAGAATGGTCGAACGCAATGGACGGATTGTGTAAAAATCAATTGACCCAAAAGTGGATGAAAGTTCGAAGAGCATATGTACAAAACGCCAGACCGATTTCTTGTTTAGTTTCTGATCGGTAGGATTAATGCTTGGTTAATAATGATGCAGAACATAATTTAGACAAGTGAATCCGCGCGGTTGTATTTTAATGGGGACGGGAATATCGTGAGAACGAGAATAAACAAGAGGCCCCACGGGGCCTGAGGGCGCTCACCTGATACTGGCCGAGTCATATCACCAAAATAGCAAGGGATTCTGCCTTGTGGTTATTATCAGTTTTTCAACATAAAAGTGTTTTCTCTACTTAGTAACCCAGAGTGTTCATATGTTAGATACCCATATTGGGTACTCAATAATTTATCTATTTATTTATTGGAATTTAAGGTCACTTTCAGCATCTAAGGCTACATCTTACAGAGGCGTAATTATAATATCAAGTTTGGTCGATCGTTTATGCCTATCACTGCCCACTTTACAGGGCTTTCAATGCAGGAATTGGTTACTACTGGGCCCAATTTTATCAATAAAGCAGAACTTGAACAAACTTCAATTTGCCACTTCTAAGAAAATCAAAAATCAAATATCAAAAGATTCTGACAGGAGTAACAGAAAAAAAAGATTTTTTAAGAATATTTCTCATACTGAACTAAGTTATACATGGGCTCCCATAGGGAGCCCAAAAATAAAAGCTTCTGAAGCAGTGTTTTGGGAGAAGAAGATTCTTCAACGTTATTCCCATTAGCTACACTGTTAAAAAATGATGACTCGGCACTTTTAGTCCTAGAAAAGAACCTTATGATAAAATTTTTACCATTTTTTTCTTCCGGTCCTAAGGAAGCTTCACACCATATAAAAATTCTCAGTGCCATGTAGTTCTGGAGATATGGGCATTTAAAAAGAAAAAAATTTTTTAGCTCCTGCAGTTCCCGTGGGGGACAGGAAAACAATTTTCGGCATAAATTAGGTACTTATGACCCAATAAGCCCTCATATCAAATTTGGTTCAAATCGACTTTTTGGTTTGGAAAATAAAAATTTTGGTATAATTTGGGCTCCCACAGTGAGCCCAAATATGAACCCAGGTACTTGGCTTTACCAAACTTCACTCTCAGCCCCTAAGAATGCTGTACATCAAATATCAAAACATTTTGACTGGTGGATCTGAAAAAAAAAATTTTTTTAAAGAATATTCCTCATATTGAACTAAGTTATAATTTGGGCTCCCACAGGGAGACCAAATATGAGCCGAAGGACTTGACTTGAACAAACTTGAATCTCACCTCCCTAAGCATACTGTATACCAAATATCAAAAGATTCTGACCGGTGGATGCGAAGAAGAAGATTTTAAAAGAATATACCTCGTATTGCACTAAGTTACAATTTGGGTTCCCAAAGGGAGTCCAAATATGAACTCAGGGACTTGGCTTGAACAAACATCAATCTCACCCCCCTAAGGATGATGCATAGCAAATATCAAAAGATTCTGATTTGTGGATCCGAAGAAGAAGATTTTTAAAATATATCCCTCATATTGCACTAATTTGAACATTTGGGTTCCCATAGGGAACCCAAATATGGACCGAGGAATTTGATTTCTACAAATATGTGAATCAATGTTCCAAAGATGTTATATGTAAAATATGAAAGCTTTTAGAGCAGTGGTTTGGAAGAAAACAATTCTTTATTTTTTTCCCATTGCCTACTGTGTTAAAAAATACTGACTCAGCACTTTTTCAGAGTCCCGAAAAAGTACCCTATGATAAAACCGATAGCAATTTTTTTTTACCAATCCTTTCTGTTGGTCCCAAGAAAGCTTCACACCAAATAAAAATTCTCACTGCCGTGCAGTTTTTGAGATATAGGCGTTTTAATTTTTTTCTATTTTTAGCTCCTGTGGTTCCCACGGGGCTACAGGAAAAAAAATTTCTGCATAAATTAGGTACTTATGACCCAATAAGCCCTCACATAAAATTTGGTTCAAATTGGCCTCTCGGTTTAAAAAATAGAAATTTGGGGTGGGGCCAAAATTTTTGCTCCTCCCATAACATCGCCAAGTATAGACCTACGAACTTCTCTTGAACAAACTTGAGTCTACACCTCAAAAGGAAGCTGCATACCAAATATCAAGTCTCTGCTATTGCTGGTTCTTGAGAAGAAGATTTTTTAAGAATTGGAGCATTTTTGCCCCACCCCTCTGCTCAATATGAGCCGAAACCTAATTTGCCCAAAAATCAAAATGCCGCTATATAACCCCTACTCACATGAAATTTCATTAACATGCGGCCAGTGGTTTGGAAGAAAAAGACCCAAACACCACCTTCACGCCGGACGACGGACGACGGACGACGGACGACGGACGAAAAGTGATCAGAAAAGCTCACCCTGACTTTCAGTCAGGTGAGCTAAAAATAAACCAATAGGTCACTGATTTTATTTTTGGTAACCAGTGTTTCCGAAAATGTATCCATGAACTGTGGCGTGCACCATAAAAAAATCCCGTTAATATTTTTTAAAAAGGTAATAGAACTGGCAGTTAGCTGCCGTAAATTCTGCTGTAACTTTTATGTCAACAGCTGTTCTGGTTTAAAATTTAATCGCTGAAAAAATTGATGGAAGTGGGGTTATCTTCACGGGGCAAGCTTCTTTCAAAACGAATGCATCGAACGCTTTAATTGCAGCTTTTGCGTAACTCCATTTCGAAAGAGGGCGTGTTTTTGAGGAGTCAGTTCCTAAAGTATCCTCATTCATATTTATACACCCATTATAGAAGAGAATGGGATGTGTACTGGATTACATGCTTTCTACCGTCCCTCCTTCCATCTGTCCGGACGCACATTCAGTATCTCAAGCGGCAGGGAGTGTGGCCTGACATACATTATTTCCATTGTCGGAGTACCGGTTATTGTTTCCTTAAGTGGTAATCCCTTTGTCCTTATGTGGTGGGGATTGGGTTTGCAACAAAAGAAAAATAACATAAGGGCCAAATTTAAGTACGTCCGTCTGTGCGTCCGACTGTCCACCGTGTGTCTTACTGTCCGTGCGTCGTGAGTCCGTCTGCAGCAATATCTTACAAGTGATTGGGTGGATTTCAGTTATATTTGGTATGGTGGATCCTTATGACTGGCCGCCCCTGCACATGTTGTAAAAAATTTGCCCGCATTTTTCAATAGAGATAGGTCCTTACTTTGTTTCTAATTCATTTGTGTTTCAGCGGTCCAGCGCTGTAATGGAGCTATGAACTGCCTTCAGAAATAGCTCGTATTTAACCTGTAGCCACACAACCGCAAGTTAAATATATTTTTAATTCGTCCAGCGAGTGCATCAAAGCGCCATCTGCAATGCAATTGCAGATGGAGTCTTGATGGATTAGAAAAACATGGGAGAAATCGACTTCGGACTGAGTGTGGAATTTAAGAACGTAGTTTATTAGGGACGTATGAAGCATTTGGACGTGGTGTGGGTGGGGTTCATAAAAGAACATCCACATATATATCAGTGTGTACTTTGTGCCTTGTTGGTATGGTAGGGATACAATATACAAACCTTTGCACCTCTAGAGACGACAAATGTGCACATTTTGGCCTCCACTTCTAATAAATGTTTCGACCCGGTGGGGGTGGATTTGTTAAATAAGAAGGCAAAACTCAGCTCTACTCTCCACTTTGAAGGTCATAGAAGAGAGAAAAGAGAAATTATGATTACAATATCGAGAAGCTAAAAGGGAAATCAGGTTTCAGGTGTCTGCATTTGAGTCGTGAGCCACGCTCCCACCGATGCTTTGGTAGAGGTGTAGTGTTTATGTTATCCAGAAAGAGTAACTTCCAACAATTTATGGAGAAAAGCTTTGGAGAATGTGCTACATGTGAACCCCGTTCCCGATAAATTCGATTTCAGTGGAGCTTTATCGAGGCTTGAATGTAATTTAACAGACTGGGTTCTTACATTTCGTATACAATCACGACTTTGATATCGTTAAATACGAGTGCTTTTAACTGGTAGAGTGCTGGGAGCCTACATTTGGGCCTCACTCTGAAGTATTGGTACCACAACTTAAAGGCTTCATATTCAGTGGATGTGCTTCGCTTTATCTTAGAAGTGAAATTATTTAGTCTGTTAGGATTTGCCTTGTTACAGTTTATGGGAGAGTTGCGGTTGGCACTCTCCCATAAACTGTAACAAGGCAAAGACACGTGAACAAATTCTGATGACCAAAAATAATTTAGCACTAGCAGTTAAAAAGATATCGCGGTTTCATCACGAAGTTTGGTGGGTAAAAAGACAAAGGTTGTTACTGCATAAACCTAACCCGTCGGTGTGGTTCTGAATTATTGATACTAATCAACTTGTCGGACACGCGGTGAGCTAGATTTTGTCGACTGACGGAAACAGATGGTGTGACAAAAAAAAATCGATATTAGGGTCGGGGGTTCTGTGACTGATGTTCCGTAACAAATGGAACAAAATCCTTTCTGTCATTGTTTTAATATTTATGTCATGAACTGTGTCCCTAAGGTTTAGTATACGATTATATTATAAGAAATAACTCGTGTTTCAATTAGGTTTATGTAGTTATAATCGAACAATTTTAAGACACATTTACTATAACACGCTACGTTATTTCTTATAATACTTTCTTATAATTTAATCGTATACCAAACCTTAGGGACACTGCTCAAGAAGTAAATATCAAAACAATGACAGAAAGGATTTTCAGTCATAACAGAACATGAGTAACAGAAACCCCGCTCCCAATATCGATTTTTTTGTCACTCAGGCTGTTTCCGTCTGTCGACAAAATCAAACTTACCACGGGCCCAACAAGTTGATTAGTGCCAATAATTCAACACCACATCGACGAGTCAGGTTTATGTAGTGATAACCATCGTCTTTTTACCTGCATTAACCAAAGGTATTGTTTTTTTCAACCAATGATTATATTAGTAAAAAATAACTATTTGGCCGGGGAGGTGGGAGGGGGGGGGGGGTAACTCTACTAATCTTGTGTTGTCTTCTGATAAACTCGCGGTGTGATGATAAAACTCGCGAAAGTTTTCGTTTTCGGTGACCACTTTTCTTACTAAACACGCGAAATAACGCAATCTCTGGGGCAAGTTTACTGTTCGAATATCTTGCTTATCCTTTTATCTACCGAGGGACCAAAATGTACTCTTGAAACATATCTATGACGGGCGTTTGATTATGGTAAACAAACTTACCTATTTTCCAGTCGGTCTTCTTCCACCTATTTTCCTGTCGATCTTCTTCCGCCATTTTGATTTGTCCACCCCGTATCACGTTACAGACAGTGATTATCGTAAATAAAACTTAAAACGAAAGACAATGCACGCATGAAATATTTAAACCTGTTCAAAACGTAAAATCCAATTCATTACTAGGGGGGGGGGGGGCGGTGGGGTGGTGGTTGTGGTAATCAGTACCAAGCTTATATGATTTCATTTGGACATAATCATTTGAAGATGCAGATTTAACAAAAACAGACTCTGGAACTGTCAGTCAAGAGAAAAATGAAAGCGAAACTGGGCAATTTCTTGGGCTAGTCTACCACTGGTTTAATTTTCTATTTTGAACAATTAATGCATGTGATAGTACCCAAATGTCTTCCTGAAGAAAATTAATCGACCTCTGGCTTCTGACCTCTGATTTGGAACGAACCCGATCAGCTCGTTCTAAGTAGAGTCATAAGCCATGGTCTGAAAGAAAAAAATGATAACAGTGAAAAGAAATGCAGGTTGTTTTGTATGTGTGGTGATGGGCGAATAAAGCCACCTTGTTCGGTGAAGTAAGTAGAGTAACTGAAAAAGTTGATTCTATGAATGAGATCTCTTGATGGCGTCAAGCCTGTCCACTGTAAATTTAGTGGCCCCCTTACTAACTATATTCCGGAGTTTCTTGAAGCTAAACCACCTGCAAACTGAGGTCGAAACATCGAACATTCAAACAGCAAATTTTTCCCACAATGCAACAAGGAATTTTGTTCATTCAATCTTAACTGAATTGGCTTAATTCCCAGTTGCATTGTGGAAAGTGACCGTCTCATTGGGTGTAAAAGTAGTCAAATGTAGTCAGAGTAGCCTATACTTGCTGATTTACTACTAGAATAAATGTCAATACAGACGTTACACAGAGACCACTAAATTTTCTGGGGTCCCTGAGGTGATGTACTTATTTATATTCAGACTGCACGCAAACCTATCTGTTACATTCAAAAATTGATTTCCGCGGACCACCACCAAGTAATTTCGAGTAACCAGGTCGAGTGACCTTCCCATTACTAGTTCCATGCAGTCAGTTAGTCGCGCGTATTTTCGATTTCCAATCACTAAATAATAAAATGATTTATTGGTATTGAAATTTGACTCTAAGAAAAACATCGCCTTCCCATTTTACAGAATGCATCATCTATAAATTAGCATAAAACAACAGCAATGTCTGGAAACTTGAAAAAAACTAGAAGGTTACTTGTCTTTTGTAAATATTCTGCGTTGGAATATTTGTTTGTGACCCGTTTTTATGCAAATTGTATTTTTCTTCATAGAAATAATTCGACAGCAATCGCATTTGTTTGGATTACTTTTTTATAAAGCGGAAGTAATACTCTGTTATGTGAATAGAAATGTCAAATGATGTTTGCCGCTTTTACCCTGATGTTCCTAAATATTCAGTCGTTGATTTGTTGACCCAGTGGTGGGAGATTGCGAGTCTGAGGTGTGCCTGTTCCCCCATGAAATTTCCGAAGGAATTTTGCGATGTAACATATTTATGTTGAAAGTCCCACAACAAATTAGCGATGTAATGTCTAGCCGCATGCCACAAGTCAGACATTGTCTTGGTAATTTATGTAAAACATTTTGTGGTCTTGACCTTCCATTCACGATCTGCGCTGTTGAAATGCGCAGAGTGTACTAAAGCGTGTTGAATTTTTAAATTTTGGTTTCCAACACACATAGCACTGTTAGGAATAACCTTCATTTAACCCTTTACCCAACGTAACGACCAAAACCGACCAGCGCTATTCTCACAAATCGCCAATTAATTTTCATTGTTTTTTTTTTATTTTTGTCTCAAAAACATAGGTTATGACCCCTCGGTGGAACGAGCTTGTCGAGCACGTTCCAATGAGGGGTCATAGCCTATGTTTTTGAGACAAAAAATGAAAAACATTAGTTATTCAAGACTGTTTTTTGCAAGTGACGTCTGCTTTTCATGTTAGGTAAAGGGTTAAATATCGAAGCACGGTGTACAGTTCAAATGGGATTCTATTCAGCTCATTTGAAGTATGCCAGCGGGATCGGCTTGCTGCAGTTTGATTTGGACATGATATGGATTACGCGATAATTTTTCCAGATTTTCACTTGAAATTTTAAATAAGTGATAGACAAAACCCGTATTCATGATGAAGCAAAATTCCCACTGAAAAAGAATATGAGAGTTCCTAATCTGATAGTTTCAAAATTAGAACACACCTCGCCTGGCAGCGCGATGGATCAGTGGTTACAGCATTGGACCGAAAGGATGGATAATACACAGCTGTGACCTAAGATTGCGCACCTAACGCTCCGATCGCCATTCACTGAGTGAACGCATGATACAATTTCCTAACAGATTAACAAATGGATAGAGCAACTATTGATCTCTAAAACTGTAGAAATAAAATGAGGTTTGAAAATAATTAACAACGAATGTAAGCAAAAGGATGCACTCACCCCATGTAATCTGCCATCAACTGTTGTGTCACCTAACATTGCGCACTGAAGTACCTCCGATGTTTCCAGTCTAGAAAATCACTGTACGGTGGCTCAGAAGGTACCATCACCGGCCACAAAATGTTAGTCTATATTCAGTTAGTTATCACAAATCCATCGTGCAACTTTTAGTGATGGGCCGAGGATCGGTAATGACAATCGGAAGCTGCCGATTTCGGGCAATCGGGGCACAATCGGAAGTCCTTGTCAAACATCGGTAGTGCTGATTGCTGGGGTCAAAAATCGAAATAACGCTTGTCTGCTTGTCGCCGACAAGTAATTTCTATCCGTGACAGCCAGAAATTAAAATCGTTTGTCCAGGTATGACAGGAATGATAGTCCGTGGGAACGTTAGTCCCTCTGGACTATTATTCCACGGAATTATAGTCCTAGGTCTAACATTCCTAGGAATAGTAGTCCGCAGGACTACTATTGCTAGGAATGTTAGACCTAGGACTATAATTCCGCGGAATAATAGTCCAGAGGGACTAATTTTCCTGCGGACTATCATTCCTGTCACACCGGGCGACAAATGTTTGTTGACAGAATACAAAAAATATTGCATGCGCAATGTTCGGTCATGCGCAATCTTAGGTCACTCGACTGTATGTATGGATAACCTGGCTTCCAATCCCATAAAATATTTCGAATGCAGAAAACTGAAGAACCCCATTACACATATAACCTCACCGATGTCGATCTGACCTGGTCCTCAACTGCAGTATATTCGGACTGATGTCCTTGTTTTTGAACATTATTACACTGGGGACTTCGAGAATTTAAATATCATGCTCTTCTCTGTTTGAATTCCACTTTGGTGAGCAATATGAGCACTTGAGACAAATAAAATATTGTTTTGAAGCAAGTCTGTCTCATGCGACACTTCAATCCATGTGTGGTAATGATATTCGATTACCATAACTTTATTCCGATAAGGCTGTTTGCTTCTGTAGTTTAATTAGAGTAAGCGATGTTTGCCTTGCGGATCCAGGAATCGTTTTCAGAAATTACGTTATCGTGAGATGGAAATATGTCTTTGGGATTTCAAGTCATGAATTTTCATTTCCACTTGCGGTGCTTCAGTATTATTCTATGGTAATTCTGTATTACATGATGCCAACCCTTCTTTTTTTTGTAAATAGATTCTTATTTTATGAAACCGGTCAAAGAATACTATGACGCGATTCACTCTTTTGTCCCGATTAACCCCTCCCGTACCCGTCGACCTAAGGTGTCTAGCCAAGCTATCCGACTACTAATCTAATTCTGTACGATATTCGCCACTGTTATGACTTGGAATCAATCTAGCCCTCAAAAGGGATTTTCTCGTATGGAGTATTTCAGTTGGTCGGAAAAGCGAACCTTTGGTTCGCTTTTCCGACCAACTGATATATTCCGGACGATTGAATCTGCAAAATATCATAAAAATCCATTTTCTGTGAATCAAATCTAGAAATGCTGCTCAATCGAGACTTGATTTAATCGAAATTTCGATGACATCATAATCAGAAATGAAGACTCACCACGGCCGCAGTTTTATGACTACAATGGATAGTTCCGCAAATTATGTTAATATTTTGATGTTTCCAAGAGGAATTAAATACTTATTGATTGGAATATCTATAACTGGGCAGGAAAGAATACCCGCATATCGTTGTAAGTAGAGTCACGTCACAGTACATCAACGATCGTCCAACAAACGCCCAAATTTCCACAAAAGTGGATAATGAAACGGCATATAACAGCCTCGAATTCCGAACAGAATAAGACCGTGGCCTGATAGCTTGGTGTCTAGCGCCTAAACTCTTACAAGCCTGGGAAATAAGAGTGGATTCACTGAACACCTCAAACTGCACAAGACTTAAAACGGCCTAGTAGGTGTTTCTAGTAATTGTCAAAAGGCGGAGGCCTTTGACCTCCTACCCTCCAACCCCACCCCGCCTTTCATCAGTCAAATTTACAATAGTTGGAAATTCGAAGCCCTAAATTGGAAAAAACAGGCAATTTCAGACAGGGCACCAATGGAATTTTTCCAAGCATGTCGAGAATTTGGAAAAATGTGGAGTTTTTAGACTGAAAAGTAGTGAAAGTCCTCCAAATATAAATTGAAAATATAGTAAAAATCACCCCAGACATTGATTTGCAGTTGGACTTTGTGGCTACTCAGAGCCTCAGGTGGGTAATTTACTGTCAAGGGATTGTAGAAATGAAATTCTGCATCTTAAAGCTAGACGGAATTCTCACCTACAGTGATTTAATTTCTCTCGCCGCAGTTCATATTCTGGCAGGAAATATGTAGAATTTTAGAACGAAATGAAAACAATGACACGAGAGTGCGGATTACTTTTACTCTTTTTTCAGTAAATTGTGAACAAGAAAAGACAGGTGTGAAGTAATTTATCGTTTGCACACGAGCTGAATAATCCCTGACCAACTATGTCTGATGCGGATTAGTCCAACGAAGATGTTCGAGTAACATCTCCAGCTATTTCCTGGTCGCAATTTTATGTTTCTGTGTTGAAAACATTCGTTATCTGCGATATAAATTTGTTAAGTTTTTAGTTGTGATACAAAACTTTGTACTCTTTACCTGCCTAACGCGACTAGCAGACGACACTTACACAAAAATTCTTGAACAACTAAAAATTGTCATTTTTGCTTCAAAACATAGGTTATGACATCATCATTGGAACGCGCACGGAAAGCTCGTTCCAATGATGCGTCATACGCTATGTTTTGAAGACACACCATTGAAGAAATAGTAATATTTGAGATTTTTGTGAACATCCAAGCCTGTACCATTGAGGGATCGTAATATTTATTGGGGTTTTAACAACTCTTTCGACAGCCAGGATCCCCTCGTGTCGGAGAGTTTTACGGGTGGAGGAAGACGGAGTACCCGAACAGAACCACCGAGCAACGGCGAGCAACAGTCAGACTCTCGAACGTACTAACCCCACACAAACAGGATTAGCATTGGTTGCAGGCAAGTACACCATCGACGTGCAGTACGCCTTAGTACACAACGCCACCGTGCCCCAAGTGGACAATTAGGATTAAGAGCCTTGCCCAAGAACACAACGCGGTTGTCGCAGGTGGGATTCTAACCGAGGACCTCTCGGCTTGCAGCATCTCTAATTACTGAGCCACGACGCTACCGAGGGATCCTAAACTATGTTTTGAAGACAAATAATAATAATAATATTTGCAAATTTTGTAGATAGTGTTGGCCGGATATTGCAGTTAGATAAGGTAAAGTGTGGACAGCAATATAAAGGTCTCGTCCTGTTGCCCGGTCAGCTGTACATATTTGCAGTTTAGAAGTCTTGCCACATTTCGCTGAATAGTATAAACGCAAATTACTGTTCCGGAAGTTTATGGCTGTGGCAGCGGCGGCGGCTCTTGGTCAATCGGTTCAGTGTCAAAGGACAAATTTTCCTCGACAATCTTAGAAGAAATTATGCAATAAAATCCTGCTAGAAGACACAAAAACTTAAAACGACAAATGTCACCTCACAGAAATGTGTATACGCCCCTTTAACTCTGAGTTTAACAATAATAACGAAGGTCAATGAAAGGGTTTTTGTTCTCGGGCAATCCCCCACTGAAATTGAACGCTGAACGTTTTTATTGGCTTCCATTGTCTTTCAAATTAATCGTGACACTTTAAAATTTTACCATTTTTGATTGATAGTTTATTTGCACATGTTTTCAACAAACTATAATTAACCGGTTGAGTGCAAAAAGCCGGTGTTAGGGCTTTCAAAAAAAAATAAGAGTACCAGGGTAAAACCTAAGTTTTCTTGGTCATGTTTCATATTCAGTCAAATGTAAATAGCATTTTTTTTATCTACATTTGTTCTATTACAAATTATTGGAGAGCACCTGTGTGCACTCTCCTATAATTTGTAATAAAACAAATTTTAACCCTTTACCCAACGTAACGGCCAAAACCGGCCAGCGCTATTCTCAAAAATCGCCAATTAATTTTCAAAATATTTTCATTTTTTGTCTCAAAAACATAGGTTATGACCCCTCGTTGGAACGAGCTCGTCGAGCTCGTTCCAACGAGGGGTCATAACCTATGTTTTTGAGACAAAAAATGAAAAAATTTAGTTATTCAAGAATTTTTTTTGCAAGTGTCGTCTGCTTTTCACGTTAGGTAAAGGGTTAAATAACAAATTCAGACCACAGAAAATACTTTAGCCCTCAACCAGTTAAAATGCAGCGTCTGTTTATTATGTTTGTTTTGTTTTGTAAACATCCAGTTTGACGTGTTCTTCAGAAACTAAATCAAATGTTATTTGGACGATATTTATTTTTTGAAAAACAAGCCTAAATATAATAACTATAAAAGAAAATATAAAAGCTTCCATCCTTCATTATTTATTTATTGGGATTTAACCCTTTCAACACTGGTGGTATCTTCCATGCCAGTTAAATGGCATAAATTGGAAGAGTCCATATCCATTATTTGGGGGTAGAGAAAATATTAATTGTTCTACAACACGCGTTCACTTATTAGCCATCCTACTTTATGAAATTATGACGTATCGGTTTCCTGGAGCGGAAAAGCGGCCTCTCGTGTTGAAAGAGTTAAGAAGACCTTCGACAGCCAGGGTCACCTCCTGTTGGACAGTTTTACATGTGGAGGAAGCCGGAGTGCCTGGAGAGAACCATCGAGCAGCGGCGAGCAACTGTCAGACTCATCAAAGTACTTACTAATACCGCAGAAGCAGCGTTAGCATTAGTTGAAAGCAAACGCATCCCCGACGTACAGTGTGCCTTAAGTTCCACTCTTCAGTTTCGCACTATTGCACAGGGGTAAAATTCAAAATATAGGGCATATGTTGTAACTAATGCCATATAAACTGAAGATATATATTTTAGTGTCAGATATATGATTACATTACCGCGGTAGGCTAATTGCTGGACAAGAGAATTTGAAGTTTTGGTCGCAGATTTGGAGTCTGATGCACAGGGGTAAATTTGCAGAGGAATTATGGGAAACATTGGCTTCGAAGAATGGATTATTTATTTTTTAAAATGTCACTTTTACACGGAATTGTTACTGGGCATGTAACTAAAAAATGAGACGGAAGCATATATATTTTCACATTTTAGAAACGGGGGTTATATGCTCCAGGTTATGTAAGAGGGGGTACTGGGAAAATTCTGATTTTGAGGCTGTTGGGTGGCTGAAAATGACTGGTATGGGCATTTTTCATGCAATTTTGCTGATTAAAGCCTTGCATTTGACAATAAATTATGTCACCCACATTCAAATTGTTTCTTTCTACTTAGATAGTGTCATACGTTTTAGTGGATTTGGAAAATACATGTTATGGGTTAGACAACTAAGTTAAAGAATATTCGCATTTGAAAAGAGTGTATGGCATATCATTTTTGGAAATGCCTGGGAAACTATGGAGCGGAACCTTAGTACACAGCGCTACCATGTTTCCACGTGGGTGATCGGGATTGGGAGCCTTGCTCAAGGACACAACGCAGTCATCGCTGGTCAGGATCGAACCATGGATCTTTCGGTTTGAAGTTCAATGTTCTAACCATTGAGCCATCGCGCTCATTGAGCTCTACCAAACAGGACTGAATATGTTAAAATCCCTACATGGTAAGAAATTGCGGCTTAACGCTTTGCCTAAAACTGAAGTCAGACAAACTTGCACGGCACTTGCAAACAAAGATCTTGAATAAGTAACTTTTTCATTTTTTGCGTCAAAAACATAACTTATGACCCCCTCATTGGAACGAGCTCGTTCCAACGAGCTCGTTCCAATGAAGGGTAATAGTTATTTATTTATTTATTGGTGTTTAAGGTCACATATTTCTGCACAATGGCTAATCATGACCACGGCAGTTTTACGGGTGGAGGAAGCCGGAGTACCTGGAGAAAACCACCGAGCAACGGCGAGCAACTGTCAGCTCCCCAACATACTAACTCCATACAAGCAGGGTTAGCATGTGTTGAAGACAGGTCCACCATCGACGTGCAGTACGCCTTAGTACACAGCGTCATCGTGCCCCCACGTGGGCAATGGGGGTGAAGTGTCTTGCCCAAGGACACAGCGCGATTGCTGCAGGTGGGATTCGAACCAAAGACCCCTCGGCTTGCAGCCTGCAACTCTACCTACTGAGCCACCGCGCCCCCAATGAAGGGTAATAAATTAATTTTTGGACACAAAAAGAATGAAAAAATAATGAAAATTGAATGTTGAATTTTGTGAATAGCGCTAGTCGGTTTTGGTAGTTACGTTGGGTAAAGGGTTAAAGTTAAAATATTTTGTTTTATCATTGTCGGGGGGGGGGGGTTAACTTAGATGTACAATTCGAAGGAAAGTTAGGTTTTTTCGCAGTATCTATTCGCATATGTAACAAAGCATCTAGAGATTTTCGTTTCCATGTACTGATCGGCATTTTATAAGATCAGTTAATGTTTGGTATGAAATAACTGGACTCAGCTTTTTATTAAAAAATATAATTTTCATCAACGAAATTTTAATAGTTGCATAAATGCCGTGGGTTGTATACCCTGGAGATTTATCGAATGCAATGCGTAGCTGCACTGTACGATATTGTGTAATGTCACATCGCCCAATCAATACATAAGACACCACACCAAACAGATGTTGTGTGCAATGTAATACAGCGTTTCGTCTCTGGTCTCGTGAGACAGTTTGATTTTGCTGCATTGATGTCATGCACGTGAGGATTTTGAATTGGATGCAATTAACTCTTCGAATGGCAGTTCGTAGAGTAGTGCTACTGGTGACATGTAAGTAAACAGCGGAAGAGCTACCCATTAACATTCTGACGGATTGATTGATTGATTATTTATTTAACGGTATAGATTGGAATTACATCAATGCATGTATAATACAAGATTTCAAAAGCACAAAACATTAGTACAATTTGATGATATAAATAAATATCTATACCGTAGGGAGATGACATAGCCAGATTGGCTGTCGACCTGTCATCTCCAACTAAAATTTGTTCTAGAGTGAGCATTGTACACTGACTGTGGATGTGGGTTAAAGGCAAGTTATCCGATCGCATTCCGATTTAATTTTTTGGTGTTGAAAGTGTCGGACTTGGCAGTTTAATCATACTTTTCTGTTGGGCGAGATAAACAGACGTAGTATATTACTTGGTGTTATCAAATGCAAAGAGCATACAAATTGGAAAATGACCAATGTATAGTGAGGGGCCAGGTTAATAGCTGTGCAGACATTTGATTATTTGTAAAAACATCTTCAGGGGTTTGAATCCATAATTATCTACCGACATTAAAATTACAATCTCGACAATAGGGATTGTCACATTCAACACTACTTGGGTATTGGGAAATGAATTTTTGTGTCAATAATTTTTTGAATAGATTTCTGTTAGTAATAGACCTTAAATCTTGATCCAATTCATTCCACACCCTCGGAAATGCATGGATCTGTAACCTATCGAGGGCTTTAGTACGCGTTCTACTCACCTGTAATAAATCTGATTGTCTCGTAACTCTTTGTGAGATATTTTGAGTTGGGTTAAAAAAGTCATTAAATGATGATGGAAGTTGTCCCATTTTCCAATCAAAAATGAAGAGACAAGCTTGGAGTTTAAACAAGTCATTAATTTTAAGTATTTTGTTTTTTATAAATAAGGGATCAGTATGGGCGTTGTAATTTGAATTATTAATGATACGAAGTGAGCGTTTCTGCATAATGAGAATTTTATTAGTTGCCCGAGCATTACCCCAGACATGGATGCCATATAACAGGTGGCTATGTATAAGGGCAAAGTATAATGTTTTTAAGGCCTTCTGTGGCAACATTTTTTTTACTTTATTCAATGCATAATTTACTTTTCCAATTTTGGAGCAAACATGTGAGATATGGGCACTGTATGTTAGATTGTCATCAATGCTAATACCAAGAAATTTTAGTGATTTATCTTGTTCATGGCCTCCTATTCTTTTTATCGGTTGGTTTTGTATTTCTATAGATAAATTTTCTGGGACTAGTGTGCTACGGGTTGGATTTATCAGAACGTACTTAGTTTTACATGTGTTCAACACAAGCTGGTTGGCTGAGCACCATTCATTTAATTTGCTTAATTCATGATTTATATATTCAGCCAATCTCCTTGCATTTGGACCTGAAGCATAGGCTGTCGTGTCATCCGCAAATGATAGGAGATTTAACAATGTCGAGTGGCGAATGTCGTTAATATAAAGCAGAAATAGGATCGGCCCAAGTATGGAACCCTGTGGTACTCCACATGTTATTTGTGCTTCATTCGAACTATTTTCACCACATTTTACATATTGGGTTCTGTTAAATAGATAACTCTGGAACCAGTCAATACTAATACCCCTGAATCCATATCTTTCTAATTTGTTTATCAGAATACTACGATTTATCGTGTCGAAAGCTTTCGAAAAGTCTATAAATACCGCTAGAGTTAAATCTTTTGTTGGTTTGTTGTTTTCTATAGCAATATGTCTCAGGAGTTGCATCACGGGATGTGTGGTGCTATGATTTTTTCTGAAGCCATATTGATGCTGATAAAGAATATCAAATGTATCCAGGTAATTAATCATTCTATTTGCCATTAATTTTTCTAAGATTTTAGAGAATGCTGGAAGAATACTTATAGGTCTGTAGTTATTAAATCTATTTTCATCCCCGGTTTTAAAAATTGGAATGACTTTAGCGATTTTCATTCGGTTTGGTACAACACCGCTGATGAAAGACTGGTTGACGATATGAGCAAACGGGTAGGCTAATATATCTATAGAATTCTTTAGAAGATATGTTGTGGTGCCATCACAGTCTTCTGACCTTTTGGCTTTCATTCGTTTGGCAACATCCATCACTTCACAAGGGGTAGTGGGTGTTATGTAGAAGTTATTTGAGGAAGACGGACCCATGAAGTTTTGGAAGGATTTATCTGTTTGTGTCAATTCTGCACTAGCACGTCTTCCCGTGTTTACAAAAAAATTATTAAAGGCACATGCTATTTCCTTTGGGTCATTTATTTCGCAATTATTGTCTTTGATAAAAGTAGAAGGCAAGCTAGTTGTACGTTTTGCTTTGTTTATTGTTTCATTTAATATTTTCCAAGTTTCTCTTAAATTGTTTTTGCTATCATTTAGTATCTTATTATAATACATTGCTTTACTTTGTTTTTTTATTTTATTAAAGATTTTACAGTAATTTTTGTAGTTTTGTATGTTTTGTTCTGTTGGGGATTTTATCTTTTTATTATAAAACTTTGACTTATTGAGAGATGAAGTCATGAGTCCCTTGGACATCCACGGTTGTTTTCTGATAAACTTAGCTTGCAGTTGCACATTTACTACAGGAAACGCCTGTTCAAAGGCTGTTGAATAGATATCCATGAAATTCTCGTAAGCTGCATTAGGACAGCTTGATTCAAGAATTGACGAAAAATCGCTTTGGTAGAGAAGTGACCTAAATATGGCCACGTTGGCTTCAGTGAATTTACGTTTGCGTATAATTTTAGGAGTACCCCTTGCAGCGATAATATTTTCTATATAATATATGCCGAAGTGATCGGAAACATCTGTAATTATGATTCCTGACGAGCAGGTTGCGGTTACATTATTTGAGAAGAGGTGGTCTATTAAAGTTGCCGAGTGAGTGCTTATCCGAGTGGGCCGGGTAATACAAGGTAAAAACCCTGACTAACCATGAGATCTAAAAACATTTGGGTTTTGGGATGACAATTCGTTTTTAGTAGGTCGATGTTGAAGTCTCCCATTATATGTGCCTCCGTGCGTTCATGATTAATTAAGTCAGTTATTTCATTTATTTTTGTAAGGAAGAGACCTATATCCGCTTTTGGTTGTGTATTTGGTCTATATATGACCCCAATTAGTTTCTTAGTATTATTTACCTTGATTTCGACAAACAGGGACTCAATTACATGGGGAATAAAAACAGACAAATCGTGTCGTATTATAGGCGCCAGCCCCTCCTTAATGTATAGACCCACACCACCCCTCCCGTCATCCCCCTCAGGTCGTGTCTTATTAATGAGTGGATAATAGCCGTCCAACTGGTATGACATGTTCGAAGGAATTCGAAATATTTCGGTTAACCCTATAATACTAAAGGCATTATTCGAGCCATGTAAATCACTCAACAATTCATTCAAGGAGTCCCAGTGTGCATTTAAGCTTTGGCAGTTTAAATGAAACATTGAGAATTGATCACTTTGCTTGATGTTCTTTGATTGAAATTCATTGGGTGAGTAATAATTACAATCTCCTGTAGCATCTTTAAATGGGGAATCTTCGTCATTGGGAAGTTCACATGTTCTGTCATTATAGACCTTAATGAAATCAAATTCCGGATTCGTCTATATCTCGTCGAGACTAATGTTACCCGCCATTATTCACAAAAAAACTACCAAGTGGTACAATTTCATACCAATACATAATCACAGAAGCGTAATTTGATCGTTGCCTGTTAATATATTCGGATAATCTGCGAACTCCCACAGCCATATAAATATTGCGTATTTGGGGTGTAATACCCAGGCTTAAATAATCAGTCGTGTACAATGCAGGAACCTTTGTACGCGCAATGCAGAGAAAAATAAACACAAACATCAACAAGAACATATATACAAATTTCATGATTGGATAAAGATGGGATTATAAGAGGGAACGGTGGAATGATATGTTATTGGGATGATTCTTATCCGTGGTTCATACAAAACCTTATGGAAAAAATTCAGGGGTTTCTCAAGGATTTTTCAAGACCGAGATACAGATTGGGTTTCTGGAATATGCAAAGTCTTAGGGAGAAATTCAATGGTTTATCAGGGATTATGCAAGCAATACCGAAGTAAAAAAGAAAATGGTCATAGCGAATTCAAGGGATTTTCAAGGCACACATAATTTTTAAGGGTTTCTCAAGAGCTGTGCTAACCATCTTATCAATAGCGGAATTAGGTGTATAAATGTATTAAATTTATTTTCTTGGGTACATTGAAAGTGCCATATCCATTTTTATTAGAAAGAAAAAAAAAAAAAAAAATTTCTAGAGTATAAAACGTTGAGTTATTTACTTATTTTGACTTTATTTCCACTGGCCAATCTTGACTTTATTTCCATGTTGCAATCACTATCGACAAAATGGCTAATAGTGATTGCAACATGGAAACAAAGTCAAGATTAGCCAGTCATTTATACCCATGATGCCCACTTGCTGCCCACTTGCTGACGTCACCAGGTCCCATTTTGCCAATGAGATTCAATGGTTTATCAGGGATTAAGCAAGCAAGACCAAAAAAAAAAAAATGGTCGTGCGAATTTTCGAGGCACACATGTTTTAGGGTTTCTCAAGAGCTGTGCTGACTATCTTATCAATAGCGGAGTTAGGTGTATAAGTGTATTGAATTTATTTTCTCGGGTACGTTGAAAGTGCCATATCAATGCTCTTTGGGCAGGAAGGTCACCTTTCTCACCAAGATGGCTAATAATGATTGCAACAGGGAGATAAAGTCAGGCTTAGTCGATTGTTCATACCCATAGTGCCCATTTATTTTCTTGGTACACTGAAAGTGCTATGTCAAGTTTCTAAAGCTTAGCCAATAGTTTATACCCATGATGCCCATTTGCTGAGGGGCTGCACCCAGCGGTGTAGGTCACCAGGTCCCATTTTACCAATAGAGCCAAACCTACTAACCTAAGTAAGCAAGCATAAAACGTTGAGTTACCCAACCCTTAAAATGGGGGACCAGATAGGGAAATTGATTTGGGGGACCGTAATACATTCCAGTGTATAGATTTGGGTGACCGTGATACATTCCAATTTATATGGACGTCGGTACACAAACATGTGTCTCACCCCACGTAAAGCATGATACAGGGAGAAGAGTACAGAAAATTCCGAGCAAAATGCGTTTCCAGGGTAAAAAGCTATTAAAAGATAATGTTAGGTGTCCTATATAAGTTGTTAATATCTGAGGGACAAATTGTAGGTCACAAATTAAATTCAACAGGGGCAGACATTCATTTCTCAATCATTAGATTGACACACTTTGTATGACAAGCTGTTGTACATGTGTTGACACAGTTTGTATGATAAACTATAGTTCCTCGTGGAACAACAGCTTGTCCTGACCCACAATTTTTTTCTGAAGAACAAATTGTAGGTGGCGAATTACATTCAACTGGGACCGATATTCAAGTCTCAAGTCCTATATAAGTTGTTAATATCTGAGGGACAAATTGTAGGTCACAAATTAAATTCAACAGGGGCAGACATTCATTTCTCAATCATTAGATTGACACACTTTGTATGACAAGCTGTTTTGCATCTGTTGACACAGTTTGTATGATAAGCTATAGTTCCTCGTGGAACAACAGCTTGCCGTGACCCACAATTTTTTTCTCACGAACAAATTGTAGGTGGCGAATTACATTCAACTGGGACCGATATTCAAGTCTCAATCATTAGATTGACACGCTTCCCCGCGGAACAACAGCTTGTCGTGACCCACAATTTCTTTCTGAAAAACAAATCGTAGGTGACGAATTACATTCAACAGGGGACGACATTCAAGACTCAATACACACTTTGTATGACAAGCGGTTGTAGCAAAATGCGTTTCCAGGGTACAAAGCTATTTAAAGATAATGTTGGATAGTACTATACAAGTTGTTACTTTCTTAGGGGCAAATTTTAGGTCATAACTTAGATTCAACAGGGGTAGACATTCGTTTCTCAATCATTAGATTGACACACTTTGTATGACAAGCAACTGTTGTACATGTGTTGACACACTTTGTATGACAAGCTATTGTTCCTCGTGGAACAACGACTTGTCGTGACTCACAAATTTCCTTCTGAAGGACAAATTGTAGGTGACGAATTACATTCAAGTGGATCCGATATTCAAGACTCAATCATTAGATTGACACACTTTGTAGGACAAGTCGCTGTTCCTCGAGGAACGACAGCTTGACGTGACCTATAATTTGTTTTTGAAGAACAAATTGCAGGTGACGAATTACATTCAACAGGAGCATATATTCAAGTCTCAATCATTAGATTGACACACTTTGTAGGACGAGCCGTCATTCCTCGTGGAACCCCAGCTTTTGTGGCCCACAGTTTATTTATGAGGAGCAAACTGTAGGTCACGAATTACATTCAAGAGGGGCAGACATTCAATTATCGATCATTAGATTGACAAACATTGTATGACAAACTGTTATTCCTCATGGGATCTATTCACTTGCTTCATGATATCTCAATTTGTCATTGACGATGTTTTAACATTCATTTATATAGTTGTGGTGGAATTTATTTATATATTTATTTATTTATTTATTGGTGTTTGACGTCAGTTCAGCATCTAGGCTATGTAATAGCACAACGCTGGTATAAAGTCAAGTTTTGCCAATCGTTTATACATCAGTTGGTGTTTGACGTCAATTCAGCATCTAGGCTATATAATAACGCAACGCTGGTATAAAGTCAAGTTTTGCCAATCGTTTATACATCAGTTGCCCACTTACTAAGGGATTGCACATGGACATTCAATTGTCAATCATTAGATTGACACACATTGTATGCCAAGCTATTGTTCCTCATGGCATCTATTCACTTGCTTTATGATATCTCAGTTTGTCATTGGTGATGTTTTAACATGCATTTATACATTTGTTGTTGGATTTATTTATATATTTATTTATTTAGTGGTGTTTAACATGCATTTATATGATTGTTGTGGGATTTATTTATTTATTTATTTATTGGTGTTTGATGTAAGTTCAGCATCTAGGCTATATAATAACACAATACTGGTATAAAGTCAAGTTTTGCCAATCGTTTATACATCAGTCGCCCACTTACTAAGGGATTACTCAAGGACATTCAATTATCAATCAATTGACTGATCATTAGTCAGATGAAGGGTCTGGACTTGCATTGAGTTATCGCAATGAAGTTGATTGATGTTTATAAAAGTTCTTCAAATGCAATCATTATTTATTTATTTATTTATTTATTTATTTATTTATTTATTTATTTATTTATTTATTTATTTATTTATTGAGGTCTAACGTAACTTTCGACAGCCAGGGTCATCTTGTGTCGGACAGTTTTACCGATTGAGGAGGCCGGAGTACCACCGATGAACGGCGAGCAACTATTAGACTCCCCAACGTACTAACTCCCCACGAGCAGGGTTTGCATTGCTTGAAGACAAGCGCACCAATGACGTGCAGTACGCCTTAGTACACAGCGCTAGTGTGCCCAGGGACATAATGCAGTTGCCCCTGGCGGGGATCGAACCATGAACATTTCGGTTTGAAGTCCAATGCCGTAACCACTGAGCGAGCCACAGAGCTCCCACATTGATTCATGCATGACAAAATAAATTAAACTTACAGCGGTGTTAACCTTAGAATCGAATAAGTGGCCTCAATTTGATTTCAAAACTGAAATATTATATCCACACGTTCACAACAAAGGTACACTATCGTGCGTAAGGATCAATAAAATTAATCTTTTGATTCTCAGGCAGCGACGCATTTGTTTTTTCGGCCTGCCTTCGTCATGTTTATTTCGGAGGGAAAATTCAAAATGTATAAAAATCCATCATAGTTTGTGATTTTAGTGGCATCACATCGGGATTTGCAATGTAATATGTCTTGTACATTGATACAGTACTGTTATTTTCTTCGCAAAATGCGACACGATTCTCATATGTATATATAAATATTTATTCAACAGGTTGAGAGCTAGATTAGTTTTGGTGGTCTGAATTTTATCAAAAATTGTTTTATTACAAATTACTGGAGACTGTCAACGGGCCCTCTCCAATAATTTGTAACAGAACAAATTTGTATAAACAATCTATTATTTACGTTTGACTGAATACGAAACACGGGTAAGGAATATGTTGGCTTTTACACTGGTACCCTCATTTTTTTTGGAAGGCCTAATTTTGGCTTCTAGCACTCAACCATTTCAAAAACTCATTATTATTTTTTATCTCCATTTTAGTTGTTCTATATTGATTTTGGGTTGTATGATCACTGTTACAAAAAAAAAATATCAGTGAAATCAACATGGAAATGCTAGTATTTGATCAGCGACCATTCCATCAGGAATAAAATATAAAAATAAAAACCGCCCTTTCTCATTCGTTTTAAAAAAGATTGCCTGAGAATCAATTATTTAATTTTGTTTGAGTTCAAGTGTGTGTGTCACAGAACTTCTATACATATCCTTAATCGTAACAGTCTGCTTCATGTTTAGGTTTCCCGGGAGACACCCAAGCGGATGGAGGTAGCCAGAGTACCATCCAGCAGTGGTTATTAGCTGCAAGACTTTCCACGGTACTAACCGTGCTCATTCGATCAGGACCAGTGGTAACTGCGTTGATGCTTGGGAAAGACACTTCATCCCGATTGCCCCCGCGGGGTACGGTAGGTAGCGCTGTGTACTAAGGCGTACTGAATGTCAATTGTGCACTTGCCTTCAATGCTAGTAATCCTGCAGATTTAGTGAGTTACGACAGTTGCTCGCCGCCTTTCGGTGTTTCTCTCCGGTTACTCCGGCTTCCTCTATTGGTACAACTGCCCGACACGATGTGTGAAGTGTCATTAAATCCCATTAAACAAACAAACTATAAACTAACCGGGATCAAGAGAGGCTGGAGTCCTAAACGTATTGTTTGAAGGCACAAGGAGACATGCGCTCCAACGTGAGCAATCTGTGGTAAGTGTCTCGATCATAAACTTTACGTAATGCAAGTGGCGCGGGTCAGGGCCGAACCCTCAACCTAATAAACACAAGTCCATTGGGATAACCAATGAGTCACTTAATCTTATGTTGACATATCGTATTTGATTTTCTATCAGACTATTTATTTATACCTCCCTTCGGTTTGATTGGTCCTTTTCAAAAGACGACTCCCAGACTGGCCATCATCGTTTTAACTTTAGCAGCATTATCGAAAGTCTGCAACACTCCATGCACATGACGCTTCTTGTGAGGACGCATTGTTGGACATTGTTGATTGCATAATTCACTTGTCAAGTTATCGTTTATAATCAAACCCGGAAATCCCAGTAAATCACACTCTGGAAAGTAATAAAAAGTCTTTCTCTTCATCCAATACTCTACACTGGTGACACAACTTTTGATTTTCTGGTATTTGATGATATCGCCCCCGTCAATTCCTAAGTTATGACAGCTCAGTCTGAATTTAGACAGCGTATGCCGATGTTTAGGAATACAACATTTTTCAAGGAATGGTTCAAATATTTTATCCACTTTGAATGTATGGTATGTCCTCAATTTATTTGATCCATTCTTCCGTTCATCGTCAAACAAGACGTTTCTGGCGGCGTCTAAAAAGAACGAGTTTATCGTTTGCTTGTCGAGTGCACAGACTTCGGATTGGTTCGGCGCTACGAGCTTTCTACATTCTTTCAGTGTAAGGGCACATGGATTTTGCACCCTCCACCCGGAAAATTACAAGTTTCCATTGCCTCTTTTACCAATCTGTCCGATGCTAGGTTGTCAACTTGTGTTTTATACTGTTCCATATTGACTACCATAGGGTGAGGGACATTATTCTCCTAGTTCCGTTTTTAAGGCCACGACCTTGACTTTACCTACACCCCGTATATAGATGGTTAAATACAACCTGTATATAGATGGTTAAAGTTGGTATTTACTGAAATAAAATTATCAAGAAAGGTTTTCTCCTTGCTATATCCTCCAGGGCTTTTGGGAAATTAACATGCAAATATTGTTTGAGCACACAACGGTCATTTACGTGAAAAGATCAATTAATGCTGGATACGCCGAGAACCAATCTGTTGGATCAATCGCATTCCCGATAGGCAGCTTCACTTCTCATCTGGATGCAATGTGGACGTCACAAGTTAATGTAACAATTTCCGTCTCAATGCGTACTTGCCGTTCTTTTCTGTTGCTTTGTAATTGAACAATTCTTAATATGAAATGTTGACACGTTGCATATACAGGATGTGGGGAGTGGATTATGACAGGAACATACTCTAAGCGACATTTCCAATCAGGCAATTGTACGAACGAAGCATTAGGAATGCAAATATTTCAGCTAGTCGACCTCCGGGTGAAACCCGGAGGTCCAAAAGCTTAAACATTCGCTTGTGTTTGTAATACATTGCCACGAAATACGATATTTTGCTGAAGTGGAAACTACTCTTCCTGGGGTTAGTAGTTGCAATCCGCCCTACATCTACCACGTATGTCAGTTTTTAACTTCAGTCGGTTGGCGGGATTAATATTTACCCCCAAAATAACAAAAACAAATGTACTCCAGACAGTTTTTATTTATTTTAATTTTTTTTTTTTTATTTTATTATTTTTTTATTTTATTTTTTTTGTTCTTCACTGAAATGAGCTGGATCCAATAAAGGTCATGAGCTGCTGTTAGGAGGAATATGGGGAACTATTTTTATCATTCATAATGACAAACAAAAGAAATAGTCCCCCTTCAACTTACCAATCCATTCATCGCAAATTGTATACCAACATTCTATTGGTAAATATTTCTGAATATTGAAATAATTGTATCGACAATTATAAATAGTACACTTTGTCTTTTCAAATAATATGAAATAAATAAATTGGCAGTTCACGTTTTTTTCCTCCTGTTCGTTTGAAAAAAACGAAAATCATAACCCAATGAACCAGTTTTCGAAAAATGTGGAAGATCGCGTTTCACTCTGTTCTTGACATCGTGATTAAAAGCCATGTTTTAGGAAAGAGTGGAAAGAAACGGTTGTGGAGTCTTACAAGTATATTTGATACGCAATTCTTATTAGAAGTGGGCATAAAATTCTCAAAGTTGTGTAACATGTATACAGATAATCTGAAAAGAATCTGCTCGGAATGTTGTTTCGTATGAGCACTCATTTTTGTATAAAAGCGAATCGCTGTCTCGCAAACTGCGGGTCTGTGGGAGCAGAAATATACAAAAGACAAGGTCGAGTAAGAAACGAAGGTGTTTGATTATTAGAAGGCCTGGGAGACAATGCCAGGCTATCTACGAATCTTATTACATTTTATTACATTATATTGTCATAACTGTCGACACAGTCGCCTTGGTTGTCGTTTCTGATCAATTGGTAATTTCCTGTCTTGGTGGCGCACGCTTCGAGAGAAATTGTACTGAGATTCTTCGATTTCCAGCTCTTTGTATACTTAACACTTGCAGCAGTGACTTCCTGAATATTTATTTATTTATTTATTTATTGGTATTGAATCCTTGGATGGGTGACCATTCGGCGATTGATTCGCCGAATGGTCACCCATCCAAGGATTCAATACCAATAAAGGTGCTTGCCTTGTGTGCCCGTCTGTGGAGCACCGGCAGTATGCTCCGTTGAGTTGAGCTGAGTTGAGAATGTCATAGAATGAATAAATGGTGTGAACACCTATGATACGGGGTAACAATGTAAGTCAGAGAGCACAGCGGTGGATTCTAAACGTTAACATTGCATTATTATTATTATTATTATTATTATTATTATTATTATTATTATTATTATTATTATTATTGAAGGTCATTTCAGCAGCTTTGTCTATATCGTGCCCGCATCATTGGTTTGCCCACTTTAGAGGTCTTCTACTCCAGACGTTGGATCCGAATCCTATTTTACCAATAAAGCCGAACCACGGGATAGAGTTCCGAATGGTATTGCCGAATACAAAACTGGATTTAGCCATTGAGCGAAATCATTTTGTAGAAAGGTTCAGTAATAATTTAATTCAGAAGCCCCACTGGGCTCTTGAATTAAAATCGTACTGACCTTTCCTAGATATTGGTTGGGCATTATTCTGTTTATCAACCGATGATCGGACTTTCGTGTACGCAAATTTCCTTCACGCAAAAGGTGCCAGGCACTTATACAGAAACAAACTGTACATCAGAATGGGTTAGGCAAACGCAACTGGGTCGCGCAAAACGAAACGGCGTAACCGATTTATCGGTTTGCTAATTTTAAATTTTCATAGACTTGTACAGTCTGTTCGGAGATCATTTCTAGAGATTCCACTGCTTTAAACTTGATAATAGAAGTCTCTGCTAGAATAATTTGATACTGAGAAGTACAATTCCTTACGCAAGCGGCGGAGGAGAGACAAAGGCACCAGTTCATATACCCACCCCTAGATAAATAAAGCATTACCCATGGTCATGATTTTTCAACATTTTAGTGTTTTTATTGGGAAAAGATTAACATATGTTATGAGAGAGGTTTTAGGTTGACCAGCTACTCGCCGAGGTTTCATTATCAGCCCTCTTGTCCCTCTCTAAAATGAAAAATGTTATTCTCTTTGTACAAAGAAACCGGGTATACTTCAGATGACGTCTGACAAGTCCTGTGGTACGAATCTGAGAATTAACAAGGAGCAGCCTAACCACTTCATACCGAGGATGCAAGTGAGAGATTTCGAAATCTAGGTCCGCATGTTTATTAATTTTTTTCCTGAATATGGTCAAGTACGTTTCAGTCGAACGGATTTGAATTCGATGATGTTAATACTCTTCTCTGTTTTATCGAACATGACAAGCTCAGACTTGTTGGCTGTAAGTGGCCTTAGTCTGAAAATTGTGCATATTCTGCAAGGTTTACTCCTTTGCTCAACACACCGGGGTCAAAATTTATTATTTTAATTAGTGGGTTTTGTTTAATTTTTCAAACATGCAACAAAATCATATCATGTGACTCGTTCCAACGAGGGGTCACATGATATGGTATTCTTGAATTTTATGAAAAATATATTCTTTTTCAACTGCTTAATTTGTAAACTGCATGGGCGAATGCGGTCGATTCGTTTGGCAAAAGCTTAAAGTTAAAGTTCACATCTTCCATGACGTGCCGGACATGTCCAGGTTCGTATCATGCATGGACATCGGAATCAAAACCACAATAGCGAAAAACTGCAAGGAACCATGTTATCATGACGCCTTAAATATAACGTTTGTGCTGAAGCGGGACAGTGACAAGATGTTGGGCAGTTTCATGAAGCTCATCGCAGATTCGACATTCACTACAGGTACACATAGTCCTTCAAAATCTCTTGCTTGTGGTTTCTTATTAACCCTTTACCCAAAGTAACGGAAAAAACCGGCCATCGCTATTCTCAAAAATCGCCAATTAATTTTCATGATTTTTTCATTTTTTTGTCTCAAAAACATAGGTTATGACCCCTCATTGGAACGAGCTCGTCAAGCTCGTTCCAATGAGGGGGTCATAACCTATGTTTTGGAGACAAAAAAATTTAAAAAAATGAGTTATTCAAGAATTTTTTTTGTAAGTGTCGTCTACTTTTCATGTTAGGTAAAGGGATAAAAAGTAACTTGTCTTGGGTCGTGAAAAAGAAACGCCCGTCCGTGCACTAGGGACAATGAGCCGCGAATTTGAAAAGGATAACCATTTGACAAAACCACAATGTTTTTATGCAAAATTACCCTTATAGTCCATATATTATTCCTATGAACGCGCTGGTATCGAATAAATAAATTAACTTGAAGGTGAGAATTTACTGACTTTATCGAAAAACTATGTCATAATTTTTCATCCCGATCTTGTTACCCGATCACTAACGGAAATTTCCGGCACAGTGCAATTTTCCATATTCGTCGAATTTTGGTCTCAGAGAAAGACAATGTGATGTTTGTATACACTTGTTTCGGGAGCTCGGTGGCTCAGTGCTAGACTGTTAGGCTTCTATGCCAGAGGTCCCGAGTTCGATGCCCGTCCTGGACGACTCGCGTTGTGTCCTTGGGCAAGGCTCTTCATCCAGGTTGCCTACATGGGGCACGATGACGCCGTGTACTAAGGCGTACTGCACGTCGATGGGGCACATGTCTTCAACCGCTGTAACCCTGCTTGAACGGAGCTTGAACAGAGTTAGAATGTTGAGGAGCTGACAGTTGCTCGTCGATGCTCGGTGATTCTCTCCGGGTACGCCGACTTCCTCCGCCCGTAAAGTTGCCTACGGTTACGATTAGCTATTGTGCATAAGTATGTGACCTTAAATACCAATAAATAAATAAATATAAATACACTTGTTTCTATTTATAGCTTATGCGTCCATGAAAACTATGTCCGTTTGCCATTGTCGATACATGGTATGCAGGTTTTATTGGAAGCATAACTGAAATGACTGAAATAATACGACGTTTTTGATCTGATAATGCCCAGTTAGTACTAAAATAGAGCACATTATAACACGCGGTTTTCTGTTTCTGTTTACATCCGATCACTTCGGGCAAATTCATTTATATCTTCGTAATGTCGCCTCTTCTGTAAATTCGTCTTCATGAAAGTTTTTGGATCGCAGAGTTGAGTAACTTATTTTTGTTCATGACGCCTTTTTAAACATTCTCTTTCACACACAAGCAAAATCTGAGATTTAAACACGATCCAGTGTTTTCCCCGAAAGCGCTTTCTTGAAATGTCTTTCCTGTACAGATTTTCAAAATACATTTGCTTGGGCAACATCTACATATGTTCCGTCCAGTGGTACATAACCGCCATCAACCTCAACCGTAAAGTCGAGATTCTCCCAAACATGCTTTTTACGTTGAAAATAGTGAAATACCGTGTCGCCACCATTAGCCTTGATAAGCCCAAAGGGGGGATCATCAACATCATAATAAGCACAGAGGTTCTAAATATTATTCTATCATGTAATGCTTTCACATTGGTCATCCACCACCCCCCCCCCCACCCCCACCCCCTCCTCCACACCGAACTGATAAATATAGACGATACGATATTTAACCCCTTACCCAACGCAGACGATATCAAAATTTATTATTTTAATTACTTTTTTTTTAAATTTCAACAAAACCATATCATGTGACCCTCACTGGAACGAGCTCGATGAGCTCGTTCCAATGAGGGTCACATGATATGGTTTTGTTGAAATATTTTGAAAAGATAATTTTTTTTCAACTGCTGAATTTGCAAATTACGCGGACGGGTGCGGCCGATTCGTTTGGTAAAGGATTAAAGACGAAGTGGCACGTTTGTTTGACATAAAATAACCCACCTAGTCAAGGTGTCTAACTGCTTAAGTTCCTGTTTAGACCACCCACAACACAAAATGACTACGATATTACAGAAACAGCATATCGTTCCTTGGGTGCAGCAAGGCGCCATCTGCAATTAAGCTTTGTGTTTTTGTAGCTTTGGCTTGGAGCCCTTAACTCCGAACTCCAGATGTTCTTCCAATGACATTCGTATTTTGTTCTTAACTTTTTTTAATGGAGGCATTCTGGAGTTTCTCTCTCATTTACATTCCAAGATAAGCGTGCATCTGGCCTTCCACGAGATGTTCAATTACTCATCCACACTTTGAACTGACAGGTCCACTTTCTGCTTCCTCTCCACGTATCAGACGAAGGGTGTTACAGTTGTCGAGTCCAGAAGACAAATCAGTATTTTTAGAGAAGGACTGGGTGAGAAGAATCCTTTCTAGCTAGATTTTCTCCTGACAGGGCCTCATGATCACCCATATAAAGAAGGTGACTAAGTGCAGTTGGACGTCTCTCGTTTGGGAGACTTTAGACGTTAACCATCCCCTTTGTTTAGCAAAAAAACTGATTGGTTGCCGCACAAGCAGGGTTAGCATTGGTTGAAGACAAGTGCACCGTCGACGTGCAGTACGCCTTAGTACACAGCGCCATCATGCCCCCGAGTAGGCAATCGGGATTAAGTGCCTTGCCCAAGAAACAACGCAGTTACCCCTGATGGGGATCGAACCGTGGACCTTTCATTTGAATTCCAACGCCTTAATCAATGACCCGCAGTGCTTCCACCCGGTTACGTTAGGTGAATCGTTGTGATGACGCCATTCATGGCGTTTGATTTGAAATGATAAATAAAGTATAACAAGGCAATATCTTGCTAAAGAGAGGTACGCCATTGGATCTTGTGATCGAGCAGAAGAGTACAGTTCCTTCAATCTCTTTCAATGGTTAACCCTTTACCCAACGTAACGGCCAAAACCGGCCAGCGCTATTCTCAAAAATCGCCTATTAATTTTAATTATTTTTTCATTTTTTGTCTCAAAAACATAGGTTATGACCCCTCATTGGAACGAGCTCGTCGAGCTCGTTCCAATGAGGGGTCATAACCTATGTTTTTGAGACAAAAAATGAAAAAAAATAGTTATTCAAGAATTTTTTTTGCAAGTGTCGTCTGCTTTTCATGTCAGGTAAAGGGTTAAACACGTTCAGTGATTGTATGGTTGAATAGTAATAACTGATGTTGGCAAACATTCATGTTTACACAGTCTGGTCGGAGAATTATTACAGAAAGTAAGTTTATCAAATCGTTTTATTATTTGTTCAGAAGACTTTAACAATACACGCCATATATGCTGCATCTTGGAAAAGAAACACGTGAGCGTGCTGTAACTATGATTTTTGTTAGACTTACGTCAAATTTGAGTAGCGGCAATAATTAGACCCACCCTTCAGTTCCGAACACTGTCTGCAGCTGGCAACCACATCCTTATATATTCATGTTCTTCTGATGAGTGAGTGATAATATGCAGCAATTGATGGGCAGACAACTGATCAGGATAAAATTTACTTAACGCCACACACAACCTACATGCTACACGAAAAAGCTCGCGTGGCACCAATTTGCTTATGTATTTCCTGATGTCTGCAATTCCCGTTGTCACTTTTCCCTCTTTTCTGTTTAATTGTCAAATATTTTCATCTCTCTTGTTGAGTAACTGAGCCCATTCTTAACGCCAACACTAAACAGGGTTATTTTTGCAAATGGAGTTTACTAAAAGACATTTTTTTCCTTCGATTTGCTGTGAATTGTCACTATAAAGGGTTTATCATTTATTATTTATTACACGCCTGTTCTATGAAATCTTCATCTACAGCAACACTAAACCATGCGGAAAATGAAAATCTGTTCCGCACATATGTGCGAAACGGAAATCGTTGACGGACTTATTTTAAATGGAAGCGAAATTTCACTGGAATTTTCTACAAATCGTGCATTGCAATTACCATTTGAATTCTCAGCGATAGCTAAAAATCGTCCCCTGAGTTCCAATATGTTCTATGTGCCAGCAGGCATAGAGAACACATTGGAATTCTGGGGACGAAAAGTAACAGGGCTTCTCCTCGAAAATTTGGTTGGCGCTAAAATGTGTTCTTTTCGTTGATAGTTGTCAAACGAATTGCTGAGTGTCCTTCTAATGCTTGTTTTAAAAGACGCGAAGGTGTGTAATAAACACAGAATGACACGCGTGTGTGAATGGTTAATCGATATGGCACTTGTGCCATCCCGGAAGGCTAAAACTCGAGGCAAGCGGCCTCTCGTTCTATCCTTCTGCACTGGCACTCGTGCCATAACTTTAACTCGGTTGCTTATTGGTTTGCTACGTCGTTCTGTTTATCAGGATACAAATTCGCCACCCAAGTAAACGCAAGAGTTCTCTGAAAATTCACACTGGATTGAAAACCTTTTATTTTTTGGGTGCGCATCGGGAAGAATTACTTTTACAGTGGTTCAAAATATACATTGCTTACTAATAATACGGTAGCATTTATAAAATATAAAACTGATAACAAGAAGATTTGGGTTGATTATTTACTTCAGTCAGTGGACCTGGAATTTTCAGTTATTAATCATTATCGGATACCCGAGCAGGAACGGGCAATGCCAAATGGTAGTGAACAGTAAACAAAATGAGCGGAAGATTTATATATTTTGTCTCAGAGGCATATTTCCGAGATACAACTTTGTATAGTTACGGGAAAAGGGGCCCCTAATATTCAAGCAAAATTACTTTCTCGTACTAATGTTGCAGTTTGCGTGTAAAGTCGTGGTCGGCGATGGAAATGTTTGCGAGGCAACGGCGTGTCTTTCTTTTTTGATTTCTGACCCATCGACCACGTTTCGGAAATTTACGTATTGTCGTGGGTTAATTTGGTTACCAGACATGTTCGCAATGAACAGACTGGCAATGTTTCCGGTGTCAAATTTCAGAAAACGGAGTTTGAAAAATTTCAATTGTGTGGGAGTGAACTCGCGTGCTCGGAGACACATTTGAACACAATATATAAACCTACCGCTCATTCTGTTTACTGGACTCAACAATTTTGGTTTGTCCGATCCTGCACTAGTATCTGAAAGTGCTAATGGTAAAGTGAGAAAACCTCATATTTTCATATCAGATGCGAACCACCTCAGAGGGGTGTCAATGTCGACATAGAAAAGGACGAAGGAATCAGGGTGTCTCTCAAAGGCAGTGTCACTGAGTACTGAGATCACCAAAGCGGAAAGAGAATTTCGATCGAATCGCGACTGGGTCGAAATAAGGTCGAAATTCTCTATCCTGTGTTGCCAGCAAGACCATAGATTCTCACATATCGAAAAAGAAATACAAGAACATTGACAGTGAGACACTATTTTCGTTTTTACGCGGTCTTGATCTCGTAATGTTAAATCTAGATCCATTGTTGGAAGTGTATCTCGCTCGGATCGCGCAAAAGTCCGCTTTTGTGATTACATGACTGTACAGTTCTCTCAGATTTTTTTACTTACACAACGGTTCATCCTGCTAAATATACAAACCAGTTGTCGATAAAAGCCAAAAGTCTGACATCATTACAAAAATGGGCAGAGAATTTCCAGTAGATCGCAATCTAGTTGAAATCTTCTGACCGATTTCTTCACCACAACACTGTAGAATCTTAGATTGTCGCATGGAAGTCATTGATGGATAAAGCATTTATTTTTATGTTTATGGGGAAAAACAAGCGGACGTGACAACTTTTACTTATTCCCAGTTCCTTATGCGACATTCGTTATCAACCGATTATATCGGTTGATGACGAATATCGAATAAGGAACTGGGAATAAGTAACGGTTGTCACCTCCAAGAAAAACAAAATATATATTTCTTAATTCTGTGCCGAAATGAAACAAAGTAGGGGGTGGCTTTTTTATTATATACTAACAGTGGGACATCGGTGGGGGTTAAATGGGTGCTTCCCCACCCAATACTCTTTCCGGGCAGAGCAGTTTAGTCTGTATTGATGCTTCATTCTCTTCGCTCTTGCTTTGAATCACCTACTTTCTCACTGGACTAGAAATGATACTAGTGTCGCACATATAGTCATACAAAGGTCAGCGGTGGTACCCGATTCGGGTAGTTAGGGGCTCGGTATAACCAGTTTGAAGTGCGGCGGTACGTCTCAGGACCACTACATGTATATTTTATTTATCCGCGAATAAATTTCCAAGAAGTGTTGAGTTTTTTTTTTCTTTAATCGCGATTAAATAATATTTTTAAGTTTTGCACTATCTAAGAACGCTTTTGACGAAGTCATGGCTTGATGGTGTTGTAGGAATATTTTATCAGTCGGGACTTAAGCCATCACAGTCGAGACAAATCAGATTTACACCCGACGTTCTGTTTGCAGTCATAAACACATCCACCAGATGAAAAGGTTCTTGTAATTTCTTTCTTCACAGAGACAACAGGTTACCGAATCGTTTGACAATCATCATGTATGTGTGCAAATACAAAATCGCTGTGCGCATGCTTACAATGCGATATGCAAACCTATTCGTGATATTTCGGCGTACTTATTTTATAAACAGGCGATGTGTTTTCAATCATTTTAACTCTAAAAAATGTTTTAAGAGACACTTTCTTCTACGAATCCCGCTACAAACCGAGTCGTCAGTTTGTATTGAACTTCCCAAACAATCAATTCATCCCTGCTTTCCATTAAGAAAACATTGATTTGATGAAAATACAACATTTATTCATCAACAGGGAGTTGATGTCGTGAATGTCGCAGATAATTGAATACAACATGTGTCATGTGAGGCGTATTTGATATTCTTGCAAAACGAAGATGATGTTTTCACCTTGGATCGTCCTTCATTGTATATCAGTTGTGATTTACAAACAGAACAGGAATACGACCAATCAACTCTATTAATTAGCATAGATGCTATTGATTGGATTGATTCAATGCAATTACCGCCAGGACAGTTAAAAAATTTTCAGCCGGATTGGCCGATTCTCTGACAAATGAACCTCGCTTGACCTCTGATTTCTTTGCTTCGAGCGTTGTTTTCCATCACCAAGCCTCCACATATCAGAAATTGAGGTCATCTTTTTTCAGGTAGAACCTTTTAGAGTACCTTAACTATTTCAACTCGGTACGCATAAATGTTGCGTAAACAATACAATAAATACTCAACCACACAGTAGGATCAGTAATAATTTAATCCTACAGCCCTATTGGGCTGTATGATTAAATTATTACTGAACCTCCTTACAAATACAACGCAGAATAGTCCATTTCGCGGTATGCAGCAGGGTATTCGACGATACGGTTCAAAGCAACAGAGTTCGAAGGGTTAACACACCAAATTTGCGAGGGAAACTCGTGTTACAAATTCGTCCCCTGAGTTCTAGTACGTTCTATGTGCCCATTGGCGCATAGAACACAATGGAACTCAGGGGACGATTTTTAGCTATCGCTAGCGATTCAAATTCTAATTGCGGTGCACGATTTGTAGAAAATTCCAGTGAAGTTTCGCTTCTTTATAAAAAGAGTCAATTAACGATTTCCGTTCCGCACATGTGTGCGGAACAGAATTTCATTTTCCGCATGGTTTAGTGTTGCTGTAGATGGGGATTTCATCGAACAGGCTTGTACCAAATACAGAACACAACTTTGGTACAGTGCGAAGACAGGAGTCAACTGGAAAAAAATAATAATTAAAATAATATATTTTGAGATCGAGTGCGTTGGGTAAAAGGCATAAACAACGATACCATTAAAAAGCTTCAAGTAATCATACACCTGCTAATCTGACGTCACGAGAACGTTTTTAGCATCTGATGACAATCTAGATTCATATCTTCAAAGGCCAGCAGGCATTTTCCATATGGTTATATCTGTTTTTGGATTGGATTTATTTAATAATTGATAACTTCGCTTTATAGTTTCTTTTATTTTATCTCCCAAGGGGTTTGACAAGCATAACTCCTTCATGGTCGACACAAAACACGACACATGTTCACTGATTTCTGTCGACTAAAAGCAAATGGCGTTGATCATGCGCCACGTGCAAACTGCAATAACTGAAAGTCTCTGAGGGGTTTATCTTTTCGATTTCAATCACATTCATTTTAGGCTCTATCCATATAACAGAGAATCGAGTTGAACGATGTTGAAAAACGAATTAACCCTTTACCCAGCGCAGACGATATCAAAATTTATTATTTTGAAGCTCGTTCCAATGAGGGGTCACATGATATCGTTTTGTTGAAATATTTTTAAAAATTTAATGTTTTCAACTGCTCAGTTTGCATATAGCACGGTTGGATGCGGGCGATTCGTTAGGTAAAGGGTTAAAGGACCTAGAGTATTGATTTTGCTACTAACATTTAGATAAATGTTCAAGTACAAAAGTGGGAGACCAATATTACTTACGCATTTTAGTAACTTTGGAGAAAAAGAAACAGTCAAAATTTTATATTTTGACAACAATGTGCAAAGGGTTAAATTAATATTGTGGAATGACCCTTTACACCTATGTGACACCACAGGTAACACGTTTCGCTTTTCTTCCCCATAGGGGTTGACAGGTCTAAGGTAATAAAGAAGCAGCCTTTGTCTTCAAAAGTATTATTTATGTTGCTAAAAAATCATCTTCAATGGACTATTACATTTTTTCCAATATTTGTAACAACATTCAAGATATTTATTTCCAATATGTAATGTAGAATATGTGCATGTCATCTGCCTCATGGTTTGTGCAAATTGATAATAAATATCTTTCTATCTAACATAGCGAGCCTATATGAAACAGTAATAACTGGTCACAACAAACACCCACAGAACAAGAGCCAAAATTTATTACTAATTATACATTTTCCTAATATTGAGTTGTTTCATTCACACCCGGCTACCTAACATTCAATTCGTATCTGATTATTATTTCTTTTAAATATTTTTCTTTAAATTTAGTCTTGGCTCCTGTGACTAGATTCAATGAAAATTCCAAGACAATTTAACTGATAAAAATCAGTGGTAAAAAGTGGATTCAATTTACAGAGGAAAATTTGGCTTAAAATATCCAGATTGTTTCCTATCTGAGTTGCAAAAATTGGCGATCCTGGCAGAACTATCTGACAAAAGCGTAAGGGAGGTAAATATTGTCTAACCTGCTCTAATATTGCCATTGTTCCGGAAAATCAAGAGTAAGAACAGTAAATATCCGACAGATATCTTGGGGTGGATGCCCTCTTCTCTTCCCATTTTTTAGCAAACTGCTAATCTTTGTTTACTTTTAAATAATCAAAGAATAGCACACATATTTGTGTTGTGTCTTTTCTAACAAACAGCTTTTGTGCTGTGACCTATTTCCCACGATAGAAGATAGACGTACATTTGCCTTTACCATTGGCATACACATGTATGATTCACATTTTGTAAACTCATCCCTCCCCCCACCCCGGGCTCTTTTCAACATGGTGTAATTGATCAGCATTCTATCAGCATTTTATGGAAGAAACGACGTGAATGAATTATGTGCCCATAGGTGGCACCAGTGTCGTTTACCCTTTACCCAACGTAACGTCCAAAACCGATCAGCATTATTCTAAAAAATCGCCAATTAATTTTTATTATTTTTTCGTTTTTTATCATAAACACATAGGTTATCACCCCTCATTGGAACGAGCTCGTCGAGATCGTTCCAATGAGGGTCATCGCCTATGTTTTTGAGACAAAAATTGAAAAAAATTAGTTATTCAAGAATTTTTTGCAAGTGTCGTCTGCTTTTCATTTTAGGTGAAGGGTTAAAGTAGATTGAATCAGTATCGTATTCGTATGCAGGCTTAACAGTCTTCGTTAATTGACAGCTGCATATCAGTGCACTGAAAATATCAAGTTCGTTGACAAGCTGAAGATGCAATGAGCTGTTCTCGGTGTTAAACGTGGATAAAAAACGCTCCTGTGACTTTGCATCTCCCTAATATATAATTTCTCCAAGAAGTGGAGTCATTTAATATCTGTGTTATTCACGGGTCTTCAGAGAAATTATTTTCTGACTAGAAGCAGCTGGGCTCGTTGAACGTCTCATCCAAATTTGCATACCATGAGGCATTATATAATTGACAGAACGTATTTTTCATGTTCAACTCTGTCAGATAAAACAAATTTCACTAAATATTATCTTTTTTTCCAAAGCAAATCTAATCGATTGTTTGTGGAACCATATTGCGTAGTTATTTTGTGCAGACGTGCAGAATGGTGGCCGTTGCGTTAGATGTTGTAAAGCCACCAATGAGGCGAGTTCAACTTTTAACACCTTCCCTAACACGACTAGCAGACGACACATGCACAAACCACTACTGAATAATTACACATTTCCTTTTTGTGCCTCAAAAACATAGGTAATGGACCCTCATTGGAACGAGATCGATGAGCGCGTTCCAGTGAGGGACAAAACTATGTTTCAAAAGCAAAAATTTGAAAAATAATCAAGTTTGGTTTGCGGATTTGGAAATATAGTTGTTCCATTATGGACGTTACTTCGGTAAAGGGTTAAAGAGAGCGGTGTGTGAGCTCATTTGTTAGCGCATCGGACTTCTGATTGAGAAGTTTTGAGTTCGAATTTACCCAGAGTTGCGTGCGTTGGGTACGTGAGCAAGAAACTTACCCCCCCCCCCCCCCCAGCCCCAGTGAATCGCGTGTGAACACGGTTAAGAAAAGGCGAAGACATCAAGGGCGTTGATAGTACACATACCTTCAATCATTCAATAGTAATCGAACTGGAACTTTTCTCCTGTTCAATCGAAAATTAGAACGTTTGACTGCTACTTGCTGCTATTTGGTGTGATTTTCTCAGGATTATCTCGAATTCACCATTTGGAAAGCTCTCCGACACAATATGACCCTGGCTACTTCAAGTAATCTTGAACCGCAATAAACAATAGAATTCTTAACATGCTACATAGAGGGTATTTAAAAGTTTTACTTTTAGGTTTTGAGGAATGTTTACAGATGTTTGTTTGTTTGTTTATGGAGTTTTAACGACACTTTTAACAGCTAGGATCACATTGTGCCGAACAGTGTTACGAGAGGAGGTAGTCGGAGTACCAGGAGAGAACCACCGAGCAACACTGAGTAACTACCGGACTCTCCAACTTGCAAACGCGGCAGAAGCCGGGTTAGCATCGATTGGAGGCTTACGTGCCATCCTCTTACATCACGTCTTAGTACACAGTGTCACCATGATTCCACTTAGGCATTTAAGATGGAGTGTCTTGCCCAAGGACACAACACAGATGATGCGGACAAGGGTCGAACCGTTGACCAATTCTGTAACCAATGAGCCATACCAGGGATTTTTTTGGGTGTCGACAGGGGTCGAGTATGGGCAATGGCATTTTTGATATGATTTCGCCAAATCTAAACCCAAAGCTTTTCAGTTCTCATTCAACTAAAAATGTAATCCTTCTTTAACTTTTGAAGGCCTAATTTTGACCTTAATCAATGTTTACTGCAACAAACGTTGGTACCTTAGCAGGCAGTTTTTAGATACATTTGCAAGTTACATCCCAAGAACCTTGTCAGTTGTTTCGGGGCAAGTCTTGGATGCCTAAAAAGACAGCTAAGACTTACCCAGACACAACTGCAAAGCCACAACATGTCGACTGTTGTTGCATAACAAATGCATAAATATCTTCATTATTTAATAGGAAAAGAACAATTTATTTATCCCTTTAACTAACATGAAAAGCAGACGACACTTGCAAACAAAATTCTTGAATAACTAAATTTGTTCATTTTTTGTCTCAAAACATAGGTTATGACCCCTCGTTGGAACGAGCTCGACGAGCTCGTTCCAACGAGGGGTCATAACCTATGTTTTTGAGACAAAAAATGAAAATATTTTGAAAATTAATTGGCGATTTTTGAGAATAGCGCTGGCCGGTTTTTGCCGTTACGTTGGGTAAAGGGTTAATAGAGATTACAAAGGCTGATTATTATTAGCTCTTGCAACTGATTGTTATAAAACTTACTACGTATATTGTATATGTAGTTATTTATTTATTGATGTTTAAGGTCACACATGTATGCACAATGGCTAATCATGACCGTGACAGTTTTACGGGTGGAGGAAGCCGGAATACCCGGAGAGAACCACCGAGCAACGACGAGTAGCTGCCAGCTCCCCAACATCGTAACTCCGCACTGCAGCACAGGCAGGGTTAGATTAGTTGAAGACATGCGTACCACGTGCAGTACGCCTTAGTACACGGCGTCATCGTGCCCCCACGCGGGCAATGGAGATGAAGTGTCTTGCCCAAGGACACAACGCGGTTGCCACAGGTGGGATTTGAACCGAGGACCTCTCGGCTTGCAGCCTGCACCTCTACCTACTGAGCCACCGCGCTCCCTTGTATATGTAGTAGCTTCTGGATTAATGTTCTCAGTTCAATATGAAGGTAACATTTTTTATTCTTTGTGAGTTTCTTCTCTCAAATAAATTCCCAACTGGAGCCTTCATGACGCAGATTTTCCCAATTGCATGGTCCTCGGACCCTTTCCTAAAGATGGCAGAAGAATCCCGGACTTCTGCGTTCACCGATACCCACATGTGATACAGCACCAATACAGCAAAAAAATCATTATTCAAGGGACATGTATTGATGCATTGCATTTTATGCCCACTGTGGTAACAGAACATTCAACCTTTAAAATAGCATTTTGGGCATTTTATTTGGCATAATTATGTTATGCGTCACGTGTAATGTTGTCCTATAAACAAGCCTTAAATCCAAGCCCAAGGCCTTTGATGGTAATCCTACATTTCCAGCGTCCCTTGAGTGCAACAAAGTTCCATCTGCAATCCTTCAGCATTGCAGATGGCGCTTTATTGCAGTTTCAGATATTTTCTTTAACTTTACTGTCACTTGCTACTCAAAAGTAAGGCTGAGGTCTCCCTGCATGTATGTTCTCTGCCAATTTGAGAAACACGAATACCATTATTAAGATGCAAAGACGATTTTAGATCGACGAATTTGTCTCTTGGCGATATTGTCTGCAATTCGAAGCTACGTTGCTCTCTTACACCGTGGTGTCTATTTTTGGGTGCATTTTGTGCAGGGTCTATGAGAATAATGGACTTCACACATAAATCTGAGAGATAATTGGCACAGTCACAATTCACACAAAAAGTCAGCTAGATATAAAGCTGGTATTATTTTGTTGCTTAGTGACCACGTGGCTATTTGGCCAGCGTGATTTTCAACACAGCAACATACAGTGGAAGCACCTGTTCTTAAAAACATCGCAATTGAGATGTAATAGAACACCCAGTCAATTTATCATCAATGTATAAGAAAATTATTAAAAGTGTAGTTGAATGTTCGTGTAAAATGAATTTATACCAAGATTGATGTGTGTATTCAATGTTATCTGATACGATACATGCATTTAGAAACATGCAAGATACACCATGCGTGGTCAGTGTGAAAGAAGGTCATGTAAAGGTGCATCTGATTGGTCGTTATGAATCTGGTTGGCGTTATGGCGTGAATGAAATGCTTCGTAACCTAACAGTGTCAAGCAAGAAAGCAAACAGACCGCCGAATGTGATATTTTTCTTAAAAAAGTATTAAAAAATATCAGCCTCATTTTCTTAATTCAAGTTTAATCGTGGTATAAATACAGAACAAAACTGAGGTGGAGTACGGAAGATAGGAATCAACAACCCTTGTTGGATTTTCAACTATATTTACACTCGAAAACGTCCAAGTCGTTTTGTTGATTCCTATCCCAAGTACTCTCCACCCCCACCCCCACTGTGTGCTGTCTTCACATTTCACTGGCAAAGTAGCTATTCAAATAACAAAAATGGTTATTCGTTTTCAAAAAAAGATTTAATCGTATTTGTGCGCCTAACTTCAATAAGAGGCCCCAGGGGGCCTGAGGGCGCTCACCTGACATGGTAGCCTAAATATCAACCCAGAGAATTGATTTCAACAAGTTGCATCTGCTCCTCCTAAGAAAAGCTTATACCAAATATCCAAAGATTCTGACCAGTGGATCTAAAAAAAAAGATTTTTAAAGAATATTCCTCATATTGAACTAAATTATAATTCGAGCCCATATATGAACCCAGGGACTTGACTTTAACAAACTTGAATCTCCCCCCCCCCCCCCCCCCCCCCAGGACGCTGCACACCAAATATCAAAACATTCCGACTGCTGGATCTGAAGAAGATTTTTAAAGAACATTCCTCATTTTGAACTAAGTTATCATTCGGGCTCCCACAGTGAGCCCAAATATGGACCTAGGGACATGGCTTGAACAAACTTGAATCTCCTCCCCCCCCCCCTCCCCCCCCCCCCCCCACCAAGGATGCTGCATACCAAATATCAAAACATTCCGACTGCTGAATCTGAAGAAGAAGATTTTTAAAGAAAATTCCTCATTTTGAACTAAGTTATAATTCGGGCCCATATATGAACCCAGGGACTTGACTTTAACAAACTTGAATCTAAAAAAAAAGATTTTTAAAGAATATTCCTCATATTGAACTAAATTATAATTCGAGCCCATATATGAACCCAGGGACTTGACTTTAACAAACTTGAATCTCCCCCCCCCCCCCCCTCCCAGGACGCTGCACACCAAATATCAAAACATTCCGACTGCTGGATCTGAAGAAGAAGATTTTTAAAGACAATTCCTCATTTTGAACTAAGTTACAATTCGAGCTCCCACAGTTAGCTCAAATATGGACCTAGGGACATGGCTTGAACAAACTTGAATCTTACCCTCTAAGGATGCTGCATAAAAAATATCAAAAGCATTCATCTGCTGGATCTGAAGAAGATTTTTAAAGAAAATTCCTCATTTTTTAATTTTGAACTAAGTTGTCATTCAGGCTCCAATAGTGAGCCAAATATGAACCAAGGGACTTGGCTTGAACAAACTTGAATCTCACCCCCCCCCCCCCCCCCCCCCCCCCAAGGTTGCTGCATGCCAAACATCAAAACATTCCGACTGCTGAATCTGAAGAAGAAGATTTTTAAAGAAAAATTCCTCATATTGACTAGGTTATAATTCGGGCTCCCAAAGGGAGCCCAAATGTGGACCCAGGGACTTGTCTTTAACAAACTGGAATCCCCACCCCCCCCCCCCCCCCCCCAAGGATGCTACACGCCACATATCAAAACATTCCGACTGCTGGATCTGACGAAGAAGATTTTTTAAGAAAATTCCTCATTTCGAACTAAGTTACAATTCAAGCTCCCACAGTGAGCCCAAATGTGGACCTAGGGACATGGCTTGAACAAACTTGAATCTCACCCCCTAAGGATGCTGCATACCAAATATCAAAACATTCCGACTGCTGGATCTGAAGAAGATTTTTAAAGAACATTCCTCATTTTGAACTAAGTTATCATTCGGGCTCCCACAGTGAGCCCAAATATGGACCTAGGGACATGGCTTGAACAAACTTGAATCTCCTCCCCCCCCCCTCCCCCCCCCCCCCCCCCCCACCAAGGATGCTGCATACCAAATATCAAAACATTCCGACTGCTGAATCTGAAGAAGAAGATTTTTAAAGAAAATTCCTCATTTTGAACTAAGTTATAATTCGGGCTACCACAGTGAGCCCAAATATGAACCCAGGGACTTGGCTTGAGCAAACTTGAATCTCACCCACCTAAGCATGGTGCATACCAAATATCAAAAGATTCTGCCTGCTGGATCTGGAGAAGAAGATTTTTAAGAAATTTGCCTGAAATGCACTAAGTTCGAATTCGGGCTTCTATAGTGAGCTCAAATATGAGTCCAGAGGTCCGATTTGAACAAACTTGAATCAGATCCAACCCACAATGTTGCATACCAAATATCAAAAGATTCTGCGTGCTGAATCTGGAGAAGAAGATTTTTAAAGAAATTTGCCTGAAATGCACTAAGTTCGAATTCGAGCTTCTATAGTGAGCCCAAATATGAATCCAGGGGGCCGATTTGAACAAACTTGAATCAGATCCACCCCACAATGTTGCATACCAAATATCAAAAGATTCTGCTTGCTGGATCTGGAGAAGAAAATTTTTTAAGAAATTTGCTTGAAATGCACTAAGTTCGAAATCAGGCTCCTATACTGAGCCCAAATATGAACCCAGGGGGGCCGATTTGAACAAACTTGAATCAGATCCACCCTACAATGTTACATACCAAATATCAAAAGATTCTGCCTGCTGAATCTGGAGAAGAAGATTTTTTAATGTTTTCCCCATTGCTTACAGTGTTAAAAAGTGCTGACTCAGCACTTTTTCAAAGTCCCGAAACTGAACCCTATGATAAAACCGATGGCAATTTTTTTTACCAATCCTTTCTGTGGGTCCTAAGGAAGCTTCACACTAAATAAAAATTCTCGGTGCCGAGCAGTTTTGGAGATATGAGCGTTTTAATTTTTTTCTATTTTTAGCTCCTGCGGTTCCTACGGGGCTGCAGGAAAATTTTTTTTCGCATAAATCAAGTACTTATAACCCAATAATACCTCATATTAAATTTGGTTCAAATTGGCCTCTGGGTTCAGAAAATAGAAATTTTGGGCGGGGCAAAAATTCTTGCCCCTCTCAGAACAAAGGTAAATATTGCCCGTCAAACTTCTCTTGAACAAACTTGAGTCTACACCTCAAATGGAAGCTGCATACCAAATATCAAATCTATGCTATGGCTGATTCATGAGAAGAAGATTTTTTAAAATTTTGTGCATTTTGGCCCCCACCCCACTCCACAATATGAGCAGAAATCCAATTTGAAGAAAAACCCAAATGTCCCTATATAACCGCTAAGCATGTGAATTTTCAATGAACTGCAGCCAGTGGCTTGGGAGAAAATGACTCAAACACCACCTTCACGACGGACGACGGACGACGGACAAAAAGTGATCAGAATAGCTCACCCCGACATTCAGTCAGGTGAGCTAATAATTTTTATCCAATACTGTAATCACAAAAGCCACGTTTTTCTCGAACAGATCGCGATCCGATCGCAATACACTTGCACCAGTTAGTCGAAATTTTATAAACAAAATATTGCGAAATCGGGACCGATTAAAGACACATAAACGAAAATAGTATCTCGGATTCAATGTTCTCGTATTTCCTTTTCGACAATAGAGATTCTGCACTATTTTGGAGAGAGAAGCGTATAGAGAACTCAGTCGCGATCCGGCCGAACTTCTCTGCTCGCTTTTGTAATCAGTATATACTATAATGCACGGCTGATTTTTCCTCTCCCAGTTACATCTTCAGATGTTGTGGGCGAGTGAATACTCATTTGTCCTTTTGCCGAATTCCGTGTTCGTGAAAAGTGCAAATGAATATTTTATTCTGTGTGCGTATGTATGGATTTCGAAGAACCGACCCACAAGAATTATAAAGATCGAGTATGGAGTATTTTACTAAAAAATATGAGTTTAACCCTTTACCGAACGCAGACGATATCAAAATTTATTATTTTAAAAATCTTTTTTTTCAAAAAATTTCAACAAAATCATATCACGTGACCCCTCATTGGAACGAGCTCGGCGAGTTTTTCCAAAGAGGGCCACATGATATGGTTTTGTTGAAATATTTTGACAAATAGTATTTTTCAGCTGCTGAAGTGCATATTACGCGGGCGGATGTGGCCGTTTCGTTGGGTAAAGGGTTAGAACCCTGGTGGTGTCATCCATGTCAGTTCAATGACAGCAATTGGCCTTCCATCACATTCTATCTGCATTTTACTTAATTAAGTTATGACGTATCATGTTTCTGGGCCGGAAAAGCGGCCTGTCGGTTTCAAAGGGTTAATATTACAGAGCTCCTGGTTGTCCACGCAGCAGTCAATTGAGCTGATTTGTCATTATTCCGTCTCGTTGACGAAACCAGGTCAGCCAGATGACAAATGACGTCGTTAGCATCATGCTTCATCTGGCTGATCAGGTCCCAGGCCTCGTCAACGAGGCGGAATATGACAACCCATATTGATGGACTATTGTAATAACTTGTTTACTATATGGCAGTGTAAATTTCATAACTCAGTACACTGAATACATTTCATATGTAAACAAAAATGAGATGATGGAATGTTTGTCCACAGTGTACGGCGCAAAGGTACTTAAGTTGTTATTTTAAGTTTGTAAATTGTCGCCTAGAAAAATTCTTCGCACGTCAGTGACGTCACATGAGTCCCGTTTGAGACCGGCTCCGGCGAGCCAAAATTGATGAACCAACCAAAGCGGTATTGAAAATCTATTTGTGGTAGCCATATCACTGTTAGAAATTACTGTAAAATTTATTTACGGTAATCTACTGGCAACCAGCTGCCAGGCCCTCTCACCGTGAATGTTACGTAACTACCGTTCCCACTCAAAGCGTCATCACGCCAAGTGTTCATGTTTAGTGGGGATTGTCTTTTCAGTACGAAGCCATTTAATTCTTTAATTACTACTTTCGCGTAACAGCATCACCCAGGTCGTCTTGTCAGAGAAGAATCCACTCTCAAGGTAGACCAATTAATATGTTTAACCTGCAGCCAATTGGCTGCAGGTTAAATATATTAATTGGTGTACTTTTGATGATGATTGAACAAAGTGCCGGGTGTCGTGAACTCTGAAGCTATATATACATATTAGATCCTTGATTATGCTTCTCGATCGAACAAGATGTATTCATTGCAAAAATACGGACTTTAACCGTTAAAGTTTACGGTAGTACACCGAGAGCTGGTTGCTCGAACTTAACAGTATTTTCAACGTTATTTTTTTACACTGTGAATGCCAGTCCAATGACAATTGTGGTCACCAATTTACCTCTGCGAAGGAGAATCCATTGGAAATGAAGTGAATTTTGACTTACACGAAGGCAATAGAGAACAGATCGATTTCTTTGTCTTTCATTCGAGATTAACGAGCTGTAAAATTGGCGTATTGATCAGAAAAAACACATCCCTGAGGTTTCTCAAATCGAAATCGATTTATTTATCTCGACTTCAATGGCGTTAATACATTCGAGAGTAAAGTATATATTTACTCTCATACTTGGATTTGCTTTTCTGAGAGCAGTTAAACGAACTCGATCGGAGATAAATTCGAATTCAATAACGAGATCAGAAGGACATGTCGAACCTGAAGGAAAACATTAAAACCGCGCCGTTTCTGAAGTATGGCAGACGTGTTTTTAATAGGAATGACAACCTTTGATATATATCGGAAGGAATGTTCGACATGTCTGCAGGGAAATCCATTATTTGAACAGGTCTTCAAATTTGGGACGCGCGATAGGGTTTGGGCTTACCCTTGTTTCTAAACGGTTAGTTGGGCGCGTTGTTAACCTCGCACCCAAGGATATCCATTTTTTGTGGAGCATTATACAGAGCAATGGACACACAAGACAAGAGTATGCAATACCACTGAGAAATTGTTTTGTCTGTTTTGGACTTTTTTATGGGGATGGGGCAGTTTTACGAGTGGAGGAATCAGGAGAACCCGGAGAGAACCATCGAGCGGCATTGAGAAACTGTCAGACTCCCCAATGTACTTACTCTGCACCAGCGGGCAGAATTAGCATCGGTTGGATGCAAGAGCACTATCAACCCGCACTACGTCTTAGTTCACAGATCCACCATGAACAATCTTGATAAGGTGGCATATCACAACGCACTTACTGCTGGTAAGTATCGAATGTCAACCTTTCGATTTGAAGTTCAACACTCTAACCATGGAATGAATCATCGCGCCCCTACATTCAGATTATTTTCCGGAAAGTTTTTTCGCGTAGTGTTTTTTTATTTGTACGGCTCCAGTAGCATATGTTACAGTTTGACGATAGGTTTATTTACTAAACATGTTATCATTAACCCTTTATTTAACATGAAAAGCAGACGACACTTGAAAAAAAATTCTTGAATAACTATTTTTTTTCATTTTTTGTCTCAAAAACATAGGTTATGACCCCTCATTAGAACGAGCTCGTCGAGCTCGTTCCAATGAGGGGTCATAACCTATGTTTTTGAGACAAAAAATGAAAAAAATAATAAAAACTAATTGGTGATTTTTGAGAATAGCGCTGGCCGATTTTGTCCGTTACGTTGGGTAAAGGGTTAACAGTTTCAGTTGTTTGTTCATTTCACGATGTGGCTATGGGTAGGGTCTTATAGGAACATGCACGTTGTTGTGATGAATTAACAGTAATTTGATCTGAGGTTTTCGGCACGGGCTGTAAGTTCAACTTCAATTCATCACAACAACTTATGTCTTCATCAATAAACATGCATAATATAACGCAACGGCATCCAGGTGACGAATTCGCTTATTGGCTGTATAAACTGAAAGCGCTGACTGCAATGCTGTTATCACAAAAGGCGAACAGTAAATTTCCACCGATCGCGATCCGGTCTAATATTTTTGTTCGCTTTTTTCATTTCAACAGCGTAATATTTCATTGGTCGTGACAAACACGCTGTTATCACTTCTCTCCGCATGCCAATTAATTCTAGAGGTGCGGTTTTGGTAGGTGCGCCTACGTTTTACAAATCAGAACTGGACAAACTAATGGAAGCACGGTGGCTCAGTGGTTACGGCACTGGATTTCAAACCGAAAGGTCCAGGTTTCGATCCCAACCAGGGTTAACTGCGTTGTGCCCATGGGTAAGGCACTTAATCCCAATTGACCACATGGGGGGGGGGGGGGGGCTGTTGCGCTGTGTACTAAGGCGTACTGAACATCAATGGTGCACTTGCCTTCAATCAATTGATGCTAACCCTGCTTGCACGAAGCTAAAACGTTGGAGAGTATGACAGTTGCTCGCCTCTGATCGATGATTCTCTCTGGATACTCCAGCTTTGCCTACTCGTAAAACTGTCCGACAAGAGGTAACCTGGCAGTCAAAAGTGTTGTTAATCCCCAATAATAAAAAATGGACAAACTCTTTATATCCAGTTCTTCCTTGAAATTCGTTTCTCGTACACCGAAAGGCAACCAAACATATTCTTACAGTAGCAGCTTCCTGAAAAGAAACATCTGTTTTCTTGATGTGTGAAGAAGACGCCTGCGTTATACGATTCCACAAGTGGCTGCTCACAATTACGAATTTAACTTATGCGAGACTTGAATTTAGACTACAAGTGGTCATTTCTTCGCACAATTTACATGTAATTACCTATTTTCACTCTAACTACTGAAAGAAAACGTTCTTACGAAAACATACCCCATGATCTCCACGACTTGGACGATTTTGTTGAGCTAATTACAGGGGCTGTGGAGCGACTTTGAAGGTGTGGAGGTGTGTGAAATGTAACCGGGAGTTCCGGAACCCTCACCACAAACTTACGTGAAAAATTGTTAACCAAGAAGCGATGAGCATGGTTTTAGGGGATTAGTGGACTACCGGCACCGAATGGGTGCCAAAAGTCCACTAATTCCCTACAATCGCCCAGAAAGCACAATGGACCTAAATCGTGTAAGCTGACACGCTACCGGGGTAGTCACTACATCGGCACCGATTCAGATTGTAGAAATGGCCAACTTGGAAGTAATTTTTTTGATATTAACTCTTTACCTAATGTAACGGCCTAAACCGGCCAGCGCTATTCTCAAAAATCGCCAATTAAATTTCATATTTTTTTCATTTTGTGTCTCAGAAACATAGGTTATGACCCCTCTTTGGAACGAGCTCGTCGAGCTCGTTCCAATGAGGGGTCACAACCTATGAAATGAAAAAAAAATAGTTATTCAAGAATTTTGTTTGCAAGTGTCGTCTTTTATTCGTGTTAGGTAGAGGGTTGAAAGTGACAAGTAATTAAGCGTATGAAGTACAAACGCATCAGCTAGGATAATAATATGATCGTTGCTAAACTCATTTCTTTTACTATTTTCAGCCATTTTGAACTGTGTTGGCCCAAAACGTGAGTCGCTTCAGTCGAACCTCCCCGCGGCTCCGCGGCCGCTGCATGAAAATGAGGGTATCGTACGTCATGCTTTGGAAGTGAAATAAACAAATATTACAGTGGTGAATTGAAAAACAATTCTTGAATAATTAATTTTTTTCATTTTCTCAAAAACATAGGTTATGACGAGCTCGTTCCAACGAGGGGTCATAACCTATGTTTTGAGACAAAAAATGAAAATATTTTGAAAATTAATTGGCGATTTTTGAGAATAGCGCTGGCCGGTTTTGGCCGTTACGTTGGGTAAAGGGTTAAACAAACAATATTTGCACTAGAAGTTTATTGGGCCAAGGCTTTTTTAGTCACTTTAACCCTGTACCTAACATGAAAGCAGACGACGCTTGCAAACAAAATTCTTGAATAACTAATTTTTTGTCTCAAAAGCAAGCATATGTTATGACCCCTCATTGGAACGGGCTCGACGAGCTCATTCTAAAGAGGGGTCATAACTTATGTTTTTGAGACAAAAAATGAAAAAAATAATGAAAATTAATTGGCGATTTTTGTGAATAGCGCTGGCCGGTTTTTGCCGTTACGTTGGGTAAAGGGTTAAGAAGGAGCATATTTTTAAAAGAAGCGATGAAATCCACATTAATAAACCCAGTATTTCATATTATTTACAAATCATTAACTTTTATTGATAATGTGAAGAAATACGGATGCAACAGTTTGACCAATGGTTATTGATTCAAATAAATAATGAAATACGATCTGCTATTGATGTGGAAAAAATGAATGATTCGTTAGTAAATGCTGTTTCAATTTAATGATGGCTAAAGGGAAATTAAATTACTTTATTAAAATGTTCATTGAAGCACTTATAAATTATGTAATCTGCCCTACACAGCATGTCACCTAAAATATGGATTTTTAGGTGACTAAGTAGTTTATTATCTCTGCTGCAACAAATCGTCATTTTACTGAAATGAATGGCATGTCAATGTTGAAACATTTTCTCATGAAAGATTAAAAGTATTATCGTGAATATGTGAGTAGAGTTTTTCATAACCCTTTCATACGCAGTTGTGTGCATATACGGACAGGATTGCGACCGCCCCCACTAAGGATTTTGGAGGAAATTTTTGGAAGCCCATTGGGGGCCAACCTGAGTAGTGGGAGCATTGCGAATATTCGCATTCACATTGCTAATATTCGCATTCACATTGCGAATATTCGCATTCAACAATGCGAATATTCGCATTCAACATTGCGAATATTCGCATTCAGCATTGTGAATATTCGCATTCAACCCATTTGGGGCCAACATGTGTAGTGGGAGCATTGCGAATATTCACATTTAACATTGCGAATATTCGTAATGCGTTGCGAATATTCGCAATTGAATGTGAATATTCGCAATGTTGAATGCGAATATTCGCAAAGTTGAATTCGAATATTCGCAACGGAGAATGCGAATATTCGCAATGTTAAATGCGAATATTCGCAGTGTTACATGCGAATATTCGCAATGTTGGATGCGAATATTCCCAATGCATTGCGAAAATTCGCAGTGCATTGCGAATATTTGCAATGCATTGCGAATATTCGCACTGTTGAATGCGGATATTTGCAATGCATTGCGAATATTCGCAATGCTCGATCCCCCGTAGAAATTAGTGGTGATGTCGATGTCGTTTTACCTTTGTACCTGACCCTTTACCTAGAACGTTGTTTATAGCTAAATCGTTCGCCATTATTCATCGAAAGTAATCATTTAGTAAAACTGGTCTTACCAGGTAAAAGGGAGTAGTTTTTGAATGATGGGGAGTTAATGATGGCAATAAGTGGGGATTAGGCGGAAGAAAGAAGAGAGATGTACAGAAAATTTATCGCAAACTAAAACTAAACGGAGATTCATGGAAGTGGGAGAAGTGGCAGTTTAACTATCCGAACGTCGCGGTTTCCCAGTGTGGGGGGGGGGGGGGGGGGGGGCGTTCGGATGGCTGAACTATGAGTAAGAGAAGAGGAAATTTGGACTTTGTGAAAACAATGTGAAAAAAATACTACAAGAAAGCTGTAACAGATCTGAGAATTTTGAAATTATTTATTTTGGTTTATTAACTAAGAGGTTATTTCTTAGTTAATTTCATATCGTCGTGATATCGGACCTTCAGTCTCAGGCTGATATGAAGTTACCTCGGGCTAATATCTCAGCCGATATGCAAGTAACCCAGTCCTAATTTTCAAATATCGGGTCCTTTGTCAAGGTTATATGGGTTTGGTAACTGGATAATTTGCTGGTACATGTTGTTCGAGTTGGAAAGAATTTCCAAATCCATCCACTCTAAAAGATGGCGCATCCACTTATAAAATCGCCACTGATTTCTGAGACAGTTTTAGAAGTTTCAAAGAAAATTCATGGATTTTGATCTGGCCTCCATGATGATGATGATGATGATGATGATGAATGCTGCATGTCGAAGTCTGGCAGAACACCTGTCTGAAGCTCGGTCACTTGCGACTCTTTGCAGTGTTTTGGGTGTTTTGGTCTTGGTTATCGTGAGGATTTTTTTATCTCGAGCATCGAGCTAGCCTTTATATGTCTAGCCAATCCGCCTCTCATGTATTGCAGAGACATTTCCGCAGACACAAATCCACCATTATCCTTTTATACAATGAACATAATATGTTACATAATTTAGAACTCGTTCAAATAATTATTTTGAACAATGAGCTTCGATTTTTTTTTTTAATTATTTAAACAAGTAGAAATGAACTACCCTGAGAAATCACTGTCCCGATAAGGTGGATCCGCATATGAGTTTCTATTAAAAATGTTTATATCAGATGACAAGGGAATAACGTTTTGTCTCTCGTTATTTTTTCAAGACAATAAGCTAGTGGTTTTATCTGTCGCATTCTCAAGTGCAATACGGCAGAATGTGCAATAGAGAGGAACCTCGTGTTATCTGCGTGTTGTTCAAACCTGTATAAACAATCGTTTATTCGCCTATCGTTTCATGCTCTCAAGCCACCAGTCTAATTCTGTTAAGAATTTAACCCCATTATGGCCTGAAATCAGTCTGTCTCTTAACTGGTTGAGTGCTGGAAGCTACTATCAGGGCTTTCAACAAAATGGGGAGACCAGAGCAAAAGCCTACATTTTCCTTGCTCATGTTTCATATTCAGTTAAATGCAAAAAATATTTTATTTATATGAACTTGTTTTATCACAAATTATTGAAGAGTGCCTGTGGGCACTCTTCAATAATTTGCAATAAAACAAATTTTGATTAATAAATTCAGATCATCAAAAATAATGTAGCCCTCAACCAGTTAAATAGTGTATCGCCTGTGTTTTAGATTCAATCGTCTGGAATATTTCAGTTGATCAGAAAAGCGAACCTCGGGTCGCTTTTTGAAATATTCCAGAAGATTGGATCTAAAAATATCATAGGCATTCATTTTCTTTGAACTACGCAAGAAATGTTTTCTAGTCGTGAATTGATTTGACCGTTAATTGTTAATGACATTACATTACTAATAGACATGTCTGTAAACTAAATACTTATGAAGACCCACCACAGCTGAAGTTTTTTTATTACTCTGCGCAGTAACACTAACTGCGTTAATATCGTGATGTTTTTAAGGTGATTTGGATACAGATGGATTTGAATATCTGTATATCTTTGTATATAAAGGTACATCACATTAATCGTCTTCGAGCAAATTATAAGCAGTTGTAAACAAACAGCGTATAACATTATCGAATTCCGAACAGAATTTGACTGGTGGCCTGAGAGCTTCTTATTGTTCCCCATGAATGAAATACGGCGATCATTTCCTCGTTTGTCTGACTCACTGAATCTTAGAACAAAATAACAAACAGCAAGACTGTTTTCCCAAACTTCTCTTCGCACTCATTTGCTCACTCTTCCAGAACCATGGTCCGTTTTTTATTGGGGTTTTCAGTTTTCCGACAAATTGCAATCTCCAATAGCTTTTTGAAGAAGATACTTTGATGCCTTCGAAAAATGAGTAGGTTGATGATGTACACATTTTTCGTGGCAATGCAGAGAGAATATTTACAATTTATTATATGCTAGCCCGTGAATTATCGCAAATTATCTAAAAGATATTTCTCGATATCTATTGACTCGATAGATATCGAGAAATATTCCCCAGTAGCTTTCTAAATGACGTCACGCTACGCCGCATCACGTCGCCTTAAAGGAACGATCAGCCGATCTTTGTTATTATTTTGAAACGTACGCATTTGGGGTCGAATTGGGCTGAATATTGTGCAAAAACATTCTCGTAACATTTTACAAAAAAGAACATCTACTCTATTTTAAGTCGGTATCTGAATTATCTCATGAGTGTGGACCTGAAAGTTTTATTTTCACAAGCACTTGCGCGAGTGAAAAATAATATTTTCAAGTCCACATGATGAATTTTTTTCAATAGCTTCCTAAATGACGTTACGCTTCGGCGCATGACGTCGCCTTGAACGTCGACTTGAGCGACCGATCAGCAGCTTTTTGTTATTGTCTTGAAACTGTTTGCAGTCGAATTGGGCTGAATATTGCGCAGTAAAATGTCACGTAGCATATACTAAAAAGAAAATCTACGCTGTTTTAGTGAATATCTGGAATTATTCGTGGGGCAAGCGCTCGTGAAAAATAAAACTTTCAGGTCCACACTCGTGAGATAATTCCCGATATTCACTAATACAGCGTAGATATCCTCTATACATTTTAATTGTTATTGACAAAAATAAGTGGTGGCGAGATTGAAATGTTGATGCAGTGTTAGTGGTTTTCGTGCAACGTAAACACCATGACGTTTGAGGTTGTGAAAAAATGTAAATTCACAGCGTAACATCTTTCATGTCATCATACTTCATTACTCGAGCGTAGTTAACGCTTTGATTGACTTGACGCCACCGGGGGTCGGGGGTGGAGGTGCAGTTGAAGTGGTTGACGTCTCAGCAATCCAGTTGTATAAAGAACAGTGACACTATCAGACAAGATTCAACTGTATTCAACTGGTTAAGTTTCTAGTTGCATGCTGGGAATTATTCATTTTATATGATTTTCTAACCAAGTAATAACCTCGAAATGTTTTTTGCTTGTAATATCGGTATTTTGATACCAGTGTACAGAAGGTTAATACTCTGTCCTATTCTAGATTGGTCATCTTAGTCTTCCATTAACCATTTGAACACTGGTGGTATCTTCCATGTCAGTTCAATGGCAGCAATTGGAAGAGTCCATATTCATTATTTAGAGGTAGACCAATTAACATTTTCAACGTGCAGCCCCGAGGCTGCACGTTGAAAATGTTGATGGATCTCCCCCACACATTCACTTAGCAACCAACCTACTTAATAAAATTATGAAGTATCATGCCCCTGGAACAGGAAAAGCGCGGCCTGTATGGTTCAAAGGGTTAACAAGTGTAAACATATCAGTACTACTTTGCCTCTCTCATAAGTTAACACTAGTACACTGATGGAGAAATTTCAGACAGCAAAGTATTCCCAATTCAGTTTTGTTTGGCAGAGTTCAAATTGGACCAAAAGCAAATTTTCTTTATTGGCGTTTAACGGCTCTTGCAACAACCATTGTAACCTCGCGTCGGACAATTTTCACGAGTCGAGGAAGACGGAATACCCGGAGAAAACCACCTAGCTGTGGCAAGCAATTGCCACTCTCTCCAACTTACTAACTCTCTTAGGAGCGGTTGGAGGTAAATGCACCAAAGACGTGCAACACATTTTTATATATGTTTTTTTTTTTTAATTAAAGATTAGATTCACAAAATTTCAGAAGTATGAGCCCCAAAACGGGACTAAAAACGAAAGATCAAGAAAAAACGTAAGACTCGCTTCGTTCGCATCGCGGATCGAAAGTTAACAAAAGTGAAGACATTGTTGATAATTTCAAATGACCAAAAACGATATGTGAAGTTTCAAAGCTTGGTCACTCATAACTGTGGAGGTCTATCTGTAATAAAATTAGACTTTTCAATGAAAACAGTCCAAAATGGCTGAAAACATGAAATAATACGCCCGACTGTATTTATGTTATATCACCGGTATTTGAAGTCGGTTTTAAAAGTTGTTCACCTTCCTATTTGGAATTATACGTACTGAAATGACATTTTGACCAGTTTTAACTAAAATTTCTTTTGATTCCAATTTCATCCCGTGAATGTTATTTTTGACGTTTTGCGACCTTGGTCGCCTTTAACACAGTAGCGCCAAATGTGTTTTGCCAGTCAAGCCCAATCTTCCAAAGGCACCAGTGTAAATATTGATTGCTGTCTGCAAACTACTATGGTGGTATCTTTTACTGTTTCCGAGTTCTGTCCATCACAAAATGGGCGATATTTCGAAACGTCAAAATTTGAAATGACGTCAAAACTTCAAAATGGCGTTAAATAAAAAGTCAGCTGTTTTTTTTTATTTAATTGTTTGAGCTCAATAATATACTGAAATTTATTTCCAAATAACACGAATTTCAATGTTTTCGACCATGACGTCATAACTTCAACATTTCTCTACGGGAGACTTTTCTTCCGTCGGGTGAGAAATGATTGTCTTTTTGGATATGCTTTTAGGGGAGATTATATTTCAAAAAACTCAAAGAAATACGACTTTTGTATACATGAGAAATCAAAATTGTTAAATATCATGTTTTAAGTCAAAACGTCAAACCTGTTGCGTCATTAACAAAAAAATGATAACCATTGTCTAGAGCTGTTCTGTCAAAAATTAGGTCTGAACTTTCATAGATATAACTTAAGTAAGTAGGAATTTACCCGTGTCCTAAATTTAGAATTATGGGGTTCAGAAGTGGGGAAAATTAAAACATGACGGCAAATCGAAAAAACAAAAACAGCTATCTACTATTTCTATTAGCTCTATAACATACTAAAATTTCGTCCAAATCGGACAATCTTTATTTATTTATTTATTTATTTTTTTTTTTTGGCGTGTGAGATGCCTCCATATGACCGTGCACCACCCCCTCCCCCACCCCCACAAACACACACACAGATAGACCGAAATTCTTCTTACACCCCAACATAATCGAGCGCTCTACCAGTAAGTAAAGCGATTGTTGTAAGGTTTGGTTTAATATTATTCATTCAAAGCTGTGGTTAAACAAATACGCTGCGGTGAAAGTGTTGACACATGAATGAACTATTGTTGGAACAAGTGCAACGTAAGGTGTGGACAAATGCCCTCTACGTTAAGTTTGTAGAGTCTTGCGGTTAGCGGTAAAAATTCCATCGACAAGAAATCTTACTTTTTTCAAGGTCTAACAATGGCTCCAACTTTGGTCAAAAATTGCAGATGAGACCCACCCCACGGTGAAGCCTATGTTGACAGCCTCTACACCAAAGGACATTCAAATTCGACTTTCGATGCTTTGGTTTCGACAAGCAATGTTTGTACAAAAAAGAAATCTCACATTTCAAAATCGAACTTTAGCCCTAACTTTGGTAAACGATATGAAACGCGACCCAGTCTGTGCTGATATTCTTTTTATTACACGCCTGTTCTATGGAATCCCAAGCAACACTAAACAACGCGGAAAATGAACATCCGTTCCACACACATGTGCAGAACGGAAATCTTTGACAGAATATTTTTAATAGGAGCGAAATTTCACTGGAATTTTTTATATAATCGGGCACCTCAGTTATAATTTGAATCGCTAACGATAGGTTAAAATAGTAACACGGGTTCCCCTCGCAAATTTGGATGGCGATAAAATGTGTTCTTTTTGTTGATAGTTCATCCCCTGAGTTCCAATGTGTTCTATGTGCCTTCTGGCACAAAAATCCCATTGAAACCCAGGGGACGAGTTGCCAAATGAATTGCGTAGTGTCCTAATAATTGTTTTTTATAGACGCGAAGGCGTGTAATAAACACAGAAGACACACGCGCGTTAATGGGTTAATCGATATGGCATTTGTGCCATTTCGGAAGGATAAAACTCGAGGCCGCCATATCCAAGCTCTCGAGTCACCTGTCAAATTTTATAAGGAATTCGACAATGGTATGGCCTTCGACCAGGTTTGAAATAGTTCATGGCCAATGTTTAGATTCACTCCTCTGGAATGTTTCAGATGATCGGCAGAACGAATCTAATATTCGCTTTTCCGACCAACTGAAGTATTGCAGCCGTTGGAATAAAAAAATATCATAAACATTCATCTTCGTTTTTTCTCAGTTGAGACTTGTTTTCGCTGAAACTGTGATGACTATTTTTCATATTTGTTTACAAAATGATTATGAATGAAGAATCATTACGCCGTGTAGTTCCACTAATTGTGTTAATATCTTGATGTTTTCAAGGTAAATTATATACTTTTGAAATTGAAATATATATAACTGGAGCACAAAATAATATCTGGAAATCATCGAAAGGGGACATCCAGTTTCATCAATTGTTGTCTGTGCGAACACTGTGCGAAAGGTGGGTAAACAAACAACCAATAACAGCGGGGAATTCCTTTCAGAATTTTGCTGGTGGTCTAAGAGCTTGCACCATACCAACGAACATCCAAAGGGGGTTATCAATGAGTGCGTTATCACAAAATGTTCACAAGGACAAGAAATCTCAATACATTTTAAAAGTCGATAAGTGTATAATAACTCTGCTGATAGTTATCGTATAAGTCAGTGCTCGAAATAACTTTTTTTCTTTGCGTAGCAAAATGCTACACATTTCCAAAAAATGAATAGCATTTTGTAAAAATTACATAGCTATTTTTGTATACCAGTGTTATGTTAATCTGTTTTGTATTGAATTTTTCTAAGTAGATAGAATAGTTTCCAATAGTTTCCTTCCATTTCTGGGCATTTCCAAATGATCTGCAACACATGAAACGTTTACTATGTTTTTTTTTTTAACTGAACTGCCTTTAAGGGTTGCATGGACTTGGATATTTTCAAATGGCGTCTTGGTTGTTTAATAGAGTTCTCAAAATGGAAGTTGGAGTTTTTAATTTGATGGGCTTGAAGTTATATGCAAAATGTTGTAAAAACAGGAATAATTTAAACCAATAGAATTCATCTTACATATGAAATTGCTAATGCTGCTTGATGGAGAGTTAATCTGAGTTGTGCCTGGAATATTACACAATCAGAAGTAAAGCATCAGTGAATTAGTTTTCAAATTTGTTTGCAAATTTTCATTTACATTTTGCGATACAAGATAATCAACTGCAGCCTAATAGGCTGTGGTTGATTATCTTGTATCGCAAAATGCTATACATAATTTAACATTGTGTAGCTTTTTGCAAGTTTTGCATAGCAAAAAGCGACGCGACACCACTTATTTTGAGCCCTGGTATTAGTCACATCCTGTGTTGATATGTCTCTAAAGCAGGCCAATCATCATTCCAAAGCGAATTCACCGCTTGAGGAACGACAAAAACAGTTCTACATAATTAAAGGTGTTATGTCCCGACGGGCGTACGGACCCACCTCTTGACTATATTCACTTTTGATATAAAGTGTCTGTTAACATGATAACATCTTCTTCCTGGAAGCACAATTATACCAATAGTTTAGATTATCAAGGTTGGAGAAAAAGAATTGAAATGTTTTTGTGTTTATCCATCAGCTTATTTCGGATTGCAGCAGTTTATTTTAGTTGTTTCTTACTGCGCTGGGTTCTAACGATTGATGCCTATTTGGAAACGAGTACTATACTTTTCAACAGTGTAAATATTCCAGAATACTCTTGTCAAATCTGCTAAATACAGTGTATTGCGAGTGAGTAAAGTATCCACCTAGGGATTTACATTAAAAATCGGCGAAAAAGCATTTGTCATTCTTTATCTTACGTAACCGCCATATTTGGCCAACGTTATTAAACAAAATCTTTGTTCAAAATCTTTTATTTTTCCCAATAATTATTATTTTCGCCAGTACATAGCTTAACCCTTTGAGACTTTAATTATACTGACGTTCAAAGATCACTGGGAATTCAGTTTCTTCAACGTTTTTCAAAATGCGGCGTCAAACGTCGGAAAATACAAACAACAAGATATTTTTCACATTAGTGTTTATCTGGTAGAGGGCTAGATTATTTTGTGGTTGTTATTCGAAACTTGTTTTATTACAAATTATATGAGAATGCCCACAGGCATTCTCCAATAATTTGTAATAAAACAAATTTATAAAAATAAAATATTATTTTTGTTTGACTGAATATGAAATATAAGCAAGGAAAGTGTTGGCTTTTGCTCTGGTATCCTCACTTTTTGAAAGCCCTGATAGTGGCTTCTGGCAGTCAACCAGTTAAGAAATCTTGATAGCAGGATTGTAGTATTTTAAGCAGCGATAACATTTGGCTTAATGGTTGTCACTGAGCACTATTCGGAAGAAAATAGGAATTGAGGTTAAAACTTTGAAAAAAAATAACAAAACAAATGACCACAAAGTATCTACGTCCTGTTTGATTTCGCACGTCATGAGAGGGACAAAAGTATCAAAGGGTTAAGCCCCCTTATAGGAGCGAGCCCATCCAGGTCGTTCCAATGAGAGGGTATAAGTTATGTTTTTATGCAAAAATTTGAATTTTTGCGACATTCAAGAAATCCTTTTTTTCGGGTGTCGACATCTTGTATTGAAAGGTAAAAGGGTGGACCCGTAAGTAAAGTTTCAGCCAATAGAACAGTGGGTTAAACCGGAAATTCATTACTCGAAACTTTGCTTTCCTTATTGCCTTTTCCCCGACCTGAGTTATTATCGTGTAGATACGCCACTCACCTGCCAACCTGAGGAGCCAATACTATAAAACTTTTACAATTGTATTTTCTAGAATTGTATTTTCTACTTATTAATATAACTGAATAAAATGAATCATTGGCGCTTTAAAAAATATGCCATATCTTTACAAATGCAAATGGTTCATTTCAATCAATTTAACGACATAACTAGAAAATACAATTTTAGAAAATACAATTGTAAAAGTTTTGTAGTATTGGCCCCATTGGCATGGTGTTTTAATGGTAATTTAAACTTTATATTTTGTATACAGGTATCGTAACTTACCAGTGTGGGTCAAGTCCTCTTAAAGCAGTGCTTTAGTGTTAATTTTCATCAGGACCACGCTGTCGTGGTGTGTTTCGAGGTTAATCATTTTTTTCAATGACTCTTCAAACGGAATAAAACATGGGACAAAAGATTTATTGATGTTCCGTCTGATGAATGAACTACAAATTACAACAGGCAGGAGAATGATGATTTTTACCCCACTGTTCATTGAACAATCGATCTCGCATTTTTCAAATAGAATTAATGTTTTCTTTATATGTACGCATTAAGTGCATGTACAAAATGGACTTGTCCTTTAAAAAAGTATTGACTGCGATGTGGAGGAAGCTAGGAGATGAATACTCCTAACCACGATATGTACATGTTTACAGTAAACGACGATAAGAAACATGACAACATGTCATTTTTTTTCTTTTTAAACAAAAAGCATTCATTATTGACGTGGTCAATTTTCGAACGCACGTCTACAATAATGTGATTACAAAAGTTTCTTTTTTCTCTATTACATTGTGATCCTGTCACAGCAAAATTTTTCCAGCGGCTAAAAATTTCAGATTTAGCGAAATCAGACTGAATCACGAGAATGAATGAAAATTTGAGATTCATTGTTCTGGCAGCTCTTTTTCGATAACTGAATTGGCAGCGCTGTTGAGGGGTAAGCGGCGAGATAATTTTGACCGGATCGCGACCGGGTCGTAATCCGGTCGAAAGCCTGACTCCACTTTTGTAGTCATAGTGCTGTAAAAGAGTTAGAAAACAGTGGATTACTTCAACAGAAGAATAGAGAGGAAATCTTCCACCTTTCTCTACCATTTCTTAGAAAGCAAACATCCGGCTAATGCAACACCAGTAAAGACGTAAACCCCTGAAGGGGGAGGAGTGTAAAGAGATATTTTCGCGTTGGATATGTAACCAGTAATACTGTGCAACCATGGGTGTAGAAACGTATAACTATAACAAATATATTACTCCAATCGCAAAAATGATCTCTTTCCTTGTCAGATCGCGATTGGATTCCCATCTTCTTGCGACACATTTACACAACTGGACTTTCAAAATACAATATTGCAAATCAAGACTGAATCATGACGAACAAACAAAAATTGTGTCTGAAAAGAGATGTTTTCGTTTTTGACAGGTGAGATTCTAGTGTTGTTGGTGAAAAGCGAGTCGAAGTTCTCTTTCCACTTTTGTATTCAACGAACTGTAGTCTAAATTGATTTATGTTTATTTTATCGGCTTGAAATACAACAACCCTTCATACCTGACAGCCATACCTCTAATAACAGGAGGCATTCATCTTATAATTAGAAGTTTTTCACGCGGTTAGTTTCATATCCGCCGAGATATCAGTCGGAGGTAACCTTATATCAGCCTGGAGGAAAAGGTCGAAGACCGATGTGAAGCAACCGAAGGTTGATATCTCGGTCGTTATGAAACTAATCAAGTAATAACCACTTTATTTATTAAACCAAAACAAATAGTTACAAAATATTCTCAGATCTGTTACAGTTTCAGGAAGTGTTATTTAATTATTTATTTATTAGGGTTTAACGACATTTTAACAGCCAGGGTCATATCATGTCGGTGACAGTTTTACGGGTGGAGGAAGCCGGAGTTCCCGGAGAGAACCACCGAGCAACGACGAGCAGCTGTCAGCTCGACAACATTGTAACTCGGAACTCTGCACCGCGGCACAGGCAGGGTTAGATTGGTTGAAGACATGCGCACCATCGACGTGCAGTACGCCTTAGTACGTGACCCCCATGTAGGCAAACGGGGTTATGTGCCTTGCCCAAGGACACAACGCGGGAGTGCGAATCAGTCGCTGAAATGGTCACCCATCCAACAACTAACCGCGCTCGACTTTGCTTAACTTCGGTGATCTGACGAGAACCGGTTGCTGCAACGCCACCGCGCCCCTCAGGAAGTGTTATTGTTTCTCATTCTTTTCATAAAGTCCGAAGTTTCCTCTTCTCCTTGTTCATTATTCGAACATCTCGGCTCGCAACGTTCGGATAACTGACCTTTATTACTTTTCAAAGTGTGATTTACTGGGATTTCAGGGTTTGATTACCCTCGGGATATAAGACGTACTACCGACGGATCTAATTCGATTACTTAAATTAAATTCGAAAATAATACGTCGTATATCCCAAATAAGTCCGTCTAGACGCACTACCGACGCATAAACCGTGTTGGCAACACGGATCTAATTCATAATGCGTCTGAAATACGTGTTTGGGATAGACGACGTATCATAGACGACTCGAATTTATTTCGGAGATATGTAAATAAACTGTATAATGTATGCTAATAAGGGAATTCCGATTGAAACTGGAGAATCCAGAAAAACGTCACGTCTTTTTGTGGTCTTCCCCAAAAACGAACAGAAACATTTTGCAATAAATTTCAACATCTTTTTCACTGAAAATGGACACTTTGGACAGTGGAACGGAAGATGATGTTGTCGGGTGAGTTTTTATAGACTTGTGTATTATTTACACGAACCTTCAACACTGTGAACGTTCGTTAAATGCGATTTTTATAGTTTTATGGACAAGCTCTCCTATTGTATAGAAATAGTCGCCTCTGGCGAGACGATAAAGGCCAATTGTCAACCTCTCTTCTGGTGATATTGGTACTTCTGATGTTATCTCTCTCTCCAAAGAACATCTCACATTCTCGAGGATGTAGTTAAATGTCCCCCTACTCACACTGAATGTATTTTTGAATTGCCGGTCTGTGGAATTGCCCAACAACTGATCCAGCCAACCACCGTGTCGTGTCAAACGCCGACATCCCCGAACTCTCCTTCTGCTCTCAAGTAATGACAGGAGCAACAACATTTGCCGTCGCCTTGCTTCCTTCCTTCTCAGTAAAATTAGGAGCTGGTGCAAAACAACAGAATTGCGCCTTCGGGCACATTGCAGTCTGTTTATTATGAATAATATTATTTGCCGTTTTGATATACCCGCCATTTTTTTCCAACACGTGGTCATTCAGATAGAGTTATCTCGCAAAATACGAATTTTTGACAGCCGATCGAGTTATCTCACGCGGTACGAAACTGCGGCAATCGAGTATTTCATAAGTTTTTTTTTTGTTTTTTGTTGTTTTTTTTTAGGTTGGGGGGGGGGGGGGTATTGCCGACACAGCAGCGAGGCCACGTAGGGAAGTGTCGGTTTAGGCGTTTACGTTTACGCGTATATGAAAGACTTAAAATATAAAACCACATATGAAAAATAAATTCAACGGGATGGGGAAGGGGTGGAAATCACACCGCGGTATGTTAAAATGGGTACGGGGCAAATCGCCGTTGAGAGCAACTCGGGCTTGTCACTCTATCGAATTGACCGGGGGAGGGGGTATAAGTAATAGTAGGCCAAATAACATTCAGCTGTTGACATCTCGCTAAAACATTGAGCTCTTTTATTAAAACATTTAGATTCGTGTTGAAATAACATTCAGCTGTTGACATCTCGCTAAAACATTGAGCTCTTTTATTAAAACATTTAGATTCGTGTTGAATTAAATGCGACGTTAAGCGCAACAGACGAATTATGAATTAAACTCGAGTCTTATTTGGAATTAAATTAGATGCGTCGGTAGTGCGTCGTATATCCTAAGGGTTATAAACGATAACTTCACAAGTGAATTATGCAATCAACAATTGTGTCATGCATCCGTGCGCGCAAACGAAGACGCTTTGCCGTGGGTGTAATGGGGGACTTCATTGTTTTTTTTTTGGGGGGGGGGGTTTAACCCTTTACCTAATATGAAAAGCGGACGACACTTGCAAACAAAATTCTTGAATAGCTATTATTTTCATTTTTTTTTTTTTGTCTCAAAAACATTGGTTATGACCCCTCATTGGAACGAGCGCGACGAGCTCGTTCAAATGAGGGATCATAACGTATGTTTTAGAGACAAAAAATGAAAAATATAATGAAAATTAATTGGCGATTTTTGAGAATTGTGCTTGCCGTTGCGTTAGGTAAAGGGTTAAATAATATAATTAACGCTAATAATGAAAAGTAATTAACAGAATAATGGCTTGACTGGACTGGTTACGTGAAATAATTCATCAGAGGCGAGGGACTATATTGTAAAACACTCCTGCGCATTCGCGCATTCGTGTTTGTACAACGTCCCTCACCTCTCATGACTTTTTTCACGTAACCAGTCCAGTCAAGCGATTACTCTCTATTTCTCTTCTCTCACTTCGACGAATCTCCTCTTACGACTCTGTATCTTAGTTTGCCATCATTAATTTCCTGCCAGTCAAAAACTACTCCATTTTGCTTGGTAACGCCAATTTTACTGATTGACTGCGTTCGACGAATAACGATTTCGATGTAAACAAACGGTTGCGCCTAGTAACGCATCAAGGGGACAAGTCTGCCTTGGTTTATATTGGATGAGATCGGCGTCATATCATGCGAGTTTGTAGTCATATCCGCCGAGCTTGATAATTGGCAATTCTTGGAAAGAAAATCATATCTCATAAATGATAAATACTCAAAAAAGAGTTCACATTGAACTCCTTTACAAGAGGAAGACACTTTTAAAAAGGTTTCCCGAAAAATTAAACTTTCATATTTTGTGCCTCCCAAACATACCAAATTGAACCTCATTGGCACGCGTTCGACGAGCTCTTTCAAGAAGGGACCATGAGCTATATATAGGAGCCAAAATAATAAAATTCGAAAGACGGTTCTTGTGGCAAGCCTTTGGTTTGTTAGGCCCTTACATTAGGTAAAAGATTAATACATAAACATTTTGTTGGTCTATATGAGCTGTTGAGCATCATGTAGACTCTACAGACAGGGTTTATATTTCACCTAAATGTGGGAGAATTCATTTGGAGTCCATTTTTTCAGATGACAAAATATATTTACCAACGAATGACAAAATACCAAACTCCTTGTTCTGCTGATATTACCAAGTGCAATATTATTACTCAATGAAGACAGCCTTGTATCAGTTTCTGGCTTCCTGCTGGATCCATTTCCCTGTTACCAATATATAAAATATTTAGGTTATTTGTTTTCGCTTGCTATTGGAAATAAATATTGTTTAAACTAAAACCCTCGTGAAGTGTTGTAATCAGTTGCTATCTCTGTATCTGACAGTTGATAATGAGTACACCTCTTAGGTGGTGGCGATGTATTTTTGAGCAGGTTCCGGAGGTAATGTGACTTTACTCAGCAATGAAAGCAAATATCAGTTCTGAAATTTAAGATAGAGTATATGAGAACAGTGTCATTTCCTTCGAATACGCTTCATATTCAGTTTAATTGAAACCCACTGCCGTCAACTCCCTTTGTTTCACCCTCGCTGTTATCCGAAAAAAAATAACTGCCAGGAAAGATAGGGATTGAATTATTTTTTAAAGAATAACCGGGCATTCTTTAAACAATTACTGGTCATTCTTTTAAGGGGACCACCAACCTAACTTTGGTGAAATTTCTGGTCATTTTCTCAAAAGTCCAGAAAGGTTCAGAAAGGAATAACCCCAGTAAATTATGTATGGAAGTATGGAATTATGGGAGAGTGCATCAATGTAAAATGAAGAATGTCCAATGTGGCTTTTGTCAGTCTGCTTTGATCAATCTCCCCCACAATTCTGTGCCATTTTGCATGAGATCTGTGTCAAATCTGTAAAAAGGATGAAAATTGATACACCCAAAACAGGGAAAACTACTCAACTTCCTCATTTGTTATTATCTGTGACCATTTCTGAGGTTGCATGAGCAATGAATGCTCACGTATAGCCCAAAACAACAAAAATGACCTACCCTGTATGCTGAATACTTACATCAGTCGGCTTCGTTAAGTTAGAAAGCATGGCGTCTAATTCATTTGTGTGCATGGTTTGATATGCTTCATGTGTTTTGGAACTATCGACCTTCTGTAATAATAATAAAAATAATACTTCGACCGGCCGCTGATTTGTCGCGGTTCTCGTATGAGAAGGCCTTGGTTACCCATGTTCTACCAACTCCCTCCCTATTCCCGCGCTTCTTCTCTCCTCCCATCACTCGGAGACGAACTGCTTGATGACATCCCATGCCCCATTCTTCCCAATCTCTTCGATTAGTATATTAACCCTCTCCTTTGAGTCGCCCCTAACCACATGTCCTTCATTCTCCCATCCCACTTCCCCATTATACTCCATTATACTCTGTAGGTCTGTTTGGGAAGGATTGACTGTTGCTTACTCGTGAGATTTAACCCTTTACTTAACGTAACGGCCAAAACCGGCCAGCGCTATTCTCAAAAATTGCCAATTAATTTTCATTATTTTTTTCATTTTTTGTCTCAAAAACATAGGTTATAACCCCTCGTTGGAACGAGCTCGTCGATCTCGTTCCAACGAAGGGTCATAGCCTATGTTTTTGAGACAAAAAATGAAAATAATTAGTTATTCAAGAATTATTTTTGCAAGTGTCGTCTGCTTTTCAGGTTAGGTAAAGGGTTAAAAACATTAATAACTGATCTGCTTACCAATATTAAATTTGTAAGCAGTGACTTACCGGCCTGAACAATATCGCAATTATGTTGGTTATTAAATTCGTTCATCTGAAAACTTATAAGACGCTGTAGTCTTATTTCGGTTAATTCGTGTGATTTTGTCCACCAGGAGGTTTCATGCTATTTCTATCAACAGATTGTCAATACATCTAGATTGTTGCAACCATTTGGTGCCAATAGCGATCAAAATCGACGTTGATCCATCTTACACACAAAATTATTGTGTAAGGAAGAAATTTAAATTTGCGATACTACAAAATTTCGCTATATTTGGTGAACAGTAAAAGAAATTTCTGAAAATTCTCCTTGACATTGGGCTTCTTTTTCGATTGGCAGACTTCACCAAGCCTTATATACGTCACAAATATAGTTCGTCTGCAGTCAAATTAATTTTTCGTAAATATACAATTGTGAGGACTGCATTGTATGTGGATGTGAATATATTTTTGTTTTCAAATATAATTTTCCAGTTTTATGTTTTGCTCATCGACAAAAACCAAATATTGTCACATTAGTTATGACGTCACTCTTTTGTTTAAAAAGAAGTGATATATTTCGAATAGTTGATAAGAGCATGTGCTGAATTCAACAAATATCACCACAAGCTCTGCAACACCTGGGCGATCAAGGATATCTTTGGAGAACAAAGACAATGAATTGCGACAGCGTCAGCTCTGATATAAACAAAAGCCCGTGAAAACATTTCAGTGATCTATATTAAAGTATCTGAACCCATTCACACACAATTCTGAACTTCCTCGCCTGCTGATATTATACAAGGTTTCACATATAAAATAAAACCAAAAAGTACGATAAATATGACGTTTTCCGCATAACGAAAGCAAGATTTTGCTGACTCTAAAAAAAATAAAGTATTGAAAAAAATGAGACAAAATGTCTAATTTAGTTAATTTAATCGATACTTGATATTGGGTCTTTCTTGCTGATTGTACGTCTGTTGTTTGTGTAAGATACCTAATCTGTGACAAGTCGTTTACACTGTATCAGTTCGCACAATCGCTCGGGCATGTTCACCTCGCGATTGTATATTCAGTATCATTTGCTTTCTATGGTTTAACCTCTACATATACATTACATCGTTTCTCAGATTCGAAAACAGTAATGAAATGTTTTCAGATTTCAGATCTTAGGAAATCGAATCTTTTCCCAATTTGGCACAAGAATCACGTGATCGTAGCAAGCATGTCGTCCCCACATCATCTAAATTTCGATGTCGTACCTTTCCTCTGAGAGTTTTCCACACTTGGCAACGAGTTGTTTGTCTGAAATATTATTTTATAATAATAATAATAATAATAATAATAATAATAATAATAATAATAATAATAATAATAATAAATACAGTTTAGATCCATGACTCCACGCAATGTGCTCTCCGGCTTTACAAAATTAAAATAAATAATGTCAGCTCAGTGTTAATCATAAATTTAGAAGGACATTTTATGAAAAGGCTTTACCGAATAAGCGCGTCTTAAGGTTAGTTTTGAAGGACTGATATGTTTGTGGAGATTTCAAGTGATCATGCAGATTGTTCCAGAGAACAGAACACACGAATACGACAGCAGACTTCCAAGAACCATTGATGCCTGCTATCAACTCTGCGATTTGATTTTATATATGTTCCTTCATTTTGATGTATAATATGTGTATAGTTAATTTGAATCTATGGAATATCAGAGGTGGGAATTTCAAAGTAAACAAATTTCTCTATAGCACCTTTAATGTTGTTCTCATTAAAACAAGAACTCGGTGTAAAGTTGGTTTTAACTTTTTACCCAACGCAGATGATATCAAAATTTGTGCTTTTAAATAAATTAGTTTTTCAAATTTTTCAAAATATTTCAACAAAATCATATCATGTGACCCGTCATTGGAACGAGCTCGTTCCAATGAGGGGTCACATGATATAGTTTTGTTGTAATTTTCAGAAAATTAATATTTTTTCAACTGCTGAATTTGCATATTACGCAGGCGGATGCTCCCGATTCGTTAGGTAAAGGGTTAAGACAGATAATACACTCGACCCAGGATGTTCGGCCATATAATGGTCTCGGGTTTCACCATCAAAACGCGGTCAGAAAACGGTCGAGTGTTTCATCCTGGACCATTATCTGGCCGAATACCCTGAGTTCTGTGTATATTTTATCCTTGACACCAAATCATATTTCATTTATTTAACTCGGTTATGACACAGTCAACAGGAGCGTACCGACAACTTTGACAAAACTGTTACTGACAAAGAAATGCTGATTACCAAAAATAGACTAGCACTTTATCATTTAGAGTGTCGGAAATTTACAGTCTGCTTTATGTATGCTGCCGAAGAAATATCAAAGAAACAATATTGTCCGATGTTTGTCAATGAAAGGTTTTCAAACCTTATCAATGAAGCCTTTTGTATTCGTTCTCACGCCTTTCTTTGCATTGTGATTGTCGTCTGGTCATGATATATTACGACTGTCTATGTCATAAAGCCGTAGGCAAAATGCTGCGTTTAACAAGTGTCGAAGTCATGTTCTGCTAATGAGCTATTTGTACTTGAAGGCATGAATCCAGTGCTTAAAAATGTCACGACAATGTTTCAAATCTGCAGTGTTGCTTTCAGCTCTGAGGCGCACACGGACATTTGTTCGAAACAATAGTTTTCAGTGTTATCTCCCGTATGCAGTCACATTACAGATGGCACCTTGTTCTATTCAAGGGACGAAATGTTCTTATCATCAACCCTCTTTGATGCCTCGAAAAATGCCAACCTGTTCGAATCAAATGTTCTGCAAATAATGAGGCCTTGCTCCCAGGTGCAGTCTTGGCGTGCGTACATAATAGGCTTGAGTTTTGCAGATGTTGCCTGTGAATAAAATCAGCCTTTCGGCAGTGGCGACAGAAAGAGGCGGCACATCTCCAACGCCGCGACACTTTTTCAAATCATATCATTCCCAACACATTCACACACGCAGTTGGTGAACCCAGAACCACACACGGACATTTTTAAAGTGCTATTTTAGTAAGGGAAATTAGTTTACTTCGAAATTCCCACTTCTTACACTTTCGACAGCCAGGGTTACCTCGTGTCGGAATAAATTCTAATTAACTGGTTGAGTGCTGGAAGCCACTATCAGGGCTTTGGCAAAAAGGAGGGTACCCTTTAAAAATTACCCCTTTCTTTACTTACGTTTCATATTCAGTGAAAAACAAAATATTATTTTCAACATGAGGATCTGCTTTATTAAAAATTATTGGAAAGTGCCAAAAGGCACTTTCCAATAATTTTTAATAAAACAGATTTTGAAGAACAAATTTGATCACCTAAAATAATGTAGCCCTCAACCAGTTAAATACACACAAGTTACACATCAAAGTGAATATTGTGGTGAATAGAAGACGAAAAACATATGCATTCAACTCGCAGAGTTGATTGCAGGCATCGTTGTTCATTGAAGTATCACCAGGCTAAAATCTGGAGTCTGGAAACAATGGGTTAATTCAGAAACTTTGAGAAAAACGGATGTATAAATCAATAAATTGATGGTTTAACGCATTAAGCTGTTTTTCACTCATACAATCCATCACAATGCCCATTTGATTAACACAAGAGTCTTCATGCTATTTTCACAGCTACCAATGTTGATTGTTTTATTTTAATAATGTTAGTATTATGTTACTCAGATATTGTATATATAAAAGCATGTTAACTCTGTAATTCGTATAGCCGATTGCAAGAAAGTTGGACGGAGAGTTTGATAACCGCTTCCGTCAACACTATGTATTACATGTACGCCGCAGTCCACTTAATAAATTTGTTACATAGTGTAACGACTTTTAGTCTCAGTAATTTGTGAAGTGAGATTCCCGGTACGAAATATATTCGCGACCAGTTCCTCAGGCCATAGAAGTCTGCTACCGAATTCGTACCGGAACTAAAAATCAAATAATATTTCACGAGAACAACTCGTGGCCAAATGTGTCTCAGATATCCAAGAAAAAGCTGAGCATTCAATGCAGCGCCAGGACTGTGTTTGGAGAAATGCCAACACTGTCTGCATGTTTTATTGAAGAAGAATTTCATGGCCGATGGACATGTGTACATGTACATGTAATTTACGTGACACCGCGAAATTTAATCGAAAAATAATTGCGTAATTCTATGAAATTCAAACAAGTGACATGGTCCCGTGTAAGCATTATGCAATCGTGCAGTCTCCATACAACGACAGTCTATAATGTGAAGACCATAAGTCTCATTATTTCATTTTAGACGGCATTGTATATCGGTGCTTTTTTCGTCTCCGTTCAGCTTGACCTAAACATAAATAAACAGAAAACAAAACAAAGCCGAGAGTTTCGGAAATTATCTGCGTTGTGACCTCTGGCAAGACACTTTATCAGAATTGGCCGCGTGTGGGCCACGGTGGTGTTGTGTACTAAGGCGTGCTGCACGTTGATGTTCCACTTGCCCTCAACCAGTGCTAACTAAACATGTGCTGGGTTAGTACGTTTGAGAATATGCCAGTTACTCCCCGCTACTCTGATGTTCTCTTCGGGTACACCAGTTTACTACACCCGTAAAACGGTTAGACACAATATGACCCTGACACTCTCGTTAAACGCAAATAAACAAACAAATAAATGTCACATCTTAACGTAGAAAAAATCTTTCCGAAAAAAAATTCAAGAAATCTTAGAACATCTCTTGTAGTCAGCAGACAATTGGTGATAAGACTTCACTTATCACCATCTGTTACCACATATGGATCGGACAAACACAGAGGCAAAATGCGATGTCTTCCAAACATTCTTTTGAATCTGTCCCGGAGGTATAGATTCCTTGTCTGTCTAGCAAAGTGACAAAGTGTAAAATATTTAACTTAATAAAATGCCTTAAAAGTGTGATATTTGATCACTAGACTGCGGCTTCTTTTACTGCTTGGGAATAGACTTCATTTGAAGATGAATATCCAGACTGACAAAAATTTGACCCTCCCTCGTAGTTGTGATGCTGGCTTGATGACCTCATTTGTGATACGCACAATTGTCTTCCCCTTTATGGAGAAGCCGTGTTGGCACGTCCAAGGTAGAACTAGGTGAGGCCTCCCCTGGGCTTCCTAATATCACCCCCCCCCCCACCACCACCACCACCACCACCACCTCCGTAACGGAAACTTTAAGACATCGCTCTTCTTGAAAACTGTGCGTGTCTGTCTGCCTGCGAAGAGGGACAGCTACTTCACGTCTCAATTCGATAGAACGATACGCTCTGACAGCATCAACCCCACAGTGACGCTGCGAAGAGTGTTTGGACAACTCGGGAAATTTCCCCAGCAGGGGCTCGATACTTGGACCTATGGCTTGAGAGACCAGCGCACCTCTCTCAAACCTTCCGCACGAATTGATGACAATAGTCAAAAATAATTTCTGTACAACTAAAAGATCTACGTTTTGCTCGAAAAACATAGTTTATGACCTCTCATCGGAACGAGCTCAACGAGTCCGTTCCAATGGGGAGGGAGGGGGGGGACATAAAGTATTTTTGAGGCAAAAATGGAAAAAAAATTGAATGGCGATTTTGTGAAATTCGTTGGCCTGTTGTGGCCGCTATATCAGGTAACGGGTCAAGGAAAGAATGATTTTGTCGGCTTTTACTGGTGTTAGGCCTCGAGTGAAAATTTAAAAACAAAAATACCTGCCAGCGCGGCTTCAAACTGTGAAGGTTTGGTTTTTTTTACTTCATTTCGGTAATTACAACAGGGAACGGCTGGGTATTTCACTGTTGGTGGTTTCAAACTCTTTCGATCCCAGTTGCTGTTACACAACAGATACCATGCAGCAGTGGAGCATTTTATCACTTTTAGCTTCGTTGATTTGAAACAGGCAAGTCGTAATGATTTTTGCCGCCACCTAATGTTTATTTAGCATGTCACCTAATGTTCGAGAATTTCCAACGATTTACGTAACAATTGAGACATTTGTTTCAATCACGCTTCAAGTTCCTGTAAAGATCAGCAGAATGCAACGATGTTTGTTCTAATTCGCTTCCATGACTCTTGAAATTCCTAGACACGAGGAATGTATCGATTGATCGAACGATAATATTGATCTGCAGGGAGCAGGTGGGATGGCAAAGCCAATCCGTTCAACGCACGCTCGACTTCCAGTTTTGTTGTCTGTGTTTGGAAAATTAATTATTGATAATGAAAGTTTAATTATGGTTTCAGTATTTTTCTAGTGAATGGCAAACTGGCGATTGTCTCGGAAGACATCGCCGGAAAGATACTTATACTGCGATGAAGTTTCCTCCCATCGGACAAATTACGACAAAAATTAAAGCTAACCCTTCTAACCATTAATCTTTTTCCGGTAAGATACTCTCCAAATCCTCGAAATTCGTTTTTATGCGAAATCGTCCCAGTGATTCGAGTCAATCTAGTCGCGTTGATTCTGAAATTTTCGAATGGTCGAGATGTTCACAAAATTTTACGTTCTGTTTCTTCGTGGACTCTTCTTCATCAGGTCTCCTGTACAGACGAAGAGTTTAAGGATGTTCCGCTTCCGAAATTACTTTGATTCCGTTCTGGGATATTACTTTAATTACTAGCCGAAAACGCCATTGAATACTATACTTAAGTGAAGACTTGCAATATTTACGGTTGTAAGAAGTTGCAACGTGCAGCCTTGAGGCTGCACGTTGAAAGTATTGATTGGTCTATCCCACGCATTCACTTGCAGCCATCCTACTTAATGAAATTATGATGTATCATGTTCCCGGGCCAGAAAAACTAAACATTTCAGCGACAGTCAACGTTTGATAAACGTCGGTTCATTATGTCTCCCACAAACGGAAAACCGGTTATGACAAGACGAATGCGGTAGAGTTCAGAGGTCAACAAGTCCGTCTCCATCGAAGGAATAAATTCTTTCAGTGTTAAACCTGCGGGGAAAATTTATCACCCTACTAGCAGCTACCAGCAGGTGAATAAACCAAAAATTTATCCAAGACTTTTATTGTTCGAATAAATGTCCACTTATAGGATAAAAAGGGTTAAAGAGCACATGCGACGTGCACTGCGTCGTGTATAAATAAATCCATGGAGATCGTAAGTCACATTGAAACTGAATAAGTCGCTTGAATTTTTGTGCTTCTTATTGTCACGTCAAACAGGCTAGGTTGATTACTCACCTCGCCTATGGTCTTGGCAAAATTACCTATTTTTGAAAGGGTGACCGTAGACAAATATTAAAAAGTAATAATACCAGTATACATGAGCATAGTGTTTTTGAAGTATTCTTGATAACTGTTTTAATATCTTTGTTGTTGTATTGTTGAAATCTGTTGTCACTTTAGTTTACCAGTTGGGAGCAATGGATCTTAGTAATCTTCTCGGTTCAGTTTTCAAAGTGATTTATCTCCCTTGACTGCGTAGGTCTATGCACCCCGGAAAGGTGGCCAATCACAGCGCGACATTTTTCTTTACAGTATGACAATTTTTTTTGCCCTTGGACTTGAAGAACACACTTATTTATGCCCTAGTTAGCTCACATTATGTTTTTACATTTAATTCCACTTATTATCGCGACCTGGCAATCCTTAAGAAACAAATATTGTGTAACAATAATTTGTACATTCAAAAACGTGTGAATGTATTGATTACCACTAAAATGTAGGAATTCTGTGTGAAGCTGGCAATTCTCATTCATTACCGTTTCAATATTTATAACGTCGATCAAATTCTAATCTACTATAATGGAATGTATACGTATGCACTGAAAATGCCACCATATCGATTCTGTACTCTAATGATTAGATATTGGGAAAAGGTTTTATTTTGTATATGAAAATCGCGTCCGTCGACACTCCTCAATTTCCTGGATTCGAGCAAAGAAATCTGAATGAGAAAATAATTACCTCCTGTCGATCACATCTTTTAGAATATTTGTTGGTTGACCTTCCGAAGGTAACAAGAAAGAATATTCCTTTAGGCATAAGAGTTTATCTGTATAACGGTTAGCTAATTATCTTACACTCCAACGTCGTTTTATTGCATTTTAGACGGTGTAAACTTTGCTTTTTTATGTCTCAAAAATTTCCAGGTTCGATCCCCGCCAGGAGTTACTGCGTTGTGACCTTGGCAAGGCACTTCATCCCGATTGCCCACGTGGGGGCACGGTGGCGATGTGTTACTAAGGCGTACTGTTCGTCGATGGTGTAATTGTCTTCAATCAATGCTAACCCTGCTTAGTTAGTACGTTGTGGAGTCTGGCAGTTGTTCGCCGTTGCTCGGTGGTTCTCTCTGGGAACTTCCACCACACGTAAAACTGTCCGACAAGAGGTGATCCTGGCTGTTTAAGGTGTCGTTAAACCCCAACAAATAAATAAATAGTCTCAAAAATTGTTCGTTTATGGCCATTATTCTCGAAGGGTCCTGCGAATCTCAAATTTCAAATCAGACAGGGATTTCGAATCGAATCTCGAATCAAATCTCAACGCTCTTCAAGTTGTGAACATTATTAGTTTTCCTTGTGTTTTCCAGGGTGTATGGGAATTTACACCGGTTTGGGAACTCATACACCCTGAGGCGAAGCCGAAGGGTTATGAGTTCCCAGACCGGTGTAAACTCCCATACACCCTGGAAAACACAAGGATAATGGATTTATGGATTTATTTCCATGAATTTTGGTGTACTTAATACTTTAACCTAAACTGTGGGAAAAAACTGAGAGAACATTTGTACTTTGTAAGTCTCTTAATAAAACCAGACAAATATGGATGTCATTGGAACTGGCTCAATGAGCCAGTTCCAATGACAAACATATCTGTAATATGTTATTGCACATAAATACTAAATTTCTTGTATTTTTATTTTTGTTCTAACATAACCAGAAGGTATGAATTAATAAAATGGGTACTTTTTTAGCCATATAGCCTGCTATTGTGTATTCTTGTTTTTACACCGTGGTTAACAACGGTGTAAAAAGCTACCGTGGATTGCAAGTTACACCGTACCTCTCAGCCAATCAAAACATAGTATTTTGTTTCATTTGAAAATATTGCACTTTCTCACAACCGTTAATATATCCTTCCATGCATCGTATGCAACGGCGACTCGTCTGTTTGTGCAAATAAAAAAGTGAAATATTCCAGAAAGGAATCAATGTACTTTCGAAAACGGAACTTCTTTGAACTGTTCTTCTATCAGCGGGACTCCCTATAAAAGACCTGGTGATAGAAGAAGAGTCCAAGAGAGACTCTTGGTAGGATTTTGAGAACACCTCAACGGTTCAAAAACGTTCGATCTACGCACTCGAATCGAATCATCGGGACGAAATCGAGTCGAATCGAATTTCGAATATTCGCAGGGTACAACATTCATGTTATTTTTCTAAGATAACCTTATCGATCACTGCGCGTGGGACACTAATCATGGACTTTAGCATGTGCTTTGAGGGATTGGAAAATATAACTCAACCCACCAACACTACGAATCAAAACCGATAAAGTGGCAACAGATCATTTTGACATAAAATTTGACAAAATTGTCGCCTCGAAACACTTCGTACGACAGTGACGTCACATAAGCTTCGTTTGAGACCAGGCTGATGCGGACTTGGAAAACTCGAGACTAGTTTTTGGGCGAACAAGAACTACAGCTATCACACAATTTGTGGTGAACATGTAATATGCGATATTATTAAGTCAAAATTAAATCGCGAAAGGGAGTTAATTTTAGCCATGACCATAACAATCACAATGTTTTCTGATCGCAAGGGAAACATTTCATTACAATCAATGCTTTAAAAGTAAACATTTCATTAGAATTTTAATTTTCTCAGACTAAAAAAGAAGCATAAATTGTGCAGCTTGTTGAAATTTCTCCAAGAACTGAATTTGATCACAATGTTTCGTTTTATGTATTCTGCATTATAACATAATCACCATCAAATAGCTCGTTTGGTAAAATATCGTTCAAACACGTCAATTAATGAGAAGACTTCAGAAGTCGACGTCGGCGTGGTGATGTTGTGAAATAGATGCCGGCATGGTGACGTTGTGAGAGAGTTGGCATCTTATGTTTTGTTAATTGTCTAACAAGTACAAAAACAGACGGCATTTGCAGAAACATTCCTTGAATGACTGAATATTTTCATTTCTGTCTCGAAAGCATGATTTATAGCCCATCATTGCAACGAGTGCTCGTTCCAATAATGGGCCTGAAGCTATGTTTTTTAGGCTAAAATTGAAAAAATAATACAATTTGTTGGAGATTTTATTGAAACAGTGCCTGGCAATTTTAGTCGTTATGTTAGATAAAAAGTTAAATTACACATCATGTGATAACAAACAATCTCAAAATCGTCACGATTTCACGTGAAATGGAGAGTCATTAGAGATCTTCTAGTTCATGTCATTCAAACAAATTCGAGGTAGTCCATAAAAAAATTAACGTTCAAATTCACCAGCAAGACGTGTTTTGCACGTAATGAAGCCGTGTTGAAATAAAAAAAACTGTTCTGAATTTGAAATGAAATTGCGATAAAATGAGTATGCAGCAGTGGTTCGGCAAGATCAAAAAAATATCTTTTAACAGATTCACGTCGGAGTGCTAGAATGTTCTATGTCCCATAGGGGACATAGAACATTCTAGCACTCAGGCGATGAGAGATTTGCAATGCCCTGAATCGACGTGTGCCACAAGTTTTACGACGCGACGTGTTGCAGAATTATAAATCTTTTTCGTTTGAAATGCTTTGTATGTAGAGAAAATGCAATTTGTCTTTTTCCGCTGATTTTCGGTGATTTTTCCAAGCTCTTCTTTTCCAAGTTCTTTTTTCAAGTTGTAGCAGGGCAGATCCATGTGAATAATATAAGTATGCTTCCAACTGGGTCCAAATCACATCCATATACTATGAAGCCTTTCAGTAGTGATTTCATAATTTTCCTATAAATTCCAAACATGGGCTTCCAACATCCAACAAGTTAACCCTTTTCCTTATGAATCGACCGCATCCTCCATGTATTCAAATTCAGTAGTAGTTGAAAAAAATAATATTTTTCAACAAATTAAAAAAAAACATATCATGTGACTCCTTATTGGAACGAGCTCGTCGAGCTCGTTCCAATGAGGGGGTCACATGATATGGTTTTGGTAATTTTTTTATTTACTTTTTATTCAACTGTATAATTTGTAAACTACGCTGGAGGATGCCTCCAATTCGTTAGATAAAGGGTTAAAGAAGTATATTGCGACAGATTTGAAGTTTGCATCGACGGTCAACGACCGGAAACACTGTCGTAAATTTCTAACTCTCGCTCCACGCTGCCGAAAATTTGAGACCCTGGTTTCGGGCCTGGTGATATATCACATCACCATCCTTTGCATAATCTCACCTTTGCGTGGTTCATCAAAAATTCCCTTGGCGATCGAGCTGTCCAAGTATAGAGATAACGAAGTTACTCATATATCAATCATATATCATTGACCACAACTCCATAATGATAGTTTGTCAATACATGTAATATATATTGTTTTGTTCAGTTCAGTTCAGTGGTGATGTAGCACAAGCATTACAAATATCTTCTTTCTGTTTTCTGTCATTAATTCAATCAAGCCTAATAAATCAGGGGTTTTTTTTCGCTCGAACTGTACTGACCAGCAATGTTTCTTGTTTTGGTATATCAATGCCAACCGGTTACTGTTTAGATCAGATTATTAGTCTGTGTGAAACACACAGACTATTGTTTTTGTACGGTTTCTTTTTCTTTCTTTTTTTTTCTTTTTCTTCTTCCTCTTTTTCTTAGTCTCCTGTCTTCTGTCTTCTATGCACTTCATTGTCCGCACGATAACTCGGAAACGAATCGTTCTACCTCGCTGGTTTTTGGCATACTGATAGATAGTCAGATATTCTCGGCCACCTATGTTTTTCAGTTTCCTGGGGCATTTGTGGCGTCCGCAGGGGAGTTCTGAAAGTGAGTCACGTACATATGTCATGCGTCGTATGACCTACGGACCTGGGACCAACACCAAAGGAGTCAACACTCGATGACGTTTCAAAATCTGGGTTAAGGTCACGGAGGTCACCTAGGGGTCATTGAGTGCATTTTTCAGAATTGATGGAAATCACATTTTGGATCCCTAAAGCATTCCCAAAGTCTATATGTGAATTTTTACTTAAAAAGTGGGAGTGGCCAAAATTTTGAAAGTGGGTCATGCTCATACCTCAAGCATGTTATGACGAATGGACCTGTGACTAACGCCAAATGAGTCGACATTCGATGGAGGTTCAAAATATGGGTCAAGGTCACCCAGGGGTCATTGAGTGCATTTTCAGAATTGTTGGAAATCACATTTTTGGACCCCCTAATGAATGCATTCCCTTGATCAAACCCTTTGAATGCTGTACACATATATGCCTTTTTCTGGTTTCTTGGAAACATTTATCTGATTCCTAAATGAATATCATTAAATACTGTTAACGAAAACCTTTTTCTGATTTCTATTAAACTATTCTATCCCCCGAAAAATTAGCCTCCAAAGTATTCCCATTACATTCATAGAGGGGCGCAGTGGCTCAGTAGAAAGAGGTGGCAACCGCCTTGTATCTTTGTGGGCAAAAGGCTTCACCCCATTGCCCACATCAGGGCATGGTAACGTTGTGTACTAAGGCGTACTGCACGTAGATGGAGCCCTTGCAATAACTCTGCTTGTGTGGAGTTATTATGTTGGGGAGCTTGGCAGTTGCTCGCCGTTGCCCGGTGATTCTCCCCGGTACTCCGGCTTCCTCCAACCGTAAAACTGCCCGACCTGAGGTGACCCTGGCTGATGAAAGTGTCGTTAAATCCAATAAATAAATAAAATTCATAGAAGGCATGCCTTGTTGGTGTAGTTGGAATACTTCTGTCTTCTATGCTCTGTTTGTCAACACGATAACCCGTGTACAATCAAGCCTATCTCAATGTCTTTTTGGTATACTGATAGAGTACCTGTCATTAGTACTCGGTCATCTATGATTTTGAGGCATATGGGGTCTTGGGGCTCTAAAGGCTAAAATATGTTTACAACATATACTGGCAACTGAGTTTGCGGAAGCAGTAGCCATAATCTAAAACAGAATAGAATCTCTCACAAAGGGTCAGAGAGAAACCTGTGTCCACTGTTTTCTAGAATAACATTGTATATTTATTTAGTATCATGTTACAAACATCACTTTCAAATCATGTTGAACAAACAGAACCCTTCCCTTTTCAAAGCATTTTTGAAATTCATTTATTCTCAATCACAACTCAGGATCGACTGGTTTTGGACCCTCTTAATACTTCAGTGTGAGAACAAACATCTTTAATATAACTCATGGCTACAGAATGTTTTTCGCTTTCTTTTCTGTAACATTTAATTCCATGAGGAATGGGATACCTTTTCAGTGTGCTTTCCAAAGTAAGGCATTTTTAATCCTTTACCCAACATAATGACAGAAACCTGTCAGCGTTATTCACAGAAATGTCTATTCAGTAATAATTACATTTTCATTTTTGCTTGCAAAACATAGCTTATGACCCCTCAGTGGAATGAACTCATTTTTTAAAGGATTATTTGTTGATTTATTTATGGGCGTTTAAGGTCATATATTTCTGCACAATGGCTAATCATGACCACGGCGGTTTTACGGGTGGAGAAAGAGAGAACCACCAGGCAACAGCGAGCAACTGTCAGCTCCCCACATACTAACTCCACATAAGCAAGCAAGGTTAGCATTGGTTGAAGACAGGTTGGCCATCGACGTGCAGTGCGCCTTAGTACTCAGCGCCACCGTGCCCCACAATTGGGGCGAAGTGTGTTTTGTCCAAGGACAGAGCGCGGTTGCTGCAGGTGGGATTCGAACCGAGGACCTCTCGGCTTGCAGCCTGCACTTGTACCAACTGAGCCACCGCGCCCTCTTTTAAAGTATTAAAATGGTGTATTTAAAGTTAGTATTTTAACCCTCTCGAGATCTTAATACGTGTCTAAAAATTTTTATTTGATTCAAAATTGAGAATAATGAAAACTCATTCCATTCTCACAATGTTGTTCTAAACTCACATGGGTATAGATGGGGCCCAGGTATTTTGCCAATGCCAATAAGTCGTCAAATAGGCTCTTGGGGGCATTTAAGACTTTTTACGTCTATATTTCAACATTACTAAACTCTTTTGCTCGCAGTATATTTTCCAGAGGTACCTTGTACCTTTACATTTACTAGCTAATGTGAAAATTTGCCATCATCTACTAATATGGCAGATCTGGAGTTGGTGGAGCCAATATTTGTAAAGTGGTATATGCTCATGATTTTGGCTTGGTGCGACCTATGGACATTAAACCTGCACAAATGAGTTGAAACTTGCTGGTCCACCTCAATGCGGTCAACAGAAGTCATTAAAAACATATTTTTCAGACCGATTAGGATTTGCAATTTATACCAACTAATGCAATTCTGAAGATAATACATGCATCTCACCATTCAAATAAATGTCAGAGCCAGTAATGTCAATTACTGATTCCTTGATCGAACCCTTTAAATGCTATGCACATATATGCCTTTTCTGGTTTCTTAGGAAAATTGTTCTGATTCCTGTATGAATATCTGTAAATACTGTTAACGAAAACCCATTTCTGATTTTTTAAAAACTACTTTACTCCTGAAAATAAGCCTCCATACATATTCGTTCTATATAGTTTTTTCTGATACTTTAACCCTTTTCACACAGACTTGAATTTACTGGTGGCAGTAAATTCTGTTTCTCTAGTTTCTCGTTGCATTTATAGATAATGTAATGCGAAAATCAACCACGTCATTCAAAAGCAGTGGCAGTGGCAGTAAATTCTGTTTCTCTAGTTTCTCGCTGCATTTATAGATAATGTAATGCGAAAATCAACCACGCCATTCAAAAGCGGAAGAATTAGTGACATGAAACTGTGGGATCGCGATGGCTCATAAGCAAAAGCATTGGACTTTAAACCGAACGGTATACGATTCGGTCCTGACCACCGCCGTCTGCAAGATGCTTAATCTCGATTGCTCACTAAGGCGCACTGCACGTTGAAAATGCACTTGCCTTTTACCGCTGCCTATGCCGACTTTGTAAGTTCAAGAGTTTGATAGTTGTTCAACGCTGCTCTGTAGTTCTTCCCGGATACTCCGGCACCACACCCTCCCCACACGTAAGACTGTCCGACACGACGCGATCATGGTTATTGAAAGCGTCGTTAAACACCAATAAACATACGAAGAAACAATATGAAACTGTAATTATCTACATAACCCTTTATCTAACACGAAGACGACACTTGCAAAATAAAATTCTTGAAGCACTAATTTTTTTTTCTGCGTCAAAAACATAGCTTATGACCCCTCATTGGAACGAGCTCGTGGAGCTCGTTCTAATGAGGGGCCATAAGCTATGTTTTTGTGAAAAAAATGAAAAAGTAATAAAAATTGAATGGTGAATTCTGTGAATGGCGCTGGACAATTTTTTCACCGTTACGTTGGGTAAAGGGTTAATCTTCCGAGACCGGTACGCATACATTTTCGCCTGAAAGAAAATTTTGTGGGTGGTGAGCAAACAACATAATTGACAACCAGTAGTAAAGGCGACTTGGGCCATTCCCGTTCGCCCTGCATCTATTGTTTCCAGTCCAGGTGTGAGAAGGGTGATAATCCACAACATCAAAGACTGGTCGACTATAGTTTTCTACTAATTAGTTGAGCAGTTTAAACGAGAGAGAATTCAGTTCATTTTTCAGACTTAGATTTTATTCAGACAAATAATAATAAATAACAATAATAATAATAAATGATAATAATAATTATTTGGCCTTCCGCTGTTTTGTCGCGGTCCTCTTACGAGGAGGCCTACATCGACCCATTCCCCCACCGGGCTATTCCTGGCCCATTCTCCCTCCTAATCGCCCAGTATTAAGTCAAAAACGTTTCATAATTCCACCCATTGGCGCTTTCTCCAGTTCTCCAAATATATGATTGACCCTTTCCCTCATGCCATTTCTCATCCACTTATCCTTCATATTTTCATCCCATTTTCCATTAGTTCCCAAGAATTCTTGTTCTACTGGGCAAATATTTTGGGCATTCTAGAATGAAATGTTCCAGGGTTCCCGTTACTATTAATTGGAAGTAGTCTAATGTAATGTGTGTCTGTTTGCGGGGGGGGGGGGGGGGGGGGTCCTACGTCCTAGATGAGAATGGGATAAAGGAGGAAAAGTGAAACTAATTTGCCTCCTTTTCTCGAGTGTAGAATAGTGGCTTCATTATGTGCTTGTTCCTTTTTTCAGAAAGTCATTTAGTTTGCAGATGTCTGGGAGAACTTGTAGCAGTTTTCTATGCCTCCCTTCAACGTGATTTGTTGTCCTCGGCCCAGTAGTTTGGTGGTGATCCTATAGGCTAAGTCCGTGGCTTCCTTCAACCCATTAATCAGTAACGTTGTCACAGAAACGCGTAATTTTAGCTTTCATAGTAGTATCATCACTCCCTTCATAAAAAAAGGTTTTGAAAAAGATTTATGGCAGTCAATTTGTCAATTCTGGATGTGCCAATATTAAATTATTAATATACAGACTGCCTTCCATATTCTTGTAGTTATGCACAGTTCCTAGTCACCTTCCAGTTCCAGTTCCTAGACCCCCATACCCTAATGCCAGTGCGCACACTCAAACCAAATAACATAAAAGGCCTTCGCTTCCAACTCTCGTGGATTCATGAGCAAATAAAGTTTTTCGGTCGTTAGGGATTTCAAATCCCACATCGTTCCTGTGCGTCTTCGGCGCGCTGAAATTTTTCACTCATTCATTGTTTGCTGTCAGCTCTGGACCTGTATTTACATAAACAAAATTTCGTAACTAAAATTCGAGCGATCATTTATCATTTTGCACAACACTGAAAGCAAAGATAAAAGACAAAAAAATTATCAACCTTCTCTCTGAGATAAATTAAACACATCACCGCTGAAATTTGTTCTCTGCACACTTGAGGTGACAAACACACCACCAAGATCAATCCTTCTCTCCAGCATTGTTTTGATACAGACTATAACTTGCTGGGATAGATAAATTAACATCGGTTCGCAGGGTGCACGGGAATAGGCCGAGACTCAATATGCTACTAAACATCCCCATAAACACAAAATGGATTCACCCAATCGCTACAACCAGTACTGCATGTGGCTTCTCCAATCAGGATCTCAGGGCTTGGGCGATTAACTCTTTCAATACTTTCAAATGTGATCAGAGTGAAAAAAGTATATTATTATTATTAGGCCAAACAAAATTAAATAATTCATTCTTGGGCAATTTTTTTAAAACGAATGAGGAAGGGCGGTTTTTATTTTTATTTCTAATTCCTGATGGAATGGTCGCCGATGCCTAAAATCCAGTTAAATTAAATACTAGAGCTTCCATGTTGATTTCACTGATAGTATTTTTTTTGTAACAGTGATCATACAAGACAAAATCAATATAGAACAACTAAAATGGAGATTAAAAATTATATGGAGTTTTTTAACTGGTTGAGTACTAGAAGCCAGAATCAGACCGTTCAAATAATGAGGGTACCAGTGCAAAAGCCTACATTTTCCTTATGCATTTTTCGTATTCAGTCAAACGTAAATAATAGTTTGTTTATACAGATTTGTTCTGTTACAAATTATTGGAGAGTGCCTGTTAGCACTCGCCAATAATTTGTAATAGAGCAATTTTTTATGAACAAATTTAGACCACTAAAACTAATCTAGCTCTCAATCAGTTAACCCTTTACTTAACATGAAAAGCAGACGACACTGGCAAAAAAAATTCTTGAAGGACTATTTTTTTTTCATTTTTTGTCTCAAAAACATAGGTTATGACCCCTCGTTGGAACGAGCTCAACGAGCTCGTTCCAACGAGGGGTCATAACCTATGTTTTTGAGACAAAAAATGAAAAAAATAATGAAAATTAATTGGCGATTTTCGTGAATAGCGCTGGCCGGTTTTGGCTGTTACGTTGGGTAAAGGGTTAAATAAGTATTTATTATGCACATACATATGAGAATTGTGTCGCATTTCGCGAAGAGAATAACAATACTGTATCAATGTATAGGACATATTGCATCGCAAATCGCGATGTGATACCTCTGAAATCACAACCTATGATAGTTTTATATATACTTCTCAAAGTTTGCTAAGTACCAACTATATCCAACTGCCTGTTTTACGTTTTAGTTGAAATATTGTAATGAAAAGTGTATATATTTTTTATTTAATTATATCTTTAATGATTTAAGTATAGAAATTAAAATTGTATTTGTGTTTGACATTATTTTTTAGCTTTTGAATACGATAACCATGGAAATGGTGTTTATGGTAAAAGAGGAAATTTTTCAATATGCCAAAAAGTTGACGGAGCGAACTGGTATGGCTTCAATATCGAGTATGGGGCCCATTACTGTTAATTACAGCTTGACAGCGCCTTCTCATGCTCCCAATCAGGTTCCTGGTGGTCCTTTGTGGGATGTTGTTTCATTCTTGGACCAGCATGGCACCAAGCTCCTGGACATTTCTTGGCTGGACTGGACGGGCTGAAATTGCAAGCTGCAACTCATTCCAGACATGTTCGATTGGATTGAGGTCGGGGGATCTTGCTGGCCAGTCCATACCCTCAATCTTCTCCTTCTGTCGGTACTCTCCGACAGCATGGGCAACATGAGGACGGGCATTATCGTCCATCAGAATGAATCTATCACACACTGCACATGCATACAATCTTATGTGGACATCCAGGATCTCATCAATATACCGTTGTGCAGTCAATGTACCACGTTCAAGGACACATAGCTCTGTACGTCCATCCCCGCTGATGCCGCCCCAGACCATGATTGACCCTCCACCATAGCGGTCATGCTCAGCAATGTTGGCTGCATGGAATCACTCTTCTGGTCTTCTCCATACCCTAGACCGCCTATCTGTGTGGTCTAGGCAGTACCTTGACTTATCTGTAAAAAGGACAGGTCGCCAATCTTCTTTGGTCCATCCAACGTGGTCCATGGCCCATTCATATCGTGCCTGGTGGTGGTTCTGGGACAGCGGAATGCGAATACATGGTCTTCTCGAACGGAGACCACCTTCGTGCGACCTTGTCCGGATAGTCTGCGTCGAAACATTTACCCCGGATGCATTTTGAAGGTCACTGAGATGCTGGGTTGCTGTGGCAAAGCGGTTCCTACGGGCCTGAATGACCAAAAACCGGTCTTCAGCTGTATATGTTGAACTGTCTCTGCCACCACCATGCCGTCTCACTGGTGTGCCATACTGTCGAAATCTTGCCCAGGCTCTGGTAATCACCGTATGGTGCACACCAAGGGCTTCATCAACCTGCCGATGGGTAGCCCCTTGCTCCACCATCCCTACAGCCCGTCACATGTCTGCTTCAGACAAATATCTTCTTACATTTGCATTTGCCATATTTAATAATTAAATCACAAGAGTTTGTGTTGAAATGAAGATTGCCTACCCTACACATGTCATGTACATGTAGACAGTACACGAAAACATCATGAAAATCAAGGGGTACATGCTTTCCATGCCTGTCACGAAAAGTCAGCCTGTCAAGAGAGCTAATGTTAACACTTGGGACCATTTCAATACATTCCTCAATCATATCTTCCAAAAATATCGCAAATATGTCACAAGCAAATTTCACAATGATGTGTCAAATATTTGGTGCTTAGCAAACTTTGAGTAGTATATTTTGAATTTTGTCTCCAAAATAAATATAACGAACGCGGACCGAAAATAACGAATGCGCCGGTTCCTGAGAATCAAAAGATTTATTTTCTTTAGCCTTATTATTATATTATATATGATACAGGTGAACCTAAATTTCTGATTGAAATAAACTGTGCCCGCTTGAGAGGAAATGACACAACAAACAGCAAATATCTCCGAAGAATTAGTAATAATTTAATTCTATTTCCCTCTGGGGTTTCAGTTAACCACATATTAATTCCTTTTGTTTCTAAAATGCAATCACAAACAGCAATATCAGTGACAAGTAGAGAATTGTAATTTGTTGGACTTACGAGCTTTCCCAACTTTTTAATGTGAAAAGGCAGACTGAATATAGCAAAACAACGTGCTTGAAATCAACCCTTTCCAAAAAGATAGAAACAAGCATCAAAAGTTGACCAATTTTGTCATTTTCAAGTGATACTCTTTTCATAGCAGTCAGTGTCCTGGTGGTTAAATGTGAGACTAAAACATGAACAGAATTTTTCGACAAACAGTTAGTTACTTTAAGAGTCATTTCAGCGGAAATAAAATTGTGTGGATTTGGATCTAATGACAGGACAAATGAGCATACATGTATAATACAGTGTAAAATTCATAAAATGAAAAGTTTTTTTCTGGATAATCCTGTCAAAACATGTGTTGGATTATGTTTGACACTAAAACTTATCACAGAAAATTTGTTTCCCTGTAACATACATTACACATATGCAAAGGAAAATAGACTATTCCAATCCCATCCAGGGGAACTGGGTACAGAAAAGTACGAAATTAATTGGAAAATAAATTTTGTCTGGTGGTACTCATGTTTGTACAGCCAAAACTGGTATTGAATAAAGCGGGTCACAAAAACATATAACGCAAACTTTGTTCGCCATTGGTTTTTAATGCAGTTATGGAAAGCACAATGAGCTTTGTCTTTCTAGTTTCTGAACAAATTAGTACAGACTTTTGCAAAATTCACTAAAAAAACATTTTTGTCTGTCAGTACTATTCTTTAAGGGGCCAAAGCATATGTTTGGTTAAGCCCCGGAGCACAACTTACCACAGAGGATTTGGACATCAAGCATCTCTACATATAGCAAAGCAAAGTGTTTGAAATCAACCCTGTCCAAAATGTTAGAAACAAACAACCAAAGTTGGCTACTTTTGGCATTTTTAAATGGTACTCTCATTCTCGCCATCATTGTGCTTGAGGATTAAGTCTGAGGTTAAAAGTAAACAGTGACTTTCTTCTGCAATCATTGTTGCATCTATTAATACCAAAATAATTGTTACAACAGCCTTGCAATTAGACAAATTTGCCCATTAAGTTAGTCAGTTTTCAAATTCATATCAGTATTGGCCAATAGGGGTTAATTTTGAAATATTTGTGTGGTGATTTTGGTGTATCATATTATGCACTAAATGTGTGGGCATCAATCACAGACTGAGTGCCGGATAAGAGACATGGTGGAATCTTGAATCTTGGTATTTGAATGACCATGTTCAAGTTGAGGGTACTCCAATTCAAGTCCCGACAACTGAATGATGGTTAGAACTTTGAATAAAACATAATAGCAAAATTGTTCTTGGATGAATGCCCTATCTTCTCAAGGAAAACGTTTTGAGAAAATATGGCTCCAGTGCTGAGAAATCGCATTTAAAGTTGATGAAAATAACAATTATTCCGACAGTACCCTTATGGGAAGTCTCAAATTTGCTAAGGGTTAAACTTTTAATAATAACATATAAAACAAAAGTTGTCATACTTTGACTGTTGCATGCAGTCATAGAAAACATTCAGCACTTAATCAATTAGAAATAGAGTAAACTGTCACTTAAACTTACCAAATTCTGAAGAAATGGGAGTTTTTTGGATGGTACCTACTTTTATGTAACCAGATTGAGTATAGGGTTAAACTTTACAACCAAACTTACAACAACAAATATGCTCGGTAGTCAATTGTGAATACGGACATGCAAAGTGTTTGAAATTAACCATTTCCAAAATGATAGAAATAGCAACCAATGTTGAAGAGAATTTTGACAGTAAACGTTTTCACAAATATGACGATAACTCATTTCGATAGATTTTGTAACAGTACATAAATCTGCCAAATATGGCTGAAATCGTACAGCCTGTTTTTGAGCTATGTTGAAAAATGGTGAACTTTTGATGGTTTTGGCAGAAAATTTTGAAAATAAGAGTTTTCACAGACATGAAGATACATCATTGCACTAGATTTTATGACATTATATATGTATGCCAAATTTGGTTGAAATCGTACAGCTTGTTTTTGCGCTGTGCAACAGACAAAACTGAGCGGGGAAAAAAATGAAAACTAGACGAGTGATTCTGTAGAATCACAGGCTTTTCCCGGCGTACAAAAACATTAACCCCTCTGAAAAAATTGAAGAAAATTTCAAACTCCATATCTCTGAACATGTAGGTGTGCATTTATTTATTGTGGTTTAACGACACTTTCGACAGCCATGGTCAACTTGTGTTGGACAGTTTTACAGGTGGAGAAAGCCCGAGTACCCGGCGAGAACCACTGAGCAACGAGAAGCAACTGTCTGGTTCCCCAACATACTAACTACCCACAAGCAGGGTTAGCAGTGGCTGAAGTCAAGTGCACCATCGACGTGCAGTACGCCCATTTACACAGCATCACCGTGCCCCCATGTGGGCAGTGGGGGTGAAATGTCTTGACTAAGGACACAACACGGTTGCCGATGGTGGGATTCAAACCGAGGACCTCTCGACTTGCAGTCTGCATCTCTTCCTACTAGGCCATCATGCCCCGGAGGTGTGCATACCGACATTACACCAGTTGAACTGTTCACTCAGTTTTAAATGAAAAATCCATCCAGCCCGTGCAATAAATCGCTTGAAATCTTTCAAAATCGAAATTTCCTTTGCATTTATGATAATGATACATTACATTTTTACTGTTCAGTCCATTACTGGTATTCTGATATTTCACAATGCTGAGATTGTAGGCCAAAATGTCCGATTTTCAGGTCTTTTTTGATGTTTTGGAAAATTTTGGTATTTTTTGTAAACAGTTCCATGTGGAAAAATGTATTTATGACAAATCTGTATAATTTCAGGTCATTAGCCCATTTAGCCCAGGAGATATTGGTCAATGAAAATTTGGGCGTTTAGGGCATTCAGGGTGCTTAATTGAAGGTGAAAAACTTAGCTGACCTACAACTTATATATGTCTATAACTATGTAAAATGTCAAAAAAATCTACAAGAGAGCCTTCGAGAAAACGTCTTCTCCAAAATGTTTGGAAAAAAAAAAAGAAAACAAATAATTTTTTTCGAGAAGAATAATAAATGTCTTTTCCTTTAAAAGCCCAAATAAAAATAATAAAAAAAAAATAAGGAAAAAATTTGAAAAAGAATACCAAGAGTCTTTCCCAAACTGGGTTTGGGAAAGCCCAATAACGATTCGATGATAAAAGATATTGTATCGTTACTGCAGTAAAAATAAAAGTCACGACAAACGATCACTCGCGCGCCTGAAGGCCTATTTCAGTTTTAATTTCAGTGGTACTGAAATCACAAGTCATTCCCTTCAGAAACTGATAATGCTGCAACGAACGTTGATTCTAGTTTCCCTCAACTTACATTCCATGTTACAGGGAATTGCACGATCCAGTACATAAACAGTCCACCATTCAAAACACCAAACACAAAATGAGACAGAATCGCAACAACTGAAAGTGACAGCGAGAAAATTTTGCAACGTACGGATCCGTTCTACAATCTTCCAGACATTTAAAAACAATGACATGCCAAACTCTATCTTCCAATGCAAATATTGTCAAACCTATCCGGATGTCTTCCCAGGACAAGTACGACACTTTCTAAATCCACTAAGCACAGACAACAACACCTGACAAAGTATAAATAAACAAATTATACGTGTGAGGAATAATCCACTGCCAAATGCAAGGCTTCGGCTTACAAAGTTGCATTAAAACGAAACTAGTCATTTGTAGCCACCGAGACGCCCCAAAAGCAGAATTGAAACACTGCCTCCGGTTAGTTTTTGGATGGGTGACCGTCTGAGTGATCAATTCGGACTCCCGCGTTGTGTCCTTGGGCACGGCACTTATCCCAGATTGTTCACAAGGGGGCACGATGACGCCGTGCACTAAAGTGTACTACACGTCGATGGTGCGCATGTCTTCAACCAATCTAACCCTGTCTGTGCTGCAGTGCGGAGTTACGATGTTGGGGAGCTGGCAGCTGCTCGTCGTTGCTCGGTGGTTCCCTCCTGGTACTCCGGTTTCATTCACCCGTAAAATTGTCACCAACACGATATGACCTTGGCTGTTTAAGTGAGTGTCGTTCAACCCTAATAAATAAATAAATTTGTCTACGTGCTTCGGAGTAACTCCGTGTAAAAATAACATCTGAAAAATGGCGAATTTTCCGAAGCCACCGTTTCCCATAATTTCTATGGTAATTTACAACTATCCACCAGGCTCGAACTCAGTGAAAGAAAATTTAAATGTTGTTGTTCAACAAATATCCTAAAGCTATCATTCATCCGATTGTAAAAATGCATCTTTAGTTTACATGGTGTCAGTTTCAACACGTACTCTCAGTTCAGAATGTTATCCCTATGCAAAAGTGCTAAATGTGGAGCGGAATCTAGCTTCATTCTCAATGTTGTTTGCTCGCTTCTACATGTTCTACATATTATGAATAAATTGGTGTCAAACCACCCACCTGTCCCTTGTGTGATCTTATGAACTGAATTGCATCAATTCCCGACGGAAAAGGTATACTTGGGGTGAGACTAATTACTTTTTATCACCCTATACAATTTCGCTCATGTTGAAGAAATTTCCATTATTTTTATCAGAAATTTGTGCCAAGACTATAAATTTTTTACATTTGTTTTTTTTCTGGAATTGTATTTTCTCTTTATGACTTTCAATGGGTTAAAATGAACCATTAGCATTTTTAAAGATGTGGCAATTTGCCATCTGGCAAATTGCCACATCTTTAAAAATGCTAATAGTTCCTTTTAGTCAGTTACATCAATAGGTAGAAAATACAATCCTCGTAAACACAATTGTAAAAGTTTTATAGTATTGGCTCCTGGCAGCAGTTGAGTGTAGCTTTCTGTTTGTTCATGACTGTTTTCGAGAAGTTTAGTTGACTGTGTGGTAAATGAAAGTCTTCTGTGCTCATTGTGCTTGTAAATTGCTTCGGAAAATCAGTGATCATTTAATCCTATAGTCCTAAAGGGCTTCAGTGGATCAAATGCTAATTTCTAGAATATTGGTTGGTTTGGCTTGACACCGGGAACATATATCTACTAAAGGAACTATTATACACAGATATATAATATATTTACTGAGGTTATGAAATGTCCCGATGGACATAATTTGAAAACGGTTCAGTAAAGGTTACGTCCCTTTTGCATGGATAATAAAACTTTGTGAAGTCCAATTTCAGAGGTTATTGCAAAAAAAATTTATTCTTTCGTATTTTTGAAAAAATAATATTCCTAACCCAAAAGACATGAGATGTTCTAAATATATTAAGGAGCTCTCTCTTAAGAATTATTATACAATAGTGCAGTCCAGTTAGTCCAGTAACGACTCCGTCACTTAACCTTAGCAGTGGCAGATCCGAAAAAAAAAGTTTATAATTGTATTTTCCAGGATTGTATTCTCTCTCCATGGCTATAAAAGGCTGACATGAATCATCAGCGTTTCAAAAGACGTGGCAATTTCCTGTCGGGGAAATTTTCATGTTTTTTTAACGTGTTAATGATTAATTTAAACTGAAAGTATTCCCATGCACAAAATACAATGCTGGGGAATACAATTACAGGAAAGACCCCAGACAACACTATAAGAGGACAGCCCCTCGGGAGAGATCTGTAATAGAATTATATGATTAAAATATTAATAAATTCGAACCAGCCTACAAATAAAAAGTGAATGCGCCCATTTGCTGTGAATAGTCGTGTATGCGACGCTCCTAATTAGGAACATTTTGTCGATAGGGTTAACCCCTTAATCTCCGCACTCATATTTTTGGTGTAAAATATTCGGTAGTCGGTTAGTAAACAACATAATGAACAGCCAATAGTTCAATAGACTCAGAACTCATTTGACATGACTGTTGGATTAAATTATTTCTGAACCTCCCAACAAATGCAAACTGGGTTCACCCAACCCAATCGCGATAGCCAGTATTCTGTTCGGCAATCTCTAAACCTTAGAACACCGCGCCACCATAGGTAATCAGAATTAAGTGTCTTCTTGCCCAAGGACCCTATGCAGAAGATGCGGGCCAGGATCAATCGTCGACCTTTCGATTTCAAGTCAAATGCTCTAAACAACGAGCCACCATGCTCCCTTTAGTTACAAGGACAAATTGCATCCAAAATTGCTGAATGCAAAGCGGGGTCCTATTGTTTCCAGATTCGAGTAGTATTTTAATATCAGCACAAATAGTAACGGTCATTTATCCAGTTTTTCCACATGATCCTTTTGTCCGATCATTAAACTCATATTTTAAAAAAAGAACTATCTTTCAAGAAAGAATGGATGTAGATCAAGGTAAAATGACAGTCATTTGTCAGTTTTATCAAATGATCCTTTTGTTCCACCATTAAAGTCATATTTTAAAAATAACAATCACTCAAGGCGGACATGACAACCGTTACTTATCCCCAATTCCTTATTCGACATTCGTTATCAACCGATAAACTCGGTTGATAACGAATGTCGAATAAGGAAGTAGGAATAAGTAACGGTTGTTAAATCCTCACATTCAAGTACATTCTGGGTGTAGATCAAGGTATACACAATTGTATTCTTGCGCGAAATAATAATGTGACTCGCGGGTACTGATCTCTATACAACTGGGTTGCTAGAACGATCATTGGTCGTAAACAGTAAAGTTTCCCACCCTGCGCCATTTATTTCTATAAATAGACAATGTTCAACAACGATTATTTTCATTTATCCAAAATCTCACAATCGTCGTATGTTTTTCAAAGCATTTACTTTGTTGTTGGCCGAAAATGAATATGTTAATAACCTGTACATTTTTCAAACAATTCAAACCGAATATTTACAAAATATATTACATACTATTGACAAAAAAAACAAGAACCGAGATTGGAAAGTTCATACCGTGTGACAAGTTTTCGTGCTGGGCTGTCGTTTTATGTTTGATTACGTATAAGCTGTTACGCTGTGACTGCAGTCACAGCGTAACATATTTCACGTCCTCAAACATCACTGATGGCAGGAGTTAGCGCGTTGATGGACTTGACACCAACTTGCAGGGGGGGGGGGGGTTGATTAAGTTGCGACGTTTTTCGCTCACAGTGATAAAAAAACACACCCAACAACGACATCGTTTGATGAGTTTTGAACCGTGGTTTCAATGAATTCTGCTTCCAAATATCCACGTCGTTCGAGTCCATATTTCTGAAGATCTGTCGATCGTCGCATTATGTTAACAATGTAGCTTAATGCTTTAAAAAAAACGCGTCATTTGTTTCTCGAGCTTCTGTCTGGTTTTGGACTAAGTGACAAATATAATCTTCAACACGTCCCAGCTTATAGTAACATTTCGTCCATTTAATAAAGTTTTTACTTCGAAAAGGCGTGGTCCAGATATAACTTACTTAACTAGTTTCTTATTTTCCGTAACTCGTCGTAGTTAAAGTCCAGTGCCGGCAACTCCTTTTGTTTCACCTTCGCTGTTATTCTAAATAGTCACCGCCACGAACAATAAAAGTGCATTATTTTAAAGAATGACCGGACTTTCTTTAGAAGAATGACCGGGAATGCTTTAAATAATGAACAGTTATTGTTCTGATACTAACATTCAACGTGACCTGGCCGAGTTTTTAGCTCTAGTTTCTACTCCGACATCATTACTGTTGTCTTTGATGAGTTATCCCAAACGATAACGCACCTATCAAACTGTTTACATTTTCGATTTTAATTCTCCTCAATGTGATAAAATGGTTTCTTTTTTCGTTTATAAATAAGAATTTAATGTAAAGTGGTTCTATAGTCAGAAATGCACCAGACCCAGGATATTCGGCCAGATTATGGTCTCGGACTTAGCGATCGACCATTATCTGTCCGAATATTCTGAGTATTTCCCTTTACATCCTCTATGTACAATTTGTCACGCGTTTCACAGTTTAGCGGAAATTAATAATGTTCGAGTATTTGAGGGATTAATGTTTTGTATTCGCAAAGTTCGCTGTGGTGTAGAAGATGAACCTTCCGACACGAGGTGACCCTGCCTGTCAAACGTGTTGTTAAATCCCAATAAATAAATAAATAAATAAATAAATAAATAAATAAATAAATAAATAAATAAATAAATAAATAAAAAGAAGGTGGGCCGTGCTGTTGTGTGCGATGTGTTTGAGCTCAAGTGTAAAGTATTCATTTCTGTTCGTCGCTTTTCCCTGGCATAGACTTGTTTACGGACGTAACAACCGTTACTTATTCCCAGTTCCTCATTCGATATTCGTTATCGAATATCGAATAAGAAACTGGGAATAAGTCACGGTTGTCACGTCTCCTATTTTTTTTTTTTTTCTCTTTGTAAAATCGATTGTCGATACCTTTGCTGTTGTTCAGTTGCAATAGCTAAGGTATCGACAGTCGATTTTACAAGCATGATAACAGATTAAATGTTCTCGGTGGGTTAACAACTTTAGATTTTATAAGAGGTAAGATACGATACCTCACATGGAGGCGACAAGATTGCATTGGTTTCCGATGAAGGTTTCCAGAATTTCTTCTCGACAGAAGTTTTTTTATCCCTGTTTGTTTTTCTGGTCGGCTGAGTCGCAAATGAAGAGCTCATTTTTATGTACATCTTGAAATATTTGTACACCGTTTACATTCATACAGAAATTTTATTGACGTTAGCTAAATAAACTGTCAGCATCTGGCCTTGCCGTTCGGTCATACGGAACACTGACGCTCGTGGAAGAGTATTTTGTTTAGTGTAGGCTCTATCCAGTCTCTGTCTGTCACGAGGTGAGTCTGACTGGCGACAGTGTCGTTAAACCTCAATAAATTCATTCTCTGTACATAAATTGACACATCGATGTATACGATTTTCTAGCATTACACATATTATTCAGTCAGCGAAGACAACTGGGTTTTATCATTGAGCTGATAAGAAAGATTTCCACTTAATGACCCCAAATCAATCGCTCTGATCGCATTTATATACACGCATTCGAGGCGATAAATTCATCTTTTGTGGTAATTAAACGACATAAGACATATTGGTGAAATAATCATTCACACACATACAAAAGATAAGATCGACCATCATCTCGGCTGTATGTACTTAGTATCTCGTGAGATAAAATCTTCAATATTATAATAGACCCGCCAAGCAGCATTGTCTTTATAAGCTGATATTCATGCCTATGCAAAAAGAGAGAATTTTCTGGACTATCGACCCAACCGAAGAATAATTAGACGCAGCATAAATTAAATGACAGTCGACTTTGCAACTTTAGAATACCGGCAGTACAATGTTAACCCTTTGAGCCCCAGAGGTCGCTTTTTCCGTCCAGGGAACATGGTACGTCATAACTTCATTAAGGGGTCGTCCAACGTAACTTTGGTCAATGTTTTGACATTTTTCCCAATGCCTCAGAAACAGATAAGAGAAGTAAGGAAAGGCAATTTTTTTTATCAAAATAATGAGTAAAGTGCATAGAAAAGGTACATATAATTTTTTTCAGGAAAAAAAGTGAATTTTAGGATTTTGAAGAAGATTAATTTGCAAATGGCGTAAGTAACGAACCGGTAAAACCACAAAATAATCGGTAATTCGAAAGCCTTGTCCTCAGTATAATGATCACATACTACAGACTCGGAGAAAGCATTTTTTTGACACACACTCTGGTGGGTTTTGACGTTTGAATGTAATAACACCAACACAAATTTTGGATGTTTCGGATGTGGCCATGTTTCAATGATGTTTTTCCGGTCATGTGATTACGATGTGGTTCTTGCAGAAATACTCAATTTGGGCAATCGTAAGAATGCAAGGACGTGATCACGCCCTTTATTTGTTTGAGACAATGTATGAACGGATTTACAAACAGGTGACAGCAAATACTTGAGTTGTTAATGTCATCACTGCAAAATATGGTTCGAAATTCCCTCTCGTGTTTACAGGCCGTCTGAACTTTTTTGTTGACAAAAAATCTGAATTATTGCGCACTAGAAAGACAACATGAACCACTTGTAAAAAAATAACCGAGTGTATAAAATCGGGACGATACACATAAAATAAGGCAATATTCATAACAAAGTAAGCAGAATGCTTCAGAAATCACTTTTTCACGAAGTATGTTCCAAGTGACCTGGAACTATATTGAGCGTGTTGATTTCCCCCGATGTTGTGATGTTGTAAGTTACCACGGACTGTGTTGATGTCTGCAAAGGACCGATTGAAGATGGGTTGAAAATGATGCATTCGTGCTTTTAAATAAGGTGCGCTTGGACGATGCTGAGAATTTAGTTTTTTCTTGCAACCAACCATAGTAATACAAGCGTCGATCAGTGTCTTTTATGATCGTTTTACACTGACAAATGTGACAAATCTCCTTTACCGGAAACCATCCCCCAATTTGCATATCACAATAAACATAACCGCTGTCACTGAGTGTCAGCGTGGCCGTGTGGTCAAAACCGAAACGAATTATCGAATGCACGGTCAATATTAGCTGCAATTGGCTTTTAAACAAATGAAATACACGAAATATTCGTAATTTCATCATTATTCATGCCGAGTTACTTTTTAACCAGACCACATGCGTTCAGTTTCGTTTGTCGGCATCAAACTGATATTGTTTGTGGTAATTAAATAGTACGAGAAGGCGAAGGAAGCCAAATATTTTCCATCATCTATTAATTAATTCAAATTGATAATTTCTTTTATTTTACTGAAATTATGAACTGATAAGGTGGGTGTGTTGCGATTATTATGCCCCAGACCTGGAAGTTGGAAAATCAAAGGTGCATCTAGTGCCGTGCAGTGGTGACCCCTGTCCTCTTAATCTTAGTCTTACCCATTCATCATTACATGTACCAACATTCTCCCTTGTATCTCAATCATTGCTACTCCAATTTGAAGGATATTTGGTGTTGTGATCAAGCATCATGGGGAAACAATGCCTGTGTAGCTGCTGTAGCATGTGTTTCTTCCCACATTTTTTCAGAGTTGTGGTACTTTTTCACTTTGTTTATAACTAGTTGATTTGTTACAATTTGTTGCAAAGTGCCTGCTAATACCCTCAATTGTATTGCTACAGAATTTTCTGGTGAAGATTTTGTTCCTATTACTTATCAAGCAATAAGTAATAAATATTCTGTATAAAGCCACAGATCTGATGTTTGATACTTTTATCGGAGCTGTTTTGAAGGCTTATGGAACTCAAAATGTTGATTATGGCAGGACTTTTCTATTCACCCATTAATCGATAAATTAAGTGTTATAGTTGGAAGTAAGAAGCATGAAAGGTCCAGAACTAAAAGTCTAAAAAGAATGTTTTGCAATGTAACATGATTTTTGCAGATACACTTATTTGGAGAGTTACCTGTCTTATAGTGTTTGGAACATGTGTGGCCAGGATCTTTCAAAAGAAAAAAAGAGTTAAACTTTGAGAAAAATAGGCATATGCCTTGAGTGCCGGAGATAGAGTCATACAAGGAAGCGAGCCCCCCCCCCCCCCCCCCCCCCCACCAGGAATTTTTTGTGTCAAATGGAGCTCACTTGTCACCTTTTTGGGATTGCTTTGTGTACTGCGTTCTTGAAAAAAATATGTGAGACCCTCTGGATGTGCCCTTCTGATCTCAATATCTCAATAAGCCTCCTTGGGGAAAGTACATGCAATAATGGTTATGTAAGGTTGATTTGATGTGTTTTGAATAACAATGTACTTTTAAGTACATTGGATGGTTTATTGCAGTGACAGGTTACAGTTACCCTTATTTTTTCTCCAACAGATATTATGAGTGTATTGGTGTCCACGAGTTAAACAAAGCTATTATACTTATTGATAAACCAGACAAATTTAACAATTTAATCATTATCAAATTGGTGCATGGGATAAAAGGGGTTACAGTGCAAGGGGTTTGTAAATATATTTATTCAACTACAATGTATGACTTTGCAGTGCATTCTACATAGGAGAATATCATATTTTCTTTCCAAACCATTACAGTAACACATACATCTTTATATTGGGAGACACTCTTTTGTCCTTCCATACTTCTTCCGCTGGACTCCTTCAAGTTGACCTTTGTTGAACTCCCCAAATCAAAACATAAACAAAAGAAAATGTCTGCCTTCAGTCAGTGAGCACTCCACTTATAACATTTGGTCTCAATCTTTATTACTTTCATGAATTAGGAAAAGATTTCTTCGAGTATGTACTTCAATGTTTATAGAATACAGCTGTTATTTTATTTTGAGGTATTTTATTGTAAAAATTTTGTTCTCTTTCTTATGCCACAGCAGACTTTCAGGTGGTGCTATTTACACATGGCAGCAGTTCCATGGCAAATTTCAGTTTCCACATGTTCTATGTTTCATTCCAAGCATTTTGGTATATAATTTATTGGGGTTATTCATTTTGGGACTTTTTTAGACTTGAAAGAAAATTACATGAAATTTGACCAAAGTTAGGTTGGACGTCCCCTTAAGTTTGATGGCTTCATAGCGAATATGTGGAGCAGACAAATAATTATTTTCAAGTGCTGGCCCAGGGCAGCACGTTGAAAATATTAATTGGTCTGCCCCCAAATAATGAATATGGACTGTTCCATTAGCTGCTATTGAACTGACGTGGAAGATACCACCAGAGTTCAAAGAGTTAAGAACGGATTGACACTACAGAGGTTGATTAGTCCAAACAATATACTTGATCTGAAGATGTGCAATTATTGATACTTCGATGCAACTATTCTAATTCTTTCTCAACTGACGTCACACCCATTTCTTAGTCTGCAGTACTATTCGCCTAATGCAGAGCCGGGTGTATTTGCACTTTATTTGTACGCAGTGTCGACTGGCCGATCGGGGGATTTATTGAAGGGGTGGTGCCCAAAGTGGGACTGCTGTCGACCCGCTGTGTCTGGACAGATTGTTCGGGTCTGATTGGAAATTGGGGTCAAGATGATGAGAGGACTGGAAGACTGTGTGGTTTAGGATATTCCGCTGAAAATTGGGATCTTACGGAAGGATCTCTTTGGAAGGTCTGGTCGATCGATCCATCTCAGCGATTTCATGTTATAATGTAAGCACACACGCTTCGTTCATATGAAGATACATGCCGCGTTTGAAACATGGAGCAGGGGGTACGCGCCCCTTAGACACGCACTTTATTCCAGATATGATACACTCTTTTTCTCCAGGCATGCTACATGATATTATCTGGCAAGTGTAAGAAATGTTTTCTGCATTGGGCCAGTGAATTTTACCTTCAGCCGATTTGATCTATCTTTCCTACTTCAACCATTTGCATTTAACCATAAACCCAACACGGCTGGAAGACACAATTGTTCTTAAATAACTGGGAATTTCCAATTTCTCTTTCCAAAACATAGCTTATGACTTCATTGAAACGAGATCGTGGTGCTCCTTTCAACGATGGCATCATATGCTATGTTTTGGAGGCAGAAATTGAAAGAATAATATCTTTCTTTAAGTTGTGATTTTTGTGACCAACGTTGGACAGATACGATCGTTTTGTCGGGTAAAGGGTTGTAATGTTTTAGAATTAGCTCATCGAAACGATGCAAAACTAATAAGCTTGCGCTAACCTTGGTTTCTGATACAAGGACATCAACAATTTTAATTTAAAACACGATGTCATTGTAAATGAATGATCTGGATAGAACAGACACAATGTCATCGTGTCTATGTAACGCCACTTCCTGTAATTGAGACAGAACCCGGAAACAACAATGAATTGAAGCTAAAGCACTCCGATTAAACTGTCATCCCCTCAAGCCGGTTTGTTGCATTCATACAACAAAGCCTATTTTAACCCTCCCGGTTTGAACCATCAGTAAACTGTATGTGTTACCGAACGAAATTGCCCTTTCTTTGGGTTTAATGCACCTCGCATGCAAGCTTTATTAGACAGTGTATTGTTCCATTCTATAATACTTTGTGTTTCAGAATAATCGTGAAGTCACATGGTTACTGTCGATTGTCTTATGCAATGCATTTCATTGTCATGTTTGTCCCATTTCACATGGGACCAATACTATAAAACTTTTACAGTTGTATTTTCTAAAATTGTCTTTTTTACTTATTAATATAACTGACTAAAATGAGTCATTAGCATTTTGAAACATATGGCAATTTGCCAACTGGCAAATTGCCATATCTTTGGAAACGGTAATGGGTTATTTCAACCCATTTAAAGTCATAACTAACAAGTACAATTTTAGAAAATATTATTGTAAACATTTTATAGTACTGGGCCCTGGACTTGAGCCATTCGAATCTGAAATTTCGGGTGGATTCGAATCGAGCAGAGGGTTTTCAATCGATTCGAATCTCGAATCGAATCTCACGACTCTTTAACTAGAAATTGGAATATTTACAACCGTAATTATTACCTTTTCCCACTCAAAGTGTAGTATTCAACGGCGACTCCAGTGTTTAGGTTAGTCAGTCAAAAAAGCGCAGTATTTCAGAACGGAATCAAAGTAGTTTCGGAAGCGGAACCTCCTTGAACTCTTCTTTTATCATCAGGTCTGATGTACAAGAGACCATGGGCCAATACTATAAAATATTTACAATTGTATTTTCTAAAATTGTATTTTCTAGTTATAACTTTTAAATGGGTTAAAATGAACCATTGCTATTTTCAATGATCAATATCTTTTAAGTTCCCAATGATTCATTTTTAGTCAATTATATTAATAGGTAGAAAATATAATTCTAAAAAACACAACTGTAAAAGTTTTATAGTATTGGCCCCCGTTGATAGAAGAAAAGTTCCAGAAGGGACACGAGGTAGGATTTTAAGAACATATCAACGATTCGAAAATTTCCGAATCAGCGCGACTCGAATCGAATTAAATCGATTCATCGTGACTATTTCAAATCGAATCGATTTCCAAACCTTCGCTGGACCTTAACCTGGATATATAAAGTGGTGATGGCTTCAGCTTAACTTCCTACTCCCAAGCGCTCGGCTTAACTTGCTACTCCCAAACGCTCGGCTTAACTTGCTACTCCCAAGCGCTCGAGTCAGTGAAATCCATTACAATGGTACAAGCGGCTTGAAAATTAATTTATTTTTCTGTGACAAAAGAGGCCCCGTTCTCAATCCGAATTGCAATCTAATCCTGACACATTTACGAAGGTTGTTCGAGAATTTAGTCAATGAAATAAGCTGCAAAAAATATAGGTTCTCTTTAGAACCAAAACTGGTTCTAATCTTGTCCCTGAGATGGAACCAGTTCTGCTTAAACAGTATTTATTTCAAATCAAATAAATTTACCAAGATAAGCATTCAATTTTAACAGAATGTTACATGAACTGAAGTAGATTCAGCAGTAAACTTGGAGCTTATTAAAGGCAGTCGCCAAACATTTTGAAACAAAGGAGATATGAACAGTTGGTATATTGAACCAGTTTTGGTTCTGTACAGAACCAAAACTGGTTCGATATGCCAACTGTTCATATCTCCTTTGCTTAATAATGATTAGAGACAACCTCGTATGAGCTCTAAACTTACGGTTGAAACCCCCTCAATTTATGTTTAATTCTGTTAATATTTAATGTTAATCTTTATAAAATTAATTGATTTGAAATAAATACTGTTTAAACAGAACTGGTTCCATCTCAGGGACAAGATTAGAACCAGTTTTGGTTCTAAAGAGAACCTATATTGTTTGCAGTGTACTACAAGAAACGCAAACAAATAATGCGTCTGAAATGCAACGTTTTCGAATTCATTTTCAATGGGTGAGATTCTCCAGAACAGAGGGTGGACAAACGGACAGAGCACAGACTAGGTCGCGATTTGATTGGACGTGCGCCCCGTATGCTCTGACAATCACAGTACTGAAGGCCTCCAAGTTCATATTTGAAAGGGTTATTTTTTGTTATTTAACTGGCGTAGTTCACTACTTCTCTGCTGTCAAAAGTCCACCACAAAATACACAGTGTATTTTATGTAAACAGTGAATTTCAAGTGAGTTTCAAAATTGTCATTTATCTATTTCTAAACTTTTCAGGAACGCTGAAATGACAAGAAAAATCCATTTTTATCATTCTATCGTTAGATCCGTCATATCACCATAAAAATCATTATCCTTTTCTGAAGAGATTACTTTCAGTTATGCGTCTTGTCTCTTCTTCTTCCTCCATCAAGTAGACTTGTTCATTGTCAGGCCTTCTCCGATTTAGTGGTTCTTGACTTGACGTGATAAGTAAGTAATGATTGGATGCCCTGCCGGAAGTTTCAGTAAATTGTGAATGGTAATGCTAAAATGCATTGGGTCTGAAGTTGAGTGTCAGTCGATAACTCTACTATAGATAAGAACAGTGGGATTACAATAAAATAGAACGATCCTGTCTTGTTAAGAACAATGTTGAGCTATGTTTTTATTTCTTTACTCTGCTTGAACGATTTTGAGAGATTTTTCCACTAGATAGTAATTGGAAAATAATCTCGAACCAAAATTATGAAACCTGTACAATTGTACTCTGTAGAAATATATACTGTTCAAAAAAGGAAACGCAAAACATTTTTTGTGATGAGGGACGTTCCCACGTTTTGGGATAATGAGATACAGAACGAAATCAGTTCATAACCAATGTTTTAATGGATGAATGAAGCTCAAATGGAGACGTTTCAGACGTTAACGTCTCGAGTCGACGTCATCCAAACTCAATATCTAGTGTGACCGCCATCTGAGTCCAAAACTGCTTGGTACCTTCTGTTCACTGAAGTAATCAGACTCCGGATCGAAGCGTGAGGTATGGTCGCCCACTCGCGCTAATTGAGGTAACGTCTGAGGTTGTGGTTGATGTTGTCGTCACACACGATGATCCAGTTGATCCCACAGATGTTCGATCGGGTTCAAATCTGGCAATCTGGATGGACAGGGCAGGACGTCGATGTTGTTATCATGTAGATAAGCTGTCTTGGGCCATGCTGTGTACGGTCGGGCGTTGTCATGCTGGAAAATGGCGTTTGAATTTTGCATATTAGGGAGCACGTGTGAATGCAAAATTTCATCTCTGTACCTCTGCGCCGTCAAGTTACCCTCAACATGGGCGTGGTCTGTTCTACCAGTGTGTGAGATGGCTGCCCATATCATAACGCTACCACCACCAAATCTGTCCACCTCCCAAACGTAGCTACGCGCAAAACGTTCTCCGCGACGTCTGTGCACACGGCATCGTCCATCAACTCGACGAAGAAGGAAACGTGACTCGTCACAGAACTATATCGTTCACCATCTCTGATGAGACCATGCCCTGTGCATCCGACACCACTGAAGTCGCTGTCGACGATGCTGCTCCGCCAAAATGGCACCACGAACTGGCCGTCTAGCACATAAACCTGCCTCTCGTAGACGGTTCGGAACGGTCTGATCTGAAATCCTCCGCCGACCTGGTAACGTGACGCTGCATAGGTCGCTGTGGTTGTTTTATCCGGCAAATGACGTAACCGGATGTGTTGATCTTGTGCTAGGGTCACTCGGGGTCTCCCGGATCTTGGAAGGTCCTGCGTTGTTCCCTGGATTTGGTAGACATTGAGCATTCTCGCTACATTCGAAGCTGATTCGCCTGTTTCCAAGTGGCCAATGGCATTATTTCTCTGAGCTTCAGTCAAACGCGGAATTTTGCATGAGCAAGATCCCTTTAACGCTGTTCGAATTCCGCCCAATTTCCATGTCCATTTGTACTCCCACACGCTCAGCTAGCATGCATGGAGGGTGCAACTTCGTGATCAGTTATTCACTCAGTGGAAACTTTGTTTTCTTAATTTCCAATATTTTCGGAGTCACGGTGGCCGAATTTATGCCCCATTGTCCAAAATGTTACATAATGTTTCGACCACCACGATATTCTCCAAAATTTGCCATGTTATCGTGACTATACCCGTTTTGCGTTTCTTATTTTGAAGAGTGTATTTTGTAGAATTGTATTTTTTGGCCGTGAGTATAAATAGTTGAAATACGTCGTTAGGCTTTTGTAAGACATGCAATTTATCGTCTTTGGTATTCACAGAAAAAGAAAAGAAATTGTGAAAAATACAACTGTAAAAGCTTCATAATTTTGGCTTCTGCTATGAATTCGTGCGGGTGGTTTAACTGGGAATTTAATCAATTTAATATTGCTTGACCGTGCTGTATGCGCTCTGTCAAACAAGACTGAATTAGTTACATTTTTCGTTGCATTATGGGAAAAATTTGCAGGGTATTTTATTTTTATAGTTTTCGTTGCATTACAGTTAAAATTTGCAGAGTATTTTATTTTAACATTTTGACCTCAGCGTTAGGGCGTTAATGGGGAAAAGCATAAAAGTTAGAGCAAACTTTTTGTTCAAATATTCCCCGTGGGAATAGCGGGAACTGAAGCAGTGCTTGTTTACTAGGGTTCTACAATGAGACGAGAGCTTCTAATGGTATCAAAACCGTGGACCCGTGGGTAGGGCTTCTTTTAGGGTTTCTTTTAATGTGCAGCTCTTCACAACCTATGCAGTTCTAAAAAGAAGTGCAGTTCTAATAGAGATAGTGTGCAGTTACAAAATAAGAGTGGGACATTTAAGAAGATTATGGCCAGCAACAAGTAGTGAGTTGAGCTTCCGGTGAGGTTATCAAGTTTGCTGTAGTGGTGGTTGGCACTAGTAAGTAAGGCTACGTGTCGAATTAGATCAGTTCCCGCGAGGGAAAATACTGTTTAGAGTCTATACAGCTTAAGGGGGTGTGCTACTTGCATGTGTGTGGTTCTGTATTACTTTTTAGTTTGGTCCGAGGAGAAGAAAAGGTATTGTTATACGAGAAGAAATAAGAGACAGTGGTGTGAGGAAGTGCCCTTGAATGGCGTAAAGCCCACGTTGTTCATGTTGGTAGAGACATCAGGTATGTGGTGGTAAAAGTATCTGATGATGAGGAGTAAATGCCTCTCCCCCGGGGTCTGATTATTCCTGGGAGAGCCGGCGTAAAAACAAGATGTGGGTATTAGGCCAGATGTAAAATTTACAAATTGGTAAGGCTCTACGGATGTGGTTGTTGTATGGACTTGAAATGATAAATGCTTCTTTACGGAGAGATGTCTCGTAAACCGGTCGGATTGTCACGGCTTCTGGTTCAAGTTGTTACGGAGACACCTATCCATTACAACCAACTGATGACAACCTCACCTGAAGATTAACTTGCTACTCGTGGTTGGTTATGATTGCCTCTGATGGCACACACTACAGGCACGCCCACCTCCTGCTCGACTCGCCTGCTTGTTGAGTCCCGTGCATGCGTGCGTGCGTGCGTGCGTGCGTGCGTGCGTGCGTGCGTGCGTGCGTGCGTGCGTGCGTGCGTGCGTGCGTGCGTGCGTGCGTGCGTGCGTGCGTGCGTGCGTGCGTGCGTGCGTGCGTGCGTGCGTGCGTCACACATTAACTTTGTAGTACGTTTACTTCATGTCATGACCGCGTGGAGACCCGGGAGGTGAGGCCTTTTTTACCACGGCAGACAAGTTCTGATGCACTGGTATATTATAACCAGTAATTAACCCTTTACCTAACATGAAAAGCAGACGACACTTGCAAAAAAAATTCTTGAATGACTATTTTTTTTCATTTTTTGTCTCAAAAACATAGGTTATGACCCCTCGTTGGAACGAGCTCGACGAGCTCGTTCCAACGAGGGGTCATAACCTATGTTTTTGAGACAAAAAATGAAAATAATTTGAAAATTAATTTGCGATTTTTGAGAATAGGGCTGGCCGGTTTTGGCCGTTACGTTGGGTAAAGGGTTAACTCTTGGATTGTTTGAAAAGACAATATAATTATGAGAGAGAACGAGTCAGCTTGCTATTACGGTGTTCGGGTAGAATTGCGATGCATTGGATGAAGCTGTTCATATAATAAAACAACTGATTTGTTTCTCAGCTCATGAAAGATATCTTTTCCAGTGTTCCCTCTTTTTCACTTTTTAATTTCTTGGCCTACTCCATTGAACCGACTATATTCTCCAATTCCATCCTTTCCTTCTCAACGTATATGCATTCAAGCGGTTTTCATGAGATAAACTTGTTCCCACAAACTGTGTACACATATTGCCATCACAATATAGCACTAGATGCTGAAAGTGATGTGAAGAAACACGCATGAACAAACATAATAGTTCACGCTGAAATGTCTGGTCTACACTGACCAACTTAACCTTCTTGGTAATAAGTTTAGTACATTTTAGGTTGCAGTGACGGGCCAACAGAACCGACATTGCAATAAATGTATTGCATTTCAGGTTGAAATGACTGGCGGACATACCTGACTTTGCAATATCTTTATTGGATTTCAGGTAACAATGAATGGCGAACACAAACGACTTCCCAATACGTTTCTTACATGTTGTGTAGTATTTCATTTTAGGTTGCAAAATTTGTTGATCGGCGAATACAAGCAACCTTGCAATAAGTTTATTACATTTTGCGTCGTATTACATTTTACGTTGGATCACTGCTCAGTGAATTTGTGAGGCAAATCAATAAATATTTTCAGCGTGGAGACGCAAGGCTTTACGTTGAAAATATTAAGTGGTCAACCTCTGAATAATGAATATGGACTCAACTGGCGCCACTGAACTAACGTGGAAGATACAATTACGGTTCGAAGGGCTGATGTCAAAGCTGTTACCAAGGCTTTACTTAATTCAAAATTCTAAAAATGCTTAATGCTGAAAGACACCAGACGCATTTGTAGATATTAAGCGGTGGTGATCTGTTAGCATTTTCTTCACAATACATCATGTCTGTTGACTGGTTTTAAATCTGGAATATTAGCAATTTTCATCCATCGCTGAAACGTAAACGACTATAGATCTTTTCACTGTTTTTCCTGATCACCTTAGAACATGTTATCATCCACTCATTTGTAGAAAGAGAATACCGAGAGCCCATACAGGTATAAAACTCGCCACTAAACATTTGGACGCGATGTGAGCCATACGAAAAGTTATGATGAACATTTTAACCTCTTAGTCACAGACTAATGTTTACGATTTTCCCTGCCCTGTGAGTGAACAATTTCGACACGGCGTAATGTTTGTAAAAGGAGCCACGTTTTCTGCAATCAGTGCCTTGTCGTACAATAAACACAATGTGCCAAATGCGATACAAGATCATTAATTTTAATTTTCACGCACAATTCGTTGCGTCAAGATCATCATTAGTGATTGTATAATCCATCCGCGCAATGCCATTAATTTAATTTAATCAATGATTTCATTCCACAGCAATGCTCACATTACAGTCATCAGAATGTTTAGAATTTACCAAAGGAGAGTAGAATCGTTAATTATAATATTGTCGCATTGAGGCAAATGTGTAAAATCCTTTTCACATCTGACGTGATGGTAGCGTTTCGAGCGTTATGAATTACTACCCAATTTTTCTTCTCAGTTGTTTTCAGTTTTGACATAGTGGGGTACCTCTAAAGTAATCATTTGTGTAGAACAAACTCAGATATTAACTAGAGAATTGTAATTTGTTGGACAAATTACGGGTTTTCCCAACTTTTTAATGTGAAAAGGCAGACTGCATATAGCAAAGCAGTGTATTTGAAATTAACCCTGTCCAAAATGATAGAAAGAAAGCACCCAAAGTTGGCCAATTTTGTCATTTTCAAATGATACGCTTTTTATAGCAATCAGTGTCCTGGAGGGTTAAAGGTGAGACTAAAACATGAACAGTAAGGTTCCTCAACATGTGCAAAACATTTTTTGGCAAACAGTTAGTTACTTTAATAGTCATTTCAGAGGAAATAAAGTTGTGTATGTTTGGATTTAATGACAGGAAAAATGAGTATACATGTAGAATGCAGTAAAATTAAGGAAAATGAAAGGTTTTTTCTGGATAATGCTGCCAAAACATGTGTTGGATTATGTGTGACACCAAAACTTATAACAGAAAATTTGTTTCCCTATAACAAAACAATACACACATGCAAAGGAAAATGGACTATTCCAATCCCACTCAGGGAAACTGGGTACAGAAAAGTACGAAATTAATCGGAAAATACATTTTGTCTGATTGTACTAATGTTTGTTTTGCAAAAACTGGTAATGGATAAAGCAGGTCACAAAACATATAACACAAAATTTGTTCACAATTGATTTTTGATGCAGTTATGGAAAGCACAATGAGCTATTTCTTTCTTGATTCTGGACAAATTAGTACAGAAATTTGCAACATTCACTGAAAATCAATTTTTTTTCAATTTGTACAGTAGTATTCTTTAAGTGACCAAAGCATATGTTGGGTTAAGCTCCAGATCATAACTTACAACAGCATATTTATTCATTAAGCATCTCTGCCTAGAGCAAACCAAAGTGTTTGAAATGAACCCTTTCCAAAATGATAGAAAAAATCAACTGAAGTTAGCTAATTTTGGCATTTTCAAACGGTACTCTTATGCTCGCCCTAATTGTGCTTGAGGGTTAAAGATGAGATTAGAAAGTAAACAGTAACTGTCGTCTGCAATCACTGTTGCATCTACACATATCGAAGAAATTGCTACAACAACCTTGCAATTAGAGACATTTGCCCTTGAAGTCAGTCAATCTTGAAGATAAAATGTTATATTCATATCATTTTTGGCCAATATGGGTTAATTTTGAAATATTTGTGTGGTGATTTTGGTGTATCATATTATGCTCTAAGTGTTTGGAAAATTTGAGCTAGATAACTGTAAACATTTCCGAGACTTTTGAAAAATTGTGAAATTTTGACGATTTTGGCAGAAAATTTTGAAAATAAGCGTTTTCATGAATATGACGATACCTCACTTTTCGTGATATTGTGACAACAAATAAGTTTACCAAATCTGGTTAAAATCGTACTGCTTGTTTTTGAGTTATGTTGAAAAATGTTGAAATTTTGAGGGGTTTGGCAGAATATTTTGAAAATACGCGTTTTCACTGATATGGCGATACCTCATTTCACTAGATTTTCTCGCATTACATAAGTATGCCAAATTTGGTTAAAACTGTACAGCTTGTTTTTGAGCAGTGCAACAGACAAAATTGAGGGAGGAAAAACAAAATTAAAAAAAAAAGAATGAAGAAAAGTTTTTGAAAAAGAATAATAGCAAGCGTCTTTCCCAAACTGGGTTTGGGAAAGCCTAATTACACTGAAGTCAATGTGCAAACTGAAATATTAACTTGTAGAGAGCTAAATTAATTTTGTTTGTCAAAATTTGTTCACATTTCTTTGCCTTGTTAGAATTTATGAGAGAGTTCCCATAAACAATCTAATGTTCTGATCGTGTATCATAAATCTGGTCCATGACCATGATTAATTTGAGGTACTGGCAGCACGATGGATTAGTGGTTACGATATTGGACTTTAAACCGAAAGGTCCATGGTTTGATCCCCGCCAGGGGTAACTGCATTATGTCCTTTGGTAAGGCATTTAATCCAAATTGCCAACACGGGGGCACGATGGCATTGTGTGCTAAGGCGTTCTGGGCGTCGATGCTGCACTTGTCTTCAACCAATGCTAACACTGATTGCGTGAAGTTAGTATGTTGGGGAGCCTGGCAGTTGCTCGCCGTTGTTAGGTAGTTCTCTCTGGGTACTCCGTCTTCCTCCATCCGCAAAACTGTCCGACACGAGGTAACCCTGGCTGTCGAACGTGTCGTTAAACCCCAATAAATGAATTTATTATGCCCCACGTTTGTAACATCAGTCGTGATTGGTTAATATGACACCTTCTAAAAGTCATAGTACTGGTGTTTGGGGGCAAAACACGGGTACTATCGGAACATTTTTCCCTGGAGACAAGAGAACGAAGAAAATGTAAGCGCCATTTCCATTGATCAGCGTCGAATTTCTCAACACCAAACGCTGGCTCCGTGTCCGTTTAGCTTTTTCAACACCGGTAGACACAAACTTACCAACAAATATATCACCTTCAGTGGGTGTGTTTTCAATTTTAACTGTAAACAATGCATTCAAAAGAATCAGAAATATTAAAAAAACTCACTCACGTGTTGTTCACCACTTTAGTGAATCCTGAATATGAGTCTCAGTTATGACTTGTGTTTCACTCCGCTTAATTCTATCAACTGTTGTCCGAGAAACATGAATTTATATTCCATTAATTTAAATCACTTTTCACACAAGCATTAACAATGAATTATAACACGAACAGCATGATGCAGTTGTTAACATTGGCATTTGTTGATGAAGAAACTCCCAAAGCGACGGCACTTGTGACAAGTCATTTTCGAAGAGACGTCATTCGTTCGAAATGACGTCATGTTTTTGGATTCGACTACATTGTTGTTACAAGATCGATGGCTTGTTGCAGTTAACGCTTAACAATGAAAGTCATATTTTGTTCGGCATAATAATATAATTAGTTCGCTGCTTCAGGTTTTATTTCAGAAATCACACAAACTCAGGTACTATCGAAGATTTAAAAGTACCCGTTGCTTGAAATGCCTTGGATAGAATGGCAGCAGAGATTATTCTTTAGGATTCCTGCAACAAATGATCGAACTTCAGTTCACATTTGAAAGAAAGTTAAATAACAATTGAACCTACAGCCGCGAATAGATGTAGAATTAAACTATTACTGATCCTGCTTAACGATTTACTGTCAACTGCGTCGTCTGCTTGTCTTTTACAAAATCCCTATTAACTCCAAAATGAACGCGTTCTGGATAAAATAATTGCAAAAAAAGAACCAACAACTTCATTATTTGTCGAAATTTCTGTGGAAAAGGCAAGTCATCTTTATTTGGCCGAATCGTCAGAAAAAACGTCAACCCGGTCACCAATGGCGCTTTGGATGGCGTTGGCACAAGCAGCGCTATTAGAGGCGAAAGGGTGAATCAGTTATACATTTGTAGGGATGTAATCAAAATATTTAACCCTATAGCTATGTAATTAAGTTATTACAGAACTTATTTACAGAGCTACTATAGAACTTATGACAGTCAGCTCGCCCATCCACTGTCAAATATTTCTTTACGCAAGAATTCATGCATAGCAGGTTGAACAGGGGCATAACTGGGGAACAAAACAGAATAGTATATATTTTTTTCTTTGCTGCCAATGGCAGCAGAAAAATATCTCTCCCACCTTATTTTAACTTCATGTTAAGTTAAAAGTAAAACCTCATAGATGAAGTCGAGGCTGTTCCCCGTGATGAAAAATTAACTTTTCACACCTATTGAAGCATCCTGGATACTTTTTGAGGATTTAAGTACAGTGCAGCCCACTTTATTGGATATCTCTTTACTGATTAACCCTGTTAATTGAATATAATTTCCCAACACAAAACCATTTGCCATACCTCCAGTACAAATTTGACCTGTTAATTGAATTTAGGTTATAGAGTAAACTCCTGTTAACTGAATAAAAAATCTTATAACCTGTCGAGAAATTACCCTGACTCTCCCAGTTTTCCTTTGTTTATAAACCTATTTGGCCTCAGTGCATCCAATACAGGCATTTAATCTATCATATCTTGTTTGACAGAGCTCATGGAGCTCTGTCAAACAAGATATAATAGAATACATGCAAAGTTTATCTCTAGAATACAGGAAAGTGACACAATCCCTGTTAATTGAATACTCCTGTTAATTGAATAATTTTCATTGGCAAAGTGGCTATTCAATTAACAGGGTGCCACTGTACTCGGAAAGTAAAGGAATAACGATAGCAAAATGAGCTAAGAAATGCTAGGGTAGAGAACATAAACCAGGTTTCGGGATTTTAGGCATGCAAATATACAAAGTTGCCATTTTTCAGGAAAGTGGGGGACGAGTCAGCACCCACCCCACCACAACCCCCCCCCCCCCCCATAGTTGCACCACTGGTGTTGAAAGGGTTAAAGTGTTGATATCCAAGTTACAACAATCTCGGTCAGGCAAACACATTGAAACTCCAATGAATAGCGTAAATTCACGGCACGTATTTTGGTTATTGGCTATCGTTTTCCAATGTCTCGACAGACGGGACAATCACTGATTATAAGATCGAGATAACAGGTTACTTACACTCTCTGCCAAATAATGCGAGTACACAACGAGCTAATTAGAGCAATATAACACAGCCATGTGTTTAACATCAAGCCCAACTGCAATTAGAGAGAAGATTTCAAGAAAAATATCGCCAACGTTGACGTCAATCTCGATTTTCAAAGCAGATCTGCAGACAAATTGGTTGTTTATTTCAAGTTTGACGCTCTTTTCCAATCGATTACCATTGGAACTCTTTTATGGCGTGTAGATATTTGACAACCATTTCAAATGATTCCATGCTGTGTCTGATGGTGCTTCAATGCATTTGCATAGCATCTGGACGCATCGGGCTAGGCTATCGCTCATCAATTTTGGATAGTCTCTGTATTTTCATGCTTTCGCGGTTGATACTTCAAACGTACAATAAGTTAATATCCTCTACACAATTTCAGTATTTTTTCTCTCACTTGAGGGTTTGGGGGTATGTGTGTATGAGAGGGAGGGGGGGATGAGGGGGTGGTGTCTGTCTTCCCAAGTTTGTGAATGCAGACAATAGTGTTTGGGTTTCCACAAAGATATTCTTCGTTATTTCCATGTCTTCACAAAGAAAACAATGGGTTATGATTTGTCTTCTCTATTTTGTGGGGACTTGTTTGTCACTGAGAACAAAAGAAAAAACAAGTTCCCACAAAAGTAGCAACATGTATGTATGTTTGGGATGTTTGGAGGTGGGGTCGGTCTTGTAAGCAAGTAATTGTAAGAACCTTCTTACGAAGATTTAAAAGTATCCGTTGCTTGGAATGCCTTGGAGAGAATGACATATGCGATTATTCTTTAGGGTTCTATCGACCTTTAGTTTATGCTTTTACTTGCAACTGATCATTGAAATGAATTAACCAAACCTGAAATCTGTACGTGTCCAGGGCCTTAGCCAAAAGCATGCCAAAGAATCAGTGGCGGCGCCAGAAATTTTTTTGTGGGGGGGGGGGGGGGCAACTAGGGGGGCAGACTCCCATGAAGGGGGGCAAATACGTAAAGGATCATATCATTACTTTGTTATGAGGTAGTCCAAACTTGGACCCAAAGTCCGTAATATACTTTTTTGGTTTGGTACGTCCTGTGGACGTACCAAACCAAAAAATTATATTACGGACTTTGGGTCCAAGTTTCGACTAAATGTAATGGTAATTAGCGGTCCTCCTTTCAAAAAATCCTGGATCCGCGTCTGGTGGGTCTGTGCGTGAGAGAGAGAGAGAGAGAGAGAGAGACATGCCTTTGTTGGCTCATAACTTAATTATAACTTATAAGTATCTGCATCCGAGTCTTTAAATCTCTACTGTCTGGATGTGTTCATCAGCTAGCCTGAGGCTTTGGGCTAAGTGTGTATGGGAAATTATTGGGAATAAAAAAGAGAGGGGTGTGTGTGTGTGAGAGAGAGTGACTGAATGTGTTTGTGTGTGAGGGTGGATGGAAATGCATGCGAGATGGTTGGGGGGCAAAGCCTTCGTTTGGGGGGGGAGGGCAAATCCTCTATGCCCCCCTCCCCCCCCCCCCCCCCCCCCGTAGCGCCGCCACTGTAAAGAATCCTGCCTCATGTGATTTAACATTCGAACTACGTGACCTTATTATGTGACATTTTTTACACTTGTCAATAAAGTGAACTGAAATATTTTAAGCCTTCACATAAACAGGTTATGATTATACCACTACTAGGGTCAGAGCGACCAAAGAGAATCGTTTCCCATCAAATCGAACACAAGCAGCACGGACGAAAACTCATAAAAATACATTAACCACAAGGAAACTAAGTCGCAAAGACACAGCGCGTGTGCAAATGGAAGTGAACCTGTAAAATGAAGTGAGGGTTGGGTGCCAGAGAGTCTCAAATGTAATTTTGGTTGATTTTGACATTTTATGGTTTTTTAGTTACTTGGAGTGTAAAATGTCATCTCAGAAATTTGGATGATTGAATCTTTTTTCTTTTAAAATGATGTCATAAAATGTAGTAAACGATTTTCGAGCAAAAATGAAATGCCAGAAGGTGGTAATATTAGTTATTCTTGCATATTCCAGGGTGTATTATTAGTTACACAGTTTGTTGGTGGCCTAATATGGTATATATGGTATCAGTTAATTTCATATTGACTCGAGCGAAGCTCGAGTCAAAATGGAATTAACTGATACCATATATACCATCTTAGGCCACCAACAAACTGTGTAACGAATATATCTTACCGACTGCTGCATCGATGCACAGAACTAACAGCGATCAAAATTAAATGAGAGAATTCTCACAATGTGTTCACGTGTCTTTGCCTTGTTACATTTTATGGGATAGTGCCTACAAGCAATCTCCCATAAATTGTAACAAGGCAAATCCATACATACCAAACAGTTTCCTTTCGAAGGTAACATGACACACATCCACAGAATATGAAGCCTTTTAAGTTGCCTAACCTGCACCTCAGATCAAATATGGGCTTCCGCCACTCAATTTTTCAACTTGAAGCGTTTATCGGCTGCCGCCATTTTGAATAATCAACCAACCAAGGGGAGATTACCCGTAGCTGTCAGCGTATATTGAAGTTGACAGGCGATATATGGTTTTATATGCTGTCTGCATATAACGTCTTTGAACCAATGAAATTCCCAGATACTTGTAGGAGGTAAGATATGGACATTTACACTGGTTTGAAAACTGATACACATTGAAGAAAAATTTCAGTTCTGCACAACAGAAAAATATTCTATCATATTTTCTTTGACATAGCTCTACGAGCTCTGGCATACAAAATACAATGGATTATATCTATAGTTATTTTCATGATTAGATGTATCAAAGATAAATGAATCAGTCAATAATATGCTCCCTTGACTAATCAGCGAGTACCTTGCCATCGAATAGGTATAAATAGATGCTCAAACTTTTTACAATGTGACAAAACAAAAGAAGAAAACCAACAAATACTGTTCAAATGGCATTTTGAAACTGAATAAGAATAATTGATAACTCCACATTAAAATATAATTTCATCAGTGACTTTAGTTTTGTCATGAATAACACAAAATTAAAGATATTATTTTGATTATTTTTAGCTCACCTGACTGAAAGTCAGGGGAGCTTAAGTGATCCGGCCGTCCCTCCGGAGTGAACTTTACATTATCAACTTCTCATCATAAACCACTGGACCAATTTGAACCAAATTTGATGACATGTTTCTTATCATATGTCAATTCAAGTTTGTTTAAATAAAGTTGCTCAGCCCGCTGGGCGCACCACAAAGGGCATTACTCTGTTAGCGTCCATAAATTTTCCAAACTTAAAACAATCTTCTTCTCCAGAACTGCCAATTAGAATCTTCTGATATTTGGTATTTAACATCTCGGGGAGGGGGGGGGGGGGGTTAAGATTGAAGTTTGTTTAAATCGAGTCCCTGTGTTAATATTTGTGCTCCCTATGGGAGCCCGAATCATAACTTAGTGCAGTATGGGGAAATTTCTTTTAAAATCTTCTTCTTCAGATCCACCGGTTAGAATCCTTTCATATCTGATATACAATATCTCTAGGAGGGTCAGATTCACGTTTGTTCAAATTGGGGCTCTGGGTTAATATTTGGGCTCTCTATTGGAGTCCAAAGTTTAACTTAGTGCAATATGAGGAAAATTTCTTTAAAAATCTTCTTCCGATCCACCGGTCACAATCCTTTCATATTTGGTATACAACATCTCTAGGAGGGTCAGATTCACGTTTGTTCATTTCGGATCACTGTGTTAATATTTTGGCTCTCTATTGGAGCCCAAAGTTTAACTTAGTGCAATATGAGGAAATTTCTATAAAAACCCTCTTCTTCAGATCCACCAGTTAGAATCTTTTCATATTTGATATAAAACATCTCTAGGAGGGCCATCTTTGTTAAAAACGGGTCCCTGGGTTTATATTTGGGCTCCCTATGGGATCCCGAATTTTAACTTGTGCAATATGAGGGAATTTTTGTAAAAATCTTCTTCCGATCCATCAGTCAGAATCATTTCATATTTGGTATGTAACATCTCGAGGTGGGTCAGTTTGTTCAAATCAGCTACCTTGGTAAATATTTGGGCTCCCTATGGGAGCCGGAATATCAGTTTAGTGCAATATGAGGATTTTTTTTTAAATCTTCTTCTTTAAACCATGCAGTCAGAATGCTTTCATAGTTGATATACAACATCTCAAGGAGGGTCGGATTCAGGTTTGTTTAAATCTGGTCCCTAGGTTGATATTTGGGCTCTCTGTAGGAGTCTGAATTTTAACTTAGTGCAATATGAAGGAATTTCTTAAAAAATCTTCTTCTTTAGAACCATCAACTAGAATCTTCTGATATTTGGTACGCAACATATCTAGAGAGGTCAGATTCAAGTTTGTTCAAATCGGATGCCTGGGTTAATATTTGTGCTCCCTATGGGGACCAGAATTTTAACTTAGTGCAATATGAGGAAACTTCTTTAAGACTATTCTTCAGATCCACCAGTCAGAATCCTTTCATATTTGGTATACAACATCTATGGGGAGTCTGATTCCAATTTGCTCAAATCCACCCCTGGGTTATTAATATGGGCTACCTATGGACCTCTGAATTTTAACTTAGTGCAATATGAGGGAATTTTTGTTTTAATCTTCTTCAGATCCACCAATCAGAATCCTTTCATATTTGGTACACAACATCTCCAGGTAGGTCAGATTCAAGTTTGTTCAAATCAGGGTCTGGGTTAATATTTTGGCTCTCTATTGGAGGCCAAAGTTTAACTTAGTGCAATGTGAGGATATTTCTTTAAAAACCTTCTTCTCCAGATGCACCAGTTAGAATTCTTTCATATTTGGTATATAACATCTCAAGGGGCATAAGATTCAAGTTTGTTCAATTTGAGTCCCTGGCTTAATATTTGGGCTCTCTGTGGGGACAGGGGAGGGGAACAGGTTAGGTTCAAGTTTGTTCAAATCCATTCCTTAATGTTTTTTCCACAAAATTTGCCTTTCATATCTTCATTCATTTGTAGTGTTGATGAACCATGTCTTACAGAATGTGACCCCAAATACTTCTTTGAACCTCTTTGGCAGGTGCGTGATTAAGGCCTCTTGGGCCTCTTGTTTTTTCAGTGAATAGCTCTATTACTTTTGATACATATGTCATTATCATAAACTGTTTTTATGAACTTTGAAAAAAATCACTTTGCCTGCATATTCATGTTTTTGCACCGGACTCAACCAATGTGTAAATATTTCAAGTGAGTGAGGGAATTATTCGCATCGTACCTGTCAGCCAATGAAATCACAGTATTACAGTATGTTGGGAAATAGATAGACTTACTCCGTTCTGGTACAGAATGTGTATTCAGTTTTTGCAGTGCTAATATGCCATAAATGCACGTTCGCTAGGATAGTACTAATAAAATTTCCCATTTTGTAGAAATAGTTTTGGCTCAAAAAGTAGTAAGTTCACTTATGCTATTTTGGTACAACAGAAATTTTCTAAATCTACATCATTGATTTCTGCCAAACTATAGTAGGTATACTCAGTTCAAATTGGAACTATGAAAGTTGAACACACAGAAGAAAACTAAATTCATGTAATGCGGCATACTGAAATGAAATGTTTAATTTGAAACAATTGTATTTAACAGTTGTCACCAATGCGTTTCTCGGAAAAATAGAAAATGTGTTGTCGTCAGTTTAAATGTCCATGAGGAGCCCCACACAGAATATTTGGATGCAAAGGCTTCAAATCAAGCATAGTAATGATGTGTTCTTCCCCACTCAGATTATGAATTATACCTCATCATTAAAGATGACAAGCGAGGGCAGATGACAAAGTATAGAGCAAAATATTGAGGGCCGTGCAAATTTTGTTAAGGCGAATGCTGAGAGCTCGACTTCTATCATTGATAATGAACTCAACATTTTGAAACATATTTTACTGGAAAAATGTACAATTTCAGCATATATTTTGAATGTTTTGCTAGTAGCTACTTGAAACACATTTTTGAATGAAATTATTATGTACCACAAATGAAATGAGATCAAAATAGGTGCGTTAAACCAATACTATTTATTTATTTAACCCTTTACCTAACGTAACGGCCAAAACCGAACAGCGCTATTCTCAAAAATCGCCAGTTAATTTTCATTATTTTTTTCATTTTTTGTCTTAAAAACATAGGTAATGACCCCTCGTTGGAACGAGCTCGTCGAGCTCGTTCCAACGAGGGGTCATAACCTATGTTTTTGAGAGAAAAAATGAAAAAAATTAGTTGTTCAAGAATTATTTTTGCAAGTGTCGTCTGCTTTTCAGGTTAGGTAAAGGGTTAATGGGGATTAACGACACTTGCAAAGGCCAGGTTCACCTTGTGTCGGACAGTTTTACGGATGGAGGAAGCCGGAGTATCCGGAGAGAATCACAGAAGCAGGGTTAGAATTGGGTGATGACAAGTGCTCCATTAACGTGCAGTACGCCTTAGTACACAGCGCCACCGTGCACCCACGAGCGAAATCGGGATTAGGAGCCTTGCCCAAGGATACAACGCAGTTACCCCTGGAGGGGATCGCGACGTTGACCTTTCGAGTTGAAGTCCATAGAGATTATTACCATTATGTGGATGTACAAAATACGTATCCGAGTCGAGCTCCGGGTTCTAAGGGCAGATCAGGTGGGGGGGGTGCGGGGTGGGGGTGTGGGTGGTAATTTGTGCCAGTATAGCAATGCTGAAATGACTTTCTGTACATGTAGTCTGTACTGGGGATATAAAAAATAAATTACCACCCACCTATTGCTGAAAGTCTTGAATAAGGTGGGAGTGAGACCATGAAGAGGGGGGGGGGGGCGGTCGATACAAGTGGCCTGATGCATCACAGTGTCAATTTTATGAGACGTCTCCGATGAAAAACAATTATTAGGATGTTTAAAACATAGTCAGTGTTGCGATATTTTCCAAACATTGGTTGATGTGGGGTTTTTTTCATGATACTTCTGTTTGGTACAAGAATACAATTCTGAATATTATTATTTTGCTTAAACTCCCAGCATCAAAACTTAAATCGAATACCATCTACATCACATGTGACAGCTACATAAGTGTATGAGATGGGGACATTGTAGGCAGCTTGCAGTTTCAACCCCTCCCCAACAGCCAGCTAATTTAGCAGTTTTCATGGCAAGAGCGTGGTATTTTCATTACAAATTGTACAGAGGGACGTGATTATGTTTTTTTTTAATTTTGTAAAATTTCAGGGCAATGAACAGCGAATTTTCAGGGCTACGTGTCAAATCCAAGGTAGGCGCAGTTTAATTGGCCAGCCCCCACGTCTAACAACATGCCCCCCAAAAGCCTGTGTGATACATGTACTCAGGGTTGACTACGACCTCCAAAATATACTCATTGCTTACCCATTTCCGACACGATGTGATCATGGCTGTTAAAAAGTGTCGTTAAACCCCAATAAACAAACAAAAATTGCCTAAGGTAACCACCATTATCTGTTCGGCGCCATTCATAAAATTCTCCATTCAAATTTTATTATCTTTTGAACCGTAGCCTCCAAAACATGGCTTATAACACCTCATTAGAACGATCATTGCGAGTTGGTTCCAGTGGTGGGCCATAAGCTGTGATTTTAGGCAAAAAAAATGAAATATGTTTAATTATGCAAGACTTTTCAAGTGTTGTCTTCTTGCCGTGTTTGGTTAATCCTTTACCTAACGAAACGGTCGCACCCCGCCCCCACCCCACGTAATATACCAATTCAAAAGTTGAAAAACAGTATTTTTCAAAAAATTCAAAAACGCTATATTATATTGACCCTCAGTGGAGCGAGCTCACCGCGCCTGTTCCACTGGGGAGACACATGGTATGGTTTTGTTGAACGTTTTTGAAAAATTAGAAAAAAGAATAATATTTACAAATAATAAATGTTGATATCTCTACAATGAGGAAAGGATAAGGGTTAAGTTACAACTTAAACGTTAAGAGCATGCGAAATGATTCATTTTATATCACTATCTGTTAATCTCCTACAGTCAGCGTTGCTTTTTCGATGCATCATACACGAAAATTGCATTAACAGTTGCTCTTCAATTAGGACCTGAACAACGGCTCCGATAAAAAGTGACTGTGCGACATACAAAAAGTCTTTAGAACAGTGTACTCTTGTTCCCATTTCACCAAGAGCATGTTTTGTTACATTTCTATTGGTTTTTGACTATTTTTTATGTTTTAACTCATCTTTTGGTGTCTTCTAACAAAGCACGCCTAATACATCTTCACTGAACAGATTTTATCAGATATAGGGCATTTTGGACAAATATGTTTTTGATGTTTACATTATATTATGATCAATTCATTGTGTGCTACCTTCATGTTAACCCTGTGCTTAACCTGAAAAGCAGACGACACTTGCAAAAATAATTCTTGAATAACTAATTTTTTTCATTTTTTGTCTCAAAAACATAGGTTATGACCCCTCGTTGGAACGAGCTCGACGAGCTCGTTCCAACGAGGGGTCATAACCTATGTTTTTGAGACAAAAAATGAAAAAAATAATGAAAATTAACTGGCGATTTTTGAGAATAGCGCTGGCCGGTTTTGGCCGTTACGTTGAGTAAAGGGTTAATACTAATTTACACAGCCTGTAAGAGAGCATAATAAACTTGAAACAAAGATTGTGTACAGCGTAGCCGTTCGCAAATGGCTATTTTTAATCATTAGCGGTCGCGTATCGGCTAGCACGAGCTTATGTTATGCGCATGACGTCATTTCGTCTTCATGGAAACCTGTTTACATTTCATTGGTGTTGACTGAGATGAATATAAAGTGTTCTGCCTTAAATTGCTTAATAAATAGTGTTTCACATTGATTCTTTTCACGAAATAAAATAAATCCAAAATGGTCGAAAATCGTTCTTATAATTTCTAAGTATTGATAATAATAATAATAATAATAATAATAATAATAACATGATTTTCTCAGGTGTCGATTGGACCTCCATCTGTCATTAGCAGCCCCACACACATTAGCAGCCCTCGGCTATCGCCTTGAGACGCTATTGACTGCTGGGCTGCTAATCTCAGATGGCGGCCCAGTAATGGAGCCCAACGCCCTCGAAAACCATGTTATTGTATAATTGATGATTCTCCGTCGAGAAATCATAATCGGCTGTGTTCTGTGAAGATGCGTTTAGTTAAAATACATTGCAAAGTGAATTCTTTCACTTCGAATATCCGAAAGCAAAGGAGCTCAATTTATTGCATCTGACTAAAGACGTCTCCACAGGACACTACTCATACACACAAAGTGAGTTTTCTACGGTTTCACCTTTAAATTTTCGAGGCAAAAGAATTCAATTTGTAATACTTACCTAAAGACATCCTCACAGAACATGGATGATGCAGAACTCAGTCAGAAATACTCTTTGATGACAGACATTGTAAAAGAACGCGACTGACTGTGATTCTCCGAGAGTTCACATTATGCGAATGGTTTTGTGTTTGTATGATGTGTGTGTAGGGATATCTGTGGGGGCGTGTGGGATGTGTGTGAGTATGTGAGTATGTGTTATCCCCCTGTGTGTTTCTTTTGGGGTGTTATGTACAGTACGTGGAGAGTGTATTATCACTAAATCACCCGCAGAGTGGAGATTCCACCCAAGAAATAATTGCAAATTTGTTGCAAAGCATAACTAGCACAAGCAAAGTTTCAGCCAATGGACCTCCGGGTTAAACCCGGAGGTCCATTGGCTGAAACATTGCTTGTGTTTTTTGTCGATATGTATACATAATTTGAAAGTTATAGCTTGGGTGATAACTCCACTCCACGGGTGATGTAGATACAATCCACTCTCCACGTACTGTATATGTAGTTTAGTGATCATGTGGTACATCAGGGAAAGATGGGAAACTTCCCAATGAACTAATTGGTTCTTGTTCTAAAAGGTTCTAAACAAGATGAAAAAAATAGTACATACTCCCAAAATAATAAACTAGTTAGTCGCTGGTTTGACGCCACCATGGTCGGCTTATAATATTATTTGTTCATAAATTGTATTTTCACCCAACCTATGGCTTGAGTTGATATCGCATCCGAACAGGTAATATTAGTTCTGTGTAGTAGGATATCTACGTATTATGCTGCCATATTTCAAAACAACATTTAGAAATTAGAAGATTTTTTACAGCCATAATTCTATGAAATCCAAAATGAGGGTCGGGGTGGGGTGGGGGTGTTATGCTATGAGAAAGTTTTAAACCAATACATTTACTGAGAGATTAATACTTGATACTTGATTAGTTTCATATCGTCCAAGATATCAGCCCAAGGTGACTTCATATCAGACCGAAGGTCGGAGGCTAATGTGAAGTTACCGAGGCTGATATATGCGCCGATATGAAACTAACCAAGTAATAATCTATTTATTTATTAAACAAAAACAAATAATTACAAAATGTTCACAAAGTCCGAAGTTTCCTCTTCTTCCAGTTCAGCTGTCCGAACATCTCTGATTCCTGACTGGGCAAGCCGGTGTAACAGGAATGGAAGTCCGTAGGAAAATTAGTCCCTCTGGACTATTATTCCGCGGAATTATAGTCCTAGGTCTAATATTTCTAGGAATAGTAGTCCGGCGGACTACTATTCCTAGAAATGTTAGACCTGGGACTATAATTCCGCGGAATAATAGTCCAGAGGGACTAATTTTCCTGCGGACTCTCATTCCTGTCACACCGGGACGTTCGGATAGTTGAACTACCTCTTCTCCCACTTCGACGAATCTCCGCTTACGAATCTGAATCATAGTTTGCGTTGAATTTTCTTCACAGCTTTCTTCTTTCTTCTCTTCATCTGCCCAATCCTTACTTATTGCCCTCATTGATTCCTCACCATACAAAATCTCAGCTTCAAACTACTCCATTGTGCCTGATTACGTCTATTTCTCGATTGCGTTACAAGAATACGAGCGAACAAATTTCGGTGTAAACAAATTGGTTGCGCCTCGTAACGACGCGTCAAGGGAAACAACTCTCATTTGGTTCATACCGCCCGAGATTGGGATTATATCAGCTGAGTTTGAAGTCATAACGTCGGAGCCTGATATGGAAAAACCTGGGAAAGAAAATCCTATCTAATAAATAATCATAGATTACGTTTACATACTAAAGAATTTATATTATTAGCGAAATATAATCAGACACAAATATTAGGCTTTCAGTAGAGTACTACGACCACAAAAGAGCACAGAGATTTTCGGTCGGATCGTGACTCAGTCGGGATATGGTCGACATTCTCTGCCCACTGGCCTCCCGTGCAGTACTGTTGGGTGTCCTACGCGGAAAAAGAAATGCGAGAACATTGAATCGGAGATGCTATTTTCACCCGTTTTTCTTGATGCGGTCTCGATTTTATATTTTTTATTTACAAAATCTCAATCTACTGGTGTAAGTTTGTCGCGATCGGAACGCGTCTTGATCGCGAAAGAGACTACCATTGTGAAGATGGTATTTGTAAATGTATCGAAAGATCATACATTCATCTCTGATCTTTATTTGGGTACCTTTTAGTATTTTAACTTGTTCTGCGCACTTTCGTGAATATTACCAGTCTTGTGCAGTAGCATTTTTTATTTAGCGCGCATGCGCGAGTAATATTTGGGACGATTATGAGAAAAATTCATTGGGAATTCAATGCTCTGCAAGATTCAGTTTACGGAAGATAAAATGGACATCTGTAAAACCCGAAACGAATATTTGTAATTCTCCTTTATTTTATTTTGCTTTATTTTCATTTCATTTCCATTGTCTTTAAATAATCACACAAACAAATCCATAATATATATGTGTGCTTTTATGCCGTCTGCTAAAGTGTTTTTACAACATTGACATGAAAAATATCCGACTGGAATGTCTTCCCAATTTTTTTGTCAGGTGATATTGAATACCGTTGGTCGTGTCCCATTTGTTTTCACCGCGGTACCTAAGTATTTCGGGAACAGAAATACATGCCCTCAGTACTTCCAAAATACTCGCCTTTATTACTTTCCAAAGTGTGATTTACTGGGATTTGCGGGCTTGATTATAAACGATAACTTCACAAGTGAATTATGCAATCAACAATTGGGTCATGTATCCGTGCGCGCAAACGAAGACGCTTTGCCGTGGGTGTAATGGGGACATTGTTTTTTTAACCCTTTACCTAACATGAAAAGCAGACGGCACTTGCAAAAAAAATTCTTGACTAACTATTATTTTTATTTTTTGTCTCAAAAACATAGGTTATGACCCCTCATTGGAACGAGCTTTTTAGAGACAAAAATGAATAAATATTGAAAATTAATTGGCGATTTTTGAGAATAGCGCTGGCCGGTTTTGACCGTCACGTCGGGTAAAGGGTTAAATAATATAATTATCGTTAATAATGAAAAGTAATAAACAGAGTAATCGCTTGACTGGACTGGTTACGTGAATAAATTCATGAGAGGCGAGGGACTATATTGTAAAACACTCGTGCGCATTCGCTCACTCGTGTTTGTACAACGTCTCTCACCTCTCATGAATTATTTCGCGTAACTAGTTCAGTCAAGCGATTACTCTCAAATTATTAACGCGGCTTGGTATGGCGTTTATGGATTATTTATGTTACGAAGTCATCTCATTTGTTCTTGTTGGAACTGTGATAAAGTAGGAGTAGAATTGAGTAGAGAGTAGCTGTACGGGGTTCGCAGTGGCTCAGTAGTTACGGCATTGGACTTCAAACCGAAAGATCGACGGTTCGATCCCCACCAAGGATAACTGCGTCGTGTCCTTGGGCAAGGCACTTAATCCCGACTACCCACGTGGGGCACGGTGGCACAGTGTACTGAGGCGTACTGTACATCGATGGTGCACTCGTCTTTAACCAATTCTAACCATGTGTGGAGTTGGGGAGTCTGACAGTTGTTTTCCCTTGCTCGGTGGTTCTCTTCGACTTCCTCCAACTGCCCGACACGAGGCGACCCTGACTGTCGTACGTGTCGTTAAAACCCCAATAAATGAATAACTACCATTCCATCATAAACGTTTTGAGCTTTATCCAAAAATAAATAGCTGCAAGGGACAGAGGACGTTCCTCCACTCCCACGCCACTACCACCGACTTGATGTCCTCGGAGGACATTTTCACATATTTTATTTGAAGTCAACTAAAATATGTTTTTGGACATTTCTTCCATTCTAAGTTAAAAACTAAAAGTATAACACACTGTCTTAATTTGGGTAGATTCATAAAACTTTCGACAAAACTTAGGAGTGCAAACCGTAGTCGAGTGCCAGATGCATATTTTTTTATTGACAGACCCTGGAGATGCAAATCGGTGTCGAGCGCTAGACACCTATTTGCATCCCAAGGGTCTGTTAAAAAAATATGCTCACGACTCATCTCCCAGTCACCTTCAGCGCCATCATCCCTAGAAATAGACTATTTTTCGCCACTGTGGTTGGCCTTATTACTATTAACCACAGCGGGTGGGCTTTAGTTGTAATCCACCAACTAAAGCTTTTGTAACATCAATTGGGAAAAGACAACACACAAACGTATAAACATGTTTACGACCATTCCATAATATTATTGCCTATCAATATCACGCAAACCCAATTGTTAATTGATAACTAGGCAATAAAGATTCATCTGAAGCAATGTAATTTCTCGTAAATTCTTATTACTTCAACTTCTTTTGTTTGCAATACGTTGGTCATTATCTGTAATTTTCATCGATTTATGGTTGTTAATTGGAAATCACGACGTCGTACTTATTGTATTTGAAATAATTATCAGTTTTTATAATGTTATACAATCCATCAGACGTAGGCACATTTACAATAAAGCCGAAAAAATGCATAATCAATAGTCTTATTGACTTCATTATCAAACAGTATCGAATATCAAGTACATACTGCACGCACAAATCAAGTATACCTTTGAAGATGGGATTTATAAACGCAGAAACAAATGTCGCCTAGTTCAATTCTATTCAGGGAGGCAAAATGATTTTGTCACATTAAATGATACAATCCTAAACTGAAACGTCACGGTTCCGAGAAAGAAAGCACAACACCTGACTTACATCAGTGTTGTCGAGTCTCCATCTAGAAATAACTGTGGATGAATTCGGAGAATATGACATTGATATTATGCTATTCGTAGAAATCTTCGTGTTGAACCTAGAAAATTAGAGGTTATTATTTGGTGAGATTCAAATCGGCCGTGATATCAGCCCTTCGGTAACTTCACAGCAGCCTTCGGTCGAAGACTGCTGTGAAGTTACCGATGGGCTCGACCTAACCGAAAAAATGCCATTTTTTATTACTACAATACTGCATAAGTGAGTACACCATTACAAAGACAAATGTATATTTTGACTTCAACAGTGATGCGCTTGTGATTGCTCCTTCCAACAATACATACCCTTATGAACATTATCAGAGAAATATACAAAATAAGACTTGGAGGAGAGAGAGAGAGCGGCGCGGAGCAAGTAGATAGCTGGGCGCCGTTCTGCCTGTGCTCGAAGACACACATAAATAAGTTGGATTTGAAACAAACAAAAAAAAATTCATGATTTATTGTGACTAGAACTCTTTTCTTACTGTATTTCATATTTTTTTTATTTTATTGTCATTTATTTTCTATTTATTTTCTGTTCTTTCTAAAACACACTGGTGAAGAAATAAATCACTAAAAGCTAATTAATTGTTTCTTTTCTGTCTGACTTATTGGAATATCCCACTTTATTTTGAAAGTGGTAATTGATGGATTGGCTGTTCAAACATCCCAATAATCTGTGATTATAAACTGTCTGGCAGCTGGGGTGTCTGACTAATTGGGGGGGGGGTGGATACCGAAATTACCTTGCTTTTCAGCCAAATTATTATTGACAATTGTTAAATTTTATTCTAAATATTTAATTGTAGGTATTTTTAAACTTAATAAGTCATTGCGCGTAGTAGATAGTACCTCAAAACGTCGTATGTTTGAATGAAACATCCCGAAGTGTGACTGTATCGAAGTCAGCAACTCCCATTGAAAACGTTTTAACCGCAGTAGAAGCTATACACCGGTAGTGCGGTTAAAAGCTAACATTTAACATGCGCGCTTTTCACAGGTAGTAATTTTGGTGAGCATGGTATAAAATATTAATCGCCCGTGAGTGCAGCGAGGAGCATTGCAGACGGTGACTTGTTGCCTCAAGAGACGATTTCCAAATCTAGGACCGAAAGTCATATATTTACACAAAGGGGGGGGGGGGGTGAGTTCGGATTTCTTCAGCAGTTGGAAATTCACAGGTGAGTTGGAAAATTCTCGCTCAAAGAGGGATGGGGTGTATTTTTTAAGAGATGGAAATTCAGACGGACACCGCTCGAACCATGACCCTCTAGCCACGTCCCCTGTCCAATTTCCAATCCAAATTACTAATGCAGATTTTCGAGGCGACAATTTTACAAACGAAAATAAAAACTTTAGGAAACTTCGAAAAACCATTATCTCACCACTGCGGTATATAGATCATCGTCAAACGATATTAGAAGCTTAAAATGGATAATAACATACTTACTGTAAGGTTTACCCCTATCAGGCTTACTTACATACCGAGCTCATGTTGGGCCATTCGAACAGAGTATTAAACATGCCCATAATGTGTTAAGTCCGCGCATCAGAGTTACCATAAGATGGTAAGTTCCATAATATGCCCAAAAGATTAGTGAAGTTCAACATCAGTTCTATTGGTGTGTGAAATTTCGTGAAAAGGACCAAAAGGCGAAATAGATTTGATCACATTCACTACCGGTGTATCGAAATGCCAATAGCACTTCGATAAACCAGCAGGTTCGTCAGCCATTGATCGCTTAGGTGTAAGAAACAGCATTCTTTCAGTTCAAAAAATCAAAATTTTCTCCCATTAATCCGAACTATAGTGAAACCCAATGGATCCGGGGTCCCTTTGTTTCAACCATTTTTGTCAACTGAGCGACAAAGATGATACAAAAATGTCATCAAAGTACTCTCCATCTCCTTGTGGACAGCCACTGATCGTTCAGATGCAAGGAAGCAGCGTTTTTTGAGTTCGAAAAACCTCCGGGTCCGAGGACCCCTTTCTGCGCTTCCGATGACTGTTTTTTTTCACAAAAATAGATGAATATCATTGTTGTTCTAGGGACTGGTATATTTATTTAAATATTCCTAGACTTAGTGAAAATAAAAGATTGCTCAGAGCGTGGAAAGGAAAAGATATACCCACTCCACGGACGAGGTCTCCTGAAGATCGCAGTATAATTTTCAACACGTATAGACCAGTCAGTAGAGACCTGTTGGTCTCACATTCTATGACGTGGTTCTAATATCTGTTTGCAAAAGGCTATTTACACTTTCCCATTGTTCTGTGGATTGTGTCGTGTCAATACGGAATCCCAAGTGAGAATCGTTATCGATTCTCTATACCAACCGGGTGTATTGCACTTTTATTAGTTCAGTTTCTCCTGTCGGAAGCTTCAGTCATCGCCTTCGGTAAAAATAAACATTCTTTTGTATGATCATATTTACTATTCCTTTATTTTATTTATTACCCATCAAAAAAATTCAAAGCCCGATTGGTAATTGATGAGTGAACAATAAAGATTCATTTATGGTTGTGTTATTCCGATAATTTCTCGTAAATTATCTTTTCTTCGACTTCTATTGTTTGTAATAAGTTGATCATTACAAGCATTTTTAATCGATTCGTGATTATTAATTGCGATCCTTAACAATAAAGTTTTTGTAATTATAGTAATTAGCCAGTTCCTATGTTCTGCAACTCTCCAGACAATGGCACAGCTGCAATAACGCTGATAAGATGCATAAACAATGGGTGTAGTGGTTGCATTATAGAACATTTGTGGGAATTAGTACATATAACACAAGCCAGACTACTTGGTGTTGACAAAATAACGAATCTCCGTGAACCAGGGGCGTAGCTAAGTGGATTTAAGAGGAGTGTGGCACCCCTCCCTGTCCTACCCAATAATTTTCCCAGTCGAGACATTTTCGTTACGACTAAAGGGTAATTTACATATTTATTGGGGGTTTTACCGACACGTTCGATAACTCAGTTCAACACGTGTCGGACAGTTTTACGGATGGAGGAAGCCGGAGTCCCCGGAGAGAACCACCGAGCAGCGGCGAGCAACTGTCAGACTCACCCACGTACTAACTCCGCACGAGCAGGGTTAGCAGTGGTTGAAGACAATTGCACTATCGATGTGCAGTTCGTCTTAGTACAAAGGGTCACCGTGCCTCCATGTGGGCAATCGGGATTAAGTGCCTTCCCCAGACTGGAGTCTACATGTAATATATCAGTTCCCTCTTTCTGGTAATCATATACTTTACTAAAAGACTAGATTTGATACTGGGACTTGTATCACAGACACTCTTATTACAAAGAGAGGTCTGTGCTACCCGATTCGGACTGTTGGGGGCCGATATGACCAATCGGTCATCTTCGCCACGCCCATGCCGTGAACAAAACGAAAAGTCGACGCTAACTTGATCGGCTGAGCTGAGCGAGCATGATGCATCAGCCCACATAAATTCTTTCCACCCGGTAAACATTATTTGTTAGCAAAACTTGCCTGATAGGAAATGCGGCTGTGAATTTGCAACAAAGACTGAAGTGTTCAATGATTAAATTAGTAATGGGTGAAGGCTGGAACAGTCATATCCCTCTCACTCTATCTTCCCCGTAAATGATATGCGCTTTGGAATTTCCTTCGCAGTGTAGGTCGAAACCTACGGGTGCATAACTGACTTAGGTGTAACCATTCAGCTATTTTATATGTGATACATTGTTGGAGAAAGCTCTCAGACGTTAACACCTATCACTTTCAACGATGAACCCTCTGCATATTGATGTAGATCAATATTTTCAACCCAAAGTTTTTCCCTCAACACAAGTGCGAATTTCAAACAAGACTTGATTCCTTAAATTTCCAGTTGCGCTACGGCTTGAATTGTCGATATTTTGACATCAGTCTGCTTGGGGCTTGGAGGAGGGGGGGGGGGGGGGGGGCGTGGGTAAGAAATATTTCTGAGACAAGTCACATTTCATTTATGAATGATGGTGAGGCAGGTCAGGTATCATCAGTGCAACTCTTTGTAATTCTCCGCACTATCGGAAAGTGACTGACGTACACCTTCATATTATCAGATGACTCTTTCTAGAGGAACTGGGCTTCAGACTGTGGATGGTTCACACGACTTCAGACAGGGATACAGCGAAAACTGCAATGAAACGACGTTGTTGCTTTTGTACATTAGATCTGGCCTTCCGAAGCACAGCTAAACTTATTTAGTACTGCAGTTCACCTGTGTTGTCTGGCACCGCGATAAATCAAAAATATTACAAAATTAAATGGTCGCTAAATGATTTGTTATGTAGTTGAATTTACTTTTGTAACCTGCATCCCCAAGGCTGCCCCACCAATTATATGTCCCTTGAATGCAACAAGGCGCCATCTGCAATGCTAAAGCCTTGTTGCCATCCAGAGATGATACAGAACTCTCTTTTATTACAAATCGTATCATGAATTTTGATTCTGTTATGCCTTGGATGAAGGCTAACTCTTCGAACCCTGAAATCCTGAGTAGAGCATTATTAAAGCATCGAAAAGGGTGAGTCTGTCTTGCTTTTGCGGGTAGCATCAGTAATAATTTAATCCAACAGACTATGGGGCTGTAGGATTAAATTATCTCTTATCATCCTATCCAGTTAGGAGTTTATTGTGTGGTCTTCTCGCGGGTTGCTAACTTCTTTGTACAAGAATTATGGATACGGACTTAAAAGGGATAACACGGGATTCAAAGAACATTAGATAGTTTAAATTTTAAAGATAAAAAATCAATAAATAAACACAATAAACAATTTGTCATGGCCACCAGTGTGAAGGTTTATCAATAAATTTACATTAAGCTTCAGTAAAATTTTATCAGTGTTTGGTAGAACACAATAAAAGCGTTCAGCTGCGTTGATGATAAAATCGAATAAAATGTAACATTCCTGTCTGTAGTTTCGGTATCATCTGTCTTAACTGGAACGATTGAATCTGAAATTCCCTTCAATCTCGAATACCACCCCATCTCTCCGATGAGGCATGCCCACATCATTCAGAGTGGGCAACCAACGCCACGAGAGAGGTGGAGTTACCACGGACCTGTGTAAAATCTCTGCCAGGAGCAGCGCAGAAGAAAAAATGAAGAAAGATTGTCAGAGTGTTAACACTTTCGGGAGGAGGCAAATCTACGTTTCCGCTAGTGGTGCAGTCGACACCCAGAGACTGTCGTTGGAACTCGATTTTGAACGACATTCTCACCATCTTGTCAACGCTCTGTCTGGTATGGACTGATCGTGCTCCTATGCGTGTCATTGACTTTTTAAAGGTGATCGACGATAACTCATAAATGAACATGGAATTTATTTACACAGCACTGATTCACTCTATCGATTTATTGTCCGCTGTGTCGTCTTTTCGTCCACTGTCATTTTTTTCTTCACGGAAAAACGGTTTGACAGGGTTAAGTTGTCAAGAAATGTCAGGATAGAAATGAGTTAAACGGTGAGACGAGTCTCATCATATATTTGCTTTTCTCGTGTCTCTGATATTACCAGTAGGGTAGTTTCGTAAGGTCGCTACTGCTTATAGAATCGTAGAATATCGTGATATGGGCTGCAATGACCACTTAATGGGAGACTCTTGTCTTTCTTACACCGTTGGTCATCGTGGACGTAGCCAAAACGTTTTGGAATGGTGGGCGGTACAAATGTGTCGAGGTGTGTGAAAGCGGGGAACATAAACTCTCTCTATTCTATAAAATTCATGACACCTTTGGGGTTTTCAGAAAACTCCCCAGAAACAGATGAGCTTTGTTGAATGTCTATAATGAATTGATAATATTTTTTATTATGTGCTAGCCTGTGAATTATCGCAAATTATCTAAAAGATATTTCTCGATATCTATCGACTCGATAGATATCGATAAATATTCCTCAGTAGCTTCCTAAATGACGTCACGCTACGCCGCATTACGTCGCCTTGAAGAAACAATCAGCTGATCTTTGTTATTGTTTTGAAACGTACGCATTTGGGCTGAATATTGTGCAATAAAATGTCTCGTAGCATGTAACAAAAATAAAAATCTGCTCTATTTTAGCCAGTATCTGGAGTTATCTCATGAGTGTGGGCTTGAAAGTTTTATGAAAATCTACGCTGATTTGGTGAATATCGGGAATTATCTCACGAGTATGGACCTGAAAGTTTTATTTTTCACGAGCGCTTGCGCGAGTGAAAAATAATACTTTCAGGTCCACACTGCAGGGGGTTGTTTGTGGCTTGTGCCTGCCTCGACCGACTCAGAAGAGATTTATAATCACAACAACCAACTCGAATACTCTTTTTCCTCATAAGGCATGTTCCACTTCTGTACAGACATAGGACACCCTGTGTGGATTTTTCAGGCGATAAAATTATTATTATTATTATTAGTAGTAGTAGTAGTAGTAGTAGTAGTAGTATTTATTATTTAATTATTTATCTATTTATTGGTGTTTAAGTCCACATATGTCCACGGCAGTTTTACGGGTGGAGGAATTCGGAGAACTCGGGGAGAACAACCGAGCAACGGCGAGCAACTGTCAGCTCCCCAGCATACTAACTCCACACAAGCAGGGTTAGCATTGGTTGAAGACAGGTGCACCATTGACGTGCAATACGCCTTAGTACACAACGCCACCGCGTTGTGTACTAAGGCGTAGTAGTAGTAGTAGTAGTAGTAGTAGTAGTATAAGCCAGGATGATTTCATATTAACATCTGAAAATCTGCTCCAGAGATGGCCTAGTACAGGAACAAGATAGGTTTGGTTCGATCTGGGGGGGGGGGGGGGGGGTACTAGAAGAAGGCACCTAGCTCCTGGACTATACTCGTGTTTACGTTTCGTGTAAACATTTCTTTCTTATAAAAAATTTAATATGTTCATTCTGCGCAAATAAACAATTACATGCATTATTTTGCCCAAATGGTTCCTTATCATAAACATGTTTTGCTTTGCATTGAACTGTACCTTGACATGCTATAAACGGACATCTGATTACATAAAGTTTCTATTGCATAGAAACATTTGGGAGCGGCGTTGTGTATACATCCATTTTATTAATATTAGAGACGGCAACGTGAATAGGCGTCTGAGAAACCTCCAACTTTGAACAATCTATAATTAGTTGGGTTAAAAATCAACCGAAATCAACTGGGCTCATCAACCAATTGGATTCATATTTACTCAACCCAGTTGATTTCGGTTAATTTTTAACCCAACTAGAGTGAAGATTGAGTGGAAAACACGATTTGTATCACTTGGCACAGTTGGGGCGCAAAAATAACCCTTCTCGGAGGAAAAACTGTAAATTAGTGACCTGTCATTTGCAGAATGAGGTTCCCAGAGGGTGAATTTGCTTATGCTATCTCATACAGTGGGCCAGTTTATCCTCTGGGTACCTCTCTCTGTTCATGTCTGAGACCTTGATTCATATCGAGGTTCACATAGGGTTAATTTAGTGATGCTCCCCTGCTGCGCAGGGTAGCGCCACCAAATTCACCCTCCGAGTTCCTCATTTTGCAGATGACAGTCTGCTTATTTCCAAGCTTGCTCAGAGGAGCGGTAATTCTGTTCTTTGTGTCCTTCCAGTTCTCTCCGTAATTAACAGATTTCCCCAACAGGCGTCTGCGTGTCTATCATCTCCATTTCGTTATGGTTGCATCCAACGCTACTGGCGTATACGCTGTCGAGAGTGGTTGTCTATATCTTTCAGAACACTGCAATGTGGCGTTTTCTATAAATCTCAATAAATCGGTTTTATCACTCGCCTGGCATATTCAGTGCGAGACTGTATAATTGCTTCAATTATCTGAGTAATTGCGTCGAATAAATCTTTCATACCTCAATGTCAAATCGGTAAAATTGCACATAAGAAGAGAAAATGGTTGATTACAACGACATACTGGAGATCGATAGGCGAAGAAAATTTATTTAGCAGTTCGTGCAAAATGTTTTTTCAAGGATGAACCGATAATCGGTATCGGTTAACCGATATCAACTTTCGATATAGGATTGGTGCTGTAGGTTAACATTTGTTATTAACAAATCACAGGCGTTAACTAAACATTAAAGGAACAAGCCCGTTCCAGTTAGGACAGTAGTCAATGTTTTCTAGACACAAATGAAAATGTTTAGTTATGATCGAAATGTTTTATAAGTCTCGACTGCTAGTCGTGTCGTGTAAAAGGGTTAATCGTCTTAGATGTCAACAAGCGTGTTGCCATTTTATTGAAATTTTAGCTAGTTTTGTTTTTTGCAACGTGGGTAGTTCCTCCGCGTTTTATACCACGATTGCTGTATTTATTCTGCATTACCTGAGAGAATGCAGGCATTGAAAAATGTGTTAAGAAAACCCACCGGTGGAGTGCGACCTACAGAATGTAAAAACACATCTGATTTGTTGTTATATATACCCGTTGCTGACGTAGGGATTGTTGTGAGCCAATGGAATACGACTTTGAGCCAATTAAATTCTTCGACACAAACAACAGTGTGACGCCAGAAAGTAAACAGATAGACGAAAGCTATAATTTTCTTTAAAATAGGTTTCATTCACTTAATTCAAGTTCAGTCGTGCTATAAAAGAGAACACAATCAGGTAGAGTACGAAGGATATGGCGCGAGTTCTTTGGAAAAATTCCAACTGGGTTCGTTGATCTTGTCCCCCGGACTTCTCTGTCGCTGTGTTCTGCCTTCGTAACAAACTACCCAGTTTCTCCGGGTAAGTCGCTTAAGTATGCAAACCGAGTAGCCAGCATTATGGCATTGATATTCTAGTCTCCTCGTTAATGCTGCAAATATTGGAGATTGATTAAAAGACCACTCAATCGGTTTACAAACTTGTCGGCGTGACCACATTCTTGTGTTATACATTCGCCACTGTTATGGTTTATGGCCTGTGGTCTTTCACGGGGCAGTGTACGCACTTGTGTGTGGAGCCACCTGTAAGTTCATATTGTGATTGCATGCACGTTGCGTATGAGTATTAACAGTAAGCCTTTTTTATCAAAAAGTGTATATTTATAGTTCATCACTTTTTTCTTTAGAAAAATCTCTAAGCAATCCCTCAAAAATCAGTTGGGTTAAATATTAACTCTGATCAACTGGGTTGAGTGAATATGAACCCAACTGTGTTCATATTCACCCAACCCAGCTGATTTGGGTTGATTTTTAACCTAACTGATTTTGGAATGATGAAATGATAAACTTTCAACCATACATCAGGATGAGGCTGATTGGGTTAAATCGCAGATCAATTCCTGCATACTATTCACGTGGTTTATAAACTCGTTATATGATGAAAATTGGCACACTTTCCTACATTCGGGGGAAAATTCACCCCACTATCACATATTTCGATTGTTTCCGACTGTTGTGCACCAAATATGTGTCTCCGAGCCGCAAAAGAGGAAATCTCGGAAAATTTATGAGATCAGTTACTATTGTGGACTCAAAACTCTTGTTCTATGAGGGTGTATCCCCTCTGTTACCAAAATTGTTGACCGTAAAATACACTAGGTTTGAGCTGGACGATTATGCTAATGTAATTGGTACCAGATTCCACTCAGTAAAAAAGTGTGGCTGAAAGCTTAGCGTCTGCTCAGAGAAGAAGTTGATTTTCCAATATTTGTTAATATTATCCGCAAAGCAGGTTAGTTTATTTCTAGCCACTCCCTACTGTTACCATGGCTATAAGTTTTGGGGTTATTATTTAATCAAATACTCTGTTCAAGGTGATTTGTGGAGGACAACAAAAACATTTTGATCCCATCTGAAAGCACGTTTAGGGTAATCACCATCACAAACTTCCAAATTCCCCTCCGGTCACCTTCGCTAATGTCACCTTGGAAATACTAGCAATAATCTGTTTGTATCTGTTTTGAGGGAAGTGGTAACAGGAGGGACCATTTCGGCAACATGGGTGCCGATTTACTACAGATGGACCACATTTGTCATTATTTCTGATCAATTCAGATTCCAAAACTACGAAAAGCATCCTCATTCGATGGTATACATGACAATATGCGTGGCTTTAAATCGTTCAGAATGTTTACCGATCGTTTAAATCTTATTTAATTATATTGCTCGGAACCTGATGGCCTATCAAAAGTTATTTCTGCATGAACTGCTTGCCTTCCCCCGTATTTTGAGTATAAATTATGCATTGTTTTGGTTCAGTGAGAAGCTCCACCAGAATGTCCCAGCTGTTACCGTCAACTTTTTCGGCCCTGTCATAAATAACCTCAATTGGAGTCTCTCAACTTGGATATGATTTTGAGGTAATCACAGCGCCATTTAACACACTAGCATAAAGGTTCAATAGGAAGTTAGTGTACGAACTTTCCCGGACTGAAAAAAAAACGTATCACCAAATTAGGAAAGTTTCATGATTCCAGCACTATTCAATAATTCCGTCTCGTGATTGGAGACATTTCCGCTTGATGAAATAACAGGGGTGGACCTGTTCTACAATCACTCATTTAGATATAAAAATCACCAAAAAATCTAGCATGCAGGCAGGAAAAGTGTACGGTAACAAGTGGGACACCGAGCACAAGCACTCCTGCAATGGTACTGATTTGGTGAATCTATGAGAGATTAAGGCAGCGTTTTAGATTTTTCTGTTCTATTGCAGATCCTTGATCAAAATAACCGCAAAAAAGGTTCTCTTTCAATTGAAAATTACTTTGAAATTTTGGAGCACTCAAATATTCGCCTTTTTTTAAAAAAAAAGCCTCTATCCGTCTAGTCAACGCGTGGCCTCGAGTTGTAATACCACGGAGGTCATACCAATATAGTCAGAGTAGAATGGAGGATAAAAAACACAGCTCATCACAAACAAAGGAGAAAATGTAGAAAAAATCCTACCTGCCTTCCCGATATTTTGGGGTTATCAAACCGGAAACAAACATGGAGAGCGGAGATGTTTGTTTTGTTTTGTTTTTAAGAGAGTGACCTTACACCAAACTTTTACATTATAACGTTGAAATGGGTGAAATGTAATAGAATATTTACAAAAATTTGAAAATCGATGAAAGCAGAGGTCATTAAATAGTTTTATTAGCTGTTGCCAAGTTACCGAAGTCCATAAAAGTAAAACAAAATCTTGTTAGTTGGTGGCATACAATGAAATGGATCATAAAGAATGACGCTGGACTTTTCATATTCGTCATGGTTCTTTCGGGATATAACAGTGTAATGTTCATGGCCATGTGTACGTCTGGATATTACCGTTAACCCTTTACCCATGACACACGATATCAAACTTTGTTATTTATTTCCAATTTTTTCAAAAACAAATTCAGCGATAACATATCATGTGACTCCTCTATGGAACGAGCTCGTTTTGTTGAAAGGTTTTTATTTTTTTTAGCCGCTCAATTTGCGGTTACAGCATTTTGCATTAACCCTTTAAACTTTAGTGGTATCTTCCATGACAGTTCAATGGCAGCAATTAGAAGAGTCCCTATTCACTATTTGGGATAGACCAATCAATATTTTCAACGTTCAACCTCGGGGCTGCACGTTAGAAATATTGATTGCTCTACCCCACACATTTACTGAACAGGCATCCTATTTCATGACGTTATGACGTATCATGTTGCTGGCCAGAAAAAAACAGCCGCTAGGGTTCAAAGGTTTAAGGTAGAGGTTCAGTAATAATTTAATCCTTCAGCCCCATAAGAGTGGGAGTAAATTATTGCTCAGCCTTCTGACCCATTTGTTATATTTTGCGTCAACGTGTCATCAAATGCGACTATTTTACTTGCGCAAAAATATGCATAAAGGGTTGAAAGGGCTAAATGGTAATGAAAATATTTAGTTAAGTAGAAAAAACATGAGTTAAACGATAGGTTTTATGCTGGGGGTTGTGGATGGAACTGGCGTCGCAAAGCTCGAGTGACACAGAGCATTGTTTTGCATCACTGATTTCTGTCAGAACTTTCAGAGTCTCGATAGTGGTAAAATTTAGGATTATGGCATGTCCATTGTTTAAGTCCAGAGATTTGAATGCTAGACGAAATCTTTGGGGGGGGGGGGGGGGGGGTTGGAGCTTTCGGTCCTTTAAATCTCAGACTTCTGCGCTCCCACCGAGGTGCATAGGTTACAAATGAGGTGATAAATATATAAACAACGAGCTTATTTTTATCTTACAATTTCAACACAGGATGAAGTCTGTAGTCCCATCCTGCTGTAGAGCAAAGATAATGGTGTTTCACACTGAGTGCAATGTCGGTGGTGAAATAGAATCATTGTTGCGTCAGAACTATAATCAATGTTTTAACCCTTTACCTAACATGAAAAGCAGACGACACTTGCAAAAAAAATTCTTGAATAACTAATTTTTTTCATTTTTTGTCTCAAAAACATAGGTTATGAACCCTCGTTGGAACGAGCTCGACGAGCTCGTTCAAACGAGGGGTCATAACCTATGTTTTTGAGACAAAAAATGAAAATATAATAAAAATTTATTGGCGATTTTTGAGAATAGCGCTGGCCGGTTTTGGCCGTTACGTTGGGTAAAGGGTTAAGCTTCGGCTTGCAAACCTCTAATAATAAGGTGTCATGGTACAACGTCATGTGCTGAAAATTATCCTTGGTATCTGGGTAATGCATGCCCTGGTAAACCAGAACATTTTGGGACTATACATCGTGGTGGACCGTAGAGCATTTTTTTAAAGGATTGGCCTTAGTATAATTAGTGGCATGGTCTTAGTGTAATCAATGTTTTTCTTTATTTCAAAGCAAGGTATCGACTACTGATATCACATTGTGTCAAAGTTACAAATCATTCATTCCATATCTACCCATCGCTCACGTGCCATTGAGTGTGATTTTGCCTTGAGGTGGGCTGTGATATTCAGTGCGAATACATTATACTGCAGGAGTTCATGGCAGTGTACGAAGTTATAGGCTGTCTGGTCATGAACTGAAGACCTTTTATGAAAAATATTCGGTGAACTAATCGGATTTGATGGCATTACGAAAATCAAATAAATTTAGACTGATGGAAGTTTTTTTTCATTTACTTGCATGCATTCAGTCTTAGAAGGCGATAACATTGCTTTTACCAGATTAGTGTCAAGAGGGATTGGAGTGGCTAGCACGGGGACCTTGTCATCCCAACTAGACGATCCCAACAAGAAAAACATGTGAAATATAGTTCTTGTACTTCTTGTATATATATTTTTTTCTCATTGCGTTTATCATTTTTTTAATAAAAAAATATACTTCTTGTATAATTAGCGCGTATCATACTCCCAATTTATCATGCTTGGCTCCCTACAGCCCTATAACCGGCTGTGAACGCGACATAGATCCAAGTATCAAATCTAGTCTTGTAAGAAAATGCATGATTTTTTAGCAAGAGCAAATTGGCATCTGAGATTCCAATCTGGACGAAAATGCTCCGAGTGGATACATTATAAGGGGAGTGGTGTCACATTCTCTACCCACGGCCCGTTGCAACGCCTCTGGTTACTTATGCACTTCTGAAATAATGTTCAGATGGGCGCCAGCCTCCATGTATCTTAGGGATTTCTTTAACATCTTCACTTTGGAACTGTCAACCTTCAAAGGTCTTTGTTCGACTTTGACAAATTTTCTGATCTCTGAACCGGTACTGCAACATACTATTAATAAGAGGTACAGTGGACAATGGTCAAATTACCTTCTCGGGGTTTCTAGTTAAGTATTGGCTGCCTCTTGAGACAGCCAAGATTTGGCAAGAAATCACTGCCGAGCAACTAGAGTTACGAGGTGTGATGTAGTAGAAAGTCTACAAAATTACCCAAACCATTAAGGGTTGAGTCTCGGTCTGTTTCCATCGGTATGTAAGTCATTGTGCGAACATATAATTTGGAATCCCACTGTTTATCAAAGATTTTCGAGGTGGGGATTTACCGCCCGGCGTATTTTCAAAGAAGGTTGGTCGCAGGTGACGAAAGCGATCGCTCGCCTCAAAACAACAGGCCCGATAAGCCGAGATAGTATTTCTGTTATTTCGTGTGCTTGATAGTTCGTATGTTCCATTTTGTTAGTTACACGGTGTCGGTTAATTTGGTCCACTTGAACCCGGTATAAAATTAACTGACAACGTATATACCGTATTAGGTCACTAACAAATCTTACCGACAACTTCTACGAAGTACCGACACAGTAATTGCGATTTGGCGTAAAGCGGGTATCGTCTCTCGCCATTTTGATAGATGGATAAACAAAGTGGGAATACTCTGACTGCCTTGTATAGATTTGAACAGACTGTGTGTAGTGTATACACAAGATGCAATGGGGTCGTCTTAATTCCGATGAAGATTTTACTAATACAATAACTTGCATCTGTGAGACGGTATAAGTATAAGCAATATTTCAGTCAAAAGACTTCTGGGTTCTCGTGCTTTTTCACAGAATTGAGTTTTATTCTCAGAGTGGAAATTCCACTGTGTGTGTGTTTTAGTGTAAATCCGCGCTGCGTCTATTGTACAGTGTGCACTGTTTTTTGCAGTGTACATGGATATTACGATATGCATATTCCGCTGTTATAAACACAGAACGCTCGTGAATCCTGAAGCTCCGCAATGTTCACCCCACACCTCCTACACACACACACTCACCCATCTGTCAGTCACTACACATCTACGCTAGTAGAGGTGACACATGTCCCTATTTTTCTTACGCTTTGATCAGTGATATATAATTTACATTTATTTTGTAGTCTTAAGAATGCTGGAGATAATGCACCTACTTCCCAAACATTGTTCATGTTATTCAATCCGAAAACCTGATGAGCTTCAGTTGGCAAAAGTATTCGTAATCCTATCTATCTCGGGCTTCTAATTTGGCGTAACATCCGAAGAAGCCTTCCTGACTCTACCTGCTAGATGCGTCTAACCCCCCCCCCCCCCAGCCACGACGCCCCCCCCCCAGCCACGACGCCCCCCTTACCCTCCCCCTCCCCCCCACCCCGCAAACACTCGACTCGAACGGTCCATTCTCGAATCTTTCACAGATTCCCACTCCATTCTCTCCATGAAGTACGCTTCTTACACGTACATCGAACAGATTATTTCAGCAGTTTTATCCTGCTGATGTTGAGCGGTTCTTCTACATACTGCCGAAATTCTTTACGGGTTTGTGTGGGATTGGGGTGTATGCCAGCATCTGAGATTTGTATAAAGTTAAAGCGGCAAAGTAAACAGTCGAAGCACCTGCTCGACAACATATCATGTAAGAAGACTCGATATTATATTTCTGAGTGTTAATGTCAAAAAAGAAAGTATAATAAACTTTGAGGAGCAATTTTTTTAGTATTATCAACTTTAATCCCAAACAAATTATTGTAAATTCATATTTCGAGTCTAGCTGTATGAATTTGCATAATTTCATGTTCTTACTGTTGACAGCGTCACGTCAGGGCATCGCAATTCAGATATGGGTTGAAATGAAAAATTCAAACATGCAGCCAATAGCGTGTATGTCCACCGTTTGCATATTGGATGGCAAGACATCGACGGCGCATGTACCTGATAAGTGTCTGGATGTCACTCTGTGGTATTCCGTTCCACTCCTGCCTTAGAACATTACGTAAATCGCCTAACGTCTGAAGATCATGAAGTCGTACCCGACGGTTCAATTGATCCCAAAAATGCTCGATTGGCGACAAACCAGGCGAAAGTGGGGGCCAGGGAAGAAGTCCGATGCTCTGCTCTTCAAGAACGTCACGACAGATACGCGCCACGTGACATCGGGCATTGTCTTGCTGGAATAACCGTAATCCGACGTTAGCGTTGAACAACGGGACAACAACAGCGTTAAGAATTTCGTCCCTATATCGCTGTCCATTCAGATTACCATCGATGAAGATCAACTGCGTTCCATGGTGCAAGGAAATTCCTGCCCAAACCATTTCACTACTCCCGCCGAAACGGTCGCATTCCCACACGCAAGCATCAGAAAACCGTTCACCTCGTCGGCAATACACTATTTCCCTACCATCAGCGCGCTGTAGACAAAATCGTGATTCATCACTAAAATGAACTGTGCTCCAACGCTGCTGAGTCCAGCGAACACGCTGACGTACCCATTCCATTCTGACGGTACGATGACGTTGGGTAAGGACTGGACCGTGGTATGGACGCCTACTGCGGATGCCGTGTTCAGCGAGTCTGTTGCGGACAGTTTGGGCACTGATTCTATTGTAAGTTCTACCAGGAGTAATTGCTGCTGTGCTCGTCGCCGGAAGGAAGCGATCCCGCAAGTGAGACGTCCTGATGTGTCGGTCTTGTGCAGGGATCGTAACTCTTGGTCGACCTGAATGTGGTCGGTCGGAAGTAGATCCAGTGGTTCTATACCTTCCAATGAGACGGTAAGTAGTGGCTACAGTGACTCCGAACTCAGCAGCGAGCTCATCTGGAGGTATCCCAGCCTCATGCATACCAATGACACGTAACCTCTGATTTTCAGTTAACTTTGACATTTTTTAAAATGTCGGAAGACAAAAACTAGCGTGTTTTCTCAATAACCCAGGCTCTATAGCACAACATAACACAAAGAAAATCGTCTATCACCCATTCAATTTGGCATTCTTGGGTAGCACGTGCGTTGAAATCCGCAGCAAAATTGTATACGGTTGGGTGGACAACAACAACATGTCATTAAACTCTTTGCACGACGTCTTGTCCACAAACATGCAACATTAGAACTATTATATTTCACCCTTTATGCTGTTTTTTTCACATTTATTTCTATTATACTTTCTTTTTTTTGACTCAGTATATATGCAGCGTAACGCCTCTTTTGTAGCTTTCAGTTATTTTCAGTACTTCCAGACTGAGACTGTGGAAATTAATTCAGTATGTTTTGAAGAATTTTAAAATTCATTAGACAACTCTTGTATTTGAGACAGGCCTGTTTCGAATTTCCCACAAGGCGATCTGGACTTTATATAATTAGTCTGGAAAATGATAAAGTAGAGGGTTTCTTTCCATAAGAAGTCTATGTTTTAAAATCCGGTGTCTCCAAAAGCCATAAAAATACGACGTATTTTAGTTAGTACATAATCCAGTCGCATGATAAGATTTGTCCTGCGTAGATCACATAGTTACTGATCAGAACCTACCAAGGTCCATATGTCGGCAATGATTCTTTCAATCTTTTTCACATAATTTGTGAATTAGGAAGTCCTTCCCACTTCAGTTCTTCTCTATATTTCCAACACCGACGTGTTTAGTTTCTGGAATGATAACGCGGGCCGACATAATGCACTTATACACTTATCTGAATCAGTCGAATTACAAGAACATTTTCATATTTTGTTTATGATAAAAAACAAGTAAAATACAGAAAAAATTCACTGATTCATTGCAGATTCTATTTGGCATCCCCACATGCGAGTGCATTTATCCTCTGGAAACTAAATTCAAAATACCGAAATGTCACGAAGTAGATCTTTCCTATAATGCAAATAGGAAATTAACCAATTCAGTCCTGTTTGGCACGACCCAGTGAGCTCTGTCAAACAAGGATGAGGTGATTAAATTCCAAACTTTCTGCTGGTATAGCAATTAACCCTTTACCCAACGCAGACGATATCAAAATTTATTATTTTAAATATCATTTTTTATTATTTTTCAAGAAATCTCAACAAAACTATATCATGTGAACCCTCGCTGGAACGAGCTCGACGAGCTCGTTCCAACGAGGGGTCACATAATATGGTTTTGTTGAAATTGTTTTGAAAAATACTATTTTTTCAACTGCTGAATTTGCATATTACGCGGGCGGATGCGGCCGATTCGTTGGGTAAAGGGTTAACGTGTGTACATGTGCTCTCGCCCGGCAACCAAGAAACAAAGACACCCTGCATGCACTTTACAAGTTGTATGCTTTAATCCCTTCTGCATAAAAGGTCTCTTTTCGAGCAAGACTCGTCCAAATTTCATAAAATGGCTGGTCTGTGAATTTGTAGGTTGGACTAATCAATGCCTTCATCATGCAACCCCAAGATTGCACGTTGAAATGGGATCTGGTCAAAACGTAACCACGCCAAAACGTAACATTTTATTTTGGTCAAAACGTAATATATTTAAATGAGTCACGATGGCGCAGAAGAATGGACTAACTACGGAAGATCATAGATCAACAGTTAACCCTCCCAGATCTCCAAGAGATCGAAACTACTGACCAACAGGCAGTAACTTATGAATTCCACCGCACAATTGAACCATTCTTAACCCTTTACCCAACATAACGGCCAAAACCGGCCAGCGCTATTCTCAAAAATCGCCAATGAATTTTCATTATATTTTCATTTTTTGTCTCAAAAACATGTGTTATGACCCCTCGTTGGAACGAGCTCGTTCCAAAGAGGGGTCATAACCTATGTTTTTGAGACAAAAAATGGAAAAAAATAGTTATTCAAGAATTTTGTTTGCAAGTGTCGTCTGCTTTTCATGTCAGGTAAAGGATTAAAAACTAAAATATCGGAAATAGCATAATAATTTCATGGCAGGTGTTGTCCGCTCGTGCGACTTTTATGATGCTGATTCATCCGAAAAGCCACATGAATTCCATGTCAGAATTCCAGAGACAATTTATAGTTTGTGTAAATAAAAAAAATAAAAAATTGTGTTAGTCAGTCATTTATTATCATGGGGGCGGGGGGGGGGGGGGGGATTTTGTCAAGGTTTTTTTTTGTCGGATGGGATTATGTCGGGGGGGGGGGGGGGGAGTGGGGATTTGGCGGGAAGGGGAGTGAACATAGTGTAAATAATTTTCATGAGAACTCCACGACAGGGGAAATTTATTCCTGTAACTTCACTGATACTGATCTCAATGTTGGGCTACACAATTCCATGCCCCCCTCCCCCACCTGCCTGCCTGTGGGACAGGTTCAACACGGTCATCGCCACTAAGGCGGACTCAGAAGTGGAGCTTGTGCAGTGGTGATTCCACGAGATCTCAGCCAAATTGGTCGTTAGGGCTTAGTTTATCCCATACCGTCCCAGCGCGCCTTTGCCGCGCTAAAACCTTTGGTTCGCTTGCAGAGAGACCCAAGGTTACTCGCTCAGAAAATAGGGAGCACAGTGGAAAGCATTAATGAATATCAATCAGCAGTTCATCTATATAAATGCTATGACTTTTTGTGGGCGTGGGGGAGAGGGAGTTCTCGTAGTGGATCCGCATGGGCGTAGTAGCTCGAGTAAACATAAAGCGTTAAGACTTTTCGCCAAGTATATAATTAATTTGTTGCAACATTATCCTGGTTGGATGAGACGTGCTGAATAACAGGATTTACATATTGCGCCAAGAGAAATGTTACGCTTTATCCGGGTAAAGATTACGTTTTGACCGAGAAAAAGTTACGTTACGACCAGAGAAAAGTTACGTTCTGACTAAGAAAATGTTACGTTTTGACCAGATTAATGTTCCGTTTTGACTAAAAAAAGTTACTTTTCGACCCAAAAAATGTTACGTTTTGACCAAAGTGAAATATTACGTTTTGACTAAAAAAGTTACGTTTCGACCAAAAAATGTTACGTTTTGACCAAGGAGAAATGTTACGTTTTGGCGTGGTTACGTTTTGACTAGCATTCGTTGAAATTATAAATTCTGTGTTCAGGCCCGTAGGTAGGGGTGTGACCGAGCGCCCCCATGTCCCTATTTGTCGGAAATGTTGGTCTGTCGGAAAAATCGTTGGTCCCGGCTGAACTCCAACGTTTTCTTTGAAAGCCGCTAATTTGAAAAAGAAAATGACCATCTGACAGAACTACAATTTTCATTATGCAAAAATGTCCTTATGTTTCATATATCCTTTGTATGGAAGTATATGACAATCGAGTAGCCATGTACACGGTACCTTTCGTGTTTTATTATTTTAAAGAATTAATTTTCCTTAACCCTTTGAACCCGAGCGACTTCTTTTCCGGCCAGGAACATGACACGACATAACGTCAATAAATAGGATAGCTGTTCAGTAAATGTGTGGGGTAGACCAATCAATATTTTCAACGTTCAGTCCGAGGCTGCACGTTAAAAATATTGATTGATCTACCCCCAAATAATGAATATGGACTCTTTTAATTGCTGCCATTGAACTGGCGGAAGATACCACTAGAGTTCAACGGGTTAAACGAAAGTAATTTTTTAAAATAATAAACGAGCGTTTCGGACCTGCATCGTTGTTATTGTCTTAAAGACGTATTTTCAGGTTCGTAGAAATGGTCAGCGACCCCCCGGAATACTATCAGGAGATTCAACTCAATACCCACCATATGGGAAAATTTAGAGATCATTTCTTCGACCCTGTCTGGGGACCCATGCATGAACTTGATAACTCACATTCCCAGACGAGTTTGTAGTATCGCAAGCAGTTGTGGCAGGCAGTATAGGGACTGGGTTTAGTGGTAAGTTTCAGTGTTAATGCTATTCGAGTCCACGAGCCAAATTCGGTAAGGAATTTGATGCTGCTGTGGCCTGGAACGAATTTAGCCTTCAAATAGCCCATCGCCTATGCTTAGATCCAGCCCTCCTGAGTATTTAAATTGATCGGAAAGGCGAACTACGGAAGTATTTCAGACGACTGAATCTAAAGAAGACCTTAAACATTCATACTCTTTGAGCCATAGCAATAAATGTTTCCCAATCGTTGACAGAATCTTCAATGACGTCACAATACCATCAGAGATGTTTTTTATTAAACGATTATGAAGGAAGACACGTCACAGCTGCAGTTGATGATTATGCCGCGTAGTTCCACTAATTGTGTTAAATATTTTGATGTTTTCGGGGTGAAATGTATAATCTTTGATTGGAATATCTATAACTGGAGCGCAAAAGAATATCTCTATTAGTGTTTCAGCCAAGAGCACTTGTTGCTACCAAATTTAGTGGCAAGTTGCCAGTGATGGTTTTAGGAAGTACATTGTTTGACATGTTGAAAAATGCACGATGGCCTTATGGCAATGGCAGCTTAAGAGGATAAATACCCGATGTAGTCCGCAGTATTTAAGCGTAATTGCGTTTGCGACTTCTCCGTTCCATGGAATACAAACAGTGTCCTGAATCGTTATCGATAAACTAAAACTGCTCACTTGGGGCGATCGAGTTTTCTGTAGAAATATTTTTATAGATAAAAAAAGATTGTTTGTAATTTGTCTTTTTATTGTATGTATTGTTCTTTAATGTTCCAAATACTACTGACATAAGAACTGTACGTGGTTCTGAAAAACTGTCGGAGGAAGAAAACCGTCCAAGAAAAAGTGTATAACTGGAAACATCTTGTATAATTCATTGTCCTATTTAGGATGATTCTGACTCGCTTTTAATTAAACACAAAAGAGTTTTAGTCATGGAGTACACTATTTTGGCTTCAGAAACACGAACCCTTTATTCTTGCTAGGTCGACACCATGAGAGGAAATTTTGTACATTTATTATCACCGCTGCTGATTTACTATGAAAAATAATTACAAACAAGAGATTCCGTACTTGGGGGCAATGTAGAGCAATGCATGTCATCAACATGTCGACAGCAACAATCACAATCGAGAGTTTATGAAGAAACACTTTTTGCTCAAAAGTAAAATACCAAAAAGCACCAAAAGTAGCGAAGGGGATTGGGAGCTGCATTTGTCTGGAAAGGTGGCATGATCCCTTGGTGTTATGGCAAAACAAACTATGTGCGGTATTTACTCAATTCGTCCCCTGAGTTCCAATGTGTTCTATGTGGCTATTGACACATAGAACACATTGGAACTCAGGGGACGAATTATTATGCCGGAATGACAAACCTTCCAATTAACCATCCTGATATATAATTACTTCAAAACGGTGCCTTCATTTGGCAGCTTGGCTCAAAACACCCTCCCTCAAGCACCCCAGTAGGCCATGTAGAAAAAGAAAAGGAATAAAGACACTAAAACAGTTGGTGGCATCGGAATGCTATTCAGTATGTTAAATTACATGCACCAAGAAAAAAAAAGTCAAGGCTTCTTCGGTTAAATCCGGCATTGGAACATTCACAACAACTAGGTTAATCCATTTGAGGATCGCCAAGAATAAGTGAGCTAGTCAACAGCAACTGTAGTACCTTCCTAACTAGCATCAGCTCTACAATCGGCTCTAGAATATGGAGAGGAAGCTTATAAAAATATATAAAATCTTCAGAACTGTGAGAATAGAATCGAATCGTAAAAAGACATTTGACGATAAGCTTTCTAAAAGTATTGACATTTTCTCATATGAAATGTAAGAGAAGGGTAACTCGTTGTGAAGGAAACGAAATTAGTTTCGGTAGAAATTTTTTCACATAATTGATTCAAATAGCGCAAATAAGAGGGGACCTCAGACTGAATGAATTGTTTTATCATTCACCGGACTCTTTGACTTGGTTTTTTTCTCTGTCTTTGGAACAAGCTAACAATCTACACTTGCTAAAGAACTTCAGAAAACAGTTTCACTTGCTCAATCAATACAACACCCTTCTGCAATAATAATCGACTTCATGGTATTGGTGCAGAGAACTATTGGAGAACAACAAAAAACATTTGATCAAGTTGCAACCCAGATTTTGTGAAAGCTCTCTTCATCGTACTTGACGTAAGCCGTGAAATTATTCGAAACTGAAAGACAGAGAAAATCCTGTGTCGAAAGCGTCGAATATAAGAACATGACAGGTGGTCAAACTGTCCGAAGTGGGAAACAAGCCTGCTTGCAAATAAGCAATCTGGCATTTATAGAATGGGGTCCCCAGATGGTGAATTCGCTGATGCTATCCCATATAGTGGGCTAGAATTCCTCAATTTATCCTATGGGAACCTCTTTCTGTTTTGGCCTGAAACCTTGATTCAGATTGAGGTTCACAGAGGGTAAATGTAGTAATGCTACCCTTCTTTGCATGGTGGCATCACCAAGTCCACCAGTCTGGAGACCTCATTCTGCAGATGACAGTTTGCTTATTTCCAGGCATGGTGGGGGGAGTTTCTCCAAGACATTCATCATAAAGTCGTTGATTTTCGTGTATTCAAATGTACTAAAGACTCCCAGCATTTTATAATGTTTCGGACAAACTTCTATCAAAGGTTGCTCCTGAATTATACAGTGCACAAGAAGGGGCAGGTACGTGCATGATCCTTTCTTCCTTGCAGCGACAGCCGATTTCAGAACTATAATTGTTGCCTCCGATGACACGGGTATTTTTATTTTATGTGGTATTTTTGCAACAGATCGACGCATTTGTTTTCCAAAAACGTGAATTTTTTGTTCGAACAAGGGTTGTAGACACGGCAAAAGTAGTTGTCACCCACGTTCCAGACATTTGGAAGAGTTTGATAGAGTTGTCATGCCCCTGCCGGCTGCGACAGTGTCAGCGACGTTGCTGACCGGGTCGGGCTAAAGTAGCTGTCTTGTGAATTTGATGAAAACACATCCAGTAATTCAGACAGTGTTTGCAGGTGTGGGGATTGGATAAACAATATCCAATACCCCCAATAATTTTATATGGGCTCTTCCAATTGATAACGTTGAACTGACATGGAACATGCCATCAGGATTCATATGAAGAAATGTAGTTTGCTTCCTGTATTTGATGCTGCTCGACACAATAATTCATGGGGTGTTATATTATCTGGTCGATCACACGTGATATTTTTGACAAGTAAGTCTCGCGACATATTTCCTTATATGGAACTTCTTGATGACAATTCCATTAATTAACACACCGAATTCTCTTCTGGGTAATGCTTCAAGCAACACACGGTTGTTTTCCACTTATTCTTGGAGCAGCAAACGACCGTTTTATCACTTTCAATCGCATTTTTAAAATAATTACACCACTCGAATAGGCATTCCGCGTTCAATTTTCTTTACCATCCAGCTGCCGGCAAAAATATATTGGATGTTAATTCAGCGAAGGCTTTCGTTTGCACTTTAATCTCACCCGTGAACTAGTTTGTTGTTTCAATTAGTTGCCCTTTGAATGCAACTAATAATTAACTCACACATATGATAGACGTTGTATCATTAGAATTAACTCTTTCAACTCTGGCATCTAGATGGCATCGTTCCATGTAATACTGTCTTCGGCGAGATGGTCGAATCCATTCTGCATTTATGGGGAGGTTCAGTAGAAATGTAATCAAACAGTTCCGTGAAGCTGTATGATCAAATTAGCCCTTTCAACACTGGCACCCTGGAAGATGTCATTTCAGTCTACACTGTCAACGGCGAAATGGGCGAAGCCAACCTGGTTTGTTGGGAGGTTCAGTAATAATTTAATCCAACAGCTCTGTCGAGCTGTTGGATTAAATTATTTCCGAGCCTCGCTTTAGATTTCTTGCTCTTTATATCGTCTGCTCGTCCACTACCATTGATACACCCCGGGTTGAAAGGGTTAGTAGTATTGGCAAATTCATTAGAGAGCTGTACGATTAAGTTAATACCGGTTCTCATTGCCGATTTATTGTCCAGTCCATTGTATCGTCTGATCGCCAACTGATAAGTTTTTATTCACGCAAACAATTTATGCATACCGTTGTGAAAGAGCTAACTTAAATATTGGAAGTATTCGTTAATGAATCGCTAATTCTTGTCGGGATTTTTTTCTTTAAATTTCTCCATCACTATATCAAGAGGGGTTGTTCAGCACATAACTCGGAAAATGTTTGAAAAACGTATTTGTAAAAGACGTAAACGCTCCACCCTAGTTTCCTGTTAGAGATTACTTTGGCTTAAATGGACTATCGCATTAGTGAAAACCGCGACTAAATTCTAAATTTTCGACACATTCCCAAGTAGCGGAGATTCCGCTCCTCGCCTTTCCAAATATCTACTTCATTGAGTACATGTGATTTTACATATCCTTAAGAACTTGGAATTCTTATAACATTCTGCTTTAATCTATGTGCATTTATTTCAAATGTTCTTTGTCATTTTCGAGCAGATGTATAAGATTAAAGAAGAGCACTAGTGGGCATCAGTGGCGTACCTAACTTATGGCAGGTATGACACGTACCCTGGATGCCACTTGAAGGGGGCGCCACTGAGCAGTTTCAATTAAAGTTAGATAAGCCATTCTGGAAGAGTGAAAAAGGATTTTTCTTCAGATGTATGATCTGTCTTTGATTATCATTGGTGAGAAGCACTAGGGTGGCCGGATTGTTAAGCCACTTATATAAATTATTGGGTAAAATACTGTGCTGGGAGCAACATGGCCACATACCTCATAGTACGTGGGTACAATATATTTGGAATTATGTATATCTGTCTTGCAATGTGCCTATATATACTTTGTAGAAAAAATGTGTGTGCACGTGCAAAACAATTTATTGATGTCACTGATGCCAAATTCTTTCATTTATTCATAATATTTCCAACGTAAAAAAAGTTTGGGGCAGCAACATAAAAATACCAGTGTCTACCTAACCCGTCTACTTGACACGACTTGCAGTCGGCCACATTTACAAGACCACTTCTTGAAAAACCAAAATGTTTCATTTTTCCTTCAAAATAGAGCTTGTGACCCCCTCTCTTTGAAATACGCTCGACGAACTCGTTACAGTGAGAAATCATAAGTTATGTTTTGAAGACAACAGATTACAAACCAATTGGCGATAGGCTTAAAGCAGGGGTGTATCCTTTCGCCAATTCCTTTTGCATTGTACATCACATATTTGGGAGATGAACTCCTGTATAGTGACGAGATGATAGAAGTTGGGCGCCTGACGATCCCAGAGCCATTTTCGCGGATGATATGGCACTAGTGTCAGAAAGCGAAATAGAGATGGGGCCAGAGACAATGCAATTGTTCGGAGATACGAGAACAAATAGACACTCGAACTAAATGAAGAACGCAAAAGCAAAGTTATACCTGTGGGTCGTAAAGTAGAACCTACTCGAAAGTTGAAGGTGGGGCTGTTCTGTATTCCGGAAAGTAGCCGCAAACTTCTTAGTGTAGGAGAAACATGTAACTACGAGTATTTAGGAGTAAATATAAACATTAAGGGAAGAGGCATCTACCGAAACCACCCTCGTAAACTAACCGTAAAATGGAGGCGAATCCTTAATCAAATGAAGCTTATAGGGAGAAAGAGCTTCAATAATATTCTCCTGGGGAAAACAATTTAGGAAATGGTGGGTGTACTAATTATAATATATGATACGGAAGTGATACCTACATCCAAAACAAATAGCTTGAAAGAGCTTGGGAACTCTGCAGAATGATGCAGACCGATGGATAACGAGTGGAGTAATGCCGCAGCACTAAACGCAATAAGAGGTAAGCTTAGGTGGAGGAGAATTAAAGGATAGGATAGACTTAATGAAACTCTTTTATCTTAACTATTTTTGGTAACTTTCCCCGACAGCCGATGGTGTAAATTAATGTTCCAGAATATTGGGAATTCAAACATAAAGATAGGGTGAATAGACCAAGTGATGGAGTTAATAGAAAACTATTCAAAGGAGATCTTGGACTTAGAAGTGGGCACACACCAGGGTACAAAAATCGTCAGAGAAAGAGTTATGGCGGATTGTAACCTTAATATGGCGAGAGGGGCCAAAGCAAAGGGGTCTTTAGGCGGCCTGCGTGATAAGGAGAAGCCAGGTTTTGAAGAGTACCTTGATGGCGCCTTTGGTGGGTCACTGTTGTTCAAGATGAGGTCGCGGCCTCTGGAGCCTAGGGTAAAAACTGGGAAAGACGATGAAAAGGAGTGCTAAATGAGTAATTTAAGCGTAGAATGTCCAAAATACCAGCCCAACAGAATAAGATTCATCGGGAGTATGATGGGGAAGTGGGATGGGAGAATGAAGGACATGTGGTTAGTGGGTGACCCAAAGAAGAAGGTTAGTATGTTTTTAGGAGAGATAGAGGCAAATGGGATATGGGATGTCATCAAGCAGTTCGCCCCAGAGTGCTGGAAGGAGAGAGGAGGTGTGTGGATAAGGAGGCATTTGGAAGAACAGTGCTAATCAAGGCTTTCTCGCCTGACAACCGCGGCAAATCAACGGCCGGCCAAAATGTTATTATTATTATTACAAAATGAAAGTCAAATTGATAAGAGAGAAGCCATGGAAAGCCGTAAATGCTTGTCGCTGTTTCTGCCAACATGGCGTTTACGGCTTATGTAAAAAATAATTCCACGAAAACCTAAGTATTCATGTCTGGTATAAAAACTGGAAAAGGTGTGAATAAGTTTAAACGGATTGTTACAAAGTGCTGTAGCTACAACTTGGAAAAAATTTCGATCGGATCGCGACTGGGTCGCGGTCCGGTTGAAATTCTCGGTCTGTTTTTCCTCTTGCAACATTGAAGAGTCTTACCTGACCAAAATGGAATGTGCGCACATTGAATTTCGAATGCTATTGTCGTTTGTTTTTTCTGGATTCGCATTCTGCAGTATTTTATAATCTGTAAGCACCGGGGTATGTATGTTTTGACCAGATCGCGATATGATTGAGAAGTACAGATTTATGGTCACAATACTTCTAATACAAAACCAATGATGTCCAAATGTTGACATTCATATTAGCGTGAACGCACTTGATATCATTAAACTATTCCAATCAAAAACATAGTACAATGTGCTTGTTTAGTTCCAAACATCGTCTGCAGCTGTTGCCCATTAAAGCTAAAACGCTAAACACAAAATTGGTTTTCTGACATCACCAGGAATTTGATGATCCGATTACTTTTCTAATTGTTACTAACCCTTCTGAATGCCACCAATTTTGAGAAAAATGGATGTTGCATAAATCTCTTAAAGATGTAAAATCTTGACTCAAATTGACTTGTGATATTTATTTATTATAGTGTGAATCACTAGACAAAATTCTAAACAGTCGACAAAATCCTAAGTGAAGGACATGCTACCCTTCGCCTCTCTCCAATGTCCAGGTCACTGAGAACTTGGGAATTGACTTATCCTTCTGAACCCGGAATTCTTATAACATTACACATTCTTTCAAGCAACGCGCATTTTGTTCAGACATTCTTGATCCTTTCCATGTAGAAACATAAGAATAAACAAGAGCACTCTGGGCCTTACATAACAGGCCTGTGGTCTGTTCAAATTGTCATACAATCTTTTAGAGCCGGGCAGTGTGTTTACTGTGTGGGTAAGAAATATTTGGAACTGTGTATGTCTTGTAATGTTCCTTTATATATCCCCATACTTTGTCTTAGAATTTTGCCAAGAACTCAAGACACCAGTCAAATTCTGTAAGAAATTCGACGTTGTTATGGTTTAGAACCAGTCTAGCCCTTAACTTGACCATTGCTTATGTTTTTGTTTAGATTCAACTGTCTGGCATATGTCAGTTGGTCGGAAAAAATCGAATCTAGGCTTCGCTTTCTGAGCAAGTCCAATATTCCACCCGATTGAATCTAAAATATGACATAAACATTAATTTTCTTTGAATCAACGCCAGAAATGTTTTTGAATCGAGACTTGATTTGTTCGAATCTTTAATGACATTGCCAATACTATAAAACATGATTTCTAAATATGAATGAAGACTCGCCATGTTCGTAGTTTCATGATTACTCCGGATATAGTTCAACTAACTGTGTTAATATTTGATGTTTTCAAGGGAACGTAAAACTTAGTGATTGGAATACCTATAACTGGAGTACAAAAGAATATCTATATCTTTGTTAGTAACTGGACGTCGGGTTAAATCAACCGTCGTCTGGACGAAACCTCCCCGAAAAAATGGGTAACGAAACGGCCCGTAACATAACAATGTCGGATTCCTTATAGAATTTGACTGGTGGATTGAGGGCTTTGTATGATGGGTTTAGCTCGAGGAAAGTTTTGTTTTTCTCTAAGCGTTGGGGTAATATTTGTGATCTACAGAAAAGTACTGGGGGACTTTTTGGTGGATTTTTAATCGGTTCACGTCAATTATATTAGTTAAGCCGAATAAACATCTGGAATTCCAAGACAAAGAAGTGCAATAAATCCATAACGAAATGAACGACAAATCTCAAAATCAATCCAGACCTGCATGACTCCAAAATTCGATATCTGGTATACCTCAAAAGCAAACATGATCTGCATTTTTGTTTAAGATGCAATTGTCAAATATGGAATGGCTGTAACGAGTATAGCTGAAGCAATGATGTGGTATCCTAAAAACTGGGAAATTACAATCAAGGGCAGTAAGTTCATAAGGTAATGACCGAAAACGTCAAAATCAAACTTTACCAACATTTACTGTGGATGTCGTCATATACCAAATCTGGATTACTTCTGCTGACTATGCCAGAAGTTATCACCCGAAAACATAAAATGTTGGAAATTCTAAGACAATAAAGGGCACTAATTCATGGATCGAATGGCGGAAAGAGATCGGAATTTAACGTGATCTGCATTTTTGTGGATGAGGCTATAAAACAAATATGAATGAGTATAGCTAAAGTTATTATCCATAAAAACTTCAAGTCTTAAACAATGAAGGGAAATAACTCAAAATTGTCTACAAACACCACAATTGAACTTCAACTGCATTTACTGTTGATAAAGCCATAAACAAAATTTGGATTGAACGTCAAAAGTATAGCACTAGTTATCATCCGCAAACCAAATGTAAATGAATGGACAAATGGGCCACTGGGCGGACGAACAACGCCATAACATAATACTGCCCTGTAACATGGGCGTATACAGCGTCCTGTTTTGCAATATTTTATTCGTAATACCTCCAGGCACTGGTGTCTTGTATCTCTATTATAGTAAAATCAGAGATTTCGTGAAAGCCCAGGTAAAGTTGTATAATTATTTTATTCCACACTAATTTCCCGGATTTATTGTGTTTTTCACAAATCTCATAGCGTTTCTAAGGAGTTCATGAAATCGTGAAATCTCCAGCCTGTGACACATGTAGGCTGAAAACTCAAATATCTATACCGCTCGATCAACATATTGAAAAACAATCAATTTTAACATTCAAGGTTCACTACGTTAATTTATCAATGGATAAACATTGACGTCAGTTAATTATAGTCATTTTCAAGATAATAGAGATCATTTGCTTCTTGGGTTTTTTTTTCGCAATTCCCAATGGTATCTGGGATTTTAGGAAAAAACTGTTTTCAATAGCAATTACACAACGTTACTAGGAATTTCATGAAATATCTGTTTTCACAATCTTACTTTAACATAGCGGCCAGATCGCGATCTTATTGAAAAAAGATGCCACAATACTCTGCCTCTAATACAAATCCAATTAACCCTTTACGTAAAAAGTGGGTGGGAGCGCCTACATAATGTACAAATTGAACAGTTGCAAAAAATTCAAATAATGTTAACAGAACCATATTATGTGGCCTCTCATTGGAACAAGCTCGTTCCAATGAGGGGTCACATGATATGGTTTTGTGGAAATTTTCTGTTCTTAAATAATTAAAATAACAAACTTAATATCGTGAGTGTTTGATAAAGGGTTAATGATTCCTAAATCTGTGAAAACAAAAGCAATTACCATGAACGCACTTGATATCGTTGAAACCGTTCCAATCGAAAAAATATAGTACTAGTTTGGTTCCATGCACCGTCCACAACTGTTACCATCAAAGCTAACACGCTAAATACAAAATTGCTTTTCTGACATTGCCTGCAAATTGATGAACTGATTACTTTTCTAATTGTGTTTAACCTTTCTCAATGCCACAAATTTTGGGGAAAACAGATATTGCGTGGTGTATGTTTAACAGGGTGTTCTTCGCAGTGGTGTGGAGATGGTGGTTAGAGATGTGCGCGTGGAGTGTTATTCTGTTTTGAAAGATAAACGGCTACGGCCTGCTATGAATTCCCTATGAACATCAAGGACGCGAACAGTAAGTTGATGTACATGGTTGTGCGATGGTTAAGTAATCTATGGATAACTTCTAATGCTTATTGACGTACTCGGAATACTGATTTATGATGCAATGACTTCCGGCCATGATAGTATAATAAAGTTGCATTAGTACTGTAATCCAATCATTTAATAGAAATGTTTGCATGTAAGAAAGAAATATTTCATTTCGCAGATTACTTAATGGCCACAAAATGCCACAATTCTCAACGGTTTTCTTCAACGCAAAATATGCCGTCATAATTTCACCTGGGCTATCTATGGTGAGTGAGTGTCACGGTATCATTGTGGTGAATTTTGGCACGAATACATAATATAAGGTTCTGTGATACAATTATCACATGGTTGCAGATACGTTTATTTTGATACATTCCGCGTTTTCTATCACGTCCGTGTTTTTTTGTGAATTCAGATGGAAGAGTCAACATTCGTGATAACATGTTCGGAAATTTATTTTAAGATGCATATATATATATCGTCCTGTGAGTGCATTATAGCGCCACCTGCAATGTTTTAACATTGCAGATGACGCTATTATGCACTCAAATAACGGTATACAGGACATCAATCAGACAAGAGGTGGCCCTGGCTGTCGAAAGTGTCATTAAACCCCAATAGAAAAAGGATATCAAATTATTTCCTATTTAAAACGTAATTTTTACAGAAGTTCAAATCGAATTTACTGAACTGAACTCAGTGTATAAATTCTTATAACATAAGACGAATTTGATATCCTTTTTATCACATGATCGTGTAAACAAGGTGTTGGCAATGCATATTGATCAAATTTCTACCTTCTTCAATCACACAAAGAACGCGTTGGTGTTACTTAGAAATTAATAATACACTGTGGATTATTAGGAGAACAAGAAGAGACAGGGCTTGGATGAGGAGTTGTGTTATTGAAACTTCTGTTTGCTTCCTGATACAGATGTCTACTACTATATTCCCCTGAAGTAGATAACAGATCTTTACTAAAATCACTTGCCTTGACCATCTGCGGTGACAATTGTGGCTCTCCTCGCAAGGAATCTTAATACATTTAGGTGAACTTCTTTTACTCGCCTTGCTTTGACAGAAATGAAACACCGGGTCTCCAGCGTAAATCCTTTTTGTTTGATGTTTACTCTTGAGATGCCAAAACGATGCCTATATTAACTGTAAAGTCAATATCCCAACTAAATCTACTGTGAGGTGGGGTATTAAAACTGGATACTCGACTTCATTGCATAAGTACTCGGAAAATACAGAAAGTCTAAAATACCTATAGGAAAAGATAGGGTAGTTGGCAACTAGAACAACAGAAATTTCTTTCTTGTTTTTCTCTTCCTTAATGATACTTATTTCTGACACTGTTTCACGGGAAGCTCTCAATGAAAGTATTCCAAGAATCAGAGTCAAAGGCTGGTATCAATAAAGAGAAAATATAAGAGAAGAACGTTTTTGAACCTCTGCAGCAACACACCTAGACTACTCATGCAGTTGAACTGTAATTCAGAGCAAAAAGATTTTTTCGTCTTTTCATTGGAACAAGGAGACATCAGTAATGCCAAAGCATGGCAGGGTCTGTCCCATTTTTCACACTATACCCATACAGGTATAGTGTCTATACCTGTATGGGTAATCTAGCTGCTGCCAAAAAAAGTCCGATTCGCGAATATTATTATTTTCAGCTACCATAAAAGTCAAATTCACACTGTTATCACTTTCAGCCATCGTAAAAGTCATTCCCGCAAAAATTAAATATTAACTTGTTGTCATTTTCAACTTCTTCAGAAGTCAAATTCACGCGATTGTCACTATACAAGTTTAAAAGCTTTACGGTACTGAGTCTGATCGGCCCCCACTAAAGACCTGGTACAAAATGATGACCATCTTCGTAGAAGAATACAGAGCCCCAAAATGGCGAGGAAAAATAGTTTCTGTTTTGGACGGGTTTTACCTTGATTTGGTTACACACTCTATCAGACCGTTTGAAAAATTAATATGAATTTTTTTGTTTTATCCCACAATGTTGACCATTACATGCACACATGATGAATATAGTATCCAGTCTCTCCTCCCGTTACCAACATGTATATTTATCTTTTTCACTTCTATGTACGTTCCTTTAACGAAGTCATAGATAGCCTTAACGACACCGATGCTTCATGATCGACTATTCCAGCTTGGTCTCACCAAGGCTACCTACGGTACATCATTTTGAAATATTAACTTTCGGAAACTAAATAAATGGTATTCATCATCTGAACATCCGTCAGCCTTCACGTTCACCTCGGGTGTTTGTACGGTGAATACAATAGCTCAGACAAATGAAGGCGAGACAAAGATGACATTGACCACTGTCGTGTTGGCCTCCACAAATTTATTCCCAACTGACAGTAAGATTGATGGCGTGGTCCGTGGGCGTATTGAATACAACTATACCTCAGTTATCGATCGAATAGACAATTACTTTACATTCGAAGACGTTACTTGGGTTCTTTGAACGAGGAAAAGGATGAAAAATTGCCAGGTTTTACCAATGGGAGCCGAGAGATGGGTGGGGCAATAAGGACGGGTTACTTTCAACAAAATGGTACTGTTCAATGGCAGATGGACCAATTTGACCTTTTCAGCTTTGTGTGCATAAATTTTATTGTATAAAGACTGGGGCCCTGTGAAGCTTTGAGATTCGATTCGATTTCGACTCTTAAGTGATATTCCTCAGTTATCGATCGAATAGACAATTACTTTACATTCAAAGACGATACTTGAGTTTTTTGAACGAGGAAAAGAATGAACAATTGCCAAGTTTTACCAATGGGAGCCAAGAGATAGGTGGGGCAATAAGGACGGTTCACTTTCAACAAAATGGTACTGTTCAATGGCAGATGGACCAATTTGACGCTTTCAGCTTTGTGTCATAAATTGCATTGTATAAAGACAAGGGCCATGTGAAGCTTTGAGATTCGATTCGATTTCGAATCTTAAGTGGTATTCGGTTTGATTCGACATCGGCTGTCCTATTCGTTTACCGTCACATCTTTTCTCTGGATTTCGCTTGGTATCAGCCATCTTAGTCGTCTACCAAAACGTATAGCTGAGATAGAAATTGTGCATGCATAAATAATGTTGAAAATAAAGACTGGGTGTAATTTCCGCTACATTAACATAGAAAGCATCTGTACCCGATCACCATCCATGCTAATTCCAGTTTCACTAGTCACTACCACTGCTGAAAGCAAATTTAAAGTTCCCAAGCAATTTCGACGATGAGCTTACGGTTGCTAGCGGCTAGTCCAGTGCAATGCCCAGTATAGAATTCTCGCACCCGTTTATGTTTTTGAACAAAAATCTTGACTGAGTAATATTCCGACAACATCATCAAGGCATGCCTTCAACGAAGGCATGCATTGATGATGTAGTTGGAATATTTTATCAGTCGGGCTTCAAGACACCTGTATTTGATTCGAGGTTCGATTCGAGTTCGAATAACTGACTCGATTTAATTCGGGATTCGATTCGAATCGAAAATATGTGCTTCGCAGGGCACTAATCAAGACTGCGAATGCACGTGACGTCGCGACCGTCGTGTTGGCTGGATCATGAATATGCGTTTGATTACGTACGTACAAATATCTGATCATGGACCGACTTCTCATCGCGAACTGGCAAAATAATACCGGTACTTCTTGAGCTTCCCACCTACCAGTCGCAGCAAATCCTCTGCACACTGATGTTGAAATATCAAAATTGCAAGTTGCATTTTTTTTCATAATGCAACTAAGGCGTTAACCAATTCAATCCTGTTTGACAGGGCTAATTTATCTCAACAAGATTGGATTGGTTAAATTTCTATTTACAGTGGAGAAACTTTGCTGCTTGAAATTTCCGTATTTTTATGTCAGTGTGCAAAGAGATAACTCTTTGCATGCTGCTGGCGAATATTTCTGCCCAATACAGAAATTATCTTGTCACTGAAATAATTATAATTTGGGAAAATGTAATCATATTTTCACTCTGTTATAATTGAATGGATTTTTTACCGGTTATATTTTGTGTTACATTTAGATTAATTTTAGATTTTACAGCAGCCATGACAAGATTTGATGAAAAACAACTTGAAAATACACAGCAAGTTAAGAATTAAATGAGCAACAACTAACAGATAGTTGTTTACGAACTGATAAAAGAATGATCAAAAAATGATGTCTGAACACGAATGAATGGTCGGAAGAACAAATACTTGAATAGTTGAAAAACACTTTCTCAGAACAGATAGCTAACCCAAACCCTACCCCTACCCCATCACTGAAATTAATAGATATTCAACACCACGCTCAAAGTCACACAACGTAAAAGAGGTCGCACAATGTATTTCTTAGTCTCATACTGTCACGTTGTACACAAAACAATCCAGTCCAATGCTATGTGACTAATGTCACAAGTCGATGTAGCCACACAAATACCGGTTGGGAATATCAATCAACACACAATATAGCACTCGTGTGTGCGGACAAACAACAGACTAATAACCTTACTTTTTGAGTATCTTAACTTTCGGTCGTAACTAAATATTTTGGCTGACAACGACATCAACAAATTGGTTAGGAGGAGCAGAAATGATCTAGTCTTACAAAAGGCTCTGAGATTTAAATATTACTGACCCCTCAGCTCTACAAACACTGAATAGATTCCAACCATTTGTTATAGACAATATTGTAAAGGTTTATATTATTCAGGAACAAGGGATGGTTACCCTTTTGTCTGATGAAACAGCAATTTTCACTACGTACTTCACACAATTAAAGTTACCGAACCAATTTTTTTTTTTTTTTAAATTGTGATACATACATGTACTTCACTTTACGGCTATGACAAGTTCATGAAGATTGTTCCATCAAATATGCTTCGTTTTTATAACACAAATAAAAATTTCAAATTATAAAAATGTTTTGTCGTCTTTAACTTGTGCTATGCAGTACGGCCGCCGTGGACTGGACGCAATAATATTAGATTCCAAACACTAATTATAGGAATAATCATCAAAAAATTAATTAATGAAGCACCGGGTACAATCCGGTGCTTCATTAATTAAAATTTTGCTGATGATGATTTTTATTATATGGAAAACGCATAGTGGACATCACTGCCCGCGCGTGGAGTTCGACCAGTCCACGGCGACTGTACAGTATAAAGTCTATAAGTGCATAATGTAGTGGGACAATTGGGTAGCTACTTTGACAATGAAACCTCTCCAGTTAACAGGAGAATTCAATTAATATGAATTAAGTCACTTACCTGTATTCTAGGAGTAATCTTAGCCTTTATTGTATTATACCCTGTTTGTTGGAATTCAATTAAACAGAGGTATATTAAGTTAAATGTCCATATAGGTTGTAGTGTGTCCAAATAGGTCCTTTAACTATTTAGATGGGAACATAAATTTTGAAATAAAAACATAAATTGTATATCTTCCCTTGAAGCATTGCAGTTGGCGCCTTGTTGCACTCAAGGGATGATATTCGATCGCTATTCGATGATATTCGACCGCTCTTTCAAACACAATATTCTGGGTCAACGGTTGCTCGTCCCATTCTTTCATTATTACATTTTCACATTCTTTCATTATTACATTGTCTCCAGCTTGAACAAATTTGAAATATTTATTTATTGGTGTTTAAGGTCACATACTTACACACAATGGCTAATCGTGACCGTGACAGTTTTACGGGTGGTGGAAGTCGGAGTACCCGAGAACCACCGAGCATAGACGAGCAACTGTCAGCTCTTCAACATTCTAACTCTGTTCAAGCTCCGCTCAAGTAGGGTTACATCGGTTGAAGACATGTGCACCATCGACGTGCAGAACGCCTTAGTACACGGCTTCATCGTGCCCCCATGTAGGCAACCGGGATAAAGTGCCCTGCCCAAGGACACAACACGGGTCGTCCCGGACGGGGATCGAACTCGGGACCTCTAGCATAGAAGTCCAACAGTCTACCACTGAGCCACTGCGCTCCCGAACAAATTTGAAAAAAAGTTATCTGAAAAAGGTCACGCTGATAAAGCTAAGGTAACCTTTAAATTTATTTTGAAGCTGTATTATTGATCTAAAAGATCCATTCTAATAATTCTAATTATAGCCACTATCATTAATCACAACTCTAGAAATATGTCTCGCCATCTCAAGTAGATAGTATTATATTCGTTACTGAGTAGTGAACACTTGAAAAACACTCAGGTTTGAAAAACCAAATCATCTTCTGTTGCAGTTAAAATACCATGTGAGACCATCTTTGTTACGATAGCTAAACTTCAGCTGGGCCTCTTATCGAAAGAGGCTGTCTCTATTCTTGGCTGTTTCAACATGCTCTGTGAATTTGCAGATGTGAATTTTCCAGGATACACAAAATGAAGTGTGTGTGTGTGTTTCGTTGTGTTGTGCGGTATGGTATGCGTCACTACATGTGTTCTAATGATTTTTTCAAATAAATATAATTTCGTCATGTAATACAGCATACAACAGGTGCTCTGACACTCCTCTGGAGAATAGTGAGCAAGGAGAGTGTCGCAAAATCTGTACAATTGTTTCTAATCAAGTGTCGTCTGCCTGAACAGACAGACTACACTTGACTAGAAACACACGCAAGTCGATAAGTTTAAAGCATTTTGTGGCGTTGAATAAATTATCTCCTTATTCCCAAGTTTGTGCTGGTTAATGCTTCTAATCTTGGATGTGAAAACCTCAGTATGTCAGATGAGTACGGAAGTGTGGGGGCGGGTTATGATATCAGCGTAATGAACCACTTACTGATAATGTTACTGAAAAGCGCTTCTTTTGTATCAGACTGCAAATGGAATTGTAGCAAGATATTCTGAGAATCCAGGCGTGACATTTCACAGGTCACTGTCTCGATATTCCGGGATTCACGCAATTTGGCCAACACAAGAGAGTTGCGATTTTTGATGACATAAACGCCTGTAGACATTTGATTTGCATTGGTTCCGTTATTTTGGCGAAGACAGTACGGCTACACATTTCGATGCGTTCGAATTAGGCAATCAGTGTGTCCCAACAGAGATGTTGAGATCGGAAGAGTGTGGTTCCGTACAGACAGTAACACACAAAGTGTTTGAATGAAAGAGCATAAAAGCTGTAACTGAAATCAAGATAATGGACACTCAAGCAAGTAGTGACAAATTAAGCCATATTTTTAACACGAAACTTTGTTGCTGAGAATAGTTTTACTTTGTAATATTTTCCCATTTGGTCTCTCGTAATGACAGATATACGTCACGTCAGTCATCATCTTATATTGATACACCTGACGATGACGTTAGAACAAAACCCCTACTGACAGGAGACCCACAGGGCAAAATTCCTACGGAAAAAAAATCAACAAATGACAAATGTCAAATATCGATAAGATCCCTGCCTTATTTTTAGAACTAAATTAATGTCATTCAATGTATTTGAAATTGCTTGTAGGCATATACGTCAATTTTTTATTAAAACCTTTGCCTCAGATTTAATTATTTGTTATCTTTTTGAAAGTTAAAATTATTATTTTAGTTTTTCTTAAAGAAACATACTCTTAAAACGTTTAGGAATAGATCAAATAAAATCTGCAGTCTGCGGCTTTATGGCTGTAGGTGGCAAATTTTAATTGGGCTTCTCCCAAATATATTCATGCCAGTTAGTGTAATCAAATACGAAAAAACATGTATAATTAAAAGAATGCATATGGTTTGGGTAGATATCTTTTGTGTAACTTGGTCGTGTTTTTATTTGTATTATTTAGTTATTTTTAACCCTTTGAACTCTAGTGGTATCTTCCATGCCAGTTCAATGGCAGTAATTAGAAGAGTCCATATTCATTATTTGGGGTAGACCAATCAATATTTTCTATGTGCAGCCTCGGAGCTAAGCTTTATTGATTGGTCTACCCGACACATTTACTGGATATGGAAAATCGTTTGTTTCGCTGCTCATATTATTTCGCTATTCATTAGTATGTTTTGGGCAGTAAACGAATAAATAATGGAATTCATTTGAATCTTCGGAGGTTTGTATCCCCGTACTGACCCATTCGATAATGTATATGTGTGACAAAGGTGTGGAAATTATCAAACTGCGTTGTCAAATTTCGAAAATTATAGCTTTCATTCGCGAGTTGCGCGATTCTAGAATACACAGTTCCGTTTGGGGGAAATGTTTTGTTTACCCTTGCCGACTGATTCAAAATTTGTCTTCTGCTCATATCAATAAGCCGTGTTTTGGAAAAAGAAAATGTTTTTTGAAAACTAAATGGTATTTTTTTTTCTATATAACGCTGGTTGGTAGGGCTGCTACCTTGGTAATAGATTAACAAATTGGACAGATGTTTTTCTTGATGGGTGTTCGATATAATATAAGGATTAGTGCATGTCTTGTCGTTGACTACGCCCATATAGTGCCCAGTGAGGTGGGGTAGTTCCCTCCGCTTCGCGGCGGGAACTACACCACCTCACTGGGCACTATATGGACGTAGTCAACTCCAAGCCATGCACTATTCCTTAAATAGGTGATGGGATGAACCTTCTTCTTAATGCAACGGTCATAACCGGTCATCTTTATTTACAGTGTTTCTGAAACAAAAAATGAAAATTCTTAGTTTGCAAGTATCATTTGCTCTTCGTCGCAGTTAAGTAAAAGGTTAAATAGTCACATCCCGCATTCGTAGTTGGTTTATTTGCTGGCGCAGGTAGTTTTTTTGTGGAGGAAGATTTAGGCATTAAACATTCCAAAAGTAATTACAGAAACTTTACAAAGGTTCTTGACACACTCTCCGTTGCCTATATTAGATCGAGCGTCCCTCTTAATGGGCCGGGAACATTTTCTTTAAAAACTGGATATTGAAAGATGTATCTTTTTGGCTCTAATTAACAAATGGGAATCATCTTTATCGTTAATGTACCATGTGAGTAAGTTTAAAACATTGTGGTCGGGGAGGTAGGACCATCCACCATTCCGATGGTGAGGTACGGGAGACGATTACATTTGCGTTTTGAAAATACTATAATCTATCACCGAGAGAGATACGAGTTTCCTCCGCGACAAAGGCCATGATTGACTGCACTGTGATCGCTCGACACAGAAATGCGTAAACGAAAGCGTACAGGAGCAAAAGCATATGTCGTTTCTCTCAGACATCCAATCTTCTGAATTCCTATAGTCAGTGTAAAGTGAATTACTGTTTTATGTTTCTGTCAGTTCTTGTCTGCGTATAAAAGTCTGTGTTTGTTGAAGCTTGTGGAGAAATTGATCAAGCTCAATGCCTTGTAAATAAGTTACCTTCTTGTCTAGGTCCATTCATTTTTTGCTGTGTGCCGTGGGAATTTACTGATCAATTGAGTCTTTAATCGACATTAATGCCTCCCCGTGATTATGTGAGTTGAAGTTTTTGATATCATAATTCTTGCTGAGCTAATTCTTTCAGAAACTTATGCCTTCACTCGCAGAACGCCGTATCGGGGTAATGAGTGGGTGTATTGTGATAGACGATACCTACTGAGTTTCAAGAATTATCTCATTCGTGGTTGCAATGGAAATCCAAGTTTGAACAGTGGGAGAAACGGGCGAATATGAATACTTGGGAGTGAATCTATGTGTTACAGGTAGAGGCATATACAGAAAACATACAGATAAACTGAAGACACAGGGGAAAAGAATACTCAATCAGTTAAAACTTCTGAGAAGAAATAGCTTTAACAATGTGTCCGTTGTAAAAAACTATTTGGGAGAGGGTGGGATTACCAGGTGTAACATATGGAACAGATGTGATCCCTCTAGACCAAATGGTAGTGAAGAACATAGAGATTCTACAAAATTATGCTGGTCGGTGGATAACCGGATCAAGTAACGCAGGCGCACTGAAAGCGGTCAGCGGGGAACTCGGGTGGATGCCGGTTAAAGATAGAATAGATATGGGAACATTCTGCTACCTAAACTACCTGGTAAACATCCCAAACAGCAGATGGTGTAAAATGTTGTTTAACCATGTTTGGAACTATAACATCCAGACAGGATGGATAAAGCAGGTGAGGGAGATAATGGAGAACTACTCTATGGAGACTGAAGATCTAGAAGGGGATTGCAGCAGGGGGGAATTTATAAGGGAAAGGGTGCTTGAGGATGATAACAGAAACTGGCGAGCTGAATTAGGACCAAGAGGTCTTTAGACGGGTGATATAAAAAGGATGCGTCAGCTTTTGAGGAGTACATTGTTGGATCGTTTGGGGGAGCATTGTTGTTCAAAGTTTATATGTAAACCCTCTGCGCAATCATGTAACATATCTGAAAAAGTTTGTGTGCGAAGGGGTGTGTAGATGTGTGTGGGTGTGTAGTGAGACGTCACAAGTCAGTTCTCACGCGAGTTGTATCTGGTACATTTCCCAATGCCTGTATTGTATCTCACAGCACTGAAAACTCACAGCAATCGTGGTATAAAAAGGCGATCTTGCTATATATTATCCTCAACTTTAGTTGCATTTGCTCAATGAATTCTTCTTCAGCATGTGCAGTGATGACAAGTTCATTTCAAGTAACAGGCTGTCCGGGAATTCGAATCGAATCGTCCAATTCACGGATGAGGATAAAAGAAGTATAAGAACATGCCGCAATTATACTTTTCTGGTAGCTTCATGTGCTCAACAAGTCTGCAACAGACATGGACTGGTCCTAAGGAGTGGGTGACGAAAGTAGCGTGCCTTAAAAGTTGGTTTTCAATCCCCAGATGCAGATCTGCGAACTATACCGAAATGACGTCACTCATTCGAGGTGCATAAAAATCGTGGAATTCTTTTGTATTTCAGACAAGAAAAATGACCAAATTAAACTAATACTTTGTCTGGTAATATGATCGATTTCAATTCTACATGATGGATATAATGCCTATGTTTCTCGCAAAATTGATATCCGACTAGATCAACTGTGAAAGGGGTCATCAAACCTTGCGTGATACGCTAAAACTTTGAAATGTTAAGGGGATGAGCGTGATATGAATTTTTTTCTAGTGTTTTTTCCATTAGTGATATAAGTTCCTGATATTAATCTGGGATAAATCTACCTGACTATTTTACAAAAATCAATGTCAGATGGTAATGTTATCAATTTGAATAAAAAATATAACTGAAAATAATTGTAGTCTTCTGGATCATGTGGAGACGATTTAAAGCGACAGAAAATGATGAGAACAAGACCAAGTAGCAATATGAAACGTGGTTATTTGTCTTGAGACATAGTTACAAAATTGTTTATCAGATTCGGGTGATTTGCCTCAAGAGAAATGCGACAACCGTTTTTAACTTCCACCTGTGCTACTAGATAGACAACAAAACAGCTGAACAACTCGTACATGCCTTTGTGACAACTCGGTTCGACTACTGCAACTCCCTGCTCTCTGGATCAACAAATGCCCACATTATAAAATTGCAGCATATACAAAACTGTGCAGCTCGAGTAGTCACTAGAAATAGAAAAACTTGCCACATAACACCTATCCTTAAGGAACTGTACTGGCTGCCAGTGTGCCGGAGAATCGAATATAAACTGTGTCTGCTGGATTTTAAGAGCCTTCACGGCCTCGCACCACCCTACCTCACTGAGCTTGTAAATCGGTATGAACCAGCCAGAGCTTTAAGGTCCGGCAATGAAACTTTGCTCTCACAGCCAAGGGCAAGACTGAAGACCGCAGGTGACAGAGCATTCTCTGTGGCTGCCCCCACTGTGTGGAACTCACTCCCAAAACATATAAAAAACTATCAGTACCTTAAATTCATTCAAGAAAAGCATGAAAACACATTTCTTCCAACGGGCATTCCATTAGTTTTTGTAAAGCCAAAGAGCACTTTTGTGGATTTTAAGCTTATAAATTATTTATTATTATTATTATTAGATTTTAGACAAGCAGCTCTAGGGTTCACGCGAATCGCCAATGTCAAAAAGTAATTAAATCAGAAATTTCGTTTTTCCTTCCAAAACACAGCCCATAAATAAACTCTTTGTTTTGTGAAAGGTTAAAATACCAAATCTGTATTGAAAATAACCTGGTACAGATTGGATTTAGAATCGTTTTTTAATATTTCCATAATCTTCTTCAATGTCGATAAAACTTAGTATTCGTTCACTTGGTCGCTGAAATATCGAGATGTGGGCCATATGTGGCACACAGTGAGGAAGTGCTCTTCGATGCCCTCTCCAAGATTGTTTTAAAAATGTACGCAGAGACCTGCGAATTTCAAATTTCGAGTCGAATCAAATCAAACAATTTCCAATGCAATCGACCGGGAATCGAATCTCGCCGATGCTAAAATAGTTTATTATGACACACGTTTGTAACATCAGCCGTGATTGGTAAATTTGACACCTTCTAAACGTCATAGTACTGGAGTTTGGGGGAAAACACGGGTACTATCAGAACTTTCTTCCCTGGAGACATGAGAACAAAGAAAATGTAAGCTCCACTACCATTGATTAGCGTCATTATGCACGCTCTGGTTGGAATTTCTCAACACCAAACGCTGGCTCTGTGTCTGATTAACTTTTTTCGTCACCGAAAGACACAAACTTACCAACAAATATCTTCTTCAGCGGGTGTGTTTTCAATTTTAACTGCAAACAATGAATTCAAAAGAATCAGAAATATTAAAAACTCACGTGTTGTTCACCACTTCAATGAATCCTGAATATGAGTTATGACTTCAATCAATTATATTTCCACAAGTTTAGTACTCCTCGATCTCACTGAGCCTCCGCCTCAAGTTCAAAATAAATTGTTTCACTCCACTTAATTCTAACAACTGTCGTCGTCCAAGAAACATGAATTTATATTCCATTATACCACTTATCACACAAGCATTAATAATGAATTATAACATGAACAGCAGGATACAGTTTTAAACACTGGCATTTGGTGATATAGAAACTCCCAAAGCGACGGCACTTGTGACAAGTCATTTTCGAATTTGGTGATCTAGAAACTCCTAAAGAGACGTCATTTGTTCTTGGATTCGACTACATTGTTATTACGAGATTGATGGCATGTTGCAGTTAACGCTTAACAATAAGAGCTATTTTTTGTTCGTCATAATAAAATAATTAGAACGTTTCTTTTCATGTTCTATCGGTCGATAGTACCTGAGTTTGTGTGATTTCTTAAATAAAATCTTCAGCAGCTTCGCTGCTTCAGGCTCCACTCAAGTATTGTATTCTAAGGCGACTCGTCCGTTTGGTCAAGAAAATCAACAAGCATAATTTTCAATAAAGGAAATCAAAGTTGTTTCGGAAGCGGAACCCCTTTGGGTTCTCCTATCATCAGGTGTCCGACGAGTTCAAGAAGATCCACTTGCTACGATTTGGATAATATCTCGAATCGAATCGAATCGAATTTTGAGTCTAATCTTCGCAGGACCTTCGTTTTACATCCCATTATTATCTTTGATATGGAAAGAACTCAAAACATAAACTGCAGTATTCTGGATCGCTCATCTCATCCATTGTTTTTAAGTGCTATATAGGTAAGAAAAAACAATTTACTATAAAATTCCCAGGTCTGAAATTCTTTAAATATCAAATAAATATACAGAAATTTGTATACACCAAATGAAGGTTGTGATGTACAAAACCTGATATATAAGTCTGCTACCGTATTCTTTCCAGAACTGCGTGATAATAAAATAATATTTCACGAGAACACCTCGTGGCCAAATATGCTTCAGACATCCAAGAACAAAGCATATTTGGCGGCGGGTTGTTCTCATGCAATATTAATTTATTATCAGGGCTGGCAAGAATGCGGTAGCAGACTTCCAGGAACCGCTTACTTCTGTCATTAGCAATGTGCGTTGAACGTATATATTTGTCGTGTTTTAACCACAAATCTCATTTTGATGTATAATTTGTTATATTTATTTCAAATTTATGGAATTTTAGACTTGGTAAATTCAAAGTAAATTGTTGTTCCTAACTTATATAACACCTTAATATAATAAGTCGTATTATTTTGCGCCGTGAACCACATATTACTCCTTGGCGTTACTGAAAACCGCTCGTGATTTTGGATCTAGCTTATGTCAAAAAAAGTAAGACAAACTATTTGCAATTTAAGCAAAAGATATGCTGAAATAAAGTCGATGTATATATATAATAGGATCTATCTATACATATGTGTCTAAAGATGGTGATAAAGGACCATCGGGTGTTTTTTTTGTAGTGACCATTCTATTTTCACAGCTGATGTCAGCACTTTACAACTATCGCTCGAACAGATCGAGAATGCACAGGAAAGGACCATTATTTTCTCAAACTCTCTTTCCTCTCTGGAGGCAGGCTTTCCCCACCCACTCCATCCAACCGAATGAAGAACCCTCTGTCCTGTTTGACCTTGCGTATCTGCAATTATTACTATAGAAATTGAATGTCTACTGTACTAATTTGTTTATTATATGACAGTGTGTATTTAAAAATTGAGTATGACACCTGAAATCAAAACAGAAACGAATTATGGGATGCTTATCCAGAGTGTTCAACGTTTTCACTTCACGCACGATCTCTTTTAAGCAATATTATGAAACCTGAGTTGATTGAAATGAGATTCCAGTGGAAAAAGAGTTCGTTGGAAACATTATTTATTAATATTGACTATACTTCAAAGACTCCGTTAGTGAGACGAAAAATCTGAAAAATGTATCCAGATTCCTTTCTGTCCTAAATTTGTCTCCCACACATTTAATCAGTAAGATGAGTGGAACGGAAAAAACCGCCCCTGTCCAATTATTTGGCAATATCTTGGTGTTAACAGCTGAACCAATTTATATATTGTGTTATACGCGCTGTTAAATCAAGTGCTCGAGTAAAAAATAATCAGATTGGACAGAATTACTTCCTAAGCTGATTGTCGCGATAATTGGACATCCTGTATTTACAATCCAGGATGTGTCCAGCAACGAAATTGCATTGTATCAATTAATGTCGGACCATTTGATTAAATCCAACATCTATGGTTATTGGGTGGTTGTAACTCACACCTTGTTACTGTTGTACAGGCTAGACATCTAAAGGTCGGGTTCTGCGTGGCGTCCTTGGGCAAGACACTTAAACCGGTGTGACAGGAATGATAGTCCGTAGGAACGTTAGTTAATTTTCCTATGGACTATCATTCCTGTCACACCGGCCGTCCACGTGGTGGGACGTTGGCGCTGTCTACTAAGGCACGTCGATGGTACACTTGCCTTCAACCGCTGAAAATTCTACTTGTGCCGAGTTAGTAAGTTGAGGAGTCTGAGGGTTGGTCGCTGCTGCTCGGTGGTTCTCTCCGAATACTTTCACCCGTAAAACTATCCGACACAATGTGACCCTGGCTGTTGATAAGCGTCGTTAAATTCCAGAAAATCTGTTCTCAGGCTGGCGTTACAAAGTCTCCTGGTGATGCTTTCTTCAAGGCTTTTAGGGACAGAAACCGATTCCTTCCCAGGTTTAGAGTCGGTCTAGATTCGGAAAGTGTGAAGAGACTCGAACACGCAGAATGTAAGTAAGCATTCTCAAACACATACTACGTCCCTTGAGTCGAACAAAGTGCCATCTGCAATGCTTTAGCATTGCAGATGGCGCCTTGTTCTACTCAAGGGGCAATTCTCAAAATTGGTGGAGAAAATTGTAAAGATTGCCACAATATAGCTTTAGGGTTTAGTTACAGATCAGTTATAAGGGTAAACAAAAGTAAGGGATTTGTTAAAAAAAACTGGTACTCCAGCAATACTTTAGCTCACCTGTTTGCATTCGGTGCGCTGGGTAAATGAATGGGGCATATCGGGAAGTTGCACACGGTTCACCCTGTACGATTTTCTCGGGCCTGCGAACAGCGACGGAATTCTCCCTTCTTCTACCAGATGGCTCGTCTTACGCCTTCAACGCGGTACATTTTTTTCCCATTGCCCAATTTTGAATTTCGTAATTAAAACGAGCTTTTGAAAATGTATATAAATCGCATCACTCACATTATTAAAGATTACCCAATTCGAACAGAGTCGATACTGTATAAAATAAACCTTGTATATCTAGATTTTTGCTTCGAAAACAGAGGTTATGGCCACACATTGCAACGAGCCCAACTAGCCATTTTTAATGAGATGTCTTAAGCTTTTTGAAGAGATAGAAATGAAAAAGTAACTGCAGGAACAGAATTTACTGTAACCAGGTCCATACATCACACCATGCTGCTTGAGATATGAGCAGGAACCACTTTCAAAATTTCTCACCACACCCACTTTTTTTAACGTGAAAATGCATGTATGAACTTTGGGAATGCATTAGAGGGTCTAAAATGTGATTTCCAGCAATTCTGAAAAATGCACCCATTGACCCCTGGGCGACCTCAGTGACCTTGGCCCTATTTTGAACCTCCATTGAGTTTCAAATCATTTTCTGTTGGTCCCAGGTCCATACGTCATACCATGCTTGAGATATGATACTGACCCACTTTCCACATTTTTGCCCACGCCCACTTTTTTAACGTAAAAATGCATGTATGAACTTTGGGAATGCATTAGAGGGTCAAAAAATGTGATTTCCAGCAATTCTGAAAAATGCACCCAACTCACTGACCCCTGGGTGACCTCAGTGACCTTGACCCATATTTTGAACCTCTATCGAGTGTCGACTTATTTGGTATTTATCCCAGGTCCATAGGTCACATCATGCCTGAGATATGGGCGTGACCAACATTCAAAACTTTTGGGCACTCGCACTTTTTTCGTGTAAAAATGCATGTACGAACTTCGGGAATGCATTAGGGGGTCAAAAAATGTGATTTTCAGCAATTCGGAAAATGCACTCAATTACCCCTGGTGACCTCAGTGACCTTGACCCATATTTTGAACCTCCATCGAGTGTTGACTCATTTGGCGTTGGTCCCAAGTCCATAGGTCACAACATGCCGGAGATATGGGCGTGACCATTTTTAAAACACCCCTATGGACACTCCTAATGCCCCAGGAATCTGAAACATAGATGGCCAAGAACTTGTGACTCCCTACCAGTATGCCAAAAATCAGCGAGATACGACAATTAGTTTTCGAGTTATCATGCAGACAAGGAGGCGCATAGAAGACAGAAGACAGGAGAATAAGAAAAAGAAGAAGAAAATTTTTAAAAAAAACAGAAACCAAACAAAAACAATAGTCGGTGTGTTTCACATAGACTAATTAAAGGTGAATGGTTATTTTTGCCTTTTTTCTCCTGTAACTACAACATTTACGAGGCGGGTCTCCTGGGCTCGGTTTAGAGATTGTATATGTACTCTAGAACTTACGATAGTACAGGACTACCAGCAAGCAACTGATATTCAGCCTTTCTACCAAATTTCTAACGGTATTTCATTTAAACAGTCCCGTATTTGTTTTTTAGTACAGTTAGGTTAAACAGTATTTATTTCGGGTAATCGTATCAAAGAACAACTCACATATTAACAAAATAATACATGAACAACAGCGGATTCTGCAGAAAGCTAGTAAGTTCTACAAGGCTGTCTCCAAACAATGTTGTTGAACATGGTAAATATTAAGAGCAGGCAGAAGGGTATTTAGTGCTCTTTACGCGATTGCATGTTTATACATGTTAGAGGGAGGAAGTTAAATGAACACAGCCAGAAAAACAGCAACACAGTCGATGGGTGTCGATGAGTGAGAAGGATGGCTCAAGGACGAAATGTGACCAGTGATTGTGTGGCTTGCGTAGTTGTGAGTTAACATGGTTAGGTGATATTGTCACAGAGATTTTTAGCTCGCCTGACTTTCAGTCAAGTGAGCTGTAGTGATTACTCTCCGTCGACCGTGAACATGATGTTTGCGTCTTCTCCTCCAAAACCGCTGAACCAATTTAATTGAAATTTGAGATAATAGTTTGTTATGACATCGCATTTTGATTTTGTTCAAATCAAGTTGCCTCGCCCCTCGGTAGGGCCACGCCCAAAAAGTGTGCTTAAATCTTAAAAAATCTTCTTCTCATGAACCAGCAGTAGCAGAGACTTGATATATGGTGTGCAACTTCCTTTCGAGGTGTAGACTCGGATTTGTTCAAGAGAAGTTCGAGGAGCTATATTTGCCTTCGTTATGGGAGGGGCAAGAATTTTTGCCCCGTCCAAAATTTCTATTTTCCAAACCGAGAGGCTGATTTGAACCAAATTTGATATGAGGGACTATTGGGTCATAAGTACTTAATTTTTGCCAAATCATTTTCCCGTCGCCCCATGGAGCCAAAAATAGAAAAAATTTAAAACGCCCATATCTCCAAAACTACAGGGCACTGAGAATTCTTATTGGGTGTACAGCTTCCTTAGGACCAACAGAATGGAATGGTCGGTTTTATCATGGGGTACTTTTTCGGGACTTTGAAAAAGTATTGAGTCAGCATTTTTAACACTGTGGGTAATGGGAAAAACGTTTAAGACTACTTTTCTCCCAAACCACTGCTCAAAAAACTTTTAAATTTCACATATAACATCTTTGGAAGATTGTTTCACATGTTTATTGAAAACAAATCCCTTGGTCCATATTTGGGCTCTCTATGGGAGAGATTCAAGTTTGTTCAAGCCAAGTCCCTAGGTTCATATTTGGGCTCACTCTGGAAGCTCGAATTGTAACTTAGTTCAAAATGAGGAATATTCTTTAAAAATATTTTCCTTCAGATCCAGTAGTCAGAATGTTTTGATATTTGGTATACAGCATCCTTAGGGAGGTAAGATTCAAGTTTGTTCAAGCCAAGTACCTGGGTTCATATTTGGGCTCCCCGTGGGAGCCCGAATTATAATTTAGTTCAATATGTGGAATATTCTTTAAACGTCTTTTTTTCAGATCCACCGGTCAGAATCTTTTGATATTTGGTATAAGCTTTTCTTAGGAGGGGCAGATGCAACTTTTTCAAATCAATTCCCTGGGTTGATATTTAGGCTACCATGTCAGGTTAGCGCCCTCAGCCCTCCTGGGGGCCTCTTGTTAATTTACCGAAAACGTTTGCTTTGAAGAATAAACTGATGAACTTTCTCGAAAAAGAACTTGGTGGTTTCCGGGTTATAAAGTCCATATCCATAGTCTGGTATGTCAGTCGTAATGAGGTGGGGGAACCTAACGGTTGCAGTCTTTGCTGCACATAGGGCAATGAAAAAAGTAATGGTGAGCGCCTTTGCGTTCGCTACCTACTTAGGCCGATGTCTGAGAGAAAATTGTCATATAAGTTATGGTTAGGATTACAACAATTACTTCAACATAGACAGCAGTATGGTTACGAAAAGTGTAGATAGACGTAGTATGTTGTGAGTCAATAGTTACTGCTGATTTTCGAAAGAATGTTGTTCCATTAACTTGTGCTTTTGTGTCCTCTGTCATGAACTGTGTTGCTTCAGTTTGTATTTCTTCCAGCTGATTAGCCCCGGCCGTGGTGAATTATCCCAGACAGTGTCTCTTTATTCAAGTACTGGTTGAACAAAACCAAAATAAATTCTCTCAAGAGTTTTTCGGGCAAGCATGTATTTGAAGCGCCGTAAGATGTTCGTTCGCACGTTTCCAGGATTTTTTTGTGATTTCGCAATGTGGACAACCCGCTTACTAAACGTTAACCAAAGCTGCTAAACTGTTATTGCAGTTGGCTGGCTGCAGATTGTCTCCAATGATTTCGAGTCTTCAACAATAAAGTAAAGTGCTGTGTCACTGCAAACACGCCGAATGCTACGAGTAATATTAACAGCAATGCCATTGATGACAATCAGCAAGAGCTGGGGGCCCAATGTTGGAGACTTGGGGAACTCCTGATAAACCAGGTTTCCAAAATAATGACACCGACTTAAGAATAACGTGTTGCTGCCTATAATTACAAAATTTTAGGACGGAACAAGTGATTCAGGGTTTTTTATAATAGGAAACTTTTTGTGCCAAAAATATATTAAAGGTTTTATTTACTTTACAAAATATTATTCCCATACATTTGCCTTCATCAAGATCTCGATTGAAAGCATTGTAAAAACCAGCTAGCTGTAGGACAAACCAGTTTGAAGGAAGAAATCCGGCCTCAAGAGGAGTAACAAGCGTGCGGGTTTTCAATAAATGTAAAGCTTTTTGGCAAATGCATTTCTCAAAGACTTTGCTCAAGCAACTCAAAGGGTAACTGAGTGGTAATTGTGTTAAATGGCTACCCTCTTGTTCATATGCATGGGTTATATTACTTCGCCTCTATTTGTCAGGAAAATGATTCTTTCAGCATCATGTTGAAAATGGTTCTTAAAGGGACGCATAAGGTGGGGGAAAATTTTGTGGATAAGAGCTAACATTGTCTGGTCCACAGGCTTTGGGCACATTGAGAGACTGCAGAGCTTTCGGTGTGTACCCTGGTGTGATAGTGATATTACTTAGTTTAGTGCGATCGGGATTGATGGTAAACGGTGGTTGTAATCATCAACCGATGCTATACAACATAAGTATTTCTCAAACAATTCCGCATTCTCATGATCAGAAACGATGGTTTGTTTTAAGCCTCTCTCGCGGTAATCATTTGGAATTAACATGAGATAAGATGTCTGAATGAGTTCCACCATTCGCATGCATTGTATGTGAGTAAAATATTTCATCTAATTTGGAGAATAGTTTTTTGTTTTGTTTTTTTTGATGGGGGCGTTGGTTTTTTGTTTGTTTGTTTTTTACGGAGGGAGTTGATGTGCGGGTTTCAGATACAGTTTGGTTGCTCTTGAGACAATACTTTCTTCCTTGGCAGAGGAGTTAGTGTATTTTCTGGGAAAGGGGTGGGGGTTCTGTTTGTTTGTTTTCCTCACGATACAGACCTTCCTCGTTGGCGAAATAGGTTTCTAATATTGTTGTGCATCAAAGGGGGTTGGTTAGATCTACTGTGATTATTTTGTTGGGAATAAATTTCAAAAGATATTGTTCAATATAAGTGGACATAGCTACACAATAAGAGAGAGGTGTCTTGAGCCAAATATTATCTCAGTTGGTAAGCCCAGTTCCCTGTTAAATCCAGCATACGCGCCTGTACAACGACACGAAATTGTATGCTTTTGAGGGGCACGGTTACTGGACAATGGTATCTGACTAGTTCCGCAAAAAACACTTCCTCACTGCTGATATTGGTGAGTGTTCCATCGTTTACAATGATGGGATCAATTAGAGAATTAGAGTTTTCGGTGAGATATGTTGATTCACAAACCATTTGTGTGTGAGATTGTACTCGTCGATAAGCTGTTTCTGAACCCCGTTTTTCTGAGTTGGTCATCATCAATCTCCAGTTACTATTATGCTTGGTATATTGGTGTGTAATTCATTTCTTTCAAGTGACAATGAAATTAAGCCCCCATATCACACTGGTACATTGGGGGAGTTACATAGATAACGTCCCGAAGAATCGAGGCATGTTCTATGAAGATCTGCGCCCAGACACACGGAATGGTTATATGTCCAGGTCACGACATTGTTACAAACAGACTGTTTTAGGAAAACTGTTAACCCATCGCCTCTAGGCCTACGATCCTTCTTCATTGGGATTCGGGTGACAATTAGGGTCATCTGCGCCTAACCAGGTCTTAGAGAAAGGACACACATCATAGAAGAGAACTAAGCAGTTGAGATCGTTGTATTAGATTTTGAATAATACGATGAGGAGGCTCTTTCTTATTGGCGTCTGAATCATGGGAGGAGACCGAAGAAATATCGGGGAGGATAGCGGTGATGTGTTATCCGAATCTGGATTTTTATTTCTATCTCACCCGAAACAAAGTTTTGGGAGCCATAATTCAGTACCAACAAGTGTAAAGCAAGGAGAAGCGCAGCAATGTATCAGTGGGGCGTTTGTTTTTGAATGTCTATCTGAAAACAGAAAATGCGTTCGTTTCAATGAGGGTCATAACATATGTTTTTGGCGCAAAAAATGAAAACGATTAATATTTCAAGAATTTTGTTTGCAAGTGTCGTCTGTTTTTCGTGTTAGATAAAGAGTTAAAGCCAACATAACCTATAGATCCTGAAGTCCCATGGCTGTAGTATAAAAGGAGGAGATAAGTTTGAGGAATCAGTTGCTTTTGAATTCAGCGGACTACAACCGTCACCTCTTTAGCAGAAGTCTGGACCCGCCATTGTTCACACAGTAGCAGTTCATCGTATTATCTTCACGCCATTGTGAGAACAATTTCCGGAGTTATATTTTTTAGTTTGTTTTTCATCTGACTCGCGATAACCAAATATAATGTTGTCTGGCGAACCCTTTTGACGAGTAATATTTTTGGTGTTTAATTTCCTGTGGAGAGAATATCACGAAGATTCAACCGTCCCGTGGTGATAGTCTTTATTTTTAATACGCATATATTTGCCTTAGGTTTGCTCTTATTGAAAGATGAAAAACATACAACACAGCAGTTATTCGGTAAGTTCTGAATGACATTACTGAATCGCGCTGGTGGTCAAGGAGATATTTAAATGCTAGAATGGTTCCAAACCATTATAAAGCCTTTCATTCTTTATGAATTCGAAAACCAATTCAAAATAATATTTCATATTTTATTAACAATTAACTGTTTATGGGATGCCTGTGGTATAAGATATCGTTGAAATGCAGGGCTTATATTTCGACGAGAATCCATTCACGCAAATATTCGCGCAACGAGGCCAGCGAGAATTCATGTAGATTCTCGCTGCGCCTCTGCTAGGATTCGCATGAAAAGAATTGAGTCAATTTAACCCTGTACCTAACATAGCAACAGCAAATTAACCAATATAAGGCTAACATTACCTAAAATATCTTAACACATGTGTCAATAAAATTGTGCAAATATACCTCTCTTTGGAACCGGCTCAATGAGCCGTTTCCAATGACATCCATATTCGTAAGGTTTTATTGATAACTATGTTTATTTTTCAAAACTAAATTATCAAATTTAGTTTATATTTTTCAAAATTAAAAAGCTGTGTTGGGTAAAGGGCTAACATGTGTTATCAGTATACAACAGGGGTTCAACCACGGTGGCCTAATGGGATTCTGGGACACTCATAGCAGGTATGGATTCTCGCAACCATTTTCGCAGAATCCAAATGGATACTCCCAAATTTAGATGAAAGATAAGCCCCGAAATGGCTGAAACAGTTCCTCCCATTAGTTTGTTATATCACTTTTCCATATGACTATCACAAATATCCACAAATACCGCAGTAGTTTGCCCATGAATATTGGCTCGCTAGAAAACGAGGGACTCAACCTTTACAAACACACGTATCACGCCTGTCTCAAACGAACCTCACGGATGGACAATTTTACAAATCGCAGGGCATCCATGACAAGGGGAAGGTGCCAGTTGATCACACATAATATATATATACTGTTTTGACAATGTTTGTAAATCGTTGGTTCCATTTAACCTTGTGAAAGTTTGTATTCATCTTTTTTTCTTATTTTGTATTTGGAGTTCATGTTTGTTTTCTCTTAATACATTTTTTTAAATAATAATAATAATAAAATTACAAACGCTAAATAAAAACTTTAGTGGCACTGAATACTCCGCACTTCGGAAGCATATTAGCTTCACGTCGTTTTTAGTTAATAAATTGTAGCTACAATTTAATAAATTGTACCTACAATTTAGCTAAAGTGTAGTTACAATTTAATAAATTGCAGCAACAATTTAGTGCCTGTACTTTTATTGGTCAAGCTAAATTGTAGCTGCAATTTAACTGGCCAATGGGATTCGTTGTTTTTTTTTCGCTGAAAATGGCCTGAATAATCTCTTTCTTTGAGACGTTTCACACGTTCCGCCGGTTGAGTCAGTCACAGCAACAAAATCTAACAATAGAAATGGGAAAATAAAATCATCATCATTTTATTATAAATATAATTTTCTTTTTTTTTTTTTTTTTGGGGGGGGGGGGGGTATCATTGGGCATACTTTGAGTATTATTGGGTAACATTGGCAACTTGGGTGTCATTGTGTATCATTAGGGTAAAACACATGCCGTAAGAAAGTGAGGACCCTAGGCAGCGCCATCTGCGTGGGCCTGTAGGTTCGGGTAATGCACAAGATCAACCATGTTGTGGCCCCGCGGGAGAAAATTTGTTTAATCCAAAAGGAAAAGGAGTCATTTCCTGGCACTCGAACCTCTCAAAAAGATCGTTTCACGCGATTCATGTTGCATATTTGAGAGAATGTTATCCTTTTGCCCAATTCCGTGTGAAATGTGGGACCCCTTAAATGAGTGAAGCCCTGGGCGTTTGCCAGTCTGGCCATTCCTCAACAATTGGTGGAAAGGTTTTGTGTATGACTTTTGGTGATAATATAGAACACATATAGGGAGAAGGGCGTGCACAGTGGGCGGGGAGGTACAGGCATAATTATACAAAGTTGAAAATGGTTGCTTTTGAAACAAAAACTTCAACAAGTTCTGCCTTCAAGAAAATTAATAAAAAATTGCATAAATTGTTTGTTTATCCCCGTGTGCCCCGCCTCTGACTGCCGACCAAATGCAGATAGCTTGGTTTCGCCTGGCGAGTTCATGATTTCACATCTTAATCACATACATCCCCGATTTCTGGATTCGATCCGAGCTAAAGCACTTGGCGCCAAACTCTACTCCCATGATTTGAAATACCTTGGCTTTATTCTCTCAGCATGCAACCAGGACATTCATAAAACAACTTCAAATCCCACAAGTGACGAGAAGGTTATTTTTGTTAGGCCTAATTAGTTATTGTGATTACATGACACTTTCAACGACCAGTGTTGTGTTATGTCGGTGACAGGTTTGCGGATGGAGGAAGCCAGAGTACCCATAGAGATCCACCTAGTAACGATGAACACCTACCAGCTACCCAACCCATCATAGGTAGGGTTGGAGCGATTGACAACAGAAGTAAGTCGATAGCGGTTTATATACCTCAATACACAGAGTCATCGTGTCCAATCTGTGCGCTGGGATGAAATGCCTTGTCCATTATACAATGAGGGTCTCTCTTATGGCTTAACGAGCTTGAACTCAGAACCTCGAGCACAAACGTCAAGCCGTCTATCAGTGATTCACCACAACCCCTAAATTTATCATAACAGTATTCTCATGAAATTAACTCGAATTGAGGATTACCTCCATGCTGTCATATTTTACCAATTGAGAATGTTGGTTTTCCTTTACAACTGTTCAAGCATTTTGTAGCTGGGTGTGCCTTCAAAGACTGAAATTTTTCCGGGTCGGAAACATCCTCAAAACTCTTACCCTCTTTGGGATGCATTTTTTCTCACTACTGGTACTATAACATCCAAAACCTGCCGGTCTGAGTGTTATGATAGTGAGCCAATTTCAAGCTATCGCCCAAAATGCCTGGGCTTCCGTGTTTCCTAGGCTACACATATTACATTCCCTTTCTATCTAACACTGTTTCTAATGCCCCCTCCCCCACTACCGCAGTTCTAGTGATTTCGATCTGACCCTGAACAACAGTGACCCCAAGCGAACCACCAAAATAACGTTCAAGATCGGGCGCCTCTTTCTTACTTAGGCCGTCAAATAAGCTTTTAGATTTAACACCCACCCTCTCATTCCCATTACAATCCTCTAAAATTCTATAAAAAAACTCGCCAACTGATACTGTTTTAAACTCCTAATATTTCCCCCTCAAATTGATGATTTTCGACTATTTCAAGTGTAAATGCGGGGTTGAGTAGAGAGCCATGGTACATGCGAATGCCACCGATTGGCCACTTAAATTGTAGCTTCAATTTAGAATGACCAATAAAAGCACAGGCGCTAAATTGTAACTACAATTTATTAAATTGTAACTACAATTTAGCTAAATTGCAGTTACAATTTAATAAATTGTAGCTACAATTTAGCGCATGTGCTTTTATTTGAGGGGCAAATATTAGGAGTTTAAAACAGTATCAGTCGGCGAGTTTTTTTATAGAATTTTAGAGGATTGTAATGGGAATGAGCGGGTGGTTGTTAAATCTGAAAGCTTATTTGAAGTAAGAAAGAGGCGCCCGAACTGCAGGGGGCGGGAGAATTAGAAGAGTGTTAGATAGAAAGGGAATGTAATATGTGTAGCCTAGGAAACACGGAAGCCGTGGCATTTTTGGGCGATAGCTTAAAATTGGCTCACTATCATAACACTCAGACCGGCAGGATTTGGGTGTTATAGTACCGGTAGGGAGAAAAAAATGCGCCCCAAAGAGGGTAAGTGTTTTGAGCATGTTTTCCCGACCTGGAAAAAATTCAGTCTTTGAAGGCACACTCAGCTCCAAAATGCTTGAACATTTGTAAAAGAAAACCAGCATTCCCAATTGGTAAAATATGATAGCATGGAGGTCATCCACAATTCGAGTTAATTCCATGAGGATACTGTTACGATAAATTAAGGGGTCGTGGTGAATCACCGATAGATGGCTTGACTTTTGTGCTCGAGGTTCTGAGTTCAAGCTCGTTAAGCCATAAGAGCTACCCTCGTTGTATAATGGACAAGGCATTTCATCCCAGTGCACACATTGGGCACGATGACTCTGTGTATTGAGGTATATAAACCGCTATCGACTTACTTCTGTTGTCAATCGCTCCAACTCTGCCTATGCTGCAGGGTGGAGTTATGATGTTGGGTAGGTGGTAGGTGTTCATCGTTACTACGTGGTTCTCTCTGGATACTCTGGCTTCCTCCATCCATAAACCTGTACACCGGCAAAACACAACACTGGTTGTTGAAAGTGTCATGAAACCACAATAACTAATTAGGCCTAACAAAATAACCTTCTCGTCACTTGTGGGGTTTGCAGTTGATTTATGAATGTCCTGGTTGCAAGCTGAGAGAATAAAGCCAAGTTATTTCAAATCATGGTAGAAGATTTTGGGGCCGAGTGCTTTAGTTCGGATCGAATCCAGAAATCCGGGATGTATGTGATTAAGATGTGAAATCATGACCTCGCCGGGCGAAACCAAGCTATCTGCATTCGGTCAGCAGTCAGGGACGGGGCACACGAGAGGGGGGGGGGGGGGATAAACAAACAATTTATGCAATTTTTTATTAATTTTCTTGAAAGCAGAACTTGTTGAAGTTTTTGTTTTAAAAGTAACCATTTTCAGCTTTATATAATTATAACTATACCTCCCCGCCCACTGTGCACGCCCTTCTCCCTATATATGTTCTATATTACCACCAAAAGTCGTACACAAAACCTTTCCACCAATTGTTGAGGAATGGCCAGACTGGCAAACACCCAGTACTTCACTAATTTAAGGGGTCCCACATTTCACACGGAATTGTGCAAAACGATAACATTTTCTCAAATATACCACACGAATCGCGTGAAACGATGTTTTTGAGAGGTTTTTTGAGAGTTTCGAGTGCCAGGAAATGGCTTCTTTTCCTTTTGGATTAAACAAATTTTCTCCCGCGGGGCCACAACTTGGTTGATCTCGTGCATTACTTGAACCTACAGGCCCACACAGATCGGCGCTACCTAGGGCCCTCTATTTCTTACAGCATGTGTTTTACCCCATTGATACACAATGACACTCAAGTTGCCAATGTTACCCAATAATACTCAAATTATGCCCAATGATAACCAAAATAAAAATAATTATATTTATAATAAAATGATGATGATTTTATTTTCCCATTTCTATTGTTAGATTTTGTTGCCGTGACTGACTGAACCGGCGGAATGTGTGAAACGTCTCAAAGAAAGAGATTATTCAGGCCATTTTCAGCACAACGAACCCGATTGGCCAGTTAAATTACAGCTACAATTGAGCTTGACCAATAAAAGTACAGGCGCTAAGTACAATTTAGCTAAATTGTAACTATAATTTATTAAATTGTAATTACAATTTAGCTAAATTGTAGGTACAATTTATTAAATTGTAGCTACAATTTAATAACTAAAACGACGTGAAGCTAATAGGCTTCCGTACAATTTAGCTAAATTGTAGTTACAATTTATTAAATTGTAAGTACATTTTAGCTAAATTGTAACTACAATTTATTAAATTGTAACTACAATTTAGCTAAATTGTAGTTACAATTTATTAAATTGTAAATACAATTTAGCTAAATTGTAAGTACAATTTAGCTAATTTGTAACAACAATTGTTTAAATTGTAGCTAAATTGTAGGTACAATGTATTAAATTGTAGCTACAATTTAATAACTAAAAACTACGTGAAGCTAATAGGCTTCCGTACCTCACAAACATTCATACTATTTTTTTATTTCCATTTCAAATGCCGTACTCCAATTTTAAAGATCCACTGTCATGTAATAATGTAATAAACAAATTATTACAACAATCAGGTAATCTGGATTGTCATAGTCCACCTCTTCGACGAGATCAGATAAGCCATGCCAAACAAGACGCCTGTGGCGCCTTGTTAGATCTGGGTGATCGGATCTCCTTAACTCGGTAGATCCAATGATCCAATGATCCAAATCAATTAGGTTTTGTAATAATCTCATATCTTCTGCTTTCCGATTTACAAAAAGATTGACTTCACCATTTGGTAACCGTTTTGGGTTAACTTGCCACAGAATACTTCAGGTAATCGTATACAGTTGTCAGAAACGTCAAAGAGGTGGTTGTAAATAGGGGCGGAAGAGGAGGTAGTTTACAAGCGCAAATATGATAAAGTAGTTAGGTTATTGAAATGTTTAAACTCTAAAATATTGGCTTGAGTATCTTTATATTTGTATTTTATTTTCCTCCATATTCTTCTTTTTAATTAATCCTAGTCACACGTGGGTGGTGAAATGAAAAAATAAATGACTCTTTATTTCGGTTGAAATGTGACAATCCAGATATGACCATAGTGGTACGGAGTTGTATTTTGCTGACTGGGGCCCAATATGCACATAGCCACTTTCCACATCCCGAGAGAAGTCACAACATAGAGAGTAATCGCTTGACTCGACTGGTTACGTGAAATAATTCATGAGAGGTGAGGGACGTTGTGCAAACACGAGTGCGCGAATGCGCACGAGTTTTCTACAATATAGTCCCTCGCCTCGAATAAATTATTTCACGTAACCAGTCCAGTCAAGCGATTACTCTGTTTATTACTTTTCATTATTAACGATAATTATATTATTTTACCCTTTACCTAACGTAACGGCAAAAAAACGGCCGGCGCTATTCTAAAAATTTTCATTATTTTCTCATTTTTGTCTCTAAAATATTGGTTATGACCCCACCTTGGAACGAGCTCATCCGGCTCATTCTAATGAGGGGTTATTACCTATGTTTTTGAGACAAAAAATGAAAAATAATAGTTATTCAAGAACTTCTTTTGCAAGTGTCGTCTGCTCTTCATGTCAGCTAAAGGGTTAAAAAAAACAAAAAAACAATGAAGTCCCCATTACACCCACGGCAAAGCGTCTTCGTTTGCGCGCACGGATACATGACCCAATTATTGATTGCATAATTCACTTGTTAAGTTATCGTTTATAATCAAACCGGGAAATCCCAGTAAATCACACTTTGGAAAGTAATAAATTGAAATAATTTTATCGTCTGAAAGCAAGAGCCTGAAAAAAATAGGCCGATGAAATCGTCAGATGTATACCCATACGCGCAACTAGTAGAAAGCTGTATGACGGAGGGCCACCACGGATGCCGACATTATGTATACCATACATGGTATGGGTACATATAGAAATGGATTGGAGGAGTTCCTAATTTAATGGATAAAGGGTTAATATCTCCGGATCAAATTATTATTATCAGATTTACACCAAAAACTATACAGCTAGGCACATGAGTAACTTGAACACATATATGAAGTAACATGACAATCGGATTGATATTTTTTGAGTTATCTCATGCCAAAGGGATTAGAGGAATTTTCAATTTGAAGGATAAAGGGTTAATATCTCAGGATCAAATTATCAGATTTACACCAAAAGCTATATAGCTCGGCACATCAGTACGCTGAACACAAATATAAAGTAACTTGACAATCTAAGCCATATTTTTCAAGTTATCGAATGCCAAAGGGATTGGAGGAATTTTCAGTTTGAAGGATAAAGGGTTAATATCTCAATATTTTCAATTTGAAGGATAAAGGGTTAATATCTCAGGATCAAAATAACAGATTTACACCAAAAACAATACAGCTCGGCACATCAGTAATCTGTACACAAATGTAAAGTAACGACAATCCAAGCAATATTTTTCAAGTTATCGAATGCCAAAGGGATTGGAGGAATTTTCAATTTGAAGGATAAAGGGTTAATATCTCAGGAACAAATTATCAGATTTACACCAAAAACTATACAGCTCGGCACACCAGTAACCTGAAAACAAATGTAAAGTAACTTGACAATCCAAGCAATATTTTTCAAGTTATCGAATGCCAAAGGGATTGGAGGAATTTTCAGTTTGAAGGATAAAGGGTTAATATCTCAGGATCAAATTATCAGATTTACACCAAAAACTATACAGCTAGGTACATCAGTAACCTGAACACAAACGTAAAGTAACTTGACAATCCAGGCAATATTTTTCAAGTTATCGAATGCCAAAGGGACTGGAGGAATTTTGAATTTGAAGGATAAAGGGTTAATATATCAGGATCAAAATAACAGATTTACACCAAAAACTATACCGCTCGGAACATCAGTAACCTGAAGATATATATAAAGTAGCATGACAATTGGATTGATACTTTTTGAGTTATTCTCAATTCTCAATTTGAAGGATAAAGAGTTAATATCTCAGGATCAAATTATCAGATTTACACCAAAAACTATACAGCCCGGCACATCAGTAACATGAACACAAATATTAAGTAACTTGACAATCCAAGCAAAATTTTTCAAGTTATCGAATGCCAAAGAAATGGATACGGACGCCGGACGGGCGGACAGACGGACGGATGGACGCTCCAACATTTCGGGTTTATGGGCTACCAAAAAAACATTTTGTATGTCCAAAACCTTATTTTACCCAGAACCCCACCCCCTCCACCCTAGAACTTATATTTAACCTAACCCCCACCCCTCCATCCAAAAACCACACCCTAACCCTACCCCACCCTGGCCCTAAACCCTAAAAACCCACCCCAGACCCTAACCCCACCCACCCCCGGGACCTACCCCCAACCTTAAGCCCTACTCTGTGGCTACCCCTAACCCTACCCCCCCCCCACCCCACCCCGACCCAACCCCACACTATCCAAACCAATAGGATTAGGAGCCATTTTTCGGTTTAGGGGCTACTAAAACTAAAACCCCACCCCTGACCCCAATCCTACCCCCGGGACCTAACCCTGCCCAACCTTAAGCCCTACTCTGGGGCTACCCCTAACCATAACCCCATCCCACTCCTAACCCTAACAACACCTTAATTTGAAGGTAGCCCCTAATAATAATATCCCCTAAACCCGAAATGTTGGCCCGGACAGACAGACAGACGGACAGACAAAGAATGGACGAACGACGGATGGCCACCCCGACTGCCGGCATTATGTGTACCATACATAGTATGGGTACACATAATAACAATTAAGATTGAAAACGAAAACCAGTAATGTACTAAACACAAGCATTCACTTGAACGGACTGAAGTCTTCGTAATTGACACAAAGGTGTTGGATGGAAGTGGGATCTGGGTGTGCGGATACTCCCTGGTTAGGGCAGTTAACATCATCCAAGGTTTTATCCTGACACACGTCATCTGCGTTGTGTTCTTGGGCAAGAAACTTTACCCCAACTGCCCAACCAGCGGGAATACACTGGCGAAGTGTGCAAAGGCATACACACCAACAACTCGAACACATGCCCTCAGCCGTTACTAACTCTAATTGTGCCGTGTTAGTAAGGTATATAGATTGGCAGTTACTCGCCGCTTCTCGGTGGTTCCCTTCGAATACTTCAACTTCCTCAACTCGAAAACCTGTCTGACACGATATAACCCCAGCTACTGAAATTGTCATCAAATCCCAATAAACGTTACTGCGACATCTTGGTTTTTCTCTTAAGTTCTGAAATAACCGAATTGTTTTCGATTTGTGTCAACAGTGTGACATTCAAAGTGCAGTTGAGACCAAGACATTGAATGAGTAACCAGAGTAAGTAATGAGTCACTAGGAAATTAACAATTTCAGCAATATTGACGGTTCCCAATGCCGCCGCTGTTGATACGCATGTTACCATCAGAGGATATCATCGGGACACCTTACTCTTTAGCTAATACGAAAAGACAAGAATACCTGAAAAACAAATTCTTGAAAAGCTACTAATTTTCACATTTTGCTTCAAAACCATAGCTTATGAGCCCTGATTGGAACGAGCTGACGAGCTCGTTCCAATGAGGGGGTTATAAGCTGTATTATGAAGGCAAAAAGTGAAAAATTATAACATTTGAATGGAAAGCGCGGTGACTTATCGGTTGGACTTCAAAAGAAAATGTCCACGGTTCGATCCCCACCAGGAGCAACTGCGTTGTGCCCCTGGGCAATGCACTTAATCCCGACGGCTTACATGGGGCACGGTGGCACTGTGCCCTAATGCTTACTGCACGTCGATGGTGGACTTGCTTTCAACAATTGATAACCGTGCTTGTGTGGAATTAGTATGTTGGGGAGTCTAACAGTTGCTTGCCGCTGCTCATTGGTTCTCTCCGTGTACTCCGGCTTCCCCCACCGATTCAACACGAGAAGACCCTGGGTATCGAAAGAGTCGTTAAACCCCAATTAAAAAAAATATTTGAAGGACGATCTTAGTAAACAGCGCTGGTTGGATATGGTCGCGTTACGTTCATTAAAATGTTAAGAAACAGGACAAAAGTTAGTCGTTTGCACTTCGAGTAATTCCGAAGTAGAGTCCCAGAGTTACCGAAATAAGCCTCCACAGCGAACGTGTTGAAAGTCACGATAAAAGTTGGTGGCTGGTTGGATCAAATATTTATTTTTGACTACAATACGTTCTTTGCTTCCCGTGAAATAAGCTGACTTCTCTCGTAAATGTTGACTAAAGGTCAGTTGACCAAACTGGACAGGATGTAATTGCTTTGTACAGCTCTCTTCAAGCTGTGCGTTCTACCATTATTGATTTTTCCAGTTGTACTTTACAGCATGTATGTATGTGCCGGTGGTACACTGATTGGATGAATTTGTGGAACTACCCGTCTTATCATAAAATTACGGCTGTGGCGAGTCTTCATTTCTAATTGTAATGTCATCAAAATGTCGATCAAATCAAGTCGCAGTTTAGCAACTTTTCTGGGTTTGATTCATAGAAAATAAATGACATTTTGGGATTCAAATGTCTGGAATGTATCAGTTGGTTGGAAAAAGTATCGCGGGTTCGCTTTTCTAACCAACTGAAATATTCCAGATGGGTTAACTAAATAAAGGCGATGACCTAATTGAGGGTAGACTTCTTCCATGCCATAATAGCGTCGACCTTCTTAGAGAATTAGACTGATGGCCTGAGTGCTTGAAACTGTCTCTGTTTGAAAACGCCACAGGTGAATGGGCTTGTAACAATCGCCAAAGAGAATTTCGTATCAAATGAGAACTCATCCGAGATCTTCCATATTTCAAATTCCCTGAGTGCATGTAGAGTCGAGAGAGAAAGTAAAAGGTATTTTGAATTCTTTGGCGAAAGAGTTTCGTATCGTACCGTACGAAGCAGTACTAAACCACCGTCTAGCGACAAAGTACTCAAGCACAATAGACAATCACACAGACCTCAAAGACTGCAGCAGACCCAGTGAACATCAGATCCGCGTAGTTGAATTTCGCCTGTCGGCGTGAGATCTGCGTGGTTGAGACCACTAGTAACCATGAGATTTATGTGGTTGAATACCGTGTCCGCTGGTGGCCGTACGACCAGCGTCGTTGAGTACCACCAGTAGCCTTGGGATATGCGTGGCTGAGAACCGCCTATGGCCGTGTGATTTGCACGGTTGAGTGGATATAGTGAGCGTTATTCAACCAAAAAATGGAATTAAGACCGCATCCTTGCAAATATGGCTAACAATCTCTCATATGAAAGAACGTTGCAACAGGAAGGAACATGAAGTGAATTTCCAGAGAAAATTACAGAAACGTATCAGGATTATTTTGTGGATTCTTCAGTGAGTGTGGCCGTTATGTTGGAGACAGTGTTTGAGGTTACTAAACGTTCAATGTATACATTTCAAAAGTAGAGACTAAATAGAGGGCACTCGCTCGATCGAGATGCATACTTACGCATCTAAGTTCATATCCTGAATTCTGCGACCATGTTACCTTTCCGTTCGGCTTCCAAATGTCCTGGGATCCCTCTAGTATTTTAAATTAAAATAAGGTGTCTTTGACGGAAACAGTTAAACGGCTAGAGACGAAAATATATGCTAATTAATTTAGTCACCCTTTGCCTTGAGCATTGACCCTCCACCTTCAAAAGATTGGTTATCAGGTAACATACCTGTACCAAATTTGGTGAGAAACTATGCGGCTTTTTCTTGGTGGAGGTGGAGTCTAGGGCTTAAACAGGCTTATGCTCCCTCCCTCGCGCCAGTAGAAACTCTACCCACGATTCGAATGTCGTTGGCGTGGGGAACAAGAAAACGTGTACTAGCTTCTTGAGTAAGTGTAAGTAGAAACTTCCCTGTCACACCCATGTATACAGCCGAGTCACAGGTCACCTGTCTTCGGTTTACTAATGCTGAAATCTGGATATAGGCTGCGATGGGTACGACTTGAGGTGAAATAGGCATATATTTGTGGACACTTTTGGATAGACACTTTTGGCGGATGCTTTGTTTGGTTATATTCCTCAGTAATATTAATTGGGGAGTTAGAGAACAGAACGAACTGTGTATTTTTGTTGAAAATGACTACAGTGGTCACAAAATTCGTCTATTTCTTGATCAGTCCTGGATCTTGTGTTACGAAGCAGTTTGGGTCGTGAGCTACTTTTTACCGGGGTTGACTGCAAGACGATTCTTAGCTTGGGGAACTCGCCCACTGGACACATAATCGTGGACTTATGTAATACTGAAGCATTGACAAATAAACATTATAAATAGTCATTCTACAAAACTGCAATGTGTAGCTTCAGTCATGGAGGAAATATTTATACTCTTCAGTTGCCAACGCAACAGACAACAAACAAACTTAGAATCAGGAAAACTGAGAAGCCTCAACCCTTTGAACCCCAGTAACATGATACTTCATAATTGCATTAAGTAGGTTGACTTTTGAGTGAAGGTGTGGTGTAGACCAATCAATATTTTCAACGTGCAGCCCTAAGGCTGCACGTTGAAAATATTAATTGGACTACCCCTAAATAAATAATATGGACTCTTCTCGTTACTGCCATTGAACTGATATGGACGATACCACTAGTGTTCAAGGGGTTAATTGACAAAAACTACTTATTTCTTTCAAAGCGACTTAATCAACTAATAGTTGAGATTAACAGTGGGAACTTCTATGTTAATTTTCTATTCTACTTGATTTTGCAGTGAGTTTCTCTGTTAGATTCCGGGGCATTAATTACAAACAAAGGCGTCAGTATAATTCTAAGTTACTTGTCAGATTTCATTAATTACAAACAAAGGCGTCAGGATAATATTCTTAGTTACTTGTCAGATTAAGCCTATAACAATTGTGACAAACTTACACCAGTGTGTTGAGATTTCATAAATAAAATTTTGCAAAATCAAGACCAAATCAAGAAAAATAAACTTAAATAGCATCTGTGATTTGATATTTCCTCTGTTTCCTTTTCGATAAGTGAGATTTTTCATTGTTTGGGGAGAAAAAAATTTCGAACAGTGATCACAAAAAGCCAACAGAGAATTTCGACCGCATCCTGACTGCGTCACGATCCGGTCGAAATTCTCTCCAGGCTTTGCGTCACGATCCAGTCGAAACTCTCTGCAGGCTTTTGTAATCACGGTACTCCTGACCAACTGTTATTAGATATTTTCCCACTTTTTCTCAGTAATAAACCTTTTTCATCTCTTAATTACACGTTTGTCTATGAAAACACGCATTTTTAGAAATTATAAGTAATTTCTGTATGAAAATCGAGCTTAATGTTTGATTGCTACTATTAGTTAAAAAAAATAATCAAAGAAACTGATTGCTCGAACACTCATAACCAATAATTACTCTCACCGTAATAATATTTGTCCACAATTTTTTTTCAGCGATGATGCATTTATGTTGTGGTGAGTGCACATGTACCACTCGTTTTTCAGTTACACAATAATTGTGCAAACTTACAATTTTAAGATATCAATGGCAATGTATTGTAGGTCTCCATTCAGGTGTTGTATTGTCAGTTACCGAACTTAACTCAATCAACGGCGACTCGTTTTCGGTTTGCAAGAGTGAGTCAAAAATGTGAAATATTACCGAAAATGAGTCGAGGCAGTTTGGGATAACCCCCCCCCCCCCACCCCACCCCAACGCCACCCTCTGAAATTCTTTTTCTATCATTTTGATACAAGAGTTCAACGGAAGATACTTGGTAGGATTTTAAAAACATTTCAATAATTTCCAAATCATCGCGACTCGAATTTAAATCTCTGGATGATTTCGAATCGTATCTAATTTAGAAGCGTCGCGGGTCCCTATCGGATGGGTCCCTAAGGCCGACTACACCTGCAGAATGTGAGCTGATTGTATCCTCAACAAGACTGTTGTGTCCGCAGACAAATCTCGGGATTGATTACGTCCACAAAACCCAAGTCGATTGTGTTCACACACTTTGGCCCCGCGAATTTTCGAAATTCGATTCGATATCATCCCAATGAATCTGCATGTGTTCGATTCAAGTCCCGATGATTCGGAATTTTTTCAATCGTCGAAATATTCTAAACATCCTACCAAGTGTCTCCTTTTGGACTCCTCTTCTATAATCAGGTCTCCTATAAGAGACCTGATGATAGAAGAAGAGTTCAGGGATGTTCCACAACCGAAATATTTTAATTCCATTTATAGAATACTCCGCTTTCAAATTGACTTGACCGAACGGACGAGAATAAAAAATAAAGCTGAATAAAATACATCAGTGGAGACTGGCATTATTTGTGGTTGTAAGATGTTGCAATGTCTATAATTTTAGTTTAACCCTTTACCCAACGATTCGACCGCATCCGCCCGCGTAATATGCAAATTCAGCAGTTGAAAAAATATTATTTTTCAAAAAATTTCCACAAAACCATATCATGTGACCCCTCGTTGGAACGAGCTCGTCGAGCTCGTTCCAACGAGGGGTCACATGATATGGTTTTGTGGAAATTTTTGGAAAAATTTGAAAAAAATGATATTTAAAATAATAAATTTTGATATCGTCTGCGTTGGGTAAAGGGTTAAACAATATTTATTTCCTATTATCAGGGAAAAGGCATGCAACAATGAAATGTGTGTGGATTCGACAGTAAGCTGGAAGCTTATAAAGGTCGTTTCCACTAAAGGTACATTTATTTACAACTGTGATGGCACGAGATGTTAATTAAATGACTTTTATAACCCAAACATTTACCAGACATAGCTTCTGCTATGTCAAGTGTGTGCTATTCAATATGATATCAGAATGCAGTCATTTTGGAAACAAATATTACTACATTGGTTTTCAAGTTGAACAGAGTGAAGAAGTTAGAACAGGTGAAAGAGATAGTACTGATGGGCTACAATTTTAAGAGGCCTCAACAGTTCACCGAGTCGAAGGCGAGCAAGGAGTGCCCAGGACAGATTCTATGGGTGTATATGGCCAGCGGGATGAGTAGTGGTGGGACAATAACAGTGTTTATCGGTATCGGTCGGATACTTGTATGTATATATAAAGGCATTAGTGGTGGCCGTCAACCAAGGACCCCATTTTAAGTTCCAGAACCGTCGTGGTATGCAATTTATCATGCATATTAATTCTATAGTCGACGGAAAAACACTACAAGTTATTGTATTGTTGAATTGAGTCTTGGTAGCATGACGGTGTCAACAGCAATATTAGGGTATTGCAGCTAACATCGACATGTCCCCAAGGGTGATGGTAGTGCTATTCCTTGGAGGTTCCATAAGGACAAGAACTTATACCGAGACACAGCTGTTCGGTATTTATCTTTAAGTATCGGTAGCAACATCAAGGTATTGCAAGGTATACGTAAAGTTGTTATTCTAAACGCCATAGTTGAGGAGAGAGACCTGTCAGAAGGACCTTGTCGAGTGCCTACAACATATGGTGCAGCTTCGAAGGGTAACAGATAGAGGATCAGCGTTGGAATAACGCCAACAACTCGGAGGAGACAGGTATGACCCCATAAGCACCAAACTTATAAACAGTCCGGTGCTACCACAGTACGCGTAGAGTGTACCGCCACCAAATCACCCGCGGAGTGGAGACTCCACCCAAGCAATAATAATTGCAAGTTTGTTACCAAGCATAACAAACACAAGCCAAGTTCCAACCAGTGGACGTCTGAATTAAACCCGGAGGTCCACTGGCTCCAACATTACCTGTGTCTTCTTTCCATATGTACAAAATTTGAAAATGATACCTCGGGTGACAACTCCATCCCGCGGGTGACCCTTATAACAGCCCACTCCCCACGTACCGTATGCATAGGAAGATTTCAACTTTTGGGTATAATATAACAGTACGTTGGATAAGAAGAGAGTAAAAGAAGCCCGAGAATTTGTCCTAGATTATGTTTATAATTCTGTTTTGGATTTTTCTATTTGTACCTGCCTGGTCCCCAGTGCCCACGTGCAATATGGAGATGTATCGCGTTTTAGAAAACGTCCAAGTAGATTGCACGTCCAGTTCTGATCCAATAATATACTCTTCGGGGTTAACCCTTTTAATCCCAGAAACTGTTTTTATGGGACAAGAGCATGATATGTCATAATTTCATTAGGCGGGACGACCACTAAATGAATGTGGGAAACAGATCACCAAATGCTGTCAGCGAGCAGACACGAAGTCCTATGTCGAGAACATTAAATGGTCTACCCCACAAAATTTAACATGGACACCCTATCTCAACCGGCGTCACCGAACCGACACAGTAGACACCACTACCGGAGGACAAAAGGGGTGAGATTAAGCGAATCTTGCAGAATCGAGAATGAATTTATGGACTGTTTCAAAAATGATTTTATTGGGAACTTCACAATAAATTTCCGAACCATATAGCAACGCATTACAATCAGGTGGATACGGAAGTTGCCCAAGTGTCGCTCTGCGTATTTGCGCGAAAATGGGACAGCTTAATAAAAAGTGTTCAGGGGTTTCGGGCTCTCCACACGAGCAGTACGGGGAATCGACAAGATGGTTATCGTAGAGGTGTTCCTTCGGGTTGCAACACCGCAGACGCATCCTGCAATGAAGTATTTGTGCTTTACGAGAGGAATGAACGAAATGCTGTGGTGGTCGGTTATCATTGCGATTAAGATCATTTTTAAACTCTACCAAAGAGGAGTTGTCCCTGATGTGTGAAGGTAGCTGGTTCCATAGTTTTGTTGTTGAGGGAATGAACGATGTTTGATAGTTATAATTTTAGTAGCGGTGAGATTCGACTTCAGATTCGATTCGATTCGAGATTCTCCACCTGATACGATTCGACCTGAAATTTGAGATCCGCTGGGTCCTACCACAGCACAATCGGCCCTGCGTACCTGTTCGATTGAAACATACGTTTAATATCTATCACAGTTTTGTCATCATCAAAATACATTTTCCATAGCACACTACATATGTATAGAAACGTTAAAGGAGGTTCCACCGCGGAAACGATTTTATTCCAGTTCTACGGTTCCAGAATATTTCGGGTTTTTTTGCATCAATTATGTATAATAATACAGAAACCAAAGTGTTTCATCCTTTCATTGTCTTATTTGTCTTCACTTGCCAGCATGGCGAAGATATGAGTTTCGCGGACGTAACGGGCCGAGATCTGCTCGCGGACATAATCACAAATGGCTCGCGTTTTGTGGACGTAATCGTCTTGCGGACACACTCGACCTTTCGGGACTATTGGGACGAATCATCCCTTCATAGTAAAATTAATTGTCTGTGGGGAGAATCAATGGACATTGGTTTCCCAAGATAAGTTGGGGAGAATATCCTTTCTTGAAATGGAAGGAGGTGGAGACCATACAATTCTCGAAAGTACTCGACGATGATTCACACACGTCGCTAATATCTTTTGGAAAATCTGTAATCCCCTTCTACGATATCAGTGACAGTCATGTAGAATATTTTTAAAAGTGGAAGTTTTGACTTTTTATCTCTGAATTTCGAGATTTTATTTCAAATTTCCGACTTTTGATCTTGATAGTTTGACTTTTACCTTTAAACATCACAGCTGAAAAGATGAAAAGCTGACCACGCCACTGTTTTCTAATTGTTTTTGACTAAGATATGCAAATACTCTAAGGCTAAACAAAATTAATCTTTTGGTTCTCGGGCAGCAGCGTATTCGTTTTTTCGCCCCGCGTTCGTCATATTTATTTCGGAAGCAAAATTCAAAATGTGTAAAACTATCATAGGGTGTGATTTTAGCTGTATCGCATCGCGATTTGCGATGTAGTATGTCCTACGTTGATATAGTATTGTTATTCTCTTCGCGTGATGCGACACGATTCATATGTATGTACAAAATAAATATTTATTTAACTTGCTGAGGACTAAATTATTTCAAAAAATGTTTTATTACAAATTATTGGAGAGTGTCAACAGGCACTCTCCGATAATTTGTAATGGATCACATTTGTATAAACAAACTATTATTTACGTTTGACTGAATACGAAACATGGGCAAGGAAAATGTTGGCTTTTTGAAAGGCCTGATTGTGGCTTTTAGCACTCAACCAGTTAAAAAACTCCTTTTTATTTTTGATCTGCATTTTAGTTGTTCTAATTAGTTGTTCTACATTGATCTTGCGTTATATGATCACTGTTACAAAAACAAAACTATCAGCGAAGTCATAATGGAAGCGCTAGTATTTAATTTTAGGCTCTTACAACTAGATTTTATGCATAACTGACCATTTCATCAGGAATAAAAGATAAAAGTTAAAACGGCCTTCCCTCATTCGTTTAAAAAACAAAATGACTGAGAATCAATTATTTAATTTTGTTTGTCCTAAAGTTGCAAATATTTCCAAAAGCCGCGGTGGTATCGGTACAAGTAAGAATGCAGCAGATATGCTTAGCAGATACACAACCCCAAGAGACACTGTAGCCAGTCAAACATAATGTACTGCCGCCTGTAGACTATAATCCTTCACGCATGCATAAGGAATATATACCTCGGTTGTTTCGTATGTCGCAAGGGTGTAATGAGCCAACAGAAAAGAACAGTACGCTGGGTACCTCTGAGGCAATGCGCGACTATACTGATTAAGCACGATTTCAAGCTCAGTGAAAGTCATTAACCCTTTAATACGGATGGTATATTCTATGCCAGTTCAGAGCCATCATCTGGTAAAGTCTAGTATATTCGTTAATTATGGAAAGACCCATCAATATTTTCAGCGTGCACTTTTGGGGCTTCACGTTGAAACTGTTGGTTGGTCTACCACACAAATTCACTGAGCATCTATCTGCGTTATGAATCCAGGTCGTATCACGATCCTGAAACGGTAAAAGCGGACTTTCCTTTTCAAAGTGTTAAAGGTGTAACATTTCGCCACAATCCACAAACAGAACTCACCAAGTAATAAGTATCATACCGGCACTACAATAAATCATGTCCTTGGAGTTCAGGCTGGACCAACATTTTAAGATGTATCACTTGTCCGCTAAATGATTTACAAGAACGTGAGATGCGATTCAGAGGCGGCGGAGTCACTCCAGACGTGAGCGGGGGTTCTGGCACCCTCTTCCACAGAATCATGTAGAAATGGCCAGAGAAGTGATCTGGTCGATTTAAGGATATTGGTGAACGGCACCGACTCGGTGCTGGTAGTCCATTAATGTCCTAAAATCGCCCAGATCTCACAAAAGGCTTAATTTGTGTAATTTGACGCGGTATTTGGGTAGTCGCCATTCAAGCGCCGTCGTCGACTCGGGTAATTATCGACTCGAAAAATAAGTTCTTTGGTTTTAAGGATGAAGAGTAGGAAAACCTGCAATTTAGAGATTAAATAGATCAGCTAGAATAATCGTGTAAGCAGGGCCCTACCTAGTAAGTAGACAGTGTGAATTTGACTCCAAAAATTCTGAGTTGGCTCCGGAATCTTAAATATAGGCTTCAAAGAGATTTTATTTCCTCCAGTTGTCACTTAGGAAGCCAAGACGTGACTGACAACTATTGTGAAAATGATGTGTAATTGTGGTGATATATAAATATTTTTCAATCATTTGAGAAACAACTTTAATTATGCAAAAAAAAAAGAATATAATTAAATGCGAAAGAAACATAACTACAGTTAACTGGTAGCCCATATTTGGTCTTTATGCTAGAGTGAAGGTACTGCAACTTAAAGGCTTCATGTCTGTAAATGTTTCTCATATTTTCTTTTAAGTGACATTATATCATCTTTATGGATTTGCCTTGTTACAAAGGCACTCTCCCATAAATTGTAACAAGGCAAAACACATGAACAAATTTTGACAATCGACAATAATTTGCACTCTACCGGTTAAGAAGTAAGTCTGACTTCTAGATTTCAAAAGTAGGCTCCAAGTCTGGCCAAACAGGTGGGCGGGATGTTTGAGTTCCCCTGTGGCTGCGCGACCTCTGGAAATCGGGCATTTGTAACTCCTTATTTGGAAATATTAATCCTGAAGAATGTTAATGTTTTTTACTCGAGACATTGGTAGAACACCAACTATCCACTCGGCGTTTTTTCCATTGCACACTTTATCTTTTAGCATGGTTTCGAAATGATCAAATTCATTCCTCAGTACTTTTTTAAACTTTCAGTCCATTATCTATATCTGCGAATTGTTCAAAAGTTCATCAAATCAACTGTAGGGTTAGAGATACGTGTGTAAGTTAAAGTTAGCCTTACCGTAATCTGATAATAAGGAGTGAGTGTAACTAACGCCTAAAAAGGTAAAAACTATGTTTTTCGGGTCCTTCCGTGTGCCCCTGTTGGCTGCCGCATCCTCTCTTTTTATAACCAATGCAAACTTAAAAAAATTAATAATTAAATGGTTTATGTCTGATAATTTACCCAAGTTAATAAAACCGATAAATTTGGCCCTTGAGTGCAGCAAGGCTTTGCAATGCTTCAGCATTGCACAGCCTTGTTGCACTCTAAGGACGAAATACACCACTACCCATACTATTCTGTAGATTATGAGGCCTTAAACATAGAACAAACCAAGAACATGAACTTTTGATGGCAAAAGAAATAATTACAAAAATACAAAATAAAATAAAAAACCGCCCGCACACATGCAATTTACAAAAAAAGGCGTGAGAAACAGAAAATCTACTTTTTGGAGCCTAAAATATATATTTTTATTACTTTCTCGAAGATCAAGCAAAGCAAAAATACATGTGTGTAAATTGCCTCAAACAAATACATAAAGGCACTAATAAAAAGTATTTTATAGCTCTTTACGTTTTTGTTCTTGTGGAATTTAACATTATTGGGTTGGCATTTTGCTACATAAATGAATCTGGGAGAGTATAGATGGCTGTGTTTTCTTCTCTGCACTGCAGATCTTGGTTCTAAAATGCCCACCGTGTGAGGAAGGCGTTTCAACTTTATTTCACAACATCAGCTGCTTTTTTCCTAAGACCAAGCCTTGCGGTTGATACTTGATCATTCATTTCTTTGAAAATAAGAGCAGGGGGCATCTGAAACGTTCTGCTCAGCCTCCCCGCATTCAGCCCATTAATTCGAAAATCGCGTCAAAATCATATCAACCGTGTTTAAGAAGTTGATGTCCAACCCTCTGGAAATTCCCGATCTTCAAACTCACCCGCACTTTCCCACACTCTTACAATTATTCACGCGTGCTTGTAATCTATTGTAATTACCCACTGCAACTCTATTATCAAGACCCACATTTACTAGGGACTACGACACCATCATGTAAATGTGAGCTACAACATGTATTATTACACGTCTGTTCTATGAAATCCCCATCTACAGGAACACTAAACCCGTCGGAAAATGAAAATCTGTTCCGCACATATGTGCGGAACGGAGTTCGTTGACGGACTATTTGTAAATAGAAGCGAAATTTCACTGGCATTTTCTACAAATCGTGCAACGCAATTACAATCTGAATCGCTAGCGATAGCTAAAATTCGTCCCGTGAGTACCAATGTGTTCTATGTGCCAGTGGGCACATAGAACACATTGGAACCCAGGGGACGAAATAGTAGCACAGGTTCCTTCGCAAATTTGGTTGTCGATAAAATGTCTTCTTTTTGTCGATAGTTGTCAAATGAATTGCCGAGTATCCTTTTAATAATTGGGTTTGTTTGAGACGGGAAGGAGTGTAATAAACACAGAATGACACGCACGTGTGAATGGGTTAATCAATATGGCACTTGTGCCATCGCGAAGGATAAAACTCGAGGCCTGAGGCCTCTCGTTTTATCCTTTCGCTCTAGCACTCGTGCCATATAGATTAACCCATTCACATGCATGTGTCGTTCTGTGTATATCTTCGCTACCAGAAAAACAGTTAAATAACGTCTTAACGGTATGTCAGTTGTCTTGTCATTGAAGTAAATGCGATAAACCACCAGATGCAATGATCATGAAATCATTGTTTTTTTTCATAACTGAAAGTGCATTCAGAATTGGTGCCGGAGAGCTTTGAAAGGCCCAGTACTGGAGTTTACGAAGGGTGTTAACTTTCAGCACAAAATACCTAATCTCAAGTGGCAACACTTTCTTATAATGCAACTGGGAAACAAGATAATTACTTGGTTAAGTAAGATCCAAGTTGCATTATGGGGAAATTTTGGAGGTTGAAACTTTGACATTTCGACATCAGTGTGCAGAGGGTTAAAACCTCGTTTTTGTTAAACTGGAAAAACTAAATGTTTCATATATTTGATAGTATAAAAGACCTGATTTCCTAAGAAACTTCAGCCAGGATTTGGGGATGTTAGGTGTCAAAAAAGTGTGGGTTGTTGAATTGGATGAGAAGGCGCAGTCGTTTAGTCAATGATACTAAAATGCCCCCCCCCCCCCCCCCCCACCACCACACATACACACCAATCGCATCTTCAGAAAGAAAGTAAGTTGCAGAAAAGAGATTTAAGAGTAAACAATTAATTCCCTCTTTCTTGTCCAAAGTAGATTTTTCTAACTTATCACTAATCTGTAGGATGGTAGCGTTTACAATCTAAAACTCTTCAAGTGGGCTCGCAGTTGTGGCTTTGCACGCTCTTTGTGCGTGGCACAAACAGTGCTATGTTCTTTCTAAAGCTCCTGTTGAAAATATCGCGGCCTTAATCCCCTCCCAATATTAGGACGGGGCCCCCTCCTTCATAAGCGGCTTGTTGAAATCTGCGTCGAAAAGAGTAATACGCTTTCTCTTTAGTTGACAAAAATAAGACTGGCAAATCATGTTTAGCGTGAACCATTGTGTGTGATTAAATATGTGTCGGAACTGTGGGGAGCGTCGTCCATCCAGCCACCTCCTGTATCTACGTTACGCGATAGGTGAATTGTGTCTCAAAACGTTATTGTATCACAAATCTGTGTTTATATTGAAAATCAACGAGCAGTTAAAACATGAGTATGTTTACATCTGCCATGAAATGGGGTAAATTCGACAGGTACGCATGCGTGCTGAAGAACAAAACAACACTGCACCCTTCTCGTGGAGAACCTGTTGAATTCGATCGCACGTCGAACTCTGAGTGAGGCGAATATGGTAGCTTCGCCTGGGTGCCGAACAATATTCATCTGGCGGCGTACTAGCTGAATTCGCTCCTTTGTCCGAATTCGGGAAGTGAGACTAATTCGGCAGTTTGTCCAAGTGCCGGCTGAAAATCATTAAAAAAAAACTTCCTTGGAAAATTAACCTGCCGAATTCGCCCTTACCGTCCTAATTTCAGCTTGTTTATTGTCATGATTTCAGTGATTTTTCGGCGTGTAAACTTACTGTCTTCAAAAATAGCGTTGAAATCCTCTCTCAGTTCTCCGTGGACTAATCTCATCTCGGTGATCATTCTCATGCAATATTTTTACCGTGTCTTGTTCCAAACAACCACACGGAGATTTACAAATCATTCAGTTATTCTCATTAAAAGTGACGACTCAGTAATGGTACAACATATTCTCAAAATTTCCATTGATAGCGGAAACTGAAAATATGATTATCGGTTTTTTTTATTGTGTTCACTACAGAGTATTTGTATTGCATCACGTATAATGTTGTTTGGAGCACTATATTGGTGAAATATTCCGAAAGACGACAAATTCATCAATCTCTATTCAAAAATAATTTACGACTTTTTATTCAACTATCATACTCCTTTACAATTCAGCAATATATTTTTGGCTTTTGAAATAAGTTGGCATTTCATATAATCATTGTTTGAAAAGATAGAATAAAATAATTATGTGAAAAGACAGGCATTAGTACGGAAGCGTTGATGCGCCAGTTGAGTATTATTTCTATCTTGCACGTGCAAGTTAGCTATCTTGCACCTGCAAGTTACTATCTTGCACGTGCAGGTTAGCTATCTTGCACCTGCAAGTTACTATCTTGCTCGTGCAGGTTAGCTATCTTGCACCTGCAAGTTACTATCTTGCACGTGCAGGTTAGCTATCTTGCACCTGCAAGTTACTATCTTGCACGTGCAGGTTAGCTATCTTGCACGTGCAGGTTAGTTATCTTGCACGTGCAAGTTACTATCTTGCACGTGCAGGTTAGCTATCTTGCACGTGCAGGATAGCTATCTTGCACCTGCAAGTTAGCTATCTTGCACGTGCAGATTAGCTATCTTGCACCTGCAAGTTAGTTATATATAAAGTCATATTTGAAGTCGAGTTCATCAAAAGTAGTATATAAGGGTCCAACCTAGCCCCAATTTGCCGGCCGGACCTAGGTTCGGATTTGCCGGACCCCCTCCCGGACTACGGAAATTCCTATCGCTGAGACAACCACTATAGGCTCATTGGCCATGTCTAGCCGCCTGGATATGTACGTTTCGCATCGGTTGCATCGCAGGCTAGATGTGGATGCTTTATGCTGGGGTGTGAATGGGAAAAGTCAGGCATAAAGAGTGAAAAACGGTTAGAGTTGCAGTGACGTCGGTGACGTCACGGTGAGCTCGCGACGTCATGACGACGTTGACCGCAGTCGATGTCCACAGAGGTGAGTGACTGGACGTCCGTAGGGTCTTTGAATAGCCGATGTCTACCTATAGGTGGCCGTGCCGTTGGGTAGACCATCCTGGGCCGGGTCTCAATACCCCTTAACAGGAACAGGAATGTCCCTTTTCAGGCTTTCCACCCTTCTTCTCCCTGATCGATTCTGTCCTACTCTGTCGGCTCGAAACAAGGAGCCACTAGAGCAGCCCCTCGAAAATTGACACCTCGGACGACTCATACAGATGTGTGACTGGGGAGCTGCTCCAGAAGCAGCTTTTCGAACGATTCACTGAAATGAGCCTTCGAGGAGAAAATTAGTAATCAAAGAGTTAGTCCCAGCGACTCTTCGAAAGATTCTTCTACATCTGGATTATAGTGATCACCAGCAACGACTGACCTGTCAGGCGACTGTTCAAGCTTGTTGGGGTAGGGGTACTGGAAGAAGGGGGAGAGTGGCTGTGCCGCTCTTAATCGGAACGCTCGGTGTAGGGTTCCTGGTTCACTGGCGCAGGTCGTGGAGGCCTGGGTGGTGGAATAAGGTCGACGGGTCTCTGATGTGATTAGGGTATTCGGTCGAGGAGGCAGGGTTAGGGAATCGTGGCGTGAAGGGCTTCTGGAAGAAGGGGAAGGGCGACTGTGTCGCTCTTGGTCAAGCGACAGAGGTAAGGTCACCGCGTCAAATACGGGAATGTAAGCCTCTGGACGAGTATGGGGTGTCGGGTCTTCTGAGATAGGGTGGCTGTCAAATATGGGAATTTAAGCCACTGGGGCAAGTATGGGGACCTGGGGCTTCTGAGATAGAGTGGCTGGGGTGGCTGTCGCAAGATAAATAACTTGCAAATGCAAGATAACTAACCCGCAAGTGCAAGATAGTAACTTGCAGGTGCAAGATAGTATCTTGCACGTGCAAGATAGCAACTTGCAGGTGGAAGATAGCAACTTGCAGGTGCCAGTCACCCATTTCTGTGGACATCAACAGCGGTCAACGTCGTCATGACGTCGTAAGCTCACCATGACGTCACCGACGTCATTGCAACTCTAAACATTTTTACTCTTTATGCCTGACGTGTCCCATTCACACCCCAACATAAAGCATCCACACCTAGCCTGCGATGCAAGCGATGCGAAACGTACATAGCCAGGCGACTAGACATGGCCAATGAGCCTATAGTGTTTGTCTCCGCGATAGGAATTTCCGTAGTCCGGAAGGGGGGGCCGGCAAATTCGAACCTAGGGCCGGCAAATTGGGGCTAGGTTGGACCCTGATATGCTAATTTTGATGAACTCAACTTCAAATATGACAATCAGGTTTTAAAAAGTGTGTGGGGTGGGGAGGGGCACCGAAAATTATGACCAAATACTTTTTCACCGATATAGGTCTTCAAAGGGGTCTACTTGGGTAACTTTTTATCAGGAATCTAAGGGTGGTGTTTAAAAAAGTGGCGGGGTGGGGTGGGGAGGGGCAAAATTGATGGATTTTACCGATATAGGTCGTCAAAGGGGTCTACCAGGGGTAACATTTTACCAGGAATCTAATGGTGTGGGTTTAAAAAGTGACGGGATTGAAGGGGTCGTGTGTTCCGCCCGTAGAGCGGGCTGGGTCGAAAAAAACGCGCCCCTATATTTTTGTTTTTTGGGGGGTACTTTTCATATGACCCCTAAATTTTCCCGTGCAACGCAGGGTAACCCTGCTAGTTAGCTATATTTGAGGAACATCATTTAGTCATATTTGAAGTCGAGTTCATCAAAATGAGTATATAAGGGTCCAACCTAGCCCCAATTTGCCTTACCTAGGTTCGAATCTGCAGGACCCCCTCCAGGACTACGGAAATTCCTATCGCGGAGACAACCACTATAGAATCATTGGCCATGTCTAGTCGCCTGTCTATGTATGTTCCGCATCGTTTGCATCGCGGGCTACGTGTGGATGCTTTATGTTGGGGGTGTGAATGGGAAACGTCAGGCATAAAGAGTAAAAATGGTTAGAATTGCAATAACGTTTGTGATGTCATGGTGAGCTCGCGATGTCATGACGACGTTGACCGCTGTCGATGTCCACAGAGATGAGTGACTGGCACCTGCAAGTTGCTATATTCCACCTGCAAGTTGCGATCTTGTACGTGAAAGTTACTATCTCGCACCTGCAAGTTACTATCTTGCACGTGCAGGTTTGTTATCTTGCACTTGCAAGTTAGTTATCTTGCCACAGCCACCCCAGCCACCATATCTCAGAAGCCCCGGCTCCCAATACTTTCCCCAGTGGCTTACATTCCCATATTTGACAACAACCCTATCTCAGAAGACCCGGCTCCCCATACTTGCCCCAGTGGCTTACATTCCCGTATTTGACAGCCACCCTATCTCAGAAGACCCGGCTCTCCATACTTGCCCCAGTGGCTTACATTCCCGTATTTGACACGGTGACCTTACCTCTGCCGCTTGACCAAGAGCGACACAGTCGCCCTTCCCTTTCTTCCAGAAGCCCTTCACGCCACGATTCCCTAATCCTACCTTCTCGACCGAATACCCCTCATAACACCAGAGACCCGTCGACCTTATTCCACGAGCCCAGGCCTCCACGACCTGCGCCAGTGAACCAGGGATCCTACACCGAGCGTTCCGATTAAGAGCGGCACAATCACTCTTACCCTTCTTCCAGTACCCCTACCTTAACAAGTTCGAACAGTCGCCTGACAGGTCAGTCATTGCTGGTGATCAGTATAATCCAGATGTAGAAGAATCGTTCGAAGAGTCGCTTTGACTAACTCTTTGATTACTAATTTTCTCCTCGAAGGCTCATTTCAGGGAGTCGTTCGAAAAGCTGCTTCTGGAGTAGCTCTCCAGTTACACATCTGTATGAGTCGTTCGAGGCATCAAGTTTCGACGGGCTGCTCTAGTGGCTCCTTGTTTCGAGCCCTTCGAGCCGAGTCGATCAGGGAGAAGAAGGGTCGAAAGCCTGAAAAGGGACATCCCTGTTCCTGTTAAGGGGTATTGGGACCCGGCCAAGCAGGGTCTACCCAATGGCATTGCCACCTATAGGGAGACGTCGGCTATTCAAAGACCCTACGGACGTCCAGTCAATCACCTCTATGGACATCGACTGCGGTCAACGTCGTCATGACGTCGCGAGCTCACCGTGACGTCACTAACGTCATTGCAACTCTAACCGTCTTTCACTCTCTATGCCTGACTTTTCCCATTCACACCCCCAGCATAAAGCATCCACATCTAGCCTGCGATGCAATCGATGCGAAACGTACATACCCAGGCGGCTAGACATGGCCAATGAGCCTATAGTGGTTGTCTCAGCGATAGGAATTTCCGTAGTCCGGGAGGGGGTCCGGCAAATCCAAACCTAGGTCCGGCAAATTGGGGCTAGGTTGGACCCTTATATACTACTTTTGATGAACTCGCCTTCAAATATGACTATAATGATGTTCATCAAATATAACTAACTTACATGTACAAGATAGGTAACCTGCACGTGCAAGATAGTTACTTGCAGGTGCAAGATAGCTAACCTGCACGTGCAAGATAGTAACTTGCACGTGCAAGATAGCTAACCTGCACGTGCAAGATAGCTAACTTACAGGTGCAAGATAGCTATCCTGCATGTGCAAGATAGCTAACCTGCACGTGCAAGATAGTAACTTGCACGTGCAAGATAGCTAACCTGCACGTGCAAGATAGCTAACCTGCACGTGCAAGATAGCTAAGCTGCACGTGCAAGATAGTAACTTGCAGGTGCAAGATAGCTAACCTGCACGTGCAAGATAGTAACTTGCAGGTGCAAGATAGCTAACCTGCACGTGCAAGATAGTAACTTGCAGGTGCAAGATAGCTAACTTGCACGTGCAAGATAGAAATAATACTCAACTGGCGCCTCAACGCTTCCGTACATTAGTAAACAGCATTAGGAGGATTTCTTTAAAGTGAACCAGTGGAGTAGCTACAAGGAGGGGAGGGGAGGTTTGGCGCCACTAAACTTTTTTCTGCCCCCAACCGCCACCCTCCCCCAAATCCTGACTAGTAACCTCCGGTCATTTCCTCCTCCTCTCACTTCCCTTCAGGGAAGTCGGATGTATGGCAACTGCCGGAGAGTCCTAGTTAGGACTAAGGGAGGCCCACGAAACCGCACATAACGGCCTTTTAAATATCACCTTTCTCCACTCCCTCCCCCAACCCCCCCCCCCCCCCAATGGCTAGGGCACCCTTTATTAAACAATCGTGGTTACGCGCCTGAAGTGAACCTTCTTGTGTTCTACCTAACCATACGCCCATCCCATCGAATTTCTTCCTTTCTACCTTTCTGAATTATACAGAATAACTATTTTCAGTTGTGAAGCGGTTGTATTCTGGAAACAGTACGGCAGAAACTGACAAAATGAATGTATTTTGTCCCGGGACTTTTATTGCCAGGCTAAAATAGAGGGTTTAAAAACAATAGGTCTGTTGAGATGCTTTCATAATAATAGTTTATTAATTTGATTAATTAAGCTGCATAACCCCAATAAGATATTTTTCACTCCCTCAATATTGTTGTTTATTCAACTTGTTTCTGAGGAATTGCACATATAACACTCTGTTAACTGTTGTAAATAATGAATTCGAAGAACCGGTTGCAAGACTGTTTGACTGAGGGTTTAGCTACCAACTCTTTATATTACATATATGCTGAATGTCCAGTTAATAAATTTGTTATATAGTGTAAAGACGTATAGTCACAGCATTTTGTGAAGTAAAATCCCCGGTACGAAATTTCTTGGTGATCAGTTCTCTGGTCATAATTAGTCAGAAAAACACCCAACTCAAAGCATCAAATGATCAAAACCACGCACAAACACACCCCTGGCACTCACCCTCATATGCACACGCAGCGCTAATTATACAATCTTAGTTCGGTGTGTACAGGCACCCGTGCCCACCATACTGGCATTAGAATGACCGTCAAAAAATGAACGGGAATGAATCACATTCAGAACCGGGAACCAGGAAATATCCCGGATAATATCAATTGAGTTTACAGAGCAACAAGACGCATTTATTTTCGTGAAAACGAACATATTTTATTGGCAATCTGCAATCTCTACACGAAAAAGTTATTTTCCTAAGAGAAGTGTAAAAACCCAAACCCGCTTCCAACACGTTTCAGAATCGTTAGTTTTATCACCACTACCTCCTGGCTTCAATTCCCTCTTCACTGCCATCACCAGTCTCCTCTGCTTGAAGCAGATGAGACTGGTGACGGCAGTGACGAGGAGCTGATGTTGAAGGAAGTAGGAAATAGTGAGTGATATTAGCGATTCTGAAAATGAAGATGAGTTTGAAATTTAAACGAAGATCTTGTTGAAGAGACGAGTCCCCCTGAACTGATTGAGAGCTGCAGAGATTTGGTGAAAGGGGTTGTTCGAGAAGTAGGATTGTAAAAAGTTCAGGCGTTGAAGGGCTGACGAAATCTTACAAAGTTACGTTGGGGCAGTTTTTTTTCATTTTAGAAAACTTCAGTTCAACATACAAACAGTGCCACGCGTGATTCCTTGTTCCGTGCTCTAGATTTCCCGGGTATCGTGACCGGCTTTCGGAACCCGGGAATTTCCGAGAGATTAAACCCTAATATCAATCACATACCTGTAACAGCCTGTAGCTCTATCCTATCACTTCCCATGGTAACCTGAGACCTCCCATGCCACTCAGGAGAATAAACGTAACACTACTACAGCTATGTTCAGAGAAGCCTTTGCACAGCTATTACACAAACCAGTACTTCATTGTGACGAATGAATTGCAAGCATTACAAAATTTGCAGTCTATTCCATAACCCTTTACCTCACGCAACGAGGCTACCTCTCCAGCTCTATTCTCGAAAATTACCATTCAAATTTATTTCTTCAGTTTCTGCTCCTAAACATGGCTTATGACTCCTAATTGGAACGAGCATCGATGAGCTCGTTCCAACGAAGGCTCATAAGCTATGTTTTGATAAAAAAGAAAATTTTTGTTATTTGATATTTTTGTCTCCTTTTTTGCAAGTGGTCTTTTCTTGTCGCTTTAGGGAAAAGAGATAAAGTTTTAAAAGCCGCTTCCTGATCGAAGATATAAAGGTGATTGGAACATGCACCCCCTCCCTAAATCGCATCATTTTGTCGGACATTTACGGTTCTGTCTAATTTTACACTTAATCGATTGTGCATCCACCCTGAAAATAATTAGCAGTTGTGAATTAGAGTCATTTAATCATTTCTGACATCCACTTCTAAAAATTCTAGATTTTCGGAAGGTTGGAATACTATCTCTTAAAATGGTCGAAAGTTTCCAAACCCTAGAATGTTCGGCGAAAGCTGTTAGTGCAAACGCTTTGTGCCACAAGTGACTCACAGTGATGCTTCGCATTACACACCCCCCGCCCCCACCTCCACCAACAATAATCATTTCAAAGTCGGGACATTTTCGTCTGCATTGGAATCTTAAAAATTGATTTGCTTTTTGCTAGTAATCATGTACTTTCTTATAAGACTGGATTTGATACATGAACATAATATATAACACGCACACAGTCAGCGCCGCGGAGAGGGCGGGAGCCCGGGGAGGTAACCCGGAACTTGTGGGGTGCCGTGCTTGTCTCAGGAGTCCATGACCCCAAATTTCTGACTCCTGTGCCAAGCCTGGGCCATCGATCCCCGAGAACCAGCAAGATACGTTTTCTGTCGCATTGGAATGCTAGTTGCCGCTATGTAAAGAATGGAAGCATGAAATAAAGATGAAATAAAGTGATTTTTCATCCCAAAAGCCACCAGAAATCTCCATTTAATAGCTGATTAAAAACTTTTCTTGGGGGAGAGACACCACTACCCCCCCCCCCCCCCCCCCCCGCCTCCCAAATCTCCCTATCATCGCTCGTGCCTTTGGCACTCGTGGCAGATGCCTTCGGATCTGTATTAGTATCCCAACACTTTCGAAAGGGGCCCCGTCACAGAATTAAATCCATGCGGTCGGGATTTCCTCTCCCCGGCCCTGCACACATTCAGTCATATAAGTAGAGATCTGATTCGCGCTGTTGGGGATGGGGGCATATATGACCAATATGGAGTATGGTACGACGCGTGTTAATTAAATAAGAAGTTGCGTCACGACTGCGACGTGTATACTTTTATTCATTAATAGATTCCCAAGAAGTCCTGAGCTTTCATTAACTATAATCCGGAAGGAGTGATCTCCCAGCTACATCATCATTGTATGCCTTCGATGAAGACATGCCTTGATGATGTAGCTGAAATATTTGTTAGTCGCCTCTTGAACCATAACAGTCGGGACAAACCAGGTTCACCTTCCACCCACCCCTCATTCGGTCAGCTTCTCGACGTCCCTGGTGACACATGCACAGCGATGCTTCCATAGGGCCCAGCGTAGCTTCGAGATTCGATTCGATTTCGGATCCAAAGTGGTATACGGTTAGAATCGAAATCGACTGTCCTATTCGTTTTCCTTCGAATCTTTTCACTGGAATTTCGCTTGATATCAGCCATCTTAGTCGTCTCACAAAACGTATAGCTGAGATAGAAATTGAACATAAATAATGTTGAAAATAAAGACTGGGTGTAATTTCCGCTATATTAACATAGAAAGCATCTGTACCCACGCCATGCTAATTCCAGTTTCACTAGTCACTATTACTACTGAAAGTAAATTTAAACTTCCCAAGCAATATCGACGATGAGCTCACAGAACAGAATTCTCGCACCCGTTTCTGTTTTTGAACAAAAATCCTTACTGGGTAATATTCCAACTACATCATCAAGGCATGCCTTCGACGAAGGCATGCCTTGATGATGTAGGTGGAATATTTTATCAGTCGGGACTTCAAGACACCTGTATTCGATTCGAGGTTCGATTCCATTTCGGCTCTATGCTTCCCATCAGCATCTTCTTCCGAAAATTTAGTTTTCCATCCGCTCCAGAGGGCGCGCGGTGGTTAGGGGCTAGAGCATTGCAATTCAAACCAAAAGATCGATGGTCAGATCTTGACCAGTGATGACTGCATTGTATCCTTGGGCAAGGTACTTCATCCCGACTGCCCACGTGGGGGTACTGTGGCTCTGTATATTAAGGCGCGGCGCACGTCGATCGTGCACTTGTCTTCAGCTGCTGCGAGCTCTGCTTGAGCAGAGTTAGTTCGTTGGCGAATCTGACAGTTTCTCGCCGCTGCTCGGTGGTTATCTCTAGGTGTTACGGGTTCCTCCATCCATAAAACTTCCTCCACGATGTGACCCTGGCTGTTGAATGTGTCTTTAAACCCTAATAAAACAAACAATCGAAACCCGATCCAGAGAAAAACGCTTTATTACACGCCTGTTCTATGAAATCCCCATCTACAGCAACACTAACGATGCGGAAAATGAAAATCTGTTCCGCACATATGTGTATACATATACATATGTGCGGAACGGAAATCGTTGACGGACTATTTGTAAATAGAAACGAAATTTCACTGGAATTTTCTACAAATCGTGCAACGCAATTACAATTTGAATCGCTAGCGATAGCTAACAAGTGCACCGCTAGCCAGTGGATCAATATACGACCGCCTAGAAGAAATTGTGAAGAAATTTTTAATTGAACAAAAGGTCAATAATTCCTTCAAAAATAATCGTACATTCCTGGCTTAAGGCCCATTAAAGGTGAATATATTGTTTTCAAGTTATTGCGTGGAGAATCAAAAGTCACCAAAACTCCCAGGTGGTTGCCATGGCGGCCATATTGGACATGCCAGAATGCTGATTATCGAAAGGAACCATCCTCTAGTTACGATTAATCAACCATAAAAAGCAGTATGTGTTGGATCTATAGTTTTCAAGTTATCGCGTGGACTATCAAAAGTCCCTGCAAATCCAAGGTGGCTGCCATGGTGGCCATATTGGATATGCCAAAATGCTGGTTATCGAAAGGAACCATCCTCTAGTCAGGACTAATCAACCATAAAGAAACAGTATGTGTTGGATGTATTGTTTTCAAGTTATTGCGTGGACAAACAAAAGTTAACGGACGGACGGACGGACGGACGGACGGACAGACGGGCGGATGGACGGACGGACGGACAGTGATGCTGGTTATCGAAAGGAACCATCCTCTAATCATGACTAATCAACCATTAAAAACTGTATCTTTTGGATTATCCAATGGACAATCAAAAGTCCCTTAAAATTCCAGATGGCTGCGATGGCGGTCATATGTGATATGCCAGAAAGCTGGTTATCGAAAGGAACCATCCTCTTGTCATGCTTAAACAACCATAAAAAAGCAGTATCTGTTGGATCTATAGTTTTCAAGTTATCGCGTAGACAATCAAAAATCCCTGAAAATCCAAGATGGCTGCCGTGGTGGCCATATTGGATATGCCAAAATGGTGGTTATCGAAAAGAACCATCCTCTAGTCATGACTAATCAACTAAAAAGAAACAGTATTTGTTGGATGTATTGTTTTCAAGTTATCGCGTGGACAAACAAAAGTTAACGGACGGACAGGCGGACGGACGGGAGGACGGACATTGCCATACAATAATATGGCCCGCTCATATCAGCGACCGATTAAAATCCTCTCCTGAGTTCCAGTGTGTTCTATGTGTCAGTAGGCACATAGAACACATTGGAACTCAGGGGACAAGATAGTAACACGGGTTCCCCTCACAAATTTGGTTGTCGATAAAATGTATTCTTTTTGTTGATAGTTGCCAAATGAATTGCTCAGTGTCCTTCTAATAAGTGTTTTTTATAGACGTGAAGGTGTGTAATAAACACAGACCGATACACGCATGTGGATGGGTTAATCGGTATGGCACTTGTGCCATCGCGGGTGGATAAAACTTGCGGCCTGCGGCCTCTCGGCCTCTCGTTTTATCCTTCTGCGCTGGCACTCGTGCCATATCGATTAACCCATTCACACTTATGCACTATCAAGGAAGCGTTCTGTTCTTTTGCCCTATGTACTTCAGGCAGGCTTGCATTAATTTCGCATTTGGTATTCGCAACATATGCCTGCGTAATTCTCACATTCAAAATTTATAACACGTCGGCACTAATTTTTATGAAGACCTCTCTCCAAGGAAACTTTTTACAAACTATAACACATACTTGGGTACATAATTTATAAAGCATTTATTGGAATATAATTTCGTTTGCATTGAAGTTGTGAAATGATTGACATAATGGCAATTCTTCATTGGCAAGATGATGTATTGATTATTCAAGTGACATTTATAAAGTCAATTTTTGACGATTGTTTATCTTTTCTGCCAATTTATTCCTCTCCACTTTTATGTATTCAGTTCACGGTGTGTAGAGTTCTGAAACTGGAAGAAAACAACCAATTCGTATGATTGTTGGAGATTAATGGTTTCCTCAGAATAATCATTGGAGTGATTTAGTTCAGACACGAATGGCAGTTCTTAAAAAAATATTTTTCTCAGAAAATGTAATTATGATAACTCTGACTTAAACTAGAATGGAGACACAATCGAAAGGGCATTCACGGGACGCAAATTCATTACATTTTAACAGGACTATCTCTCTAACTTATTATAAATTGTTCTACTTGTTATAAATTACACCATCACGATTTTTGTTCATGGTGAGGGATTTGGGATGATGTGGGTTCGAGGCACATGCCCCATCCCCAAACGGGTTCCTGTTCTAATAAGTTCATGATGTGGGCAGTGGAGTGAAAAATGGGAAAAGGGCAACACGGCAATGCCCTCACCACATTTTTCAAGGCTTATATTATGTTCCCATCCCCAGCCCATGTTTGGTGAATAAAAAATTACCCATGAACACTTTTTAATCAACAATTAAAAATTGTTATTACTATTATTTAACGTTTGTCTATATCACGAATAGCAAACGAGACTAGCAAAACAAATTCCGGAATAAGTAAAGAAAAAGGCTTCATGTTTTACCAGAAAACCATAGCTTATGACTCCTCACTGGCACGAGCTCAACGAGCTCGTTCCAATGAGGGGTCATAAGCTTTGTTTTTAGGCAAGTGCTGAAAAAAATAATTATTGGCCACCATACTTCTTTGTTTGTTTTCTTATTTGTTTCCTCTTCTGGGTGGTTTTCTGCATAATCACACCATAATGCTGGCATTATTTTCAAAAATAAATTTGTAGTCCAAATACTTTCCAGTGACAGTACGTACTTGTACGAGACAATTTATGCGGATGCACCAGAGTCCCTTAAAAGGGAAAACAGGGTAGACTAAGTTTTGTCCCAAAATACCTTGACATACCAAGATATTTAGGGACAATATCTTGGTGTACCATGTTACCTTTTTAAGTAGGGTCCTACGAGGCTTCGAAATTCCATTCTAAACTCACCGCATGTTTCGATTCGAGTCTTACTGTTTCGGAGATTTCGAATCATCGTGATGTTCTTAAAATCCTACCAAGTGTCTCCCCTTGAACTCTTCTATCATTAGATCTCCTGTACAGGTGACTTGATGACGGATGGCGATTTTAAGGAGGTTCCGCCTCCGAATCTACTTGGAATATTCCACGTTTTCATTAACTTGTTCAAACTGACGAGTCGTTGTTGAATACAACACTACGGTGGAGACTGACAATATGTATGGCTGTAAAAATAAGAAATATTTGCAACTTAAGAGTGATATGTTCCCATTCAAGATTCGAGTTGATTTGAAATTCTCTGTCCGATTCCATTCGTGATTCGATCCAACCCGAAATTTGAGATTTGCAGTGCCATACTTTTGGGACAATACCTGGGTGCACCATGCTACCTTTTGGGACACTACCCCGGTTTACCATGCTATCTTAATAAAAAAAAAACTGGGACAATACCTAGGTTTACTATGCTATCTTTATAAAAAAAAAACTGGGACAACACCTAGCTTTACTATAAAAAAACCCCTCTACCTTTCAAAGAACATCAGCGGCCTCTGAAACACTCGACAAATTATGTTGTCCTCCGTGTCTTCCTTAGTCACAATTCCAGGATCTGCGCCGGAAGTTTTGTCCCGTTGTCAAATGTAGGACCACCATTCGTCCACATTAAAACTTCCACCTGAGAATTATTGTAACAAAAGGAACAAACTATGGTTAGTTACGATTTGTTTACGTTATTATTTATAGGATAATACACGCTTTCGATGGGCGTTTGCGAGAAACCATACACGTTATCTATTGGAAAGTGGAAAATCTTTTCTCAGAAGTATACAGTCAATTTACCGATATCGAACCACTTTCAGACCATATCCGATTTCGTTTTGAAAATGTTCTCCACCAATAACTTTTCTATGCAGTTTCAATTCAGAAAAGTATCCCAAATCATGTGATAAAAAATGGAAATTATTCTGAATGTTATATTTTATGGATAAGGAAATCGTTGGACCTACCCATTTTACCATTTTCGAACCAATTTATGATAATCGAATCACCACAAATCTTTTCGTAAATTGAACTTAATTGCTGGATTTTTTGTTTTAAATGCCATAGTTTGAAACACGGTTGTGTTCTTTCACATACTGAGTGAAATCTTTGGCCAGTTTTCTCTTCCGAGCGTTGGATAACATGGATTTCAACTTGGGGGTGTTTTAAAACGAAATTAGGCGACAACGATGAGCGTTAATGACGTTCCAAGGAGTTGAAGGACTAAATATTCGTGTACTGTAACCAGTTCTAACCACTGGGAACGGATTAGCACATTAAATTTTTCGTTTCTGGTGCAACAGGAGACACATCTGCTTGCTTTTTCTGAATATTTTGTGTCGATGAGCCCCGGTGACCCGTGTGGGGGGGGGAGGGGGGGGGGCAGAGGCAGGTGCATCCTCAACTTTCAACCATGATTATCTAGTTGAAATAATAAGTAACAAGTAAATAAACATTTACAAATACCGTTCACACTTTAGCTATGAAAAAATATATCTAATATTGTAATATTGCTACAAATTCCTGGAGAATGCCACAAGACATTCTGCGGGAATTTGGACCAATATAGGCATACTGTTAATCAATAAAAGGCTCTTCCAAGTCGAATAGGCTTCTGTGACCTGCTGGTCCAACTTGGCAATGGGAACATTTGCATGGGCTGTGCTAGGAAGGATGAATATGGTTTACCCATGCATAGACATGGTGTGTGTAAAAGAGAATTTGGGCCTCTGATCAACTTGATATGCCTTCCAGGGGCGTAGGAAGTATACTGGACTTGGGAGGGCATTAGCACATACCAATACAGCTGGAATTCACCACAATAGTGGCTTTTCCCGCCAATACTACATACGTTATACATGGTTAAAACCCACAACTTTGTTCATAAATATTATATTATTACAATTTCCTGGAGAATGCCTTAAGGCATTCTCCAGAAAATTATAATAATAATCTTTTATGAACAAAATATTTTGCATAAAATCTATCATTAGTACATATTTATTCATATTACCCATACATATACCCATGGAGGAAAGTTGGAGGGCACGTGCCCCCCACCCCTCCCCTGGTTCCTAGCCCCTGATGCCTTCTATTTCTGAACACCTGTATACACAGGGTGGTGGTATCAACGAGCCACTCATATGCTGGGGCATGCTTCAAACTCCACATATGGTGACAAATCAACCAATATTTTTCTAGATTGTGATAGCAAAGGGATGAGTAATTTAAAATTCGAAATCTGCTGCCGCGTGGTAGCAGATTTCAAATTTTAATTAGCTCACGCCTTTTCACATCTTAGGAACTTTCCCTAACAGTAATTTTGTATGTGGATGGAATAAACCCCTCAAAATCTCCAGGAGTGAAACTGTTAACTCTTTACACCTACATCACTCCACCCCACCCTATCCAACCACCCCAGTCAGTGACCCCCACCCATCCTTCTGTAGGCCCACTTTCTGATTTCTTGTTCCATGTAAATAATTTTCCCCAAGTTTCATTGTTTCTCAAGTTTATTGTCAAATTATGTCATGGCTGTTGCTAAGCAGCCATGGCATAATTTGAAGTGAACTCACAAGAAATGTAGATGTGCCATAATTACTGGTACAAGTTTGGCTTCAAGCAAACTTTTGTTCCCCTCACTGTTTTCACCATCAGCACTTTCAGCAATCCCCGATCATGAAATCACAAGAACTCTTTAATATAATGATTAAATTATGATTTAGTTTTATTTTTAAAAACAAAACAGTTAACAATATAAAATAACAAACATAAAACTCAGTATCTTGTGTGTTAAATAATCATAAAATAAAGTATCACAGTATTTCTGTGTCATGTTATAAAAAATAAAATAAACAGGCAGGCAGCAAAGATGTAGAACCATTGCCAACTCATCTACAGCAGTGTCAACAAACAAAATGATGCAGTAAATTGAATTTAGGGGAAAGATTCCCTAAAAGCGCCTGCCCCGCTGATGGAATCCCTGGGTCAGGAGACATGTAATTTAATTTTTGTACCATGGCCGGTCTCCCATAACTCGCTCTCTCTCTCTCTCTCCCTCTGTGTCTGTGTGGAAGGGGGGGGGGGGGTGCAAAATTGCAGGAAACCATGTTATTCCTCCAGACACCACCCAAAAAGAAAAAAATGACAAAAAGTCCCACAAACTGCTTCCGCCACCCTGACAGCAGTGATCTGGATGACTTAAGAGCATCCCAGTCTGGCGTGTGTGTGTGTCGGGGGGGGGGGGGGGTGTGTGTGATGCCCAGGTCACGCTACCACTAATTTTAAATGTGACCGTATAATATTGACCAAGATAACTGGCGTTTTGCCTATGACCCCCCCCCCCCCCCCCAACTCTTCCCTTGATCACAAGTGGAGAGGTGGTGGCACAGATAATAGCAGGGTAACTTGATCACATTCCAAAAAGCTTGAGGTTGTGCGGCCTGGGAATCACTCGAATCCCCACCCTATCCTATCCTCCCACTCCACCATTTGCACAATTATTCTTCACCTTATGGAATTCTGCCATCGCAACCAACTCCCAGATACAGTTCACGTCTCTTTGATTTACGTTGTTCCAGTTAACCGAGAAAAGTTCGGAAAAAACAATCAATCTCGAGTTATTTCTTATTGATCAAGTGTGGATTTTGCCGATTCGAAATAGGTAAAAATACACGCAAGCAAAACTAAATTCATCGTGAAAAATGGAATGCAGATAAATATGTACTTTTCCTCCTGCTAAAAGGTGAATGAAATGGCGATGCTTTCAGCCGAAAAGTAAGTCTCGGTCCGATGGAATGACCCTGTTGTCGAAGAGTGAAAAAAATAGAACGGGGAATTCCCATACACGAAATTTGGAAACTAGACAGGGTGCTAATGATTTCCAACTAAATAAAATAAGATGCAGATGCCAGATAACACTGTAACTTTATCATTTAAAGAGTAAAATATTTATGAAACTTTTGATTCAAAGTTTTGTTACTTTGTGTTACCTTTCGATTTTTGCGACGTGATTAAAGTTGAAGTGACCCGCATTTGGTAAAGATTCGATATCGGTAAAATGACTGTAGTCATTAAATTATTAACCATTTAAACTCTAGTGGTATCCTCCATGCCAGTTCAATGGCAGCAATTAGAAGAGTCCATATTCATTATTTGGGGTAGTACAATCAATATTTTCAACGTGCAGCCTCGGCGCTGCACGTTGAAAATATTGATTGGTCAACCCCACACATTTACTGAACAGCCGTCCTATTTAATGACGTTATGACGTATGATGCTCCTCTGTGGAAAAGTGACCGCTAGGGTTCAAAGGGTTAAGCCACATCAATTTTAGGTTTCTGTATCTGAATCATAGGAAGCATTCAAGTCGAAACAACACGCCGCTTGCAACGCTCAGTCGTTTCGGGATGTTGAACAAACGCGTTCATTAAATTTATAGGGAGGTTGGGAAAGTACAAGGCAGCCACATACAGTTTCCAGTAAAACGACTTGCGTTTTATGAGTGTGGAAATGAATCTGAAAATAAAAGGCAAGTTAATCAAGTTATTGACACTAGAGTTGAGAATTGTAAGATAAATCTATCATCACCATTTTGTTTGAGTACATACAGATTATCATGATAATGTGCATGTCCTGTCATTTGTATCAGATTCTCGGTGGTGTCCAGAATGGGATCTCAACGAGCCGGGTTTGCCGGTGAGTTGTGATCATATTTTTGGACACCACCGAGAATCTGATGCAAATCACAGGACATGCACATTATCATGATGATTCATTTATCTAACAATTCTGCCACATAAACAGATTAAATCTTAAATTATTAAAACAGTTTTGGGTCATAATGTTGGGTAGATCACTAGTGAAACGCACATAGAATATATTCATGCGCCTGTTATGATAGTCCGTCGCGTTACCAGAAACGAGTCGTCTATATGATACGGAATAAGAATGAGTCGTCTGTATGATACGGAATCGGAATACATTAAGTGATACATACCGTTTTTCGTGTTTTTCAGGCCAAATCAATATGATTGTTAGAAAAAAAAACTGTTTGAGTTTCGCTTTTGTTTCTAAGCCTATATATCTGAACTCGTCGAGATAAGGCCTAGCTCTGATACAACATTTCGTACATAAACATAATGATGATAATATGTGCTGTAATTAGGCAATTTACGCGACATCACACGTTACTTAAATGAACTTTGGAAGCCCCAATCCACCTTTGAACAAAAAGCGACTATTTGTTTGGTAGGTACATGATTATTCAGTGAATTGGATGACCTGCCGGCAAGGCGAATGGCTACCCGATATATTTAATGAATTGATTTGTAAGGTGGCTTTTCGACTTGTCAGTTGATCATAGCCAAGTTGTATGAGTACATATGTTTTACAAAATCAAACGTGTCTCATATGAACGACAACGAACCTGCTCATATTGAAGAAACCTAGAACATCTCAGTTGCTGGGCTCGCCACCGAAAGTCCAGCCACATTTAGATGTTACACATGCATCTTGTACATATTGTTTATCTTTATATTTTGACTGTTTTCTGTTTCTTCCATGTATCCTTCAGCTCAGCAATTTCTTCTTCTCAATTTACAATTCATTACCATCTATCTTCCAGAACCATCGCGAATACATTTTGCTTTCATTATGGACCCATGTTGATAAATGTGATCTTGACTAGCACCTATATCCGAGCAGCAAGTTTTTCATATCACTCACATATTACTTGATGTGTTGCCTTGAGGTATACCGTGCTCGGATAGGTACTTTTAGCACAAGAGTTTATGTTCGCAGCTTAAAGTTCAAGCTCTTGAAAGACCAATCTGTCTGTGTATTCAATTATCTGCGACTACGCCTCTATGGATCTGCGCTGGACGAAAGTTTCACCATTATGGTTGCATTGTCTCTTTGGTAATACACCGTATCTCTCAACTCAAGTTGTAATTGGCCACTTTATAGTCATCGAATGGTAAGTTGTGTAAACGTCAAGCAGTATCCATCTAACAAGCCCAAAGCCCCGAATGTAAATTTCTCGCAAAAAAATAAATTCATTTTGAACCTTCGTGGTAATTCTACTCATTTTCTACTTATCTGTATTATTATTATTGTCAGGTGACATTGAAATAAATCCGGGTCCTAACTCTGTTAATTCCGAGCACGACCAGAACACCTTCAGGTTTCTTCATGTCAACATTCAGAGCTTCAAACCCAAAATAGATCTTGATGTGAATCTTTATCTCTCACATTCTTGCTCTCACCGAGACTTGGCTACAAAACAATGACTCTACAACAGACATCATAATTCATGGGTTTCATGAACCATTGCGTTATGACCGCCCAACGAGAGGTGGTGGGGTGGCCTTGTACATTAGAGGGGGCATTTCATTCCGACACACACCAGACATTGAGACGCCGAATACTGAGTGTTTGTGGGCCGACGTATTCACAAAACGTAATATGTCGTTATTGTTCGCGGTATTCTATCGTCAACACATCAGCCCTCAAAACACTTGGGATGCCATATCACCCTCTATTGAAAGAGCAAGGGACACGCGAGTCGAAGACATAATAGCTACCGGCGTTTTTAACGATAACCAGCTTGGCCACGCAAGAAGTACCTTTTATGAAATAATCAGTTATTTTAATCTTGGACAGCTTGTGAGTGAGCCAACATGCTTCACTGAGTCATATGCCTCGTTGGTAAATCTCTTTGAGGTCAGCACCACAGTCATCGTGAAAACTTGTGAGGTCTTAGAACCGATTATCCCTGAGATGATCCGCTCCCACTGCCCAATTGCAGTGGAAGTTGAGCTTTTTGTGCCACGATCCCGCACTTTTAAGAGACGGATATGACTGTATTCCCAAGGCAACTATGATGCATTAAATGCTGCGCTCTCTCGTGCAGATTGGAATGCTCTTTTTAATATCTCATGTCTAGATACAATAGTTTCAAAATTCACTGACAATTTGCTCGATATTGCATCCGAACATATACCAAACAAATATATTACTTCGAGGTCGAATCAGCCGAAATGGATGCATAACCAAATACGACTACTAATGAGACAAAGAAGAAGGCTATATCGCACAGCCAAACGGACTGGCCATCCGAATGCATGGGCAAAATATAAAACTAAAAGGAATGAAGTTGTATCAGCTATCAGGAAGGCCAAAACTTTATACTTATCCGAAGTTCAGTCCATTTTAAAAAGTAACGAAACCCCAAGTTCACAGTGGTGGAAAACGTTACAAACATTTTTCAGTGACCGTCGCCAAGCAGAGATTCCTGTTATTAATTACATGAATGAAGTATACACCTTAAATGTTGAAAAAGCCGGAGTGCTTAATGAATACTTTTGTTCCATCTCAACAGTTGACGACTCAGACGTTTCCTTGCCAGATGCCATAGCCCATCCTACACGAACAATTGATTGTATAAACCTTCGCTGCAGCGAGGTGTACGAAGCACTGTAGTCATTGAAGGTGTCCAAAGCATCGGGTCCTGATCTTGTCATCCCACGTCTTCTTAAAGAATGTAAAGTCTCTCTATGCGAACCACTATCGATTTTATGCAATATATTGCTAAACACTTCGTATTTTCCTTCATTGTGGTAAAGGGCTAATGTTTCACCAGTTTTGAAAAAATAACTTGCGAACTTAGTCAGTAACTATCGTCTAAAATCTCTGATTAGTTGCCTTGATAAAGTCTTTGAAAAATGTATCTTTAAACGACTATGGCAATTCCTGGAAGACTCTAGCGTTCTTAGCCAATTTCAGTAAGGTTTTACACCAGGTGATTCTACGGTCCTCCAGCTAACTGATATATATGATGAACTCTGTAAAGCGCTCAATGAAGGAAATGAAGTTAGGGTTGTTTTTTTTGCGATGTCAGTAAGGCTTTCGACAAGGTATGGCATGTCGGTCTCGCTCATTATCATAAGCTGAATAGTATTGGTGTCTCGGGTGAATTGTTGCTGTTCTTAAAATCGTACCTCTCAGATAGATCACAACGCGTAGTTGTGGGATCAGAGACTTCCCCGTGGCGCCCTATAAATGCTGGAGTCCCTCAAGGTTCTATACAAGGACCCTTACTATTCCTTATCAACATAAACGACATAACCGAAAATTTACTCAGTAGCAAACGCCTTTTTGCAGATGATACTTCGTTATATCTAATTGTAGAAAATCCAAACCAAGCCTCGAATTTAATTAACCATGATCTAGCTGTAATTGCACACTGGGCAAAAACATGGCTAGTCGAATTTAATCCCCCCAAAACTGAGAGTATGGTTATATCGCGCAAAATGAACCCAACTGCCCATACACCCTTATTTTTAGGTGGTGCTCAAATAAGTGAAGTCAGTTCTCATAAGCACCTGGGAGTTGTACTAAATACAACATGTACTTGGACCAATTACATTGAATATATCTGTTCCAAAGCCTGGTCTCGACTAGACTTGTTGCGGAAACACAAATTCGAGTTTGATAGACATGTTTTAGAAAAGATATACTTTGCTTTTATCAGTCCTTTACTGGAATATGATGATACTGTTTGGGATAATTGCTCGTCAGGACAAGTCGCCGACTTGTAGAAAATCCAGATCGTTGCAGCAAGAATAGTTACAGGGGCAACAATTAGTGCTAGTAAATCTTTATTATACTCCGAAACACGTTGGGACACTCGACAAGAAAAACGCCGAAAACATAAGCTCGTGCAGTTCTTTAAAATGTATCACCACTTAACGCCTCCTCATATTGCCAATAAAGTCTCACCTCTCATATCCTCGATAAACCCATCACTCAATATTCGAACGCGCCCAACATCAGAGAGTTCCATATTGCCGCACACAGTTATACGAATCCTCTTTCATTTCTAATGTAACTGATCAGTGGAATAACCTGCGTTTATCTGTTCGCGCGAATTCATCATTGAGTATTTTTAAGACCTTGAATGGTGGCAAACTCCGACCACCATCATTTTACGAAACCTCGCACGGCTCAAATTTACCACTGTAGATTGCGGTTACACTGCAGCAGCCTTAATGCCCATTTATATGAAAATCATCTCGCACCTAGCCCTCGTTGTCAGCGTGGTGAATTTGAGACTCCAGAACACTTCCTTCTTCATTGTCCAATGTTTCCTAACGCACGCAATGGAACCATCAATTTACACCATTTCACTATAGATATTACCACACTTATTTTTGGCTCAGAATTTTTCAGTAACGAGGAGAACAGCCTAATTTTTGATATAGTGCAAGACTTCATCTTACAGAGCGGTCGGTTCCTCGGACGAGTGATGACAACTGTTTTTTGAACATACTTCATCTTCATTAAGAATTCCTCTATCGGTGTCCGCACGATTAAGGCAATGTATCCCAATTTTACTATCTAGTTATTGATAGAGATGCTTAATTTCAAGATCTTCTTTTCTATTCAACTTTATCTAAAGACAATACACCATATATTCGGGATGGCTTCTTCTTCTTCTTCTTCTTCTTCTTCTTCTTTATTTTACTTCTTCTTGCATCTTCTTACTCTCTGACTTCTTTTTATTCATCTATTTTTTTATCGATTAGACCACTTCTGATTTCACGTATGTGTAGTTTAGACAGTCGCGTATATCGCTGGCTAAGGGGCTGAGCCTGTTGGTCAACTTATTCTAAGCATGAAATTAGTATAAATTGCCTTTTTCAATTTTTTTCTGATGAGCTGTCGGTACCCCTCAGCTGCACTTGTTGATGCAAAGAAAAGTGAGCCATTATGTAGTTGCAGGTGACTGCGCGTGTGCATCTAGAATGCTCCCGTAGTATGACGCGGACCGGTAGTGCGCTTGTTCAAGGTCGGAGATTCAACCAGATTCATTGGCCCGCTAGTGTTCACCCCCCCCCCCCCCCCCCCTAAGGCTGCGATACACATGTTTCGTTTGTTACTACTGATCATTTTTACGAAAGGTGCTATAAAACGTAGGAGACGACTCACATAAGCCTAAGGCTTCCTGTCGAATCCTAGTTTATCTACCGATCTAATTATCACTGTTGCTGTTATCTCGTATACTGCTAGCAAAACTTCTTTTATATTAATCTATTGCACTGCTGTGTAATGTATACATATAACATTTTCTTGAATAAAATATTGTTTAAACTAAACGAACTCACGATATATCGATGTAATTTTAGTGTTTGATCGCGTATGCCAGTTTAATATACAGTTAAAACTAGAAGTTCTGTCACGAACTGTGCGCTTATCTAGGCTTAATTGCGCGTAGGAATTGCGCGCAATTGCCATATCGAATGGCATCCAAAGCCTGGCAGTTCTCCTGGTTACACAGGCAATGTTTCTGCCAATGGACCTCCGAGTTACCCGGAGGTCCTTTGGTTGAAACATTGTTTGTGCACAGGCCATGTGTACAGAATTTGATAGCCTTACTATGGTCATAACGCGTAGATTAACGCGCAGACCGACGTGCGATTTGTGCGCATTTCATGACAGACTTCTAATTTTAACTGTAGGACATACAGGCTAATTTTCTCCACGGCACATACCCGACCAATGCATAATTCGGCAAACTGACAGATTCGAATGCAATTTCTAGTTACCGGTGTGACAGGAATGATAGTCCGTAGGAACGTTAGTCCTTCTGGACTATTATTCCGCGGAATTATAGTCCTAGGTCTAACATTCCTAGGAATAGTAGTCCGGCGGACTACTATTCCTAGAAATGTTAGACCTAGGACTATAATTCCGCGGAATAATAGTCCAGAGGGACTAATTTTCCTACGGACTATCATTCCTGTCACACCGGCACACTCGACGTAAATGATGTATTGATGTGTGTCGTTCACGTTTAACAGACCGACGAGATGAATATTCTCATACTTTAAAATAACAATAAGCAGCTAGTTTGAAAAATAGTTGACATTTGACGAAACCATAATTTTCAGTTTTCCAAAATACAGCACGGCCGCTGTGGATTGGTCACTTTCTACTGGTTAGCAATATTTCCACGGACGCATTACAATTAGATTCCAAATACTAATTATAGAAATAATCTTAAAAATTTAATTAATGAAGCACCGGGTACAAAACGGTGCTTTATTAATTAAAATTTTACTGATGGTGATTTTTATTACCTGGTAAAAGCTTGAATGGACATCGCTGTACACGTGTGGATTACGACCAGTCCACGGCGACTGTACTGTACGCTTATGTTTCATACATCATTTGTATGAGATCGCTCGTTCCGATTAAATAAATTATAACTTGAAAAGCGAAATTTATAGACTTTTTCAAAAATGTCATGCAGCCTCGCCAATCTGGAACTGGTTATCCAATCACTCACGAAATTTCCGAGACAACGCAAATTACAATGTCATTTTCGACATACGTTGTATTGTAGTTCGTCCTGTTTAGAAGTAAGGGAGTGCAGAAAATACACATTATTTAACTGATTGAGGGCAAGAATATAATTTTCCGTAGTCTGAATTTCGTATTTAAAATTGGTTTTATTAAAAATTATTCAATAATTTGTAATAAACAAGTTATATAAACAAAATATTATTTGCGTTTGACTGAATATGAAACATAAACAAGGAAACCTTTGGCTTTTGCTCAGGTACCCTCTTTTTGAAAGCGCTTGATAGTGGCTTCTAACACTCAACCAGTTAAGATTGTTCATTTTTCCGATGCAAGGTCTGATGAGTTCGTTGTTAGACACCCCAGCCCCATATACATGTAGATGTGTATCGTTATGGCTTCAGGGTTTAATTAAATGAATAACTTTATTTAAAATAATACAAATTTTGTGTTCGAATAATGCCCAGTTAGTGTTAAAGTAAAACGGAGTTGTTGTTGTTGTTGTTGTTGTTGTTGTTGTTGTTGTTGTTGTTGTTGTTGTTGTTGTTGTTCGTAGTGGCCAATCATTCTGGGATAGCGGTGATGAGAATAGGTATCACGGAACTAAATATTTTCCCATAGGCAACCATTATAACGTTCAGGCGAAAAATGATGTGAGCAAATCTGACAGGAGGAGCAGGAAGTACCGGTCACGTACACATATTTTTCAGGGTCTTCTCAACAAAAACACACCAAAAGTCAACTGTATTTTTTTAGATCCAAAAATAATCAAATCACCCTCTTTATTTATCCAGAATATTCAACAATAATGCAAGATGTCAACAGAATATTTCAAACGTTTATTGAAACAACATATTTTCCCAAGGTTGCTTATTTTTAGTGATTGCATCATTTCCGAGTGCAACATTTCAAGGTGGGTAACTCTAATTCAAATATTTAGTTCAGTGATACCTATATTATCACATTTTGTATTCAGAAATGGCATCACGATAGAGTGTACTTGTTGGGAAATTGTTCGATCAATTTTGAGCCACTCCGTTTAACTTTTCGCCATGACGTATCTTTGAAAATTCGTTTACTTTATTGTTTTTGTCAAAATGTAGATTTAAGTAATTTCACGCTGCCTCTATTGTACATGTATAACACTTTGCATCCAGAGTTCATTTATGCTCTTTCACGTACACTCTAAACCAGAGAGTCTATATTTTTTCAAATTAGTGGCTTATTGTCTCTTTAAGTTTATTTCGTATAGTCGTCGTACCAAATGTCCGCGGTGCTTGATATTCCACTGTTGATTCAAACGGCGCTTGATGTGCCACTGCCGATTCAGACTAATATTGTAAACCAATGGGAAGCACTTGCTAAGTATTTATATAGTCAAATCTTTTTCAAAATTCTACTCCTTGACCTCCCGGGCCATACATCGTCTCTGAAGTGTACTGTTTCGTGGTGATTTCTTTCTTAAATAACCTGATTTCGACGGTATTTGCAATGACGAGTTCACTCGGTTGTACTGCTCAACAGAAATGCCTGTTTTGCGCCTTCCTCCAGTTTCAGTGACCATTTTCCTCGCCCTTTTGTACGCAAATCGATTTTGAGGAGACAGAACATAATTTTAAAGACGTAAAATGGCCATTTCACTTTAAAATTCCTTGGTGAATGCAAAATACTTTATATATGCATCATTCAGTATTATTACACATAGCAGTCTTCAGCAGTTGTGGGTAATTCTCCACGTCGTAAGCCAATAGTTAGGTTTCTTTCTATTTCCAGGACTTGCCTCGACAACGATTCCGATGTATTTGGCAGAATGTGCTCCAGCCCATATTAGAGGAAGACTTGTATCAACAAATATAGCAATGGTAGCATGTGGACAATTCGTTGCGAACCTCGTGGATGGCATCTTTGGATGGGACCATGCTGATGGATGGAGGTAAGACTTTTTAACATTGGTCGAACGATTTTGCAGTGGGTATGAACAGTGATTTCAATTACAAACACTTGCAGAAAACGGGAAGAAGCTGCTAAACTTCCATAGTTGGGCCAGCTGTTTTGTATAATCGACAAGAGACTTTAGAGAAACGTCTGCAAGTGTATAAATCCCAATTCTCTCTGGGCAGAAAGTTTGGAAAGTAGGGATTAAGCTTAAAACGTGTTTGTGATTCGGGAATGGACTGAATAATCGAAAAGTCTAATTTTGTAAGGAATTTGACGCTGATCTGTATGTGTACCCACTTTTCATGGAGTTTGCACGCAGACAACCGTTGCTGAAATGTGATGCCCCATCACTTACAAATCTTTACAGATATCCTTCCGTATCCCAGTTATAGATATTCCAATCAATAAGAATTGAGTTCGCTTAAAACATCAAGACATTAACACAATAGGTGGAACTACGCGGCATAATCACAAAACTACGATTGTGGTGCGTCTTTAGCCTAATGGCCTAATGGCAATGTCATCAAAAATTCGCTCAAATCAATTCTCGATTGGGTAACATTCTTGCGTTGAATAAAAGAAAATTCAATGTTTATGGTATTTTACATTCAATTGTCTGGAATATATCAGTTGGTCTGAAAAGTTAACTGTAGGTGAATAGGTAAACATTCAAGTCGCGTGAATCTGAACACAGGCGATGGACTGTTTAAGGACTAAACTGGTTCCAGGCCATAACAATGTTGAATTCCTTAGAGAATTTGACTGGTGGCTTGAGAACTTGAAGTTTCGGATACTTTCCATTTCGAGAATTGCGACGAAATGCAGGGGTAATCAACATTCGGCACACCAGACGTCATTACTTTGACGTTGCAGTGGTTTTAGGTTTGTTTTTTGTAGGCTGCAGATTTCATACAAAGCAAAATCTAATCTAATTTTATGGAGTTTACCATATCATATAATAGTTTTCAGTATCTTTTCGACTGTTTCTTCCGTTTCGCTTCAACGGAGTTTATTTACTGAATGATTGATGCGAGTATCCAAATAGATTTATTATAACAATTACATGTTCTTTTGAGGGCGTTATGGTTCATTAACGGCCCTAGAAAAAATGATTAACAGCCCGAAGGCCACTTAAAGGCCCGAGAGGAAGTCGAGGGCCTTTAATGGTCCCGAGGGCTGTTGATCATTTTTCGAAGGCCGTTAATGTACCATGACGCCCGAAAAGGAATATGTTATTACTATTATTACCACTTACCAAAGAACGCCATTTCAAGCCTTGAAATTTCTGGCTTTGAACTCATTTCTAGATTATCAAGGCCCTCTTCATCTAGCTCGCTGTTTTGAGGCATTTTTGATTTAGAAATAGAAGAATCGGATTGTCGTCTGTTTATTTACAAACAAAGGTCAAAGAAGTTCAAAGTTGAGTACAATTTATTCGGATGACTCGTAAATAGGATTGCTGGAATTTGGCTGAAAAACTAGTAGCATCACAAAAACTTTGATTTCCACTAAATTTTCTGCTTTCAAAACTGATCGATAGTTTTGTGTACAATACAGTTTGCCTTTTCACATTAAAAAGTTGGGAAAGCCCGTAATTTGTCCAACAAATTACAATTCTCTAGTTTGACATTCAAATTGAACAGATACAATGTCGGATATACGCCAATTATGTCCCGACCATTCAAGGCAGCAACTTGAAATTCTCAGAATGTTTTCTACTGTCCCTGCCCGACAATTTAGTATCTTTGTCAAGTGCCGATACCGCGTGGAAATACCATGGATGAGGTGGAAACCGAGGGCACGATTCGTCCCATCTTTATTCTCAATTCAACGACTTTTCCATTCATTATTTACCTGTCACCGGCTGAGTTAGGCATTATATCTGTCTATTTGATGCACTTTTCAACCTTAACTATTTGCGGCTTCATGTAGCATCACCGAAAGGCCACTGCACGGTTACCAATATATTCAGGGATTGATTTTACGAAAATAACAATTATTCCGACTATACCCACATTGGAACTCCTAAATATACCCAGGGTTAAACTTTTGATTATACCGTATAAAACAGAAGTTGTCATGCTATGCTTGCTGAATGCAGGCATAGAAAACGTTCAGCTCTCAATGAATTAGGAATGGAGTAAATTGTCACTTAAACCTACGGAATTCTGAAAAAAGAGAGTTTTTTTCGACGGCACCAATCTTTATGCATCTGAGACAGGGATGGCGTTAAACATTACAGCAACCTTATAACAGAAAATATTCTTGGAATTGAACTGTGAATCCGAATTTCGAAAGCATTTTCGGATATTCTATTCCAAACTACCACTGCACGCTTATCAATATTCAGTGATTTTATGAAAATATCAATTATTCCGACCGTACCCATATGGGCAGTCTCGAATCAGCCAACGGTTAAACTTTTATTAATGACATATAAAACAAAAGTTGTCATACTATGACTGCTGCATACAGCCAAGGAAAACGTTCAGCGCTCAATCAATTAGGAATGGAGTAAATCGTCACTTAAACTTTCCAAATTCAGAAAAACGATAGTTTTTTTTGGACTGCACCTATCTTTATGCAAACAGAATGAGCATAGGGTTAAACTTTACAACGAAACTTACAACAGCAAATATTTTCGGTAGGCAATTGTAAATACGAACATGTAAATCATTTTTCGGTATTCCTTTCGAAAATGGAAGAAAATTGAGCTCCAAATTAGCCAATTTTATAAAGAATTTTAGGGCACTCAAATTCAAGGCCCGAAAACTGGGTGAAGGTTAAAACTTTGAATAAAATATATATAGCAAAATTGTTCTTGGATGAAGGCCCAATCCTCTCATGGAAAACGTTTTGAGACAACATGGCCCCAGTGCTGAGAAAGTGCATGTAAACGTTGGCGAAAATAACAATTATTCCGACAGTACTCTTATGGGAAGTCTCAAATCTGCCAAGGATTAAACTTTTAATAATAACATATAGAACAAAATTTGTCATACTTTGATTGCTGCAAGCAGCTATAGAAAACATTCAGAGCTCAAGCAATTAAAAATGGAGTAAATCGTCACCTAAACTTACCAAATTCTGAAAAATTGGAGTTTTTTTGGACGGTAACTACTTTTATGCAACCAGAATGGGATAGGGTTAAACTTTACAACCAAACTTACAACAGCACATATGCTCAGTAGTCAATTGTGAATACGTACATGAAAAGTTTTTGAAATTAACCCTTTCCAAAATGATAGAAAAAGCAACCAAAGATGGCTAATTTTGGCATTTTCAAACGGTACTCTTATTCTCGCCCTCATTGTGCTTGAGAGTTAAATCTGAGCTTAAGAAGTAAACAGTAACTTTCTTCCACAATCATTGTTGCATCTAGCCATGCCAAAATAATTGTTATAACTACCTTGTAATTAGAGAAATTTGCCCTTGAAGTTGGCGAAAATAACAATTATTCCGACAGTACCCTTATGGGAAGTCTCAAATCTGCCAGGGGTTAAACTTTTAATAATAACATATGGAACAAAATTTGTCATACTTTGACTGCTGCAAGCAGCTACAGAAAACATTCAGAGTTCAAGCAATTAAAAATGGAGTAAATCGCCACCTAAACTTACGAAATTCTGAAAAATTGGAGTTTTTTTGGACGGTACCTACTTTTATGCAACCAGAATGGGATAGGGTTAAACTTTACAACCAAACCTGCAACAGCAAATATGCTCGGTAGTCAATTGTGAATACGTACATGAAAAGTGTTTGAAATTAACCCTTTCCAAAATGATAGAAAAAGCAACCAAAGTTGGCTAATTTTGGCATTTTCAAGCGGTACTCTTATCCTCGCCCTCATTGTGCTTGAGGGTTAAATCTGAGATTAAAAAGTAAACAGTAACTTTCTTCCACTATCATTGTTGCATCTATCCAAACCAAAATAATTGTTACAACAACTTTGTTATTAGAGAAATTTGCCCTTGAAGTTGGTCAATTTTGAAGAAAAAATCTATATTCATGTCATTTTTCCCAGTGGGGGTTAATGTTGAAAGATTTGAGTGGTGATTGTGGTGTATCATATTATGCTCTAAATGTGTGAAAAATTTGAGCTAAATAACTGTAAACAATTTTGAGACATTCGAAAAATGGTGAAATTTTGAAGGTTTTGGCAGAATATTTTGAAAATACGCGTTTTCACAGATATGACAATACCACATTTCACTAGATTTTATGACATTACATAAGTGTGCCAAATTTGGTCAAAATCGTACAGTTTGTTTTCGAGCAGTTCAACAGACAAAATTCAGGGAGGAAAAAAAATTTAAAAAAAAAAAAAAAAAAATAGAGAAGAAAAATTTTGAAAAAGAAGAATAACAAGAGTCTTTCCCAAACTGGGTTTGGGAAAGCCTAATTATGCGTTTTCCGTAGGCTTTCTTCATAAATAATGATTATATTTATGAAATGGCAACCTATTAATATAAGTGTGGCTCGATCTTGTGATCACATTACTGTATAGATGATAAATGACTCGGGATGAATCGTGATAGGATTTGCTCAAAACATTCACTGATAATCGTCACCAGTTACCAAGCCAACTATACCTTGTCAATTTAACCTGAGTAAAGACCTACTGCTTCATTGCCAAGGCTGACCCAAACGGCCAAAGATTTCGCAATTCATTTTTTGTGTGTCCAGACCTTGCACGCGATGCGAAAAGCCAATGATTGCGATTTTCGTCACACACTACAATTTCGTCAGAGTGTGTTGTCTCCAATTTGAGCCCATCCGCCGAAAAAAAACAAGGAATTAAATTGAATCTAATGTCTAGCAAGAACAGGTCCGAAGCTAGGATCTCAAAATTTTCCTAAAAGGTGAGCGAGAGTGACAATGATCCGACAGTAGAACCGGACCGCTTACCACCGGGCCGCTTACCACCGATACGAACTTGAAACCGAACTCCATATAGTTCCATAAAACAATACTGAACGAAAGAGATCGAAAACGTTCTTTTATTATTATTTTAAAGAATTACTTTTGTTTAACGAAGGTGATTCTAGAGCCCAGCGAATTTCAAATTTCGTGTCGAATGGAATTTCGAATCTAATCAGAAACCAGATTTCGAATCGAATCTCACCGCTTTTCAAGTGTGGATATTGCACCTTCTTATAACCGTAAATATTGTCAGACTCCACTCAAGTATCGTGCGCAATGGCGACTCGCAAATAAAGAAGAAATGTGGAATATTCCAGAACGGTATTTCGGAAGCGGAACCTACTTGATGTGTTTCTTCTCCCTGTACAGGAGACCTGATGATAGAAGAAGAGTTCAAGAGGAGACACCTTGTAGGCTTTTGAGAACATCTCGACTCTCGACAATTCGAAAATTTTCGAATCGGGCTGACTGAAATCTAATCGAAACGAATCATGAGGACTACTTCAAATCGAACCGAAATTCGAAGGGCGGGGCCATAGGTAATTCTTTACAATAAAAATAATAGACACAGTTTGTTCGAGTGTATGATTACTCGATTGTCATATACTTATTATTACCAGCTCTTTCATACTAAGGATATTTGAAGCGGATATTTTTTCATAATGAAAATTCTGGCTTCGCCAAATGTTTGCGCGTAGCCAGGGGACGCGCGACGGGTGCGAACGCTCCTCTCCACAAAATCTTAGTTTCGCTTGAGGGGTATCTACCATTTGTGATTCGAAAGTTTTGATAAAATGGGGCGACCTCACTTACCCCAGTACATCGTACTCTCTGTGGTTTAGCCACAGAGAGTACGAGATATCAGGGAAAGTTGTTTTAAAACCGAAATGTTCTTGTTTGCATGTAGCTTCTGTGAAACGCCTAGGCACTAATTTGATACTTTTTTATGGCCACTACAATAATACAGTATCAAAGTGCCCATGCCTTTCACAGAAACTAGTTGCATGGTCCTGATGTTAAAGGCCCTATCTATTTTACACCGAGCTTATCGCTGTTTAATTTCTGCCAGAATCAAATGTTAACAGAGTTACATGTATAGGTGTGATATATATATCTGGAAAATAGTATATGCGTATAAACTTTATCAATTTTCTCGTGCTTATATTTTAAATCCTAAATTTCCCATAACAATTTTCCCAAATCCTACCACAGAGATCCTTTTGAAATAGTCACTTTTTCAAAGTTTTCTCCGCCAGTCCGAACCTTGGTTGCCCCGACAAACCCGGTGATCGTCAATCGACACTGAGCGCACCTCGCCAAGAAATGTCTGCCTACGCACCTGAAATGATCATGTTTTTCAAATTAGTTGCTATCAGAAAAATATTGGCTTTCGAGCGACCAACAATTTTCCAAATGATAACAAAAATTACGATATACAGGATCATGGGGTGGTGGCGAAGCAACCCCCCCCCCCCCCCTATCTCATCCTAGCTTCGGACTTGAAGCCTTGCACACCAAATTTGATGCTCGTGTTAGCATCTCACTTTCGCGACGCCAATATGTAATGATTGAAGATTTTCGCAACACACTACATAGTTTCGTCATAGTGTGATGTCTCTCTTATTTGAGCCCCTCTGTCGAACAAAGAAACAAGGAATAAAACTCAATTCAATGTCCAGCGAGAAATATGCAATCAATGAATGTAGTTTTGACGTAAAGACCAGTGGAGTCAAAAATCTTGTGATTGATTTTATATTTGATTTTCACATTGGTTTCAGTGCGGTCAGTATTTGTACAGTACTACCGGGAGCGAATGTAGTGTGGGGGTCGGTTCGCCCCCTATGACTCTGACTGTGGGATATATTTCAACATTGTTGGTCGCTCGAATGCCAATCTTTTCTTTGAAACGGCCTAGTTAACAAAAGTGTTCTCCATAAGGCGAAACTACAATTTTCATTATTTAAAAGTTTCAAATATCCTTCGTATGATTATCAAGGAGTTTCGGGATGTCACGACAGTTTTTTTTATTTTTGTAAATATCTTTTGGAATTTTATATGTTCGTATGTTCAACAGTTGTAAGTAGCTGATATTGAGAAGTTTAGAAACGGCAAGATACGCGAAAGCTCAATCGGTTGTGGAAACCGGAACATTTCATTTTTTTCTTCAGCCTTAGCTAATTACGAGGTAATCTTCGCCGACTCTGAGAACTGACGAGTTGAAAAGTAACTCATATAAACTATGTGCACTGCGTCCATCTCGGAGCTGGAGGGACTCTTTCTGATGTCTTTATCGTGCGACAGTACCAAATATTTGAATAAGAGTTACCCGCCTTGTAAATTTGATGCAATCTTCTATGCACACTAAAAACTAAAGTGTTAAAACTGACACTTTCAAGGTGTTAAACCAATTCTAACTCTTAGGGTTCGATTTTAACACTCAAAGGGCAATGCTTTAAGCACTTAGACATTACAATCGTCAGACATCTGAAACTTGAATGGATGACACTTCCCATGTGTCTAGCATTGGTGGTTCTTCCAGAATCGTCCATAATTTGATTTGCGCTTGGTGGGTACATAATTAAAAGGACACAACGCAGATGACGCGGATCAGGCTCGAGAGTTCGAGCCTGATCCGCGTCACTTGCGTTGTTTCCTTTTAAGTGTCGCGACATTACACTTGTCAAGTGGTATTATTGTAACACCTGTCAAGTTCTGGGATATCTGCACTTGAACAAAGTGCTAGTTCAGCACTTAGTAAGTGTTAAATACAGCACTTCAAACGTAGTCTTTAACACTTTAGTTTTTAGCGTGTGGAGTCTTGAGAAAAACACACTGTTTTCAAAAATCTTTAAACCATTGTACGGAAATTTTGCATCGTCGATGAAAATTGAAGAGAAAAAGTGGGTGATTTGATAAAAAAAAAAAAGCGGGCATAAAAAATACAATTGACTGTTGGTGTGTTTTTGATGGGAATTCCCCGAAGAAAATGTGCCCGTGACCGGCAGTTTCCTTCCTGTTAATTTTTTTCTTTTATTTGTTGCATGACTCTCAGTTTGGGGAAAGAAAAAACTGTCTTGACAAAGGTATTTGAATGTCCAAATTAAAATGATGCGTTCATATTTTTTTCATACAAACACTATAATGGTCGCCTATATTATATATAATATTTAGTACTTTTATATCTTATCTTACTTATGACTGGTTATTATGACGTTCCCGAAGGACTCGTAACAAACACTACTGAGTTACTCTTTTTAATATTGCAAAATAGGATCTACCTACAGAGACGATGTGCAAGTACACGTCTTCCAAACCAATGAAATTTTCTTTAAAAGTTGTTAGTATTTTAAATGCTACACTTGATATGAGTGGTCTCCTCTTATCGCCAAAAACTGATTTTCAGAAGACAAAAATAGCATATCGTTTTTATAAAACATATTGCGAGCATGGGTGGAAATTTATTTTATTTTTTTAATTACACCCACCAAATCTTTTAGCTCATCGGGATCAGCCGAGCAATTTTTGCATAGAAAAAATACGGACAGTTCTCGCAATATTTCAACTCTGCTGTCTGTCTGTCTGTCTCTGTCTCTCTCTTATTGTTGGACTCACCTTTGGTTGCTTTATGCAGTCCACGCCTGTTACTCCTTAACTAACTTTGTCACTGGATATAGGACTTCGCTCAAAAATAACTTTTAAACTTCCTTCAGTCGTGTTGATCTTGCAATTAGAATTCACTGATCTTCGAATGTTGGGCAAATTGAGACTGCTGTTGTCTAAGTTCAGTTCTGAATAAATTACATCATTACAATTCGGAATCTTTAATAACGCCAAAGTTGGATCACATCACACTGGTTGCCTATTAATCTCTTGCACCCTCCATGTCAGGTCACTAGAGCAGTGCATATTCATTATCTGGGGGTAGACCAATTAATATTTTCAACGTGCAGCCTTAAGGCTGCACGTTGAAAATGTTGATTGGTCAACCTGAAAAATTTCCCGAGGAGCCATTTACTTTATGAAATTAGAATGCGCCGTGGTCCCAACCGGAAAGGCGGGAGTTTGGGTTCAAAAGTTAATATCCGACTTATGTCATCCATGAACTTTCAGAAGCGCACAACTTAAAAGTCGAAGAGACATCCACGTTTGGAAACCTTGGAAATAGACGGCAGAAATAGTTGACTGTCAAATGAATGAGATGGTCCGTAATCAAAACCTTGATTTGAATAAATAGAGTGTCAGAAACTCTTGGCTTTTTAAATCCACAGAGAGCATCTGTCTCAATCATTCAGCATTATAAATTGCCCCTTGAGACTTTGCAAAATTGTACGTGAAGTATGCGCCCCAACTAAATGGAATCAATTATGCACAGCCATTCGATTAGAGCACATTATTTAACCTTCTCCTATCGATTGCCAGTCGACAAAATAATATCTTTTTATTCATTCCTGGAATATTTGGAGGGTCTAGGCCTATTTCAAAGCATGCTTGACTAACCTCACTGGAACGAATCCCGTGAGTTCGATTCAATGAAAAGTCTATGCTGTGTAGCATATGTTTTGGATGAAAGAACAAACAAGAAAATTAGATAAAATATTGGTGATTTATCGATTGGAATTTACTCTCGAGTATTTCTGATTTGGCCAGTTCGAAGTGTGAAAAGTTAATTAATTTCTCACCCTTTTATTCAATTTCTGTCGACTTACGTTTGAGCGTGGAAGTCGTGTTTCTCCCCGTTAATCTGTTTATCGTCGCATTACGTCAATGCTAGATTCCTGTTCACATGGTAAACTCTCAGCAGTACTTGGAAAAGCTATCCATGACGTGTAACCTACGTCACAATTACAGGAAAATGACAGAAATTTATAAAAGTAGTTTGCGATATTTTTTCCGACACCATAATGAATGTATAGTATGTATTCCGTGAGTGGAAGTTCTTTGGATTCAATTGCGTCCCAAAATCTTCTAACAGTAATACAGCTTTCGCCATCTGCGGTTGTGCAGTTGTTACCAAATGAGAAACCCGTCACCAATCTCTGAGTGATGTACTCATATGTAAACTCATCTGCAACACTCATTTTTCTTTTCACCGCTCTGATTTGTTTTACGATATCTCGTGTTCTATATCATCCTTTTTGGCCAAAGCACGACTGCTAACTAAAACGATTCAATTCTTTGCATCCAAAACAGAGTATATGGTCCCTCGTTTGAACGAGTTTGCTCTAATGTGGGGCAATGAGCTATGCTTTCGAATCAAAGATTGTAAAACATAAAAAGTTCATAACGTTAAATATCATGAGCAAAGTAGAATATGCTTACTGATATATCAGTTTGAAAAAAACAACGATCGTGGAAAAGACTACCTGCAGGGCAAAATAATAACCGATTTTGTCCTTACTTTCAAGGACGCCGAAAGCAGGGGTAGCTGCAACCTTGCCCTGAGGCTATGGGCAGAGGCAACGCGTGCCCTCTTTCGCTAGAAGGGCATGAATGGAAAAGACTTTACTTTTCGATAACTGTAATAACCGTAACCTAGAAACTCTCGAGTATTCGTTCATAATGTATTTTTAAAGTGTCATTGGCAAGGGTATTACGTATAATGGCGGAGGCTGGTCGATAATCATCAAACAAAGAATCGGCAGGGTGAGTTCTAAAGCTTTATATCGTCCCTTGAGTGCAGAAAGACACCATCTGCAAAGCAAATACATTGCAGATGGCGCCCTGGCACACTCAAGTTACAATATTAACCATTGATTGTCATATTACAATGTATGACTCCCGGTCTTAACTCATACAACAGAATCGAATGCCTTTTTTGATACCCCTGCCCCCTTGCTCTGTGATGCTTCCGGCACCCTTGCGTACATACCAATGACACGAATGTGCCCAATTAAAACTCTGTCGAACAAAGTTGCTACCGATTACGTGCACAGACATGCACTCATAAAGACGCTTTCCAGACTCTAACAGTCGTCTATATAGAGTCAGGTCTTGAAGCTATGATGTCACTGGAAACCACTGTCTAGCCATTAGGTTTACGGGTTGTGGCGCAGATGACTTTCAACAAAAATGTGCGTCCATTTTAAGGCAAAAACATATGATATGTTTACAGTACTATCCTTGCAAAAGTGCACAAGGAATATCGACCAGATCGCGAATGAGTCGCCTTCTGATCGAAATTCTCTATTCGCTTCTCTGCCCACAACATCGTAGAATCTCACTAAAGTGTCAAGGGTTTGCAATATTTCACTCCAAAAACCTCAATCCTCCGGTGTAAACGTGTCACCTTGGGCGTAGTGAAATTGCCCGATTGCGATTGGGGAAGAGGTGTAAATATGATTTGTCCCGACTGTGATAGTTCAAGTCTCGTAATATACGGCATCACGAATTAGGTACCACATACCACTATTTGTATTATTGATAGTATGTGTAACATTAGTCCAATTATCAAATCTAGTCTCGTAATGAAGCACATTAAACCTTTGATCCCTGGTGGTTTCTTCTATGTCAATTCAATAGCAGCAATTAGAAGAGTTCATATTCATTATCCGAGGGTAGATTAATTAATATTTTCAACGTGCAGCCTGGGGGGTGGAGAATGAAGATATTGATTGGTTTACCCCACGCATTCTGTTAGCAGCCATCCTACTTACTAAAATTATGACGTATCATGTTCTTGGGCCGGAAAAGCGGCCTCTCGTGTTGAAAAGGTTAATACTAGCAAGAGCGAATCGATATCTTAAACTCCAATCCAGACGAAAATATCTCGACTGGAAAAAATCATTGGAGGGGTTTTAACCGCCCCTGTGTGTCGAAACGTGATAGCCTGCTTTTGCGACCGCTGTGCAGAAAAATGAGTGATCGGTGTCTTCCATGTAGACCATTTCCAGGAAGACCAATTCCATTTAGACCAATTCCAGTTAGACCAACTACAGGTAGACCAACATGACGCAAAAAGTAACTTTCTGATCAATTCCAGTTAGATACAAGATGAAAACTTAGTATATTCAAAACACTTACGTGATATTTGAATTAACACATATTTCTCGAAATTTCATACAATTTTCAGATTTCTTTAACATTTTATCATGAGGTAATAATAGTGGTTATTTGTGTTGTTTTTTGTGTTTTTACAAGCAAACATGTCTTTGAAGGAATTGTGCGATATCACAGTGGTTGTAGTTATCAGTTTGTATACTAACAGCTTGCTGGATTGTTTTTTCAACAATCAAACATGTCTTTGGATGTGTTGTGTGATACAACACTTTCCTAATATCTAAGAAAGACGACAAGAACATTCTGATATTTGGATCAGACCTCGGTCTTAGAACTATGTGTGCAGCTGACACTATCAAAGTTGATGGAACTTTTTATTCATGTCCAAGTTTTCGTTTTATCAAATATTCACCATACATGCTTTTGTCAATGGCCAACAGTTTCCACTTGTTTCCTATCTTTTATCTAGGAAAGATGCCACAACATACAACCGGACATTCATTCTAATAAAAGAAGCTGCTCACAGTCGAGGGCTGCTTTTCAGTCCATCAGAGATATGTCAGATTTTGAGTCTGGTCTCATAGCTTCTGTGAAAGTCAGTTTTCCAACAGCCAAACATAAAGGATGCTACTACCACTATTCGCAGAGGGTCTGGCACCAGATGCAGAAATGCGGTTTACAAACTGCTTATTCCAATTCTGAGAACACCACATTCTGTGATTACATAAAGGAGGTTCTGGCTAAGGCCTTTCTTCCCATTTTCTGTGTGAAAACATCTTGGGAGGAGCTCAAAACAGAACTTGTAGGTTTTGACTTTCCCAAGATCTCAACATTTAGTTTAAACAATATTTATTCAAGATAATGTTATATGTATACATTACATATCAGTACAATAGATTAACAAAAAAAGAAGTTTTGATAGCAGTATTCGAGATAACAGCAACAGTGATGATTAGATCTGTAGATAAACTAGAGTTCGACAGAAAGCCTTAGGCTTATGTGAGTCGTCTCCTACGTTTTATAGAACTTTTCGTAAAGATGATAGCAATGATAGGTACTAACACATGGACCATTCATATCGCAGCCCAAGGGGGTGAGCAGTAGCGGGCTAATGAATCTGGTTGAATCTCTGACCTTGAACAACCGGCCACTCTGTAAGATGAAGTCTTGCGCTATATCAAAAATTAGCCTGTTCTCCTCGTTACTGAAGAATTCTGAGTCAAAAAGAAGTGTGGTAATATCTATAGTGAAAGGGAGTAAATTGATGGTTCCATTGCGTGCGTTAGGAAACAATGGACAATGAAGAAGGAAGTGTTCTGGAGTCTCAAGTTCACCACACTGACAAAAAGGACTCGGTGCGAGATGATTATCATATAAATGGGCATTAGGGCTGCTGTAGTGTAACCACAGTCTACAGTGGTAAATTTGAGCCGTGCGAGATTCGCGCCACTGTAAAATGACGGTGGTCGGAGTTTGCCACCATTCAAGAAGGTCTTAAAAATACTCAGTGACGAATTCTCGCGAACAGATAAAGGCAGGTTATTCCACTGATCAGTTACATTAGGAATGAAAGAGGATTGTAATAACTGTGTACGACAAAATGGAACTGTGTGATTTTGGCGCGTTCGAATACTGAGTGATCGGTTTATTGAGGATATGAGAGGTGGAACTTTATTGGCAATATGAGGAGGTGTTAAGTGGTGATGCATTTTCAAAAACTGCACGAGCTTATGTTTTCTGCGTCTTTCTTGTAGAGTGTCCCAACATGTTTCGGAGTATAATAAAGATTTACTAGCACTAACTGTTGCCCCTGTAAATATTCTTGCTACAACGATCTGGATTTTTTCCAAGTCGGCTACTTGTCCTGACGAGCAATTATCCCAAACAGTATCACCAAATTCCAGTAAAGGTCTGACAAAGGCAAAGTATATCTTTTCTAAAACATGTCTATCAAGCTCGAATTTGTGTTTCCGCAACAAGTCTAGTCGAGACCAGGCTTTGGAACAGATATATTCAATGTGATTGGTCCAAGTACATGTTGTATTTAGTACAACTCCTAGGTACTTATGAGAATTGACTTCACTTATTTGAGCACCACCTAAAAATAAGGGTGGATGGGCAGTTGGGTTCGTTTTGCGCGATATAACCATACTCTCAGTTTTTGGGCGATTAAATTCGACTAACCATGTTTTTGCCCAGTGCTCAATTACAGGTAGATCATGGTTAATTAAATTCGAGGCTTGGTTTGCATTTTCTTCAATTAGATATAACGAAGTATCATCTGCAAAAAGACGTATGCTACTGAGTAAATTTTCGGTTATGTCGTTATTGTAGATGAGCAATAGTAAGGGTCCTAGTATAGAACCTAGAGTGACTCCAGCATTTATAGGGCGCCACGGGGAAGCCTCTGATCCCACAACTACGCGTTGGTGATCTATCTGAGAGGTACGATTTTAAGAACAGCAACAATTCACCCGTGACACCAATACTCTCCAACTTATGAGCGAGACCAACATGCCATACCTTGTCGAAGGCCTTACTGACATTTCAAAAACAACCCTAACTTCTTTTCCTTCATCGAGCGCTTTACAGAATTCATCATATATATCAGTTAGCTGGAGGACCGTAGAATCACCTGGTGTAAAACCTGACTGAAAATGGCTAAGAGCGCTCGAGTCTTCCAGGAATTGCCATAGTCGTTTAAAGATACATTTTTCAAAGACTTTAGCAGGCAACTAATCAGAGATATGGGGCGATAGTTACTAACTAAGTTCGCGGGTTGTTTTTCCAAAACTGGTGAAACATTAGCCCTTTTCCACAATGAAGGAAAATACGAATTGTTTAGCAATATATTGAATAAAATCGATAGTGGTTCGCATAGAGAGACTTTACATTCTTTAAGAAGACGTGGGCTGACAAGATCAGGACCCGACGCTTTGGACACCTTCAATGACTGCAGTGTTTCGTACACCTCGCTGCAGTGAAGGGTTATACAATCAATTGTTCGTGTAGGATGGGCTATGGCTTCTGGCAAGGAAACGTCTGAGTCGTCAACTGTTGAGATTGAACAAAAGTATTCATTGAGCACTTCGGCTTTTTTCGACATTCGAGGTGCATACATCGTTCATGTAATTAATAACAGGAATCTCTACGGCCACTGAAAAATGTTTGTAACGTTTTCCACCACTGTGAACTTGGGGTTTCGTTACTTTTTAAAATGGACTGAATTTTGGATAAGTATAAAGTTTTTGCCTTCCTGATAGCTGATACAACTTCATTCCTTTTAGTTTTATATTTTGCCCATGCATTCGGATGGCCAGTCCGTTTGGCTGTGCGATATAGCCTTCTTCTTTGTCTTAAGTGTAGTCGTATTTGGTTATGCATCCATTTCGGCTGATTCGACCTCGAAGTAATATATTTGTTTGGTATATGTTCGGATGCAATATCGAGTAAATTGTCAGTGAATTTTGAAACTTTTGTATCAAAACATGAGGTATCAAATAGGGCATTCCAATCTTCGCGAGAGAGCGCAGCATTTAGTGCATCATAATTGCCTTGGGAATACAGCCATATCCGTCTCTTAAAAGTGCGGGATCGTGGCACAATAAGCTCAACTTCCAATGCAATTTGGGCAGTGGTAGCGGATCATGTCAGGGATAATCGGTTCTAAGACCTCACAAGTTTTTACGTTGACTGTGCTGCTGACCGCAAAGAGATCTATCAACGAGGCAGATGACTCAGTGAAGCATGTTGGCTCAACCACAAGCTGTCTAAGATTAAAATAACTGATTATTTCAGAAAAGGTACTTCTTGCGTGGCCCAGCTGGTTATCGTTAAAATCGCCGATAACTATTATGTCTTCCACTCGCGTGTCCCTTGCTCTTTCAATGGAGGACGATATGGCATCCCAGGTGTTTTGAGGACTGATGGGTGGACGATAGAATACCCCGAACAATAACGACTTATTACGTTTTATGAATACTTCGGCCCACAAACACTCAGTATTCAGCGTCTGAAGGTCTGGTGTGTGTCGGAATGAAATGCCCTCTCTAATGTACAAGACCACCCCACCACCTCTCGTTGGACGGTCATAACGCAGTGGTTCATGGAACCCATGAATTATGATGTCTGTTGTAGAGTCATTGTTTTGTAGCCAAGTCTCGGTGAGAGCAAGAATGTCAGAGATAAAGATTCACATTGGACAAGATCTATTTTGGGCTTCAAGCTCTGAAAGTTGAGATGGAGAAACCTGAAGGTGTTCTGGGCGTGCTCGGAATTAACAGAGTTAGGACCCGGATTTATTTCAATGCCACCTGACAATAATAATAATACAGATAAGTAGAAAATGAGAAGAATTACCACAGAGGTTGAAAATGAATTTTTTTGCGGGAAATTTACATTCGGGGCTTTGTGCTTGTTAGATGGATACTGCTTAACTTTTACACAACTTACCATTCGATGATTATAAAGTGGCCAATTACAACTTGAGTTGAGAGATACGATGTATTGACAAAGAAACAATGAAACCATAATAGTGAAACTTTCGTCCAGCGCAAATCCATAGAGGCGTAGTCGCAGATAATATAAAACACAGATAGATTGGTCTTTCCAGAGCCTAAACTTTAAGCTGCAAGCATAAACTCTTGTGCTAAAAGTACCTATCCGAGCACGGTATAACTCAAGGCAACACATCAAATAATCTGTGAGTGATATGAAAAACTTGCTGCTCGGATATTGGTGCTAGTCAAGATCACAGTTAGCATTGAACATACGTTTGATTATGTAAAAACATATGTACTCACACAACTTAGCTATGATCAACTGACAAGTCGAAAAGCCACCTTACAAATCAATTCGTTAAGTATTTCAGGTAGCCATTCGCCTTGCCGGTGGGTCACCCAATTCGCTGAATGATCATGTACCTACGCTAACAAGTAGTCGCTTTTGTTCAAAGGTGGGTTGGGGGCTTTCATAAAGTACCGAATTGAACATATATTTGAAAGTAAGATTTTAAAATAGAAATAACCCATCGATGCGACTCCCAATATGACGCTCAGACGCCATGAGATCTTAGTCATCACCAGTTTACCACATCGACTCGTGATCCAAAGGCATATTGTGAAATTGCGAGATTGACACACCAAAAATTTTCCAGACCGAGTTCAGTGGCCACTGCCAGACAAGATGGAGTGAATCAATCTCACAGTTCTCGGTGATCAATATGACATATCCTCCTTACACATACACACACATAAACACGGGTACAAATTCATTCCGAGAGAAAAAAACAAAAACAAAAAAAAACGATAGTAGCAAAAAATTATTTTGATCTGGGAAATCAGCCATGATATTCCAAGATCTCAACTTTTCTAAGTTACATTGAAAACATTGATTAGTAGGAAGGCAAGTCCGACTTCGGAACCACCACACAACAGAGTCCCATTGTACAAACAATCATGTAGAAGGGTGGCATAATAAGTGGGACAGAGTAGTAGCCAAAGTCCATCCCAGCATCTATGAACTAGTTGATGTGTTCAAACGGGAGAACATTATGACCAAAGTTAAAATTATTCAACTCGAAAACGGTTCAGCGCCCAATAAGAGGAAGTATGTGGAAGTAGATGAAAGACTGGAAATGTTAAAATCTAAACTAGTAGAGGGTGAGGTCAAAGCCGAGGCATTCCTTGACTAGGCCAAATATCTGTGTAATTTTAAGATTTATTTTAGTGCTGAAGCTATTTGCTTCTTTGTCAATAAAATTATACAAATGTGTGCGTGATTGGAACAAGCTCTATGAGCTTGTTCCAATAACAGCCACATTTCTATCATTTAATTGACAAAATTGGATCCTTTTGCTTCTTTGCATCTTTTTTGCATCATTTCGCTACAAATGCCGAAACTATTTAATTATGTCTACACTTAATTGATTTGCATATCACATATTGTTACCTAAATAATAATAAACTACACTCTTAGACACAAAGGCTAATCCTAATCAGTGTGGCCTTGTGCTTCTAATTAGAATCAGTTTGTTGTTTGTGTTATCTGTATTCATGGTTCCATTTATATTCCATAAAGATTCATTAAATCAATTGAAAATTTCGTTATATGTTCAATAATATTACTTGAAATTTGAAAAAAATACGTTGAAATCTAAAAATTTTAAGTTTCATTCCATGTAGAAAAATTCCAGTTAGCCCAACGTTGGCTCAACTGGAATCGGTCTACCTGGAGTTGGTATACTTGGAGTTGGTCTACCTGGAATCGGTCTAAGTGAAATTGGTCCACATGGAATAAATCGAGTTATCAACTTCGTTGTCTTATTAATAACATAATTAAACAAACCCCAGAAAGACCAAGGGAGGGGAGACGATTACTGATTATTGTGAGATATATGTTCTGTTTTATGTTAAAAAAAATTAAAAGATTTGTGTTCCTGCTCCTTCTTTGAATGGTACATCACATGCTAGTCATGGATAATCAATTTTCTGAATTGATATTTACTGTAACAAATCCATTTTTCTCACCAAGAAACAAAAAAACCTCGTTGTTTGTTCAACTGTTTAGACGTGTATTGAATTCGATAACTTCCGCTGAACATTTCTTTTAGCTTACTTTTCTACTGATCCGAGCATCACTATCGGTTTGAAAACGGCAATTAAAAAAACATTTACTGACTTCATGCATTGTTATTCATTGGTATGTAGTTTGACCACACTTTTTGATGGATAGTTGTATATCCAACAGCTAACTGTTGGATAATTTACATCTATTGAACTATCCAACACCAAAAAGTTTTTAAGTAGGATAAATAACTCGTTGATGTTGGATAGGCGAGAGAAAGCACCCCGTTTCGGGTCTAACAGCCCTCGACTGGGGAGCTTTCTCTCGCCTTTCCAAAATCAACTCGTTATTTTTTAGAGGATATATAACTATCCAACTAATAAGCGTGCGATAGTCAAACTATATACCAATGAATAACAATGGATGACGTCAGTAAAAGTTTTGAACCTCTACTTATCTTTCCACTTTCAAGACAGAAATTTAGCGGTTACATTTATTCAACAGAACACTCTCATGTATTAGTGATACTGTTGAAGTCCCTAAAACTGGTTCATGTACTCTCACAAGATTATTTCCGGGATCATTTTGCTACACTTATTCCTCCAGTTTCTGGGTAGTTATGCCCTCAAAAGATACTTTGGGTGGCATGAAAAATTAATTTCTTTCTCCTAGGAAAATCCCGGATCTCCATGTAGGGATGATACACACTCTTAGCCCAGCTGGGGTTGGAACGAATTGGGTGAAAATATTTCTGCTGGCAAGAAAATATTTTGTCCCCCCCTTCCCTGAAGACATACTTCATTTAGCCAGGCTACGCCACTGCGTAGAATTCCAGACACCAGGGCCCAATACTATAAAACATTTCAATTGTTTCTTCTAGAATTGTCTTTTCTAGTTACGACTAACTTTAGTTTGGTTGAAATGAACCATTAGCATGTTCAAAGATGTGGCAATTTGCCAGCTGGCAAATTGCCATATCTTTTAAAATGCTAACGATCAATTTTAGCCAGTTATATTATTAACAGGTAGAAAATGCAATTCTAAAAAATACAGTTGTATAAGTTTTATAGTATTCACCCTGGACTGAAAGGGGTTTCTACAGTCCTAAAAGGGTACCTAATTGCTGGTAACACGGAACAACAAATCCGCTGAGCACAGTTACTGGCATACGGTACGCTTTTAGCCAAAGCAGTCACCCAGCACCCACTGGCAACAAAGTCACGTGGCTGCTTCAGTCACGGTCTAATTTAATCACATTGTCGTGTAATCACAGCAATAATAAACCAAATTTGGTGCTTTCTCCACTGATAACTGATCCATTTGTTAGAAATGAATTAATTAGTGCCTACATGGACGATGGCATCAGTAAATCTATGCTGCCACAACAAAGTCACATGGCTGCTTCAGTCACGATCTAATTCAATCACATTGTCGTGTGATCACAGCAGTAAAAAAACAAATGTGGTGCTTTCTCCATTGATAACTGATCCCTTTGTTAGAACTGAATAATGATTGCATACAGGACCGATGGCATTAGTAAATCTATGCTGCCACTGATGGTCTACCACCAAATGCTGATAAAGTTGCTGCTAACTACCAAGGTGACCACTACATACATTTCATCCTCAAGATTCAATACTTCAGTTTACCTCATACATTTTCTGAATACGCCTGGGAACATCTACTTCAAAGGCTCTTCTGCCTAATACTCACCGAATGTACACCTTAAGATGTCTCAAAATTCAGCAATAGTAAACGCAATACTGAACCAAATACAATACAGCCTATATCTCAAATCTAAAAAGAACAGTTCATTTGCATGGGCGGATTTAGAGGGTCACACTCTATTTTTTGTAACTCGTTTTTTTTTCCATTAGCATCGAGAATATTGGACAAGGTATTATCCGCGATAATACATGGACATCCACTACCGGGGGATAATAACATATCCCCATGTACACAGCAAAAGCTTCTGCGCGGGTCTCCCATGAGCCTTTATGAACTAGCTTTCAAAATTTGGAAGAAGAAACTTACTTGAATATTTTGAATGGAAAACATAGTGGCTATGTGCAATGAAGAAACCGGAAGGCCACACGGGCCTTCCATTTTTCAAAATATTCTGCTGAGAAGTCCCCATCTCCTCCCCCCCCCCCCCCCTCCCCTACGCGTGTCGGATGATATTTCGCATCATGACCCACGACCTATGTGTGGCACCCCACCTCCTCCAAACCAGATTCCTGGATCCACCTCTTATTCATACAAAGTGAAGTGTATCACGTTCGTTCCAACTAAAAAGTATTTATTTTTTCTCTCCTGGCTGTTGCAAATGCACGCAATAAATTGGATATATTCTATCGTTGCGTAAATGCTGTCAAACGCTCTCAAACATAAATTGCCACAGAGCACCAAAACGAAGATTTTAGAGAAAGTCTGCTCCACCGTTCAACCGAGTTACAAATTACTGAGTTTGTACAAACGAGGTGAATCGATCAGATATCAGGACAACGGTCCACCTCATTTACGAACGGTGAAAACATTTTTCAGAGAACACCAAACAGGTTCTAGGAAATGGAATTAATTCTACACTGCTAAAACAACAGGGTTGCTAAGGACTTTTTCGTAATACGTCCTCAAAAACAGATGTATTTTAACAGGTCATGAATGTAGCATTCTCTCAAATTGTTTAGTTTTCAAAAACAAGAGTCAAAAGGGTCGGGCCGAAACGTGCACGTATACCTTATTAAAATTTATGGGTGAGTACCCATAGGCCCTCTCACATAAATTGTTCTACGCAAATCTATACAGACTAAAGGAAGCGCGGTGGCTAAGTGGTTACAGCATTGGGCTTCAAACCAAAAGGTCCACGATTCGACCCCACCAGGAGTAACTGCGTTGTGTCCTTGGGCAAAGGAACTTGATCCTGATTTCCCACGTGTGGGCCACAGTGGCGTTGTGTACTAAGGAGTACTGCACGTCGGTGGTGAATTTGTCTTCAACCAACGCTAACCCTGTTTGTGCGGTGTTGGTACGTTGGGGAATATAACAGTTGCTCGGTGGTTCTCTCCGGGTACTTCGGCTTCCTCTACCCGTAAAACTATCCAAAACGAGGTGACTCTGGCTGTCGAAAGTGCCGTTAAACCTAAATATATAAATACAAAATAAATAAATAAATAAATAAATACTTACACTTCAAAGAAATACGAAGCATACCCACATAGGGTGAAGCCCTTTAGATTCAATTCCTAAACTTCACAATAAAGCCCAAATGTGGGCACTCAACTTGTTAACAGATGAGTTTCTTAGTGTTATTGTATCACATACTAATTCAAGCCTGATAAGTCGAACAGATTTGGGGGAATTCAGATACTGGTCAACGGAATGAAGAACACCGAAGTATCTTAAGTTAGTGTACATGTTTGGTATTGCCCATCTCACTCAGTCGTGTTTCTTTTTTGAGTTTCATTTTTCAGTGACCAGAGAAAGAATGAGAAGATAAGGTAAAAGGTTCAAACACCCCTACATGTAGGGTACTGTACCACATTTCATTGGCACTAAAGCTACAAACGTCAAGCCTCAAAACTGTAAATGTGCATGTAACTGAACAAATGAGCAATATTTGTGGGACCATCTGCTGTCACATATTTTACTTCTGTTTTTCAAGATGTTAGAATTCCTCATATATGGCAAAGTAAGTTCCGAAAACTTATTGGCTAATTTAAATCCATGTCTAGCTGTTTTCGTGTAAACTGAGGACCATCTTAATTCTAATTAATGTCGAGAAGGGCGGAGGTTTTAAAATATGTGTTGATGCCATTGAGTAAATTTTGGAACTGTAAAATTTTTTTTTTCTTTCCCGAAATACCATAAATTGTCCAATTCGGACAGGATTGGTTGCTTAGCACTTATTATGAACTGAGAGGGCAAAAATGCAGACAGCTCTAAATTTGACAAGTAATTTCAACTTTGTTAGCCTTCACATCCAGATACACTGGACGATATTTTGTTACAGTGCAGTCGCCGTGGATTGGTCGTAATCCACGCGTGGGCAGTGACGTCCACGCATGCGTTTACCAGGTAATAAAAATCATCAACAGCAAAATTTCAATTAATGAAGCCCCGGGTTATATCCGGTGCTTCATTAATTAAATTTTTGATGACTATTCAAACAATTAGTATTTGGAATCTAGTATTATTGCGTCCGTGGAAATATTGTCCATCTATGGAAAGTGATCAGTCCACGACGGCTTTCTGTATTTCTCTACACGCGTTATCTGCGTTTATGATCGTTTTTTATAAAGGTCTCTACAAAGTTAGCTTTTGCGCATAAGTTCGGCACAACGTTTAATTCATCGATCTTTGTGCTTTTATTTCCACTTTCATTGGTAATTTTCTTTGAAAAGTTGACAAACCTGGTGTAATAATTATCAAATCTGATGTGGGAAATGTAATAATAACATGATTTTCGCTGACGTTCTACTCCATTATCGTTCAGGCATCGGTCATAAGCAGCCCTGCAGTCATTTGTGACGGGCGGTTTTGTCAAGAGCCGCTTGTGGCTGTTGGGCTTCTTAAGGAAGTTTTTAGCACAAGCTAATCCCGTCTGTACTTTTGTTATCAGTACCTGAGTGCCGTAGCTACTGGGAAGGAATATTTTTATACAGATCGTTGCTCTCTCAGTGTTTTTGAGTTTGCTGTTTTTGGACAAGATTTCCACCGTTCTTCCCTTTGTCTGCGTGCATGCTTTTTCTGAGGTTTTTTTTTTTTGGGGGGGGGGGGGGGGGGGAGGTTATTTTGTTTTCTGTTGTGGGGTAGTTTGGGGGGGGGGTGTAGAAATTACGCTTCGTTGAATGTTTTATTGCGTAGCTGACGCCTGTGGCCTGATAACTGAGGAGAGAAAACGTTAATGTTGAATAATATAATTAACCTTCTACATAACGTATTCAACCAACGCTATTCACAAAGATCGCAAATAAAATTTTATTATAATTTCAATATTTTGCTTTATCGCAAAACGTCGAGTTCGTTCCAATGAGGTGTCGCAAGCTATGTTATTGAGCGAAACAATTTTTTTTTTTTTGGGGGGGGGGGGAGGGGGGTATTTTGTTGTTTTTTTTACTTTTGCATGCGTCCTCTAATATTTAGTTTAAACAATATTTATTCAGTAATTGGCATGTGTATACATTTCACAATAACAGTAGGATAACAAATATTCTGAACAACCCTAGATACAATAGTATACACAAAACAAGGAAATCAGATTACTATGTAAAGGGATTCGACAGAAAGCTGAAGCTTATGTAAGTCGTCTCCCTGACAACTTATAACTTATTCCTGTAGGTGGTACAAAAGAGCGGAGGAACCCACACGTCGTGGCTTGACGGTCGAGACTTTCCTTCCATTGTAAATGAAGTTACAACTTAGTTACTACGTCAAAAAAAAAAAAAATACGGAGCAGAGGAAGGCGCCTCGACCGCCAGACAACGACGTGTGGGATTGTTTAAACTTCAAGGTGAAAGGAAGAGAAAGAAAGAAGCGGGAAGAACAGGAGCGCTGATAAATAGAAAGAAGAAAAAGGAAAGAAAACAAAAAAAAGCAAAAACAAAAACAATATGATATAATGGAATGAAATCAGCTTGAATACATGGAGCTTATCACATTATGCGGATGCAAATGAGCATGTATCGAAGTCACGCTCGAGCCTTCAATGGGCAGCTTACGTCGAGCCGAACACAAGTTACGATCTATCCTCAGGAACCGGAGCAAGACTCCGACACACATTTTGCACGTACACGCAGATGGTAACAATATGTATATCCTACAATGTCTTGAGAATAAGTAAGTTAATACCGACGAAGTACATGCCGAAAGTCTGCTAAATAGAATTAATACTCAAAATAATCGTAAGTAGGCAATTTATTAACATCTAGTTCAGTTAGTCACAAATTAGGTGTAAATAAACCACGAGGTGTTAAAAGTTGGAAGGCGTGAGGGGGCATTCCACAACTGGCATTGGTCAATGGGTCGTATTATGCCAGCAATGCATGCAACACCTGTCTGATACAGTGAACAATTGCTATTTCAGAGTTGACTTTCCCACGAGGAGTGGGGATGGAGTGTGGGGGGGGGGGGTAGTATTTAGCTTTAACTTATTGGAATCGCTTGCTAGATAAAATGAAGTCATGTACCACTTCCGAAATAAAGTGGTTGTCCTCATTATTCAAGAATTCAGAGCCAAACAGAAGTGTTGATGTATCTACTACATATGGGAGTAAATTAATCGTATAATTTCGAACATTTGAGAACAAAGGGCAATGAAAGAAAAAGTGATCAGTAGTTTCACGTTGACCACACTGGCAGGAGGGGCTGGCTGATAAGTGATTGTCGAAAAGGTGGGAATTGAGACTACTACAACGCATTCGCAGCCTATAGTGGTATATTTGAGCCCTACGGGATTTCGCATTGCTATAGAACTTAGGTGGTCTTTGGCTACCATTACTGACAAACGCTTTAAAGTTAGTCAATGATGAGTTCTCGCGGACAGGTAACGGTAACTTATTCCACTGGTCAGTAACGCTGGGGATAAAAGAAGACTTATACAACTGCGTTCGGCAAAAGGGAACTCGGTGGTTTTGACAAGTTCTGAGACCATGTGATCAATTCGTCAAGGAGATAAGTGGGGGAACTTTGTTGGAAATGTATGGAGGCGATATATAGTGATACATTTTGAAGAACTGAATTAGTTTGTGTTTGTGTCGTCTTTCTTACAAGGATTCCCACCGTGTTTCGGAATATATCAAAGACTTACTGGCACTAACTGTTGCTCCGGTGATGATTCTTGCTGCTGCAATTTGTATTTTTTCCAGTTCCGCAACATTTGTAGCAGAACAATTATCCCAGACAGTGTCCGCGTATTCAAGAAGAGGCCTAATATACAAAATATATTTTTTCCAGGACACTGCGATCGAGGTTAAATTTCTGTCTCCTCAACAAGTCTACGCGAGACCAGGCTTTGGAGCAAATGTGGTCAATGTGGTTGTTCCATGTACATGTGTTATTTAGTATGAGCCCTAAGTGTTTGTGGCCAGAAACTTCTGATATCTGTGAGTCACCTAAATATAAGGGTGGGTGAGAGTTGGGATTGTTTTTACGTGATACACACGTACTTTCAGTTTTATTGGGATTGAACTCGACCAACCATGTTTTGGCCCAATGCTCGATTGTAACCAAATCATTATTGATTATGACCGCAGCTTGCTCTGGGTTTTCAATAATTAGATATAAGGACGTATCATCTGCGAAGAGGCGAATACTGCTGAGTAAGTCGTTGGTTATATCGTTTTTGTATATCAAAAACAGTAAAGGTCCGAGTATAGACCCCTGAGATACACCGGCATTGGTGGGTCTCCATGACGATGACTCCGAGGCTATCACAACTCGCTGCGACCTATCCGCAAGGTACGATTTTAGAAATAGAAGTAGTTCTCCCGAAACACTAATACTCTCCAGCTTGTGGATAAGAACAGCATGCCATACCTTGTCAAACGCCTTACTGACATCACAGAAAACTACCCTACCTTCTTTGCCTTATTCAAGCGCGCGACAGAATTCATCATATATGTCAGTCAGTTGGAGGACGGTTGAATCTCTAGGTGTAAAACCCGCCTGAAATTGACTAAGGACATTATTTTCAGCCAAGAACTGCAACGATCGTTTGAAGACACATTTTTCAAATAATTTACCAACACAGCTGATCAACGATATCGGGCGATAATTAGTAACCGAGTTTGAGGGTTGCTTTTTTAAGATTGGGGTGACATTTGCTTTTTTCCATAATGTAGGAAAGTATGAATTATTCAGTAATATGTTGAATAAATTTGAGAGTGGTTCGCAGAGAGAGGATTTACATTCGTTTAGGAGACGCGAGCTTATTTGATCCGGACCAGACGCTTTGGATACCTTTATCGACTTCATTGCGGCATATACTTCACTGCAATGTAGGGTGATGCTATCAATACACTGGGAAACATGGGGTGGTGGTTCTGGTAAAGAAGCATTCGAATCGTTCATTGAATACTTCAGCTTTCTCAACACTTGAAGAATATATTTTGTTTAGATGAATCAGGGTGGGAATTTCTGTTGCGTTACAGCTACAGATTAGTGGTTTTAGGGTCTTCCGCCACAGTGATGATGGGGTTGCATTACTTCTCAGGGTGGACTGGATTTTTGAAAGATGCTGGGCTTTGGCCTTCCTGATGGCCGATACAACCTCGTTCCGTTTAAGTTTGTATTTGGCCCAGGCGTATGGGAAATTGGTACGTTTAGCAATCCGATACAGACGTTTTCTCTGTCTCATTAATAGTCTTATTTCATTATGCATCCATTTCGGTTGATCCATTCTCGAAGTAATAAATTTGTTGGGTATATGTTTGGATGCAGTATTGAGTATTTTGTCAGTGAAATTGGTAACTATGGTATCGAGACATAGAGTATCAAAGATAGAGTTCCAGTCGGTGTTAGAGAAAGCCTCGTTCAATAAATCGTAATTACCATGAGAATAAAGCCATATCCTCCTCCTAAAAGAAGGACGGTTTGGTTTTAAAAATTCAACTTCGGTTGAAATTGGGCAGTGATAGCGGGTCATGTCTGGAATAATTGGTTCGATGACTTCACATGTTTTCACGTTGATTGTGTCGCTGACAGCAAAGAGATCTAACAATGATGCGGATGTTTCAGTAAAACAAGTTGGCTCACTCACAGGCTGTCTGAGGTAAAAGTAATTGATTATTTCAGAAAGGCTACTCCTTGAAGAAACCATTTGGTTGTCGTTGAAATCACCCGTGATAATTAAGTCACCAACTGACGTGTCTCTAGCTTTTTCGATGGATGCTGATATGGCATCCCATGTATCTGGAGGACTGTTGGGTGGACAGTAGAATACCCCTAATAATAACGATCTACACCGTTTTGTAAATAATTCAGCCCATAGGCACTTCGTATTCGGTGTATCAAGATCCGGTCTGTGTCGAAACGAAATACCCTCTTTAATATAAATGGCAACCCCACCTCCCCTTGACGAGCGATCGAATCGCAATGGTTCATGGAACCCATGAAGTTGGACATCGGATGAGGTATCATTGCTATGAAGCCATGTCTCACTCAAGGCCACAATATCAGGGTTCAAATTCACATTGTACAATATTCAGTTTAGGTTTGAGGCTCTGAATGTTAAGATGAACAATTTTTAGAGTTTTTTGATTGTGGTCTGAATTAAGAGAATTTGGACCAGGGTTGGTTTCAATGTCACCAGACAATAATAAGCTTATGACCAAAAAGAAGAAAAATGAGTTTAACAGGAAAGATATAGTTAATGCTTTTAATGACGACGTAGCCTTCAAGACATTCAAATAACTGCAGTGAAATGGATTTAGTTCAGTAGAATTTACAAAGTGGGGGGTAATAAGCACATTGGATTGCCCAATAAACAGAGCAAACACGATAGTGAAGCTTTCATGCAGGTCAACACCACTGAGACGCAAGAGCAAGTAAATTAAAATGCATGTAGTTCTATCTTTCGACAGACAGTGCCTTAAGCTGCTAGAATAAAATGCAAGGTTATGATTTCCTATCCGGCACGGTATAATTCAAGTGAGCACATATAATTGTAGTATCCGAAGCAAGATGTATTCAAGCTGGTATGTAAAGAGTGATCTAGTCTAGATAGAGTAAAGGGTGTTTGAGTTTTAGACTTGAAAATTAGAAGAAGAAGAAGAAATACAAAAGACACAAAGAATGTGATGAAGGTAATAAAATATTAACAAAATAACTTAGGTATTTATATGGGGGTAGAGTTAATGGGCTGCTTAAGCAAAGTCAAGAATTATTTGTTTACACATTGTGGATTATCAGTATAAAATTATTAGTTGAGGGGGACTCTATCAGCCAATGTTTGGGGGTACACTTTGGCCGATGTATTGGATTCAACATTTTCTCATTCTCATAAAGGACTATTCATGGGAAGTGCGAGTTGCGCGAGTTTCATCAAGAATTATGTACCATTGTCATGACACCGTGGCACTAACGAGACGAGAAGCAAGCCCTTCCTGCCACGAAAGTGTCGAAAGTTGGCAGGAAGAAAGTGCGGTTGCTCTTATATTGTACATTACAAAGGCATGGAGGAGGGGGACCCACCCCTAATAATGGATCCATCTTGCAACATATGAGCTAACATGGATACGGATGACCATAAATGCATTTACAAGAGGGAGTCAAGGGCGTCCCACCTGTGGATGATGAATCTTGAGCAAGCGCAACCCTACATGTACATAAACAATTAAATTTGATTCATCAAACTTTCACTGTTTTCAGTTACTTTTACTCTAATATTTGTGTTAGGTAAAGTCAGTATAGCCCTTCAACTTCCTGGCGAGTTCCTTTCTCGTGTTACTGTTCTTTGGTGTTTTCCTTTTGCATCGAAAACTTAGGAGGCTGGCTTTGGTGACAGTTAACGAAAACTCGCGTGTCCGTAAGGACGCGGTCTTGCTAACTTTATCCTCCAAAGTTGTCCGTTGAACACTGGTTTACAAATTGAAACTAGAGCTACTGCAGAGCGCATTTCATACCCCAAGCGAATTAATGGACCAGTGGTATTGGTTTGCTGCGGTTCGGTCCCAAAATTCACATGCATCTTCCTCTTGGTGTGTCTGAACAATTTTCAAATATTAAAGTTAAGTTTCAAAGCACCTATGATCAACGAGTGATGACGGAAAAGGTACCTCTAAGGTACATCAAAGGTGACTGCCAATCGGCCAATTGGCTCCTAAAAATCACGGTACACCTTCCTTCTATTATGTTTGATTAATGTACCAAATATCAAACTTCAACATCAAAGCGCCCCGATGAATGAGTGGTAATGGAAAAGAATACCTCTAAAATACATCCACAACACAAATAGCCGCCAATTGTTCATTTTTTGGCCTCAGGGATATATACAAGCTTATTACGACTAATCAATGATCATAGCTGGTGACCGAGGACTGAGTAATACACCAACAAAAATGGTCAATAGTGGCCCCATATTAATTTAATATCCCGATACAGGCAAAAAATTAACTGTCACTTCCGCTATTTTGTTTTTGTCGCAAAAATCGCAGTCTGAATTCGGCTAATTGCCACTTTGGAAAGTTTGGTTTGAGTTCAAAGCGTCGGAAAGCAGGCTGAATTATAAATGCGACTAAAAATGTCAGCGGTAATAAATTAATAATTTATTTGGCGATCAATTAGATTTTGGATTTCCACCCTTGCATTGCACCACTGCTCTTCTGCAACACAACTAATGGTGAACTTTCGGAGAGAAAAAGTCTGGCATAACAAATACGTTAAACGATGTTTAGTTGGCGGATACGATGTCACATCAGACTCAGCGAGGACAATATTGGGCTCGCTAAAGCCTCGCCTCATATTTCTCTCACTTCGAAACGTCCGACACCGTATCCGCCAACCAAATCAGCGTCCAGTAACTTTTAATATTCGTCTTGTAGTCTGAACAATCTACCAAATTCTCTCCAATTCATGGAAAAATGTTCCGATGATTTTCAAGTGAAGTGGTCACCACTGTTAAGTCAAAAGGGGGCGTGCTTTGTAATGAATGCTCAAAAATGTTATGCCTATTGTCTGTATGCTTTTCTCTTTTGATCCCCCGGAGGTAATGTACTCTATATACCACTTACCTAAAAACGCAATCGCAAACAGCCATGTTAATATCGATAACAATTCTGGATAAATGTTCTCGTATCGTCATTCCAGTAACGATAAAAGTCACACGAAGTAACGAAGAACGAACGCACGCGTGCTTGACGGACTGTTTCAGTAGTGCTGGTAATTACTTTGTCATGTAATTCCCTTCAAAAACTTATTATACTACAACGGGCGATGTGTCTCATTTGCATCAACATACATTCCATGATGTATGGAATTGCAGGATCCAGTACCTAAACATTGCACCATGCAAAATACTAAAACAAAAAGGATGAAGGCGAGTCACAGAAATTTAATCCTTAACCTAACGTAACGGCCAAAATCGGCAAGCGCTATTCACAAAAATCACCATTCAATTTTGATTAAATGTTTCATTTTTTATCTCAAAAACATTGCTTATGACCCCTCACTGGAACGGGCTTGTTGAGCTCTTTCCAATGAGAGGTCATAAGCTGTATTTTTAACGCAATAAATGAAAATAAATTAGTTTTTCAAGCATTTTGTTTGCAAGTGCCGTCTGCTTTTCGTGTTAGGTAAAGGGTTAAAGTGACAGCGAGAAACATTGAAACGTAACGTCAATCTCATCTGAAAAGAATTTGAGTCACGGGACCTGTTTCACAAGTAACAGAATCGCTCTATCGATCAAGTCACTACTGCATAAAAACAAATCAGGGTATTGGACGACAATTGGCGTGAGGCAGGGGTGTACCATTTCGCTTACTTTGTTTAAAATATTTATAGATGACATCAGAGGGTTTTTTTTATAAAGACCGTGATCCATTAAACCTGAACAACCGTAAATTGAATCACTTATTATTTGCGGATGACTTAGTGCTGACCTCAGACTCACAAAGGGGACTACAGGACAGCCTGAACAGACTAGAAGCGTATAGAAAGAAAAACAACTTGTTGATAAACATAGACTAGAAGAAATATATGATTTTTAAGGCCCGAAAAAATAAAGAATATCCCAAAATTTTCAGTAGGGGGTGAAGAACTGGAACGTACCTCAAAATACACATACCTAGGATTAACCCTTTCGGAAAATACCCTGAAACATGCAGAGTCTGAACTCAGTCTTAAGGGGCTCAAGACTCTGTACAGTTAACACAGCTCGTTCAAAAAGAAATGCACACCAACCGTGGTTGTCTTTTCTAAGCTGTTTGATAAACTAATTACGCCTATATTATTATACGGCAGTGGAATATGGTCGACGGAGCTGAATATGAGGAATAGAGATACTGCACCGAGTAAAAGGCTCATATCAAGTTCTGCAAACTGATCTTAAATGTCGGAAACATTCCTCCAACCGTGCGGTATGCGCGGAGCTAGGTCGGTATCCAATAACATTAGATGCTTTAGTATGATTCGCAAATTATACTGGTAAATTGCTTACTACTTCCCCGGGTACCATTCTGAATGATGTTTTTGTGGAAGCTAAGAAATGTAAAGTACCTGACTCAATGAGTGAAAAGCTTAAAGGACTTGGATTTAACAGTTTGAATGAAACTGAAATTTCCAAAACTAAAATTAATCTTCAAAAGTCCAAACTTGAATCGGACCATATTAAGTTATTTAAAAAAGATATACACAATGATAATAAGAGAATAGGAAAAAACAAAGTTAGGACTTATCGACTATTCAATGTAGATTATCAAATGGAACCGTATCTCATTCACACCCATTCATTGTAACCATAAACAATTTCACTCGATTACGCATTAGCAACCATAAACTGTGGATTGAACGTGGAAGGCATTTACAACCTCCTCGTCCGATGGATCACAGAATATGCGAAGCTTGTACAATGGGGGAGGTGGAATCGGAATGGCATTTCGTAATGGAATGTTCGTTTTATGCACCACTGAGAGAAAAATTATTTCGCGCAATTTTTGACGACAAAACTGACTTCCCTCTAATGGATACAATGGACAAATTTAAAGTAATAATGACTAATGATAATTCAGGGCTATGCAATGTTATTTGTAACATGGTCCAGCTCTTCCTTCATAATAGGGACTTATCTGTAATAGGATTTATGTATGTCATATGAATTAGTGTGTTTTATGATTCTGTTTATGTTGATTTTGTATGCAGCAATCTGCCTTTATTCTGGTGTATTTGCTGAATAAATCTTATCTTACCTTATCTTATCTTGTGGTTTGCATGCTTCTAAAAATTATGAATGAAGTGACGTCTTGTATTTAAAGAGATTCCTGCACACTACAAAAGTATTCCTTTGATGACATGGCTTGAATTGAATTTGGTTCGAAAAAACATTACCAAGCGACAAAAGCATAACTGAGCTGAGTTTGATTATTTATTTTTCAACATGTCCAAATGTCCATTCCCTCGCGTGCTGTTGGGTTGAGAGAATTGAAAATGCAATATTTTGATCAGTTGAGTGTAGCGTTTTGTTTGTTAGCGGTTTTTTCGCGAAGTGATGGTTATAGGGTTTGTTGACTGACTTGTATATAAAGATTACGTGTGCCTGCTGTGCTTGTATACAATCTTTTATCGCGATTCGACATTTTTGTCGGGGAGGAAAAGCTACTCGTCTCGCAATCGTGACTCGTAGCTGCAGTCCCCAAAAACGAGTCTCGTCGCGATAAAACATTCTGTGCGTGCACATAACACATATTCATTAAATGTCGTGCCGTGCCGTGACGTGACGCGACACGACGTTGCGTAATACGGCGCGAGGTGATGTGAAGTGACATGATCGAAACTAATATACCACCCTATCGGTAGTATAAAAAGACAAGTTCTAAGCCATATCTCTTGCAAATTCACATTGGAAACTATGAGTACATCTTGAGAATATTAATATAAAATATACATTTTTTTTTCATTAACAACTTTGAATTATCTTTGTTATGTGCGGTATTTTCTTGTGATTGGTTTTTGTCCAACATTGAAAAAGCACTAACTTTCACATGAATAGAATATTTTTAGCATCGCAATTTTCTTCTAAGACTTATTTAATAATAGGGATTTTGGTTTTCTATCGGTTTTAATCTATTACAGATTATTTTTTAATTGAAAGTTGATGACTCGGAGGATGGATTTGCTACATGGTTTAACGGCTTTCACGTTCGTTTCCTCATCAACAATAGTTTTCTGAAACTGAGGAATATTGCATTGTGCTGGATCTTCGGCTGCAAAAATGACGGAACACAGTCTGAAATTGATGAGAATGCTCAATTGTTCATTTTCGACAATGCCTATACTATACTTAAAATTTAAGGCACTTTCAAACCATTTTAAGACCAGATTATACTGTTTTCTAGCCGTGGCGGTGCTCGGGAGTGGGGCATCAGGACATATGCCCTGTAAAATGCTTTCCCACTTACCCACCCCAACACACACACACACACACACACACACGCACGCACGCACGCACGCACGCACGCACGCACGCACGCACGCACGCACGCACGCACGCACGCACACACACACACACACACACACACACACACACACACACACACACAGATCTTTGTCTACCCCACATACCGAGGTACCCCATTGTTTGTCCTTTGTGTGGACTAACTAACGGTTTCTACCTCGTTTTGCCGGTACAGTTCTGGAAAAACAGACGAGGTAAAAGGTTTCTTTTGTCTTTTGTACCTCGGTAAGGCAAAACACGCAAACTCTTTTGTCTAGTTACCTCGTCAAGTTGGTAAGACAAACCCACACACACACACACACACACACACACACACACACACACACACACACACACACACACACACACACACACATGAACATACTCTCCGATACCCTCACGAAACTTCAAAAAAATAAGAAATTAGTAATTAAACCAGCCGACAAAGGTGGATCGGTAGTTGTTCTATCTCGGGATAATTATATAAAGGAAGCCATGAGACAACTCAGCAATACTAAACATTATAAGAAAATAGATTCACTTATTTGGCCTAGTAATATCGAAAAATTCAATAAGATCTTAAAATTTCTCCTGGATGTCACGTGATTAATGGTGGTCGGACGCTGAATTTTTCTATCTCCTGCTTCGAAGTTATTTTTTATGATGAATTAATTGCTGTAGTGGTTTGATCCTGTGTTCAATGGATAGATAAATGGTAAAGGATAAGGGATGGACGGAAATTTCATGATGTTAGGCGGAAGATCTTGTCATTAACTTTATGAGATGTAGATGTGTTGGGAAGTTGGATATTCAATCTTCCACTCTTGACTGAGTTTTTGTTTACGTTGGCTACACGTTGGCAACACAGGTGTTTAGGTGTGTTTGCGGATGTTTGAGAAGAAGATGTGCTAACTCGTTTTGTATTTAGTTTTGTATGCTGAAAACATTATCGTTCCACTACGATGGTTATTCTTACATAGGTGAGGCTGAATTTACGCAGTGAGGTCTTTCTTACTTCTTGTCACAACTGTACCTAGTATGTGCTGACCATCGATGCGTGTTGATCAGAACTGTGTTCACCCCGTTGACCCGTGAGTGACTGCTCAATTGAAAATACCAGCCAAGTTAAATTACCCAATTAAGACGACAACAAATCTATCTATTTGAACGACCAAAACAAAACTCATAAGATCTTCGGTAAATTACTATACTTTACTTACACCTACACTGTCAATTGAACAGCATAAAATTAATCATGGATAATTCCCAGTTTTCTCAGAACGATACAGTGGCAGCTGAAAATGAAAAGTCTGAAAAAAGACCTTGGAACACAATTGACCACACTCCATCCCCAGGTGACAACAAGAAAGCTAGGGGTGACCTAAGTTCGGAATCCGATTTGGACTTGTCAGACATTCTGACATCAAGTGCTGTCCAGGTGACAGAGCCCATGAGCCCTGACGATCGTATGTGTGCGGCCTTTATTAAAGTGTTAAGAAACCCGACGGTGCGTGATAGTTTGAAATGTGTATTTCTCGAGGCAGCCAACGAACGTATTGACGTGCTGGAGGGTACCGTCAAAAAATTACAAAATGAATTAAAGGATCGGGATGGAAAAATCGAAAGACTAAGTGATCAAATTGATGATTTGGAACAGTATGGTCTGAGGACAAGCCAGAGGCTATCGGGTATTCCTGAGAAATCGGGTGAAAATATCGATGACATCGTTTTGGATATCGCTAATAAAATAGGGGTCAATCTTTCTATCCAGAACATTTCACGAAGCCATCGTGTCGGTGCCAGAATTGTGAACGGTAATCAAGTGAAAACAAGACCCATTATTTTCAGACTGAATGATTATCGCACAAGAGATAAAGTGTATCGTGCTAGGACTAAATTGAAAACAGTCAAGATTGGTTCTCAGACTGCTCATCAAGCAACAGGACGAAATGGTGTGTTCATTAATGAAGACTTAACTAGAACCAGAGCTTCATTAGCTCGTAGGGCCCGAGTCTTAGCTCGCGATAGGAAAATCCAGGACTCCTGAACCTTTGATGGTGTCATCTTTGTGAAGCTCAGAGATGGCTCTGTTCAAAGAGTCACTACCCAGTGGCAAATGACTGAATTGGAAGCACAATTCAGGATCGTGCAGCGAATTGATCTCAATAGGTCTCAGTCTACAATTATGTAATGCCCCAAACAAATAAGAGTCGCAACTTCGAGTAATTCTAATTGCGTACAGGTGATTTCGGCCGGGTGGTGATTGTGTCGCGTCCTGGTCGAAGTTATCTCCATTAGCTTACACTAGTTGCAGACGATAGCTCATTTTTTATTGTTTTCTTCCAAGCCATGGCTTAATGCCCCACGCTGGAAGGAGCTCAGTGAGCTCGTTCCGGTGAGGGATCGTGGGCTGTGGTCTGGGGGTGAAAAATGATTACGAAATAATATAGAATGGCGTTATTTGTATATTGATGAGGCGGTTTGTGCTGATCTGTGTGCAGGTGTATAATTCGAGCCCTGATTGTGCTGTTGTGTGGATATAATGTCAGGCGTAGGCAGGTAAATTCGACCGATTGACGACCGCGCCGTGATCTTTTTAAAATTATCTGCATGCTTCTTCGTGGTACAACAGTATGCTATTTATCGGAAAACAAGTGTGACTTCGTCCCAGTCAAAATCGACCGAGTCTGTGTCTGTTCACACTCATGAAATGATTCATTAGGCCCACAGTAGGACAAGGCAAGAGTATGATCGCAATGGTTGAAATTCTCAAGTCTGACTGTCTGATACCCCTGCCCAACCCTTTATGTAATGGCGTGCTCTAGGCTTATAATCGACTGTGTAGTCGCGATATGTTATCATTGTGAATTGGTCTTAGCGTTGCGATATACCCTCATTGGTATCATGAAACTAGTTCAATTAATGGTCAACTTCATGGGCGTATCTGTTCGCTCCGGGGGGGGTGAGGACGCATGCGTCCATGAAGTTGACCAGTCGCCAGTGTATGCTCGCAATGTTTGAAATTCTTAAGTCTGACTGTCTGATACCCCTGCCCAACCCTTTATGTAATGGCGTGCTCTAGGCTTATAATCGACTGTGTAGTCGCGATATGTTATCATTGTGAATTGGTCTTAGCGTTGCGATATACCCTCATTGGTATCATGAAACTAGTTCAATTAATGGTCAACTTCATGGGCGTATCTGTTCGCTCCGGGGGGGGGGGGTGAGGACACATGCGTCCATGAAGTTGACCAGTCACCAGTGTATGATCACAATGGTTGAAATTCTCAAGTCTGACTGTCTGACACCCCTGCCCAACCCTTATGTAATGGCGTGCTCTAGGCTTATAATCGACTGTGTAGTCGCGATATGTTATCATTGTGAATTGGTCTTAGTGTTGCGATATACCCTTATTGGTATCATCAAACTTGTTCAAGTAATGGTCAACTTCATGGACGTATCTGTTCGCTCCGGGGGGTGAGGACACATGCGTCCATGAAGTTGACCAGTCGCCAGTGTATGCCCGCAATGTTTGAAATTCTTAAGTCTGACTGTCTGATACCCCTGCCCAACCCTTATGTAATGGCGTGCTCTAGGCTTATAATCGACTGTGTAGTCGCGATATGTTATCATTGTGTTCAATTAATGGTCAACTTCATGGACGTATCTGTTCGCTCCGGGGGGTAAGGACACATGCGTCCATGAAGTTGACCAGTCGCCAGTGTATGCTCGCAATGTTTGAAATTCTTAAGTCTGACTGTCTGATACCCCTGCCCAACCCTTATGTAATGGCGTGCTCTAGGCTTATAATCGACTGTGTCGTCGCGATATGTTATCATTGTGAATTGGTCTTAGTGTTGCGATATAACCTTATTGGTATCATCAAACTAGTTCAACTAATTGTCAACTTCATGGACGTATCTGTCTCGCTAATTGCGTACTGGTGATTTCGGTCGGGTGGTGATTGTGTCGCGTCCTGGTCGAAGTTATCTCACGTAGCTTTCGCTAGTTGCAGACGATAGCTCAATTTTTTTTTCTTCCAGACCATGGCTTATTGCCCCTCGCTGGAAGGAGCTCAGTGAGCTCGTTCCGGTGAGGGATCGTGGGCTGTGGTCTGGGGGTGAAAAATGATTACGAAATAATATAGAATGACGTTTTTTGTATTTGTTGAGGCGGTTTGTGCTGATCTGTGTGCAGGTGTATAATTCGAGCCCTGATTGTGCTGTTGTGTGGATATAATGTCGAGCGTGGGCAGCTAAATTCGACCGATTGACGACCGCGCCGTGATCTTTTTAAAATTATCTGCATGCTTCTTCGTGGTACAACAGTATGCTATTTATTGGAAAACAAGTGTGACTTCGTCCCAATTAAAATCGACCGAGCCTGTGTCTGTTTTACCACACTGACGATTCTCTTCCTGAGTTATCTGTACGTGTAAGTTCACACTCATGAAATGACGCATTAGGCCCACAGTAGGACAAGGCAAGTATGCTCGCAATGGTTGAAATTCTCAAGTCTGACTGTCTGACACCCCTGCCCCAACCCTTATGTAATGGCGTGCTCTAGGCTTATAATCGACTGTAGTCGATATTTGTTATCATTGTGAATTGGTCTTAGTGTTGCGATATACTCTTATTGGTGTCATCAAACTAGTTCAACTAATTGTCAGCTTCGTGGACGTATCTATTCGCTCCAGGGGGTGGTGAGGACAGATACGTCCATGATTTTGACAAGTCGCCAGAGTATGATCGCAATGGTTGAAATTCTCAAGTCTGCCTGTCTGACACTCCTGCCCCAACTCTTATGTAATGGCGTGCTCTTGGCTTATAATCGACTGTGTGGTCGCGATATGTTAACATTGTGATTTGGTCTTAGCGTTGCGATATACCCTTATTGGTATCATCAAACTAGTTCAACGGATGATCAACCTCATGGACGTATCTGTTCGCTCCGAGTGTGAGGACAGATACGTCCATGAAGTTGACCAATCGCCAGTGTATTATTACTATCGAACTCTCCTTAACCGGGAAACCCTTTGCCTTACACAATCCTATTTTCCCCCTTTAATTAACAAAAACCAATTCCCACCCCACACTATTGAACTTTCCTTATTGTGACCTTTAAAATTTGGGCATTTCAGAATTAGTTCATCGAAACGATTTCAGTGTATATGATTCTCTCAATGCATTTAAAATTACTTAGGGCCCCGAATGGCTTACATTGGTCAAATTTATGGATTCATTTGTCCGCTTCTGGAGTGAGAGTAAAACTAGTTAAAATGAATTGACAACAATGAATGTTTGCCGAATTACATTAGTTGTTTATGCATAATTGCGTTTGCGTCAGATTCATTAACCATAGGTGGGACGCCCTTGATTCTTTCTTGCAAACACATTTTTTGTGTGTTCACGTCCCTATTAATGTTAGCTCATTTGTTGCAAGATGGAGTTTATTATCAGTGGTGCCCCCCCCCACCCCCCCCCCCCCCCACTTCCTCATGCCATTCAATTTCACAATACAAATGCAACAGCACTTTCTTCCTGTCAACTCTCGCGGCAGGAAGGATTTGCCTTACGTCTTTCAGTGCCACGGTTTTGTAATAATAGTACATATCACTTGATGACTTTTGCGCAGTTAACACTTCCCATGAACAGTCCTTATTGACATCGGATCGGGAGTCGTACCCGCTTACTGTCCCAACCCATCAATATTCAGTTTATAGTTGGAATAGGAGATGGATGGGGTCTCGGTCGGATCGCGTCTGTGTCGCGAGCTGATCGAGATTTTATCTCCTCTTTTCTCCTCTTAGTGCCGCGACTGGCGTCACACTGTTACTTCACAGTATTTCGCGTGGATAGTGTTACACTGAAAACAGTGAATGTTTGCTGAACTACATTAGTTGTTTATCCATATTTGCGTTTTCGTCAGATCCATCAACCATAGGTGGGACGCCCTTCTTGCAAACACATTTTTTGTGTGTTCACGTCCCTATTTATGCTAGTTCATTTGTTGCAAGATGGAATTTATTATCAGGGGTGGATCCCCCTCCTCCATGCCATTCTATTACACAATACAAATGCAACAGCACTTTCTTCCTGCTAACTTTCGATACTTTCGTTGCAGGAAGGATTTGCATTTCGTCTTTCAGTGCCACGGTCTTGTAATAATGGTACATAACACTTGATGAATCTTGCGCAACTAACACTTCCCATGAACAGTCCTTATTGATATCTGATCGTGAGTCGTACCCGCTCACTGCCCCAACCCATCAGTATACAGTATTATAGTTGGAAAATAGGAGATGGGGTCTCGGTCGGATCGCGACTGTGTCGTGTGCCGATCGAGATTTTATCTCCTCTTTTCTCTTCTAAGTGTCGCTTCCCACGAACAGTCCTTATTGATATCTGATCGTGAGTCGTACCCGCTTACTGCCCCAACCCACCAATATTCAGTATTATAGTTGGAATAGGAGATGGGGTCTCGGTCGGATCGCGTCTGTGCCGGGAGCTGATCGAGATTTTATCTCCTCTTTTCTCCTCTTAGTGCCGCGACTGGCGTCACACTGTTACTTCACAGTATTTCGCGTGGATAGTGTTACACTGAAAACAGTGAATGTTTGCTGAACTACATTAGTTGTTTATCCATATTTGCGTTTGCGTCAGATCCATCAACCATAGGTGGGACGCCCTTGATTCCTTCTTGCAAACACATTTCTTGTGTGTTCACGTCCCTATTTATGCTAGCTCATTTGTTGCAAGATGGAATTTATTATCAGGGGTGGGTCCCCCTCCTCCATGCCATTCTATTACACAATACAAATGCAACAGCACTTTCTTCCTGCTAACTTTCGATACTTTCGTTGCAGGAAGGATTTGCATTTCGCCTTTCAGTGCCACGGTCTTGTAATAATGGTACATATCACTTGATGAATCTTGCGCAACTAACACTTCCCATGAACAATCCTTATTGATATCTGATCGTGAGTCGTACCCGCTCATTGCCCCAACCCATCAGTATACAGTATTATAGTTGGAAAATAGGAGATGGGGTCTCGGTCGGATCGCGACTGTGTCGTGTGCCAATCGAGATTTTATCTCAACTTTTCTCCTCTAAGTGCCAGTCGAGATTTTATCTCAACTTTTCTCCTCTAAGTGTCGCTGATGGCGTCACACAGTTGCGGTGTTACCTCACGGCATTTCGCGAGGATAGTGTTACAGATACCGTCTTAGTTTAAATGAACTGATAACAGTGAATGTTTGCTGAACAACTTTATTTGTTTAAGCAGGGTTGCGTTTGCTTCAGATCCTTCAACCATAGGTAGGACGCCTTCTTTGTACATAACTCTTGATGAATCTTGCTCAACTCACACTTCCAATGAACAGTCCCTTATTGCATTTCAACAGAGATCGCTGGTATAATGACAAAACATTACAGTCAATACACCGGTCTAAGTGTACCCCTAAACATTGGCTGATAACAGTTTTCTGGAATTAATGTATTGATAATCCACTACTGGTAAAAAGACAACTATTGACTTCGCTTAAGCAGACTATAAACTCTACCTCTATACAAACACTACAGTTATTTTGTATATATTTTATTACCTTCATATCTTTTTAGTGTTTCATTCGTATATTTTACTTTCAAATCTCTAACACCAATACTCTTTATTCTACACTACATCATTTCTTCTCAAGCCAGCTTGAATACATTTTGCTTCTAAAATTAAAATCATATCTAATGTGCTCAGTTGAATTATACCGTGCCCGGATAGGAAATTTCAACCTTACAGTTTATTCCAGCAGCTTAAAGCATTGTTTACCGAAAGATAGATCTACATGCATCTTACTTTACTTGCTCTTGCGTCTCAGTGGTGCTGAGCTGCATGAAATCTTCACTGCCATGTTTGCTTTGTTCTTTGGGCAATCCCCTTACTCAGTAAATTCGACTGAACCAATTACACGTCGCTACAGTTCTCTGAATGTCTCGAAGGCTACATCAACACTAAAAGTATTAGCTACAGTTTTCCTATCAACGTTGTTTCTCATCTCTTTAGCCATAAGCCTATTATTGTCAGGTGACATTGAAACTAATCCTGGTCCAAATTCTCTTAATTCAGATGGCAACCTGAATACTCTAAAAATTGTTCATCTTAACATTCAAAGCCTCAAACCTAAACTGGATATTGTACAATGTGAATTTACACCATTTGATATTATGGCTTTTAGTGAGACATGGCTACACAGCGATGATCCCTCATCTGATGTCCAACTCCAGGGGTTCCATGAACCTCTGCGATTTAATCGCTCGTCAAGGGGAGGTGGGGTTGCCATTTACATTAAAGATGGTATCTCGTTTCGACACAGACCGGATCTTGATACACCGAATACGGAGTGTCTATGGGCTGAAATATTTACAAAACGGAATAGGTCGTTATTACTAGGAGTATTCTACCGCCCACCCAACAGTCCCCCAAACACATGGGATGCCATATCAGCATCCATCGAAAAAGCTAGAGACACGTCAGTTGGTGACTTAATTATCACGGGTGATTTCAACGATAACCAAATGGTATCCTCAAGAAGTAGCTTTTCTGAAATAATCAATTACTTTAACCTCAGACAGCTTGTGAGCGAACCAACTTGTTTTACCGAGACATCGGCTTCACAGCTAGATCTTTTTGCTGTCAGTAACACAATCAATGTGAAAACAAGCGAAGTCCTCGAACCAATTCTCCCAGACATGACCCGCTATCACTGCCCAATTTCAATTGAACTCGAATTTTTAAAACCAAACCCACCTTCTTTTAAGAGGAAGATATGGCTTTACTCTCAGGGTAATTATGAAGTACTAAACGCGGCTTTCTCTAACGTCGACTGGAACTCTATCTTTGATGCGGTATGTCTCGATACTATGGTTTCCAAATTCACTGATAAAATACTTGACACTGCATCCAAACACATACCTCATAAAATGATTACTTCGAGAATGGACCAACCGAAATGGATGCATAATGAAATAAGATTACTAATGAGACAGAGAAAACGTTTGTATCGCATTGCGAAACGTACTAATATTCCATACAACTGGAATAAATATAAACGTAAACGGAATGAGGTTGTATCGGCCATCAGGAAGGCCAAAGCCCAGCATCTTTCCAAAATCCAGTCCACACTGAGAAGCAACGAAACCCCGGCATCACTGTGGTGGAAGACCTTACAAACACTAATCGGTAGCTGTAACACAACAGGAATTCCCACCCTGATTCATCTAAACAAAATATATTCTTCAAGTGTTGAGAAAGCTGAAGTGTTCAATGAATACTTCTGTTCTATTTCGACAGTTGACGATTCGAATGCTTCCCTACCAGATCCACCACAACATGTTTCCCAGTGTATTGATAGTATCACCCTACATTGCAGTGAAGTATATGCTGCAATGAAGTCGATAAAGGTGCCCAAGGCGTCTGGTCCTGATCAAATAAGCCCGCGTCTCCTAAAAGAATGCAAATCCTCTCTCAGTGAGCCACTCTCAATTTTATTCAACATTCTACTGAATAATTCGTACTTTCCTTCATTATGGAAAAAAGCAAATGTCTCCCCAATCCTAAAAAAACAACCCTCAAACACAGTCACCAATTATCGCCCGATATCGTTGATCAGCTGTGTTGGTAAACTATTTGAAAAATGCGCCTTCAAACGCTTGTGGCAGTTTTTGAGTGAAAATAATGTCCTAAGTCAGTTTCTGTCAGGTTTTACACCTAGAGATTCAACCGTCCTCCAACTGACTGACATATATGATGAATTCTGTCGCGCGCTTGATGACGGCAAAGAAGTTAGGGTAGTTTTTTGTGATGTCAGTAAGGCGTTTGACAAGGTATGGCATGCTGGTCTTATCCACAAGCTGGAGAGTATTGGTGTTTCAGGAGAACTACTTCTGTTTCTAAAATCGTATCTTGCGGATAGGTCGCAGCGAGTTGTGATAGCCTCGGAGTCTTCGTCAGGGAGACCCATCAATGCCGGTGTACCTCAGCTGTCTATACTCGGACCCTTACTGTTCTTGATATACATAAATGATATAACCAGCGATTTATTCAGTAGCATACGCCTCTTTGCAGATGATACTTCCTTGTATCTAATTATTGAAAACCCAGAGCAAGCCTCGGTCATAATCAATCAAGATTTGGCCACAATCGAGCATTGGGCCAAAACATCGTTGGTTGAGTTCAATCCCAACAAAACTGAAAGTATGTGTATATCACGTAAAATCAATCCAGACTCTCACCCACCCTTATATTTAGGTGACTCACAGATATCGGAAGTTCGTGACCATAAACATTTAGGACTCATTCTAAACAGTACATGTACATGGAACGACCACATTGGTCATATTTGCACCAAAGCCTGGTCACATTTAGACCTGCTGAGGAGGCACAAATTTAACCTTGATCGCAGTGTCCTGGAAAAAATATATTTTGCCTTTATTAGGCCTCTTCTTGAATATGCGGATACTGTCTGAGATAATTGTTCCGTGACCAATATCGCGGAACTAGAAAAAATACAGATTGCAGCAGCAAGAATCATCACCGGAGCAACAGTTAGTGCCAGTAAGGCCCTGCTATATTCGGAAACACGGTGGGAATCCCTGCAAGAAAGGCGCCGTAAACATAAATTAATTCAGTTTTTCAAAATGTATCATCACATGTCACCTCCAAACATCTCCAACAAAGTTCCCCCACTTACCGCCGTGTCGAATTCATCACGTAGTCTCCGATCTGGCCAAAACCACCGAGTTCCCTTTTGTCGAACGCAACTGTATCAGTCTTCTTTTATCCCCTGCGTTACTGACCAGTGGAATAAGTTGCCGTTACCTGTCCGCGAGAACTCATCATTGATTAACTTTAAAACGTTTCTCAGTGATGGTAACCAAAGACCCCCAACGTTCTGCAGTAACGCGAAATCTCGCAGGGCTCAAATATACCATTGTAGGCTGCGGTTGTATTGTAGTAGTCTTAATTCTCACCTCTTCGACAATCATTTATCACCCATCCCCTACTGTCAGTGTGGTGAGAACGAAACTACTGATCACTTTTTCTTTCATTGTCCCCTGCTTTCAAACGCTCGAAATTATACAATTAATTTACTCCCATATGTAACAGATACATCCACACTTCTGTTTGGCTCTGGATTCTTGAACAACGAGAACAACCGCCTTATTTTCGAAGTGGTACATGACTTCATTCTATCAAGCAAGCGATTTCAATAATGCAGAAACTTAACAATACGCCCCCATCCCCACTCCTCGTGGGAAACTGCACCAAACAGGTTCTGCTTAGCTAGTATAATAGGACCAAGTGACCTATGCTGGTGGTGGAATAGCCCGTCAGACGTTTCAACGTTCAACACCTCTAGGTTTACTTACGTACAACTTGCCACTAAATGATCTAAATGAAACAAGCTGCCTACTTACGATTTTCTTGAGAGTTAATTCTATTTAATTCTATTTAACATACATTCAGTCAGTATCCGACCCCCTGGTACAGATACCTGTATCAGGGGTACGATGTAAGCACGATCCCTTTCCGAGAGTTCAATTCTTTTGGTCCCACACAAATAAATAGTTCGTTATTACATTCGTCTGCATAATACATTCTCGACTATTGCCCAAAGTATTGTAGGATAAATAAATTATTATCAACTGTGAGGGTGTGCAAGGTGTGTGTCGGAGCCTCGCTCCGGTTTCTGAGGACAGTTTTGGGCTCGTCATCGACACGTCCTGAACTGCCCTTGGAGACCGGAGTGTGATTTCGTTGCGTGCTTTTTACATCAGCATAATATCTCTGTATCATGTATTCAAGCTGATTTCATCTTATTATTTTCCTATTATTTAGTTTTTTTTTGTTTTTTTTTTTGTTTTGTTTTTTTTTTTCTACTTATCAGCATTCCTGTTCTTCCTTTCTCTTCTTTCTTTCCCTTTAATTTTAAGCTGAAGTTTAAACAGCTTCACATGTCGTTGCCCGGCGGTCGAGACTGCCTTCCTCTACTCCGTATTTCTTCTGATGTGTTGCTTAACTTATCTGCCAATGACCTTCAATCGTAGCAACTAAGAGTAATTTGATATGCAATGGAGGGAGCGTCTCGGCCTCCGTGTGTCGGCATGTGAGCTCTTCATCTGATTCGTACCACCTACAGGAGTAAGTTCATAAGTTATCAGGGAGACGACTTACATAAGCTTTAAGCTTTCTGTCGAATCCCTCCTTTACACAGTAATCTACTTTCATTGTTTTGTGTGTACTATTGTATTTAGTGTTGTTCAGAACCTTTGTTACTCTACTGTTATTGTGAAATGTGTACACATGTCATTTAGTGAATAAATACTGTTTAAACTAAAATTTCTCCTCGACGAAGGTCACATTACCAAAAAACAATTGAAATATTTAACAGCTAAGCTCAGTGCTCAAACAAGACAATTTTATATCCTACCAAAGATCCACAAGGACCGTTCTTCATGGACGGATGCCTTAACTCCATCCGGGAGGCCAATTGTATCAGATTGTAATTCGGAATCTTATGCGATCTCGGAATTAATTGATTATCATCTGAAACCTATAGCAAATAGACATTCGAGCTATCTAAAAAAATACACAGGATTTCCTGTCAAAAATTTCGAAATTGAAAATATCGAAAAATGCAATTCTGGCTACTTTGGATATCGATAGTATGTATACGAATATTGATATTGATAAAGGTGTTAAATCAGTTAAAAATGCATTTAAAAAATATCCGGATGCGAAACGCCCGGATGAACAAATTTTGGATCTTTTAGAGCTGAGCTTAAAAGATAATGACTTTCAATTCAATGGAGAATATTTTCTACAAATAATGGGTTGTCCTATGGGCAAAGGATTCAGTCCTAATTTTGCAAGCATTTATGTAGCGGAATGGGAGGAAAATGCCTTAAGCAAATGTGCAAAGCATCCTCTCGCATATCTCAGGTATTTAGATGACATTTTTATTATTTGGGAACATTCAAAAGAAGATTTTGATGAATTTTTAGAAATTTTGAACAATCACGATCCAAATATTAAATTGAAAGCTACTATCAGTGAAAATTCTGTTGATTTTCTCGATGTGACCGTGTATAAAGGCAAGCAATTTCAGTTGTCCGGTCATTTAGATTATAAAGTGTATTTTAAACCAACTGATTCACATCAATTGTTGCACACAAAATCATTTCATCCTCAACATACATTTAAAGGTATCATCAAATCACAACTCATTCGTTTCCACCGCAATTCAAGTGATAAGGTAAATTTCAATGAGGCTTGTTCTACTCTTTTTGGCGCCCTCAGATCGAGAGGGTACTCGCTGTGCCTTTTGCGTAGCCTGAAATCCCAAACCCTGAAAAAGCTCGAAAGTCCAGCTGAAACTACCGATTTCGAACCACTGAAGATTGAACACAACAGACCGTTGCAAAATGGTAGTGGCGCGGTATTTAATTGCAACAAGCCTCGTTGTAGACTGCATACTTTTATGCCTGATCAGAAAGAGGAATTTTCCTCCGAACAAACGAAAAATCATTATCAAATCCGTAACCCCCTCCATTGTGATTCACCAAACATTATTTACCTTATCACTTGTAAGCGATGTCGGAAACAGTATGTTGGTCAAAGTCAAAATCCTTTTCGAGAACGTGCTACTAGACACAAACAGGATATAAAACATAATGCTGATGCCCCAGTAGCACAACATTTTAACCTTCCGGGCCATTCTTTGGACGATTTCGAAATCCATCCTATTGAACAACCACCAATTAAAGACACATTAGAAGAAACGGATGAATTTAGAAAAAACGTGAAGCTTTTTGGATCAATACGCTTCAAACCCTCTGGTCATTTGGTATGAACATATCAGAGGGCGAATGCGAAAGGAGGTCTATCATTCCTTTCACTTTAACGTACAACAGAATGAATATCGAAATAGCAAAAATGTTAAAAGATGAATTCAATTTTACCAATGCTAAATTAAATGAACCTTTGAATCTTCGACCTGTCATCGCCTATAAGAAAAACAAAAGCTTGCGTAACATCCTTGTAAGGACTAAATTAGAGCCCATCAATGAATAACATCAATTTTTGCCAGTCAGTTTAACCAGTTCCTAAGCTCATCACTTAGTTTAAATCAATTTTATGTACTTTTTTGTCATGTTTGAAACCAATCAGGGTTCAGTAAATGAAAACAATTTTCGGCGGCATATTAAAAGAAAAAAACGTTTCAGTAGGAAATGTCTGTGCCAGTGCGATTTTTTAACCTCAAACACACACAGGCGATTGATGACGCGAAGTTTGATGTTGCTCAGGATTTAATCCATTGGACCACGAGAACCGCCAATATTATGTACGATCACTGGTTGAACCACCTAAATTTAAACTAAGTAAGGCAAAGGTAACAGCCGCCTAACAGATGTGGGATTAGGAACTAATGTGGTTAACCTGTCTGGCACCAATGACCTAACAACCCAAGAGAAGTCGCTTTTAGATCGCGGTTTAACTTTTGTACCAGCAGCAAAGCCTAAAACTGATAACCAAACAAAATTACCATCATACAACTGTAATTTTCTTAGGCAAATGAAATTAGCCGACCGCTTTAGAAACTCCAGCGGTCGGAAACTTCCTTTTACAGAATCATCTGGTTGGTCACCTCCAGATAGTGAAGTAGATCCCGAAATTATTGAGGCTAGCAAAGGAATCATCAAAAAGGTGTTCACCATGAACATACTCTCCGATAAAGACAATTTAACAGCTGGTGAACGGAGAGCCCTCACGAAACTTCGAAAAAATAAGAAATTAGTAATTAAACCAGCCGACAAAGGTGGGTCGGTAGTTGCTCTATCTCGGGATAATTATAAAAAGGAAGCCATGAGACAACTCAGCAATACTAAACATTATAAGAAAATAGATTCACTTATTTGGCCTAGCAATATCGAAAAATTCAATAAGATCTTGAAATTTCTCCTCGACGAGGGTCACATTACCAAAAAACAATTGAAATATTTAACAGCTAAGCACAGTGCGCAAACAAGACAATTTTATATCCTTCCAAAGATCCACAAGGACCGTTCTTCATGGACGGATGACTTAACTCCACCCGGGAGGCCAATTGTATCAGATTGTAATTCGGAATCTTATGCGATCTCGGAATTAATTGATTATCATCTGAAACCTATAGCAAATAGACATCCGAGCTATCTAAAAAAATACACAGGATTTCCTGTCAAAAATTTCGAAATTGAAAATATCGAAAAATGCAATTCTGGCTACTTTGGATATCGATAGTATGTATACGAATATTGATATTGATAAAGGCGTTAAATCAGTTTAAAATGCATTTGAAAAATATCCGGATGCGAAACGCCCGGATGAACAAATTTTGGATCTTTTAGAGATGAGCTTAAAAGGTAATGACTTTCAATTCAATGGAGAATATTTTCTACAAATAATGGGTTGTCCTATGGGCAAAGGATTCAGTCCTAATTTTGCAAGCATTTATGTAGCGGAATGGGAGGAAAATGCCTTAAGCAAATGTGCAAAGCATCCTCTCGTATATCTCAGGTATTTAGATGACATTTTTATTATTTGGGAACATTCAAAAGAAGATTTTGATGAATTTTTAGAAATTTTGAACAATCACGATCCAAATATTAAATTGAAAGCTACTATCAGTGAAAATTCTGTTGATTTTCTCGATATGACCGTGTATAAAGGCAAGCAATTTCAGGTGTCCGGTCATTTAGATTATAAAGTGTATTTTAAACCAACTGATTCACATCAATTGTTGCACACAAAATCGTTTCATCCTCAACATACATTTAAAGGTATCATCAAATCACAACTCATTCGTTTCCACCGCAATTCAAGTGATAAGGTAAATTTCAATGAGGCTTGTTCTACTCTTTTTGGTGCCCTCAGATCGAGAGGGTACTCGCTGCGCCTTTTGCGTAGCCTGAAATCCCAAACCCTGAAAAAGCTCGAAAGTCCAGCTGAAACTACCGATTTCGAACCACTGAAGATTGAACACAACAGACCGTTGCAAAATGGTAGTGGCGCGGCATTTAATTGCAACAAGCCTCGTTGTAGACTGCATACTTTTATGCCTGATCAGAAAGAGGAATTTTCCTCCGAACAAACGAAAAATCATTATCAGATCCGTAACCCCCCTCCATTGTGATTCACCAAACATTATTTACCTTATCACTTGTAAGCGATGTCGGAAACAGTATGTTGGTCAAAGTCAAAATCCTTTTCGAGAACGTGCTACTAGACACAAACAGGATATAAAACATAATGCTGATGCCCCAGTAGCACAACATTTTAACCTTTCTGGCCATTCTTTGGACGATTTCGAGATCCATCCTATTGAACAACCACCAATTAAAGACATATTAGAAGAAACGGATGAATTTAGAAAAAAACGTGAAGCTTTTTGGATCAATACGCTTCAAACCCTCTGGCCATTTGGTATGAACATATCAGAGGGCGAATGCGAAAGGAGGTCTATCATTCCTTTCACTTTAACGTACAACAGAATGAATATCGAAATAGCAAAAATGTTAAAAGATGAATTCAGTTTTACCAATGCTAAATTAAATGAACCTTTGAATCTTCGACCTGTCATCGCCTATAAGAAAAACAAAAGCTTGCGTAACATCCTTGTAAGGACTAAATTAGAGCCCATCAATGAATAACATCAATTTTTGCCAGTCAGTTTAACCAGTTCCTAAGCTCATCACTTAGTTTAAATCAATTTTATGTACTTTTTTGTCATGTTTGAAACCAATCAGGGTTCAGTAAATGAAAACAATTTTTCGGCGGCATATTAAAAGAAAAAAACGCTTCAGTTGGAAATGTCTGTGCCAGTGCGATTTTTTAACCTCACACACACACACACACACACACACACACACACACACACACACAACCTTGCCACACACACACACACACACTACCTTGCCACACACACACACACACACACACACACACACACACACACACACACACACACACACACACACACACACACACACACACACACACACACACACACACACCCTCACACACACATACACACACAAACGTATGACCTCTCCGAATGCATGCCTCCATGCCTTCCCTTCACCGAAGATATCCTGAAATCATTCCAAAGCCGCGCATAATAGCCGTCAAGCAGGACTATCAGAATTCTTGTTTAGACATATTTAGAATACACCAGACTCAAAATTGACCATGGTGTGGACGAATCGGTGCGGAGCTCAATTTGCATGAGCCCACTCAATTCCCCCCCCCCCCCCCCCCCCGCCAATCCCCCAATGCATTTTGAGAAGGTAACCTTTAATAAATACATGTAATTGTTGTTGTGCAGAGCTTCCCACGTAAATGTGATTATGTGATTCCACCTACATCACCAAGGCAAGGCTTGGTGAAGACATGTAATTGTCGTTCTGTCGTGTCGCAGGGTCTTTAGATAACATGTAATGTATTCCAACTACATTATTAAGGCATGCTTCTCTAAAGGCATTTCAAAACCATGCCTCGCTTGATAAATAAATGTAATTGTCGTCACTGTGGGTTTCCCAGTCCGTTTCTTTGACCTAATTAGCATGTACCAGACTCAAAATTGGGAATGCTTGGAATCACAGTTGTTCAACACCGTTGTTTAATAGGCGTGGCTACCCCCTACCCGGCCGCAAAGTTTTGAAAAACTAATTCACGAGTGCGATAATTAAATACTTGAAACACACCTCTTTTCATTTCTGTAGCGTGCCTCTAAAGAGTGATCGTTATATCATAAAAATCTTTATTAATTAGTGGCAATAATCTTGGTATATTTGTGTAGAAATGGCCGAGTTGTCAGTTTAAGACGGTCTGAGAAAAACTGATCAAATCCTCCAACCGCCCAGTCCTGTATACGGTGCATGCGGTCAGAGTGGAACAGTTCATGAAATAGACATACAAAATGCCAAACTTGGCCGGTGTCAGGTCAATAATGAATGGAAAACTCGCCGCATTGAGACTAACGTGGGCACAAATCGTCCTCTCGGATTCTATGCGATTTTACGGGCTTCCACGCGGTCTCTGGGCTCGAAAATGCAACGCTAAGACCATGTATTTTGCCATAGTAGACGGCCGGGTGACAATTGTATTTCTTGAATACAGGTGTCCGATCCGATCAGCCGATTTACCGTCAATCCGCCATGAATAGTTCCGAAATTTTGTCTTCTTTTGACTTCCACCTGTAAGCTGAGATTCAAAGGCAGTGTTGTGACCCACTTCCAACGGACTTAACGATGCCAGTTCGAGTTTGCCACATTTATGCACCCTAAACGATTTATTAAAAGTTAAAAGAGGGATTCTCCCGCTCAAGAACAAATTCGCAAAATTACCGCTTTTCATCACAACGCTGTACTTCAGGCAGTTTTCGAGGGATTTCCATGAAATTGTCAGTCACTGTGTAGGAATAGTTACTTTATCGTTTTCTATAAATAGCGACACGAACGTCACCCTCTCAAACACACACACTCACAAACACACACAGGCGTGTTTTCCCAACATTGCGAGGTATCATAATATTTCATACCAGCTGAACGTGATCATCTCTTTCTAAGGCTCTCAGAAAGGAGATATTTCGTATTTTAACCTGTCATAATATGGCCTATCTAAGGACTGCATTTTTGTCTAGGGCTAAGAGTTAGACATTCCATATACATACTGAGGCACATCATTATATGGTAGTGTCTTTCCGATGTAGTGTTCCTTATTCCCTTAGATGGTAATGTCGTTCCAAGGTAGTGTTCCTTATATGGTAATGTCTTTCCCATGTAGTGTTCCTTATTTTGTTCATTCATGACACACACGCACATTCATTGAAGATAATTAATATTCAACCAGTATACGCATGCATCAGCTGCAAAAATTAGTCAGGTCGGATTTCTGATCACAGAGTGTGTTCCACACAGATGAACACAAACACTGTAATGACGAAGAGAGGTACTGTTGAGAAGTTCGCCCACAGGGGTTAATCAAGCTCTGGAAAAGAGCTATAGCTCTTCTGTGTTGGGGTTGTAATTATGGCCATAAAATATTCAATAGACATTTTCTATTTGGAGAATAGGACTCTTATTTTATGTGCAGTTTAGTAGAAATTTGAAATTACATGGAATTATACAAACTGGCGACAAGAGTGGAAGAGTAGTTTGATTCCCACACGAGAGTGGACGCCATATGTTATGTTGACCGTACCAGGCATACCCTTGTAGACCAGTATTGTCAACTAACAGTACTATTGCAAGATTTGTTGATGGAAAGTATAATAACATTTTGCAGCAGTTTCCAGAATGTTGTTGTTCTATCTGTCACCAAGTCATGATATGTACGTTGTGGAACATCACAAGGCATCATCTGATGCTGAATTACAGAATTGCGAATTCCACCAGGCAGTTCTGCCGGTTAACAGACTCCCAGCAGAATACATGGACTGCATGCAGACTGACTGGCAGTCTGTATTATAGTAAAAGAGTCCAACAATGGCGGCTGCCACATCGTGGGACTTTCCCGTAATTTCCTATGAGTGGTATGTCGCGTGATTAGGTATTGCATCAGAAAATGGTGAATATAAGCATCATTTTCTGGGTGTTTGTCATTTTGTCTCTGGCTCATCACCGTGTATAAACCTTGGTACCTGCCTTCAAAATGGATGTCACTGCCGAATGCTAGAATTAAGGTATGACTGAACTTTGTATAAATTATAACTGTAAATTAGCCAGAGATGACGAAAGTTTTTTCGAAAATGTTTTAAATTAAGTGTAGGAAACTTGACTCAAAAGTTCGTTTCGTCATTTCGTAATTGATGCATGACAAGATTCGTGAAGTAACTGGACATTTTGAACAATCATGATCCAAACATTAAATTAAAAGCTACTATCAGTGAAAGTTCTGTTGATTTTCTCGATGTGACCGTGTATAAAGGCAAGCGAGTTCAGGCATCCGGTCACTTAGATTACAAAGTATATTTTAAACCAACTGATTCACATCAGTTGTTGCACACAAAATCATTTCATCCCCAACATACATTTAAAGGTATCGTCAAATCACAGCTCATTCGTTTCCACCGCAATTCAAGTGATAATGTAAATTTCAATGAGGCTTTTTCTACTCTATTTGGTGCCTTCAGATCGAGAGGATACTCACTGCGCTTTTTGCGTACCTTGAAATCTCAAACTCTGAAAAAGCTCGAAAGTCCAACTGAAACTACTGATTTCGAACCACTGAAGATTGAACACAACAGACCGTTGCAGAATGGTAGTGGCGCGATATTGAATTGCAAAAAGCCTCGTTGCAGACTGCATACTTTTATACCTGATCAGAAAGAGGAATTTTCCTCGGAACAAACGAAAAATTTTTATCAGATCCGTAACCCCCTCCATTGTGATTCACAAAACATTATTTACCTTATCACATGTAAGCGCTGTCGGAAACAGTATGTTGGTCAAAGTCAAAATCCTTTCCGAGAACGTGCTACTAGACACAAACAGGATATAAAACATAATGCTGATGCCCCAGTAGCACAACATTTTAACCTTCCTGACCATTCTTTGGACGATTTCGAAATCCATCCTATTGAACAACCACCAATTAAAGATACATTAGAAGAAACGGATGAATTTAGAAAAACACGTGAAGCTTTTTGGATCAATACGCTTCAAACCCTCTGACCATTTGGTATGAACATATCAGAGGGAGAATGCGAAAGGAGGTCCACCATTCCTTCCACTTTAACATACAACAGAATGAATATCGAAATAGCAAAAATGTTAAAAGATGAATTCAATTTAACCAATGCTAAATTAAATGAACCTTTGAATCTTCGACCTGTCATCGCCTATAAGAAAAACAAAAAGCTTGCGTAACATCCTTGTAAGGACTAAATTAGAGCCCATCAATGAATAACATCAATTATTGCCAGTCAGTTTAACCAGTTCCTAAGCTCATTACTTAGTTTAAATCAATTTTATGTAATTTTTTGTCTTGTTTGAAACCCATCAGGGTTCAGTAAATGAAAACAATTTTTCGGCGGCATATTAAAAGAAAAAAACGTTGCAGTAGGAAATGTCTGTGCCTGTGCGTTTTTTAACCTCAAACACACACACACACACACACACACACGCACACACACACACACACACACACAGCTTCGTAAACCCTCACACACTCAGTCCTGCCTGCTCCCTCTTGGAAAATATGTCCCGATCAACAAAAGTCTAGCGTCGCTACCGCTTTCAAGATGAGTTTCTTTATGACGCAAATCAAATATTAACCCTAACTCCGAAACAGTACTTCTCAAATTGTGTTTATAGGATCCAGCACTAAAAGCGGTGTAACTTAGTGGGGTTACCACACCGAGGTAACGGGAAATTTACCTCGGTATTTATGCGGGTGTGTACATCTATGATTTACCTCGATAGTGGGGTTATACTAACACACACACACACACACACACACACACACACACACACACACACACACACACACACACACAACAACAACAACAACAACAACAACAACAACTTCGTAAACCCCCACACACTCAGTCCTGCCTGCTCCCTGTTGGAAAACATGTCCCGATCAACAAAAGTCTAGCGTCGCTACCGCTTTCAAGATGAGTTGGATGGAGTTTCTTTATGACGCAAATCAAATATGGTTTTGGTTGTCTGTAAAATATATTATGAGACAGTTTCAGAACATTCCTGAAATGTCGGGTCATATGTATTCTCTGAAGGTGAAACTACAAGATAACCAGCATGTAGAACTGATGGGGCCAAATGCGCTGGAGGGGTTATGGCAGCTGTTCCTTGCCCTGGGGCAAGGGGGAAAGAGGAGGGACAGCGCGTGCTCTTTTTCGCCGGAGGTACACTAGTGGAAAAGGCTGCAGTGCGAGAACTGTAACTGAGAAACCCTCGAGTAATCGTTTCTGACGTATTTTACGTGTGCCAATGGCAATAGAGACGTGGTGGAAATATGAGGTATAATCACGGGGGTTGGTCGATAATCATCAAACAAAGAAGCTTTACAATCAACGAGTGAGTTCTATTGCTTTATATTTCAAGAAGCATTGCAGATGGCGCCCTGTCGCACTCAAGGGACAATATACACTTAATCTCAATACCACTGAGTTGACCTCGGGTGCTTTGGGCGCCCTTCAAGGCCTTAGGTGGTACGTTCCTCAAACATGAGCATGGTTAGATAAAGTCAGTGAAAGTTAGTTACCAAATGAGTGAAATGGGGCTCAAGCAAGGCAATAATGGGGTCGGCGAAATGATTTTAAGGCAGGGTGAATTCGGTGTATGGGGTCTTTTGATCAGGAACATGACGGCCCCGAGACGTTTGCAGTTCAAATTCGGAAAATTTTTCCGAATTTTGATTTCAAAAGTCACCATTTTCTCCAATTCCTGTGCGAAATGAATGAAATTAAATAGATAACACATTTGGCGTTTTCATGATTATCCTCACGTCATCTGACGGCTTTCATTCCTTTTTATTTAGCAACTTGTGTCACGCTCCCACCAGTCCTGACTGGAATGAATGCATGAAATTAAACAAATCAGAGTGTATATTTGTCTGTTTTTGTGTCTGAACACTTCCTTTTGTCATAACACTGATATAAAAGATGTGTTTCTGGATTCCACTTACAGTTAATTGATTTTCAAAAATGAAGTAAAACATGTCTCACTTTGTATTGGTAACGAGAAACGTGGGGGGAGCGCGGTGGCTCAGTAGGTAGAGGTGCAGGCTGCAAACCGAGAGGTCCTCGGTCCGAATCCCACCTGCGGCAACCGCGTTGTGTCCTTGGGCAAGACACTTCATCTCAGCTTATTAAAGCTTACTGCTGAATCCTTTCAACAAATCTCGTTCTTGACTCATTACTTTAATGCATACCATTGTACTGCGCACTCTGTATGACAATCATGTTGTAGTTTATTATATGTATGCATCATACTTTTTCATGAATAAATATTGTTTAAATTAAGACACTTCATCTCCATTGCCCGCGTGGGGGCACGATGGTGCCGTGTACTAAGGCGTACTGCACGTCGATGGTACGCATGTCTTCAACCAATCTAACCCTGCCTGTGCTGCAGTGCGGAGTTACGATGTTGGGGAGCTGGCAGCTGCTCGTCGTTGCTCGGTGGTTCTCTCCGGGTACTCCGGCTTCCTCCACCCGTAAAACTGTCACGGTCATGATTAGCCAATGTGCATAAATATGTGACCTTAAACATCAATAAATAAATAAATATAATGAGAAACGTTAACTCGCTAATAGTATCCACACTCTAAAATCATTATTGGGTTAAAAATAAACCTAAATCAACTGGGTTGAGTGAATATGAACCAACTTGGGTTCATATTCGCCCAACGAAGTTACTTTAGGTTACTTTTTAATCCAACGGTTTTTAGACTGCACGAATATATTCAAGTTCTGTGTTTATAATAATTGTCAAGGCTTTTCATCAGTGGAACATTTGACTATTCCGTTTGATACAAAAGGATTCTATTTATATTTTCAGGTATATGTTAGGCCTATCCGGAATACCCTCATTTATACAGTTTGTGGGATTTTTATTTATGCCGGAGAGTCCTCGCTGGTTAATAATACAAGGTCGGGAAGAAAAGGCGAGGCGCTGTTTAAAACTAATGCGAGGGTCCTTAGATATCGAAGAGGAGTATGAGAACATAAAACAAACGTGCAGAGACAGCCAACGAGAAGATCAGACTAAAAGTGAGTTTTATGGGAGTGAGTTTATCGTTCCCATAAAATAGGAAAGATAATTGCGATTTAGATCGCAAGAAAAAAAGTTGATTTTTTTCCTAATTATAGTTTTATAAGCTTCAGACAACTGTCGTAAAGCATATACTGTGGGGAAAATTAGCTCACTCAAAGCGCTTGTCAACTTTAAACATTTATTTTTCATTTTGCGGCGGAATAACCAACTATACTTCTTCATCAGTCAGTATAGCCAGACTACTGGTAACGAAAGGAATGGTTTCGCGCGCCGAAGGCGCGCAGGGACGGTATGGGGAACAAGCCCCTTTCGACCCACGCTACTGGTAACAAGAAATTAACAACATTATATACAAAACAATTACTCATAACAACTGTGGATAAACATAACTCGAAAACAGAAATTAAACCTTTTATAAATACAAGATTTGCCAAGCAGCGTGTAGCAGTTATCTGAAGGACAAATCAGTGATTATCAGCTTATGTAACACTGTAATTACTGCATAAGACAGCCTATAGCACAACTGCCAGTTGATAATACTGATATTCTTTCAAGAGACATACTAAACTTAAAATTATCTAGCATTTATCTGAAAATGAACAAGATATGCAAGATTTACTGAATGTGGTTACTGACTGGTGTAGGAAATGGCGTATGTCAATTAACGAAGCAAAAACAAAAGCTGTTCATTTTAGAAACCCACGTAGAAAGAGAAGCGCCTTTAATTTTAAAATTGGCGACAAAGATATACAATTTACCAATAAATATAAATACTTAGGTATTGTACTGAACGAATTTAAAGATTTTGGTGAAACAACAAATGTCCTAGCTAAATCTGGTGGACGGGCACTGGGAGCGATATTTTCTAAAATTAGTAGCTATAAAGACATTGGGTACAAAACTTTTGTGAAAATGTATGAAGCCTGCGTTTGCCGAGTTTTAGACTATGCCTCAGGGGTCTGGAGGTTTAAAAGGTATTCAAATATTGATAATATATAAAGTAGAGCATGTAGGTATTTTCTTGGGGTACACCGATTCACCCCTTCTTTGGCAATTAATGGTGATATGGGCCTAAGGTCTTGTATAGAATGTAGATGGATTAATATGGTAAGGTTGTGGAATAAATTGATAAACATGGGAAATGACCGATTGGCTCACAGAATTTTTCTGTGGGATTATACACACAGTTCTAACGGTTGGTGCTCCGATATGAAGAAACTTTTTGACAGTATTGATATTTTTGAAAGTAGGTCCTCATGCAATATCGGGGAAGTTCAGGGTTTAATTAAAAATTCTAATGATGTCAAATGGTTGAACAGCCTTCAATTCACTCCTAAACTCAGAACATATATCCTCTTCAAATCCGCTTTTGAAACCGAGGATTTTATAAATATGAATTTGACCCGCCAACGTCGGTCCTTTCTAGCCCAATTTCGATGTGGAATTCTCCCAATTCGAATTGAGACTGGTAGATTTAAAGGTGAAAACCCCAACGAGAGATTGTGCACATTTTGTGACAAAATGGCAATTGAAAACGAAACGCATTTTCTCTTAGAATGTTCTTTATATACGGATCTGAGATCATCCCTCTTGCAATCGGTATCCTTTGAACAAAAAGAACAAAAAGCAAAATCGGATATAGAAGCTCTAAAAATTCTAATATGCTTTTACCCCAGGCAGTGGGCATCATTTATTGTAGAGGCATATAACAGGAGAAATAGCAAGATATATCGCCGAACATAATTTATTGTAGAGGCATATAACAGGAGAAATAGCAAGATATATCGCCGAACATAATTTATTGTAGAGGCATATAACAGGCGAAATAGCAAGATATATCACCGAGATATATCGCCGAACATAATTTAAAAGATGGATAATCTCACAGATGAGTGTGTTGGTACCCAAGACGGGCATTCTTATCTTTCAGACGTGCATTAATTTTTAGTTATTGACACTTTGGGTTCGAATCATAAATAGTCGAGGCCGCTATTAGGCATTCCATTTATTTCATTGTCTCTCCTTCCCTTTCTTTCTCCAGGACAGGGGCTCACGGCCCCCCATTGGGGCGAGCACGTTGAGCACCTCCCAATGTGGGTCTGTGGGCTATGGCCCGGAGAGAGAAAGTGGTGGAAATTGGACTGACATGAAATATTGAGATATAGGTGCTGTCGATTGTAGTTAGTGTTAAGTAAAGCAAACAACTTCGAATTTGCACCGTCTCGGCAACTAGATGGCGACCCACGGCCTTTCCTCGGACCGGCCTCTGTGAGGCCGATCCTAGGAATGGCCGCGTGTCGCTTTTTTGGACGAAGCGACTGAGTCTACCCGGTCGTACAATTTCAAAAAAACTCAGTAGGCGTATGGACACCACTGGAGAGACAGAGAGAGAGAGGAAATGGAGAGAGAGAGAGAGGAAAGGGAGAGAGAGAGAGAGAGAGAGGGGGGAATAAATATAACGATTTCATGGATACATGTGACATATAGGCCAAATTGGCCGTATGCTTTTAGATAATCTTGACAGAATACCACCAATTCAATGTATAGCATAGGTCAATAAGGATTCGCTTACTTTACTTACTTACTATAACACAACTGCCAGTTGACAATACTGATATTCTTTCAAGAGACATACTAAACTTAAAATTATTAGGCTTTTCCCTCTGGAAAAGACTATTGTTTTTCTACGGATTATTATTTTTTTTTTTTTTTTTTTGGGGGTTTTTTTTTTTTTTTTTTTTTTTTCCACACATTTTTGTCCGTACGATTCAGAAGCCATTTTCGAACCAATTTTCACACAATTTGGCACACGCATAGAGTGGCAAAAAATCTAAAAATGTACCGAAGCGGAATTTTCGATTTAACCCTTATTTCGCCAGAATTGGCAAAAAACTGCCAAAATTGGGGTTTATCGGCACTTTCTCGAAACACGTCTTTAGGATTTTTTTTAAACATCCATCATTACTAGACCTACCTATGACACAACCTTTGATACACACGACATATTTGGCGATGCATATGGTAACCCTCCACAGGCTGCCAAACATCGAAATTTTGATGAAATGGGCCGGTTTCAGACTCCCACAACACCCAAACGATACCCGAGTGGTAAACATAACTTCCTTTATTGGAAGTGGAATTCACCGAAGATCATTTTTGTAAGTAATAAGGGTGTTCAGAAAACCAAGTGTTAACCCGTTTTGGGCTGGTTAAACAGCAATACCCCAAAAAAGCTCAAAACTTCATGTTTTCTGTGGATTTCTCTAAACGAGTCTTGTAGATTTTCAAGAAAAATTGGTCACTCTCAGGTCTTGGTGTGACATTACAAGTTGCATGGATAAAATATTCCGGTCAGCATTAGTTAACCCTCCCCGAGCTGCTAAACGTAAAAATTGTGATAAAATGGGCTGTTTTTAGACACCAACAGCACCCAAACGATGTACCACAGAGAAAGGGGCCTTCATTTATCGGACGCAAAATTGATCGGAAAATATTTTTGAAAGTGGTAAGGGTATTCAAAATTTGACGTCTTAACCCATTTGGGGCTGGTTAAAGAGAGATACCCATTAAAATCTTAAAATCCCCGTTTTCTGTGGATTTCTCTAACAACATCTTGTAGGTTTTCAAGAAAAATCGGCTATTTGCAGGTCTTGGTGTGACATTACAAGTCGCATGAACAAAATATTCCGGTCAGCATTAGTTAACCCTCCCCGGGCTGCTGAAGGTCAAAATTGTGATAAAATGGGCTGTTTTTGCACACCAACAGCACCCAAAGGGTACACCACAAAGAAAAGTTCCTTCTTTTATCGCGCGTACAATTTATATGGAAACATTTTTGTAAGTAGTAAGGGTATTCAAAAGTCAACGTCTTAACCCATTTTGGGCAGGCTAAAGAGAGATATCCCTTGAAAGCTTTAAATTCCCATTTTCTGTGAATTTCCCTAACGGTAACTTGTAGGGTTTCAAGACAAATTGACTATTCGTAGGTGTTTATGTGACATTAACCATCTACAAGCTGCCAAGCATCGTAATGTTGTTAACATGGGACTGTTTTCAGACACGCACAGCACCTAATGTATACATGAGAGATAAACATAATCTCCTTTGTTTGAAGTGGAATTCACAGAGGACCATTTTTGTAAGTAATAAAGGTGTTCAAAAAGCCAAGCGTTAACCCCTGTTGGGGAGGTTAACAGGGATACCCATCAAAAGCTTAAAAATCGTTTTCCCTGGATTTCTACAAACATTTTGTGGGGTTTTCAAGAGAAAATGGCCGTTGATAGGTCTTGGTGTCATATGACCAGTTGCATGGGTCAATTATTCTGGTAGGCATTTGTTAACCCTTCATGGGCTTTTACCGGACGCAAAACTGATAGGGAAACATTGATATTGATATTAACCCATTCTACCATTAATGATGGGTTTTACCTAAACATTTTTTTATCAAAACCAAACCGAATCATTTGAGACTACTATACTCACCTTTCTCATAACATCAATGAAGGAACTTTTGTGAGACAGTTAAAAACAATTCATCAGACACTGTGGGGGTCAAGAAAAATCATGGAATCTAATTGGTGTTTAAGGTTTGTAAGTAGTAAGGGTATTTAAAAGAATGAAACTTAACCCATTTTGAACTGGATAAGGAGAGATGCCCCTTAAACGCTTAAAATTTACATTTTCGTGGATTTCGCTAACTGCTTGTTGGGGATTTTCAAGAACAATTTGACATTGGCAGGTCTTACAAATTGCATAGATAGAATATTCCGCTAGTCGTTTGTTAATCCCTCTACCGGCTGCTAAACGTCAAAATTTTAATAAAATCGGCTGTTTTCGGGCAGCAAAATGGGTATGCAATAGATAAACATGACCTCTTTTATCAGATTTAGAATTCCTGGGGGATAACGTATGATAGTATTAAGGGTATTCAAGGGAGCGCGGTGGCTCAGTGGTAGACTGTTGTACTTCTATGCTAGAGGTCCCGAGTTCGATCCCCGTCCGGGACGACTCACGTTGTGTCCTTGGGCAAGGCACTTTGGCCCGGTTGCCGACATGGGGGCACGATGTCCCCATGTACTAAGGCACACTGCACGTCGATGGTACACATGTCTTCAACCTCTGTAACCCTGCCTGAGCGGAGCCTGAATAGAGAATGTTGAGGAGCTGACAGTTGCTCGTCGATGCTTGGTGGTTCTCTCCGGGTACTCCGGCTTCCTCCACCTCTAAAACTGTCACGGTCACCAATAAATAAATAAATAAATAAATAAATAAATAAATAAGGGTATTCAAAAAAACAAGCCTTAACCCTGTTTTGTCGGATTAAAGACAGACAGCTCATGCCGTGTACGCTGCCTACATTACTTGTAAAATCGACCCCCCCCCCCCCCCCCCCCCCCACTAAATCTCCTACGAGGTGCGGTTTCGGACCCGACCACCGGACGGTTCTGACCACATCAAATAACACACCTTCGTTGTATTTAGCAGAAAGAAATTTCCCCAAGAAGCAAAGACAAAATTACGTCTGCGGAAAATAATGGCAAATATTTTATTTAGCCTGTATTTTGTCCGTATAGAAAATTTCTCACCCACATATACCTAAAAATGATTCAATGATACAATTGGACATATTTCTCTCATAAAACGTGAAAAAACACTTGATTTATTGCATTTTAGGATTGCGCATGTATATTCTTAGAAGATTCTCTGTCTGTTATTAAACTACGGCGTGTCTTTGATCTCGTTTGGGACGATCAGTGATTAGCACCTTTTCAACAAGAGCCATGGAAATTGAAAATAAAAAAGTAATCAAATTTCACTAAAACCTTTTACAGAATCGTGGTTTTCAGAAAACGCTTTCGCGATTGCGTGTGTCGTTTTCAAAATTCGGATCAGTAAGCACGAAATTATAAATATGTTGTTGTCAATAACAAAATTGAAAGCATGTCCGTCAAACTTGCATGACGTCAGAACTCGACTCTGGTAAAATACTGCGGTGTGGTGAAAGGACGAGAGTAAGAAACGCTGATATCGCAGTAGGCTTTAAAATGTCCATGGAATGGTCCTAAAATCAACTTTATATTTGCAGCTTTATTGCAAATAAGTTTCCCGTTGTTTCTTGTTGAAATGTTATTTCCGTCAAGGCCAGGTACCATAGAAAATTTGGAATACTGGGCAGTGGGATAGGGCACCTGCCCCATGAACAACTGCCTGCTATTAAAATTAATTAGCGGGGACACCCCCCCCCCCCCCCCCCCCATGCTGTTTATTTTACCTAGGACACCTGCCCTCTGCTGTTTTTTTTACCTAGGACTCATGCCCCCCCCCCCCCCTACTGTTAGATTAGATTAAACATATTTTATTTGCCACTTGACAATGCAAATCAGGATTGGAGGACAAGTGCTTACCACTTAGAAGCCCCTCCGTTCCTGTACGGTGACTAATAATTTACAATATGGCAGAACGTATTTCATAAATAACAGAATCTAGCAAAATCTAAATATTATAAACATTATAGACAAACACAAATTAAACTGAGAGAAAGAGAGAGAGAGAGAGAGAGATCGAGAGAGAGAGAGAGAGAGAGAGAGAGAGAGAGATCAAAAAAATAAATAGAATATAAAGAAAACATGAAATACAACATTAGGTCCAGTGATGATGCCCGCCACCCACCCAATTGCATTCTATAGTATATTGGCCGTAATGGGAGTCTAAATTAACATCTTGATTACAGCCACTGAGCATAGGTTTTCACTTCCGGGGATGTCCACACAACTGTTTTTTCATCAAGTACACTTGTCCTGCCCCCGTTTGTTTGCTAACGGGCCCCTACCCATTGACCTTTCTATTTTTAGAAGCACCCGGGCCGACGGGGAGAGGGCGTTGTTGGGAGCATGGCTAGATTTTGCTATAAAATGGGATTGAAGGAAGGTACCCTCAAATCTGGGGCGAAAGTGGCAAAAATGACAAAAGGCTACCTCAACGTATGGTAACGGTATAAACTACAGTCGATCTGGGCGATGTACAGACGAAAAATCATACCTTGGAGCTGGTTAGGCAATTTGGCACAAAAAACTCCGACTTCATGCTCAATCGCTGCTCTACAGTAGTCTACAACAGTTCTCAAGTCCATTCCAAACTGATAGAGTCGGGACGAATAGTACTCTCACTTTCCACGCGATGCGTGGTGTTCTTCACGCGGCCTCGACACTCGCAACAGATGCCAAAATGTCGGCCAGGGTGCGTAGAACAAGTTCTGAAACTTAGATGTCGCTGCCTTCAGCGGTCTAGACACGCTTCATGTTTGTGAGAAGTGCAATTTTAATGTCTAATTGGCAAATTTTCGTTAATCGTTACCCGCCAAAAAACCTACTCACCGCCGATTTCTTTTCACTTCAACTTCTGACGATTATCTAAGGTTTAAAGATAGTGTCAGGATACCCCTCCCCCGCCGCCCTTTTGGAGCTGGTTAGGCAATGCGGCACCGAAACCTGGGACGTTATGCTCAATCGCAGCTCTACAGTCGTCTACAACACTGCTCGTGTCCATTCTAAACTGATAGAGTCGGGACGAATAGTACTCTCACATTCCAAGCGATGCGTGGTGTTTTCCACGCGGTCCGGACACTCCAAACAGATCCCAAAATGTCGGCCAGGGTTCGTAGAACAAGTTCTGAAACTTTCAAGTCGCTGCCTCCAGCGGTCTGAACACCGTTCGTGTATGTCTGAAGTGCTATTTTAATGTCCAATATACAAATCTTCGTCAATCTTTTCCTGCCTGCCAGAAACCCAATCACCGCCAATTTCTCTTGACTTTAAACTTCTGAGATTCTCGTAGGTTTAAAGGTTGTGTTGGGGTCCCTGGTGGCTGTCTTAAAGAAGCAACTTCCATTTACAGTCAACTCTCCACCAGTCACACACAATTGTAACATTTAAGTGGACTTGCTCCAGCGAGGAGGCACTGAAGGATTCTGCGCCCATTCCCGACGCTTTTTTCGAACTGGCTTGAAAAGGAAGGATCAAATTCAAACAATTACCTCCTCTCTCCAAAACGCCATATCTCAACCAATTCTAGGCAGATTTCCATGAAATTTTCACTCCTTGTTCATGAATAGTTGTGGCATCACTTTCCACGAAGAGACATGAATTTCGCATTTCGTCACGTCGAATTGGAAAAGAGCGTATGCGCAGGGATTTCTCTGAAAACATCTTGGAAGATTTTAAAGAAAAATGGCCATTTGCAGTTCTTAGTGTGACATTACAAGTTGCATGGAAAAATATTCCTGTTAGTACTTGTTAACCCTCTACAAGCTGCCAGACATCAATAATTTGGATACATTTGAGATAAAATGGACCATTTTCAAATAGACACTGCACTCAGTGGGTATGTGTGAAACAAACATAACTCCTTTTGTGGGTCATTAACTTGTCGGACGACGATATTGATATTAACCCACTCCACCGTTAATGATGGTTTTTACCTAAACAATTTTTTTATCAACTGAGTCATTTGAGACGAACGAAATGGTTTTACGCGCCGAAGGCGCGCAGGGACGATTTGAAGGACAAGCCCCCTTCAACCCTCGTTAGCTGTTTGTTGTTGTTGTAGGATGTCAAGGCGTGGTGGAGGAGGAAAAGGAAGGAGGGAGGTGGCTTAACCCCGTCTAGGCTTCTTTCGGCTCTTGTTCTTTGGAGGTGGTTGAGATTGTGATGTGGAAGTCGACGATGTTGAGTTTATTGTTGAGTTTGGTGAATGGATTGCGTCTAATTCCTTTTTGAGATCTGCTTTTGATTGTTCCCTGAACTCGTGGGTTTCGGAGGCGATTCGGTTTCCCATCTCAACTGCCCGCCTTCCCATCTCTATTATTCTCCTTATTTCTTCGGCGGCGACTGCAGACTTAGGTGGCTGTGTTGCTGAGATTGACACACCCTGGCTGTCCGGTAGAGAAGGAAGTGGGGAGTGAGGGGTGGGAGGTGGTGAAAAGGCAACCTCCGGTTCCTCCTCAGTCTCCACCAGACGTTCCTCATCCAACAGTACCGGCTCAGGAGCTGGCAGTTGGTTGGGTGTACTAGTGGCACTAGGAGGGGAACTGGCAGCTGCCTCCAGGACCTCCATACTCTCGCTCACCTCTTTCTTCCTATTCCGGAAGGCCTCCAGGCGCCTGGAATCCCGGCGCTTGGTGGACGGACTCTTCTTCTTCTTGCTCTTCTTCTTTACAGGGCCAGGTCCAGGCTTCTTCGGCTGAGGACCAGTGTGAGAGGGGTTCCTCTCACAAAAGGTGCTACCTCTCCCCGAAGAAGGTGTGGCGGTGTTGTGATCTTCAATGACGAACTCCAAGTTCAGATGGACTCTCTTGCCTGTCTCCCGGACAGTCCAGGTGACAGGGCAAGAGATGCCCAGAGCTGCTATTGTTCTCTTCAGTCGCGCTGGTAGTTCCAGTGTTTCCATAATTATGGTGTTAATTAGGATCGAGCCAAGTCATTTGAGACTACTATACTCACCTTTCTCATAACATCAATGAAGGAACTTCAGTGAGACAGTTAACAACAATTCATCAGACACTGTGGGGTCATGAAGAATCATGGAATCTCATCGGGAAAAGCCATGATTCTCCAGAATCATAAAGTCTAGTCTAGCATTGTGATTACTCGCAAATTCCACCAAGCTGAATGTTCAAAGATGGTGGCAAGCTGGGGTCGGTTTTTGACACTATTGAGTCAAACCGCCAAACTGCGGCGGTTTGTGTGATTTTTTGCGAACAAGTTACCACTACCTGAGAAACACTGCATGGCGTGAGTCCCTTATGACCAATTAACATTTATAAACAGAAGAAGAAACACACCGACCTTTTGATGTTTATTTCCGACCTTTTGAGATTAAAAGGGATACACGTTCCATGTAATGGGTGAGTTTATCTTGCGACAAGCTTGGATTACTATTTTAAGCAAACAATCAATAAAGCATACGCGAAACAATCACAGACGAATTTCTTCTCTACCTCTTCATCGCCATCATCATCATCTGGAATCAAAACTCTCACTATTTTAGTTGTGGAGCGCCGATAATTAATTTTGGAAGGTGTCCAATATGTCAACAGTACAATAAGGAAACTCACCTTTGTCAGGAATACGAATCTCGTGCGCGCAAGAACAAAACTCGCCCATCACACCACCAGCTTTTTTGATAAGTTCATATTTACGATTCGTCAGCAAATTACATTTTACCCGCGAAAATGTTTTCGGACCCATTTTGAATTGAAGTATTGCTACCTGTTCCAACCCTAACATCGACAGTAGTATGGTTGGGGCTGGATGACCCAATTCTTCCGGAGGGCTGGGCCGGAGATCTGGGCCGGAGTCCTGGGTCGATGACGTCATCTTAATTAAAAAGGTACGTAAGGTAAGGTTAATGATTTATTTTTTTTAATCACTTTAATAACTGTTGCTTAATTAATTTTAATTAATGACTGTTGCATAATTAATATAATTAATGTAATTAATGAGTGTAATTAGGGTTGATTATAATAATTAGTATATTAATAAATGAATTAATAATGTCGATTAGTACATTTTTTTTTAAAGTCATAATTTGGGATAGATATTATTAGATAAAAAAATAATTTATTTACAAATAATTTATTTAAAAAACAATATTGACGTACTGAACATATATGAATGCTATCGACTGACTTTAACCTAGACACATGCTAAGGTAAACAATTCATTGCGTGTTTAGGTGTCATTAAATTGATTTTTCTTTTCAAACGTCAACTACTATACGAGAGTGACAGATGTTGAAGCAATTAAATCTATTGTTCAAAAGTTATGGGTGTAATAAAAACCTCATTAAATTAGCGGTCAATACGCAACCTTCTTCCAAACTCTGAGATTCAAATTTCATCGATTTTTTAACGGTCCGATTTCTACGTTTTGATGGGTTCTCAAAAAAAAATCACAAGAGAAATCGCCATGAGACAACTGTACATGGTGGAAAGGCTATACATGGCTGTACTTTATGCCCCAATACTTTCAAGAGATGAATTAACGGATCATCTGAAAGCCCACCAAGAAGGTACTTTGAACTGTCAATTTTGTGTTTCAATAGCAAATTCAACAAAAGAGATGCGGTGAACATCGAAAAGACGGCAATGTCAAGATGTTCCAGTGGACGTTTTGTCTGAAATCCTATAGTAGGAAAGATACATCAGAAAAAACATGGAGAAATGTTAAAACTTGACATGCGCGACTTGCGGGTTTCAGTAGATTCAACTTGACCATCATCGCACCACAAGCAGCAGAGATGCACAACTCGATTGACCGGTGGAGACGCTCCTCATCAAATAAGGGGGTGTCAAATGAGGTTATGAGGAGGGGTGAAGGAGACAAGTGTGCGGTCATATGTTTAAAATTTTAATAACCTTAATTGCTATGATGTAATCCCCTTAATAAATAGCATATATTCATTTAATATAATATATTAATAATTTTCGTTAAATAATTCATTTTTTATTCCACACCCCTGTATCCCCTCACAGTACCTAAAACTTTCATGAACTCCCCTCCTCCAGGTCATCCAATACTAAAAAACTTTTGGAAACTGCTCTCCCCCGCCCCCACCATAATCTTAAAAAGAGTTGCTTTGTCACAAACACACACCTTTTCAACCAATCAGACACCTCCATTATCCCACACCCTCACCATCACACCCCTGTATCCCCTCACAGTACAAAAAACTTTCATGAACTCCCCTCCTCCAGGTCATGCAATACTAAAAAACTTTTGGAAACCTTGCTCGCTCCCCCTCCCCCATCCCTCACAATAGCTGAAGTATCTCGAACCCCAGTCCTGTTCTCTAAATGTAATGGACATGTCAGGCCCCCAGATATGCCTTCCCCACAATTTTGAGCGATCAAATTACCCCGATTAGTCTCCTCTCATAACTTACCACACTCTTAACCCGTATTTACTATGAGATTGTTCCCCTAATAAATAGCGTATGTTCATTTAATATAATATATTAATAATTTTCGTTAAAAATTCATTCCACAAGACACTTGTCAAAAAAAAACAAAATGGCGGATTAGTTTGACAGAAATACGCATATCGATTTATTCAGGAGTGTCTGTCGGTTGTGTTCTTGGGCAAGACACTTCATCCCTATTGACCATGTGGGGGCATGGTGACACTGTGCTCTAAGGCGTACTACACGTCGATGGAGCACCTGTCTTCAACCAATGCTAACCCTGTGTAGAATTTTAACAGTTGCTTGCCGTTGCTCGGTGGCTCTCTCCGGCTTCCTCCCCCGCAAAACTGTCGTGGTTTTGATTAGTCATCATGCAGACCTTAAACACCAATAAATAAATATAAATAAATAGTCGGTTATCAAAACAGCCCTTAAGTGTTTAACAGTTAATTGTGGACCAGTGCAGTTTAAAAATGAAAAAAAATGGGCGATAACACTACGGACTGTGTTTAATCATAGAAAAATCACACCCGCGCTATTACTAACCCGTATGATTTATTTTTGAACGTTCACTGACGAATAACCCACCCATCTAAGTAAAAGCATGAAAGAGCTACCATTATCTAATTACCTATGTGGGGTGGGGTGGTCGGTAATGTTGTGTACTATGGCGTACTACCTTCAGCCAATGATAACCCTGTGTAGAACTTTGACAGTTGTTTGCCTCTGCACGATGGTTCTTTCCGGATTACTCCAACTGTCGTTAAATAAATGAAAAAAAAATGCAATTCAAAAATAACAGGCCAAGCCTTCCTTCGTTTTACATGTTTTGTGAGGGGGAAAATCAACAGTACTTTCACCCCCCTCATTTTAATAGTTGAAAAGCACTGTTACTCGATCAAAAAAAATGGTAAACGGATATGCGACTCTGTATTAGCCACCCAAATTTGCGAGACTTGGGAAAATATAACCCACCTAGAGCTGCACGAAAGCTACGTACACTATTCGAACTCCCGCATTGTGTCCTTGGGCAAGGTAATTTACCCCGATCATCCACATGGGAGCACGATGACGGCGTGTACTAAGGTGTACTACACGTCTGTGATACGCATATTTTAGAACAATCTAACCCTGCTTGTGCGGATTTCCGACGTTTGTGAGATGACAGTTACCTGTCGTTGCTCTGTGGTTCTCTTTGGATATTCCGGAGTCAACCCGTAAAATTGTCACGTTTAATTAGGCTTTTCCCTCTGGAAAAGACTATTGTTTTTCTACGGATTATTATTTTTTTTTGGGGGGGGGAGGTTTTAGGCTTTTCCCTCTGGAAAAGACTATTGTTTTTCTACGGATTATTATTTTTTTTTTTTTTTTTAGGCTTTTCCCTCTGGAAAAGACTATTGTTTTCTACGGATTATTTTTTTTTTTTTTTTCCCACACATTTTGTCCGTACGATTCAGAAGCCATTTTCGAACCGATTTTCACGAAATTTTGCACACGCATAGAGGGGCACAAAATCTAAAAATGTACCCAAGCGGAATTTACGATTTAACCCTTATTTCCTCAGAATTGGCAAAAAACTGCCAAAATTGGGGTTTATCGGCACTTTCTCGAAACACGTCTTGTAGATTTTTTTTATACATTCGTCATTGCTAGACCTGTCTGTGACACGCCCTTTGATACACACGACATATCAGGCGATGCATATGGTAACCCTCCACAGGCTGCCAAACATCGAAATTTTGATGAAATAGGCCGGTTTCAGGCTCCCACCCAAACAATACACGAGAGATAAATATAACTTTCTTTACAGAGAGTGGAATTCACCGAGGATCATTTTTGTCAGTAATAAGGGTTTTCAAAAAACCAAGCGTTAACCCGTTTTGGGCTGGTTAAACAGCAATACCCCCATAAAGCTAAAAAATTTGTATTTTCCGTGGATTTCTCTAAACGAGTCTTGTAGATTTTCAAGAAAAATTTGTCACTCCCAGGCCTTGGTGTGACAATAGAAGTTGCATGAACAAAATACTGCGGTGACGCCAACAGCACCCAATTGGTACGCCTCAAAGAAATGTGCCTTCTTTTATTGAGCGCACAATCTATACGCAAACATTTTTGTAAGTAGTAAGGGTATTCAAAAGTCGAAGTCTTAACCCATTTTGGACAGGCTAAAGAGAGAGACCCCTTAAAATCTTAATATTCCCATTTTCTGTGGATTTCTCTAAAAACATCCTGTAGGTTTTCAAGAAAAATTGACGACTCGCAGGTCTTTGTGTGATATTACAAGTTGAATGGACAAAATATTCCGGTGAGCGTTTATTAACCCTCTAGAGGCTGCCAAGCATCGTAATTTTGTTGAAATGGGCTGTTTTCAGGCACGCACATCACCCAACGTGTACCTTAGAAATAAACATAATCGCCTTTGTTGGAAGTGGAATTCACCAAAGACCATTTTTGTAAGTAATAAGGGTATTCAAAAAACCAAGCGTTAACCCATTTTGTGGTTGCTAATAGTGATACTCAACAAAGGCTTAAAAATTTATGTTTTCCCTGGATTTCTTTACAAACATCTGGTAGGGTTTTCGAGAGAAAATGGCCATTGATAGGTCATGGTGTCACATTACCAGCTGATTGGATAAATTATTCCGGTAAGCATTTGTTAACCCTCCATGGGCTGCTAAATGTCAAAATTTTGAAAAAATAGTCTGTTTTTGAACAACAACAACATCAAATGGGAATACAACAGAGAAACGTAACTTCTTTTACCGGGCGCAAAACTGACAGGGAAACATTTTTGTAAGTAGTAAATGTATTCAAAAATCGAGGTCTTAACCCATTTGTAACTGGTTAAGGAGATAGACCCCTTAAAAGCTTAAAATTCCAGTTTTCTGTAGATTTCTCAAAAAAAAAATTCAAGAGCAATTAACCATTCGCAGGTCTTCGAGTGACATTACAAGTTGCATGAACAAAATGTTTCGGTAACCATTTGTTAACCCCCCAGAGGCTGCCAAGCATTGACATTTGGAGAAAATGGGCTGTTCTTGGGCAACCATAACACCAAATGTGTACCTACGAGATAAACATAACCTCCTTCATTGGAAGTGGAATTCACCGTCGATCATTTTTGTAAGTAATGAAGATATTCACAAAACCAAGCATTAACCCTTTAGAGCTGGTTAAAGAGAGATACCCCTCAAAAGGTTAAAAATACATGTTATCTGAGGATTTCTTTAAAAACATCCCGTAGATTTTCAGGAAAAAATGGCCATTCTCATATCTTAGTGTGACATTACAAGTTGCATGTACAAAATATTCCTGTAAACGTTTGTTAACCCTATGCAGGTTCTCAAACATCAAAATGTTGATAAAATAGGCTGTGTTTGCGTACCCACAGCACCTGAAGTTGGGAGGAGAGATCAAAATAAGTGGAAGTAGAATTCACTGAGAATTATTTTTGGAAGTAATAAGAGTATTCCAAAAACAACACTTAACCCGTTTTGGGCTGGAAAAACAATGATACCCATCAAAAGCTTAAAATTCCTGTTCTCCCTGGATTTCTCTGAAAACATCTTGTAGATTTTAAAGAAAAAATGGCCATTCACAGTTCTTGTGTGACATTACAAGTCGCATGAATAAATATTCCTGTTGGCACTTGTTAACCCTCTACAAGCTGCCAGACATCAATATTTTGGATACATTTGAGATAAAATGGACCATTTTTAAATTGACACAGCACTCAGTGAGTATGTGTCAAACAAACATAACTCCTTTTGTCGATCATTGACTTGTTGGACGACGATATTGACATTAACTCACTCCACCGTTAATGATGGTTTTTACCTAAACAATTTTTTATCAAACTGTGTCATTTGAGACTACTATCTTCACCTTTCTCATAACATCAAGGAAGGAACTTCAGTGAGACAGTTAAAAACAATTCATCAGACACTGTGGGGTCATGAAAAATCATGCAATCTCATCGGGAAAAGCCATGATTCTCCAGAATCATAAAGACTAGTTTTTTGGGGTTTTTTTTTGTTTGTTTTTTTTTTTTTTGGGGGGGGGGGGGGGGGGGGGTTCCACACATTTTGTCCGTACGATTCAGAAGCCATTTTCGAACCGATTTTCACGAAATTTTGCACACGCATAGAGGGGCACAAAATCTAAAAATGTACCCAAGCGGAATTTTCGATTTAAACCTTATTTCATCAGAATTGGCAAAAAACTGCCAAAATTGGGGTTTATCGGCACTTTCTCGAAACACGTCTTGTAGATTTTTTTTATACATTCGTCATTGCTAGACCTGTCTGTGACACGCCCTTTGATACACACGACATATCAGGCGATGCATATGGTAACCCTCCACAGGCTGCCAAACATTGAAATTTTGATGAAATAGGCCGGTTTCAGGCCCCCACTGCACCCAAACAATACACGAGAGAAAAACAAAACTTCCTTTATTGGGATTGGAATTCACCAAGGATCATTTTTGTCAATAATAAGGGTGTTCAAAAAACAAAGCGTTAACCCGTTTTGGGCTGGTTAAACAGCAATACCCCCATAAAGCTCAAAAATTCGTATTTTCCGTGGATTTCTCTAAACGAGTCTTGTAGATTTTCAAGAAAAATTTGTCACTCCCAGGCCTTTGTGTAACAATAGAATTTGCATGGACAAAATACTGCGGTGAGCATTTGTTAACCCTCCACGGGCTGCTAAAAGTCAAAATTGTGATAAAATGGGCTGTTTTTGAACGCCAACAGCACCCAATTGGTGTTCCACCGAGAAAGGTTCCTTCTTTTATCGGACGCAAAATTGATGGGGAAACATTTTTGATAGTGGTAAGGGTATTCAAAAGTCGAAGTCTTAATCCATTTTTGGCTGGTTAAAGAGAGATACCCCTTAAAAGCTTAAAATTTCCATTTTCTGTGGATTTCTCTAAAAGCAACTTGAAGGTTTTCAGGAAAAATTGACTATTCGCAGGTCCTTGTGTGACATTACAAGTTGCATGATCAAAATATTCTGGTGAGCATTTATTAACCCTCTACAGGCTGCTAAGCATCGTAATTTTGTTGAAATAGGCTGTTTTCAGACGTGCACAACACCCAATGCATACCCGAGATATAAACATAATCTACTTTGTTGGAAGTGGAATTCACCGAGGACCAAATTTGTTAGTAATAAGGGTATTCAAAAAACCAAGCATTAACTCCTTTTGGGATGGTTAATAGCAATACCCATCAAAAGCTTAAAAATCATGTTTTCCCAGAATTTCTTTACAAACGTCTCGTAGGGTTTCAAGAGAAAATGGCCGTTGATAGGTCTTAGAGTCACATCACCAGTTGCATGCATAAAATATTCAGATAAGCATTTGTTAACCCTCCATGGGCTGCTAAATGTCAAAATTTCGAAAAAAATAGTCTGTTTTTGAACACCAACAACATCAAATGGGGACGCTGAAGAGAAACATAACATCTTTTACCGGACGCAGTACTGATAGAGAACATTTTTAGTAAGTAGTAAGGGTATTCAAAAATTGAGGTCGTAACCCATTGTCGCCCAGTTAAGGAGATGTACCCCTTAAAAGCTTAAAATTCCCATTTTCTGTAGATTTCTCCAAAAAATCTGGTAGGTATTCAAGAGAAATTGACCATTTGCAGGTCTTGGAGTGACATTACAAGTTGCATGAACAAAATATTCCGGTAAGCGTTTGTTAACCCTCCAGAGTCAGCAAATTTTGAGAACATGGGCTGTACTTGGCCACCCATTACACCCAATGTGTACCTGCGAGATGAACATAACCACCGTCATTGGAAGTGGGATTCACCGAGGATCATTTTTGTAAGTAATGAAGGTATTCATAAAACCAAGCATTAACCTGTTTAGAGCTGGTTACAGGGTGATACCCCTCAAAAGGTTAAAAATTCATCTTATCCGAGGAGTTCTCTAAAAACATCACGTAGATTTTCAAGAAAAATTGGCCATTCTCAGATCTTAGTGTGAATTACAAGTTGCATATACAAAATATTCCAGTAAACATTTGTTAACCCTATGCTGGTTCTCAAACATCAAAATTTTGAAAAAGTGGGCTGTGTTTGCAAACCCGCAGCACCCAAAGTTAAGAGGAGAAATCAACATAAGTGGAAGTAGAATTCACTGAGAATTATTTTCATAAGTAATAAGCGTATTAAAAAAAATGACCCTTAACCCAGTTTGGGCTGGATAAACAATTATACCCATCAACAGCTTAACATTCATGTTCTCCCTGGATTTCTCTGAAAACATCTCGTAGATTTTTAAGTAAAAATGGTCATTCACAGTTTTTGGTGTGAAATTACAAGTTGCATGAATAAATATTCCTGTTAGCACTTGTTAACCCTTCACAAGCTGCCAGACATCAATATTTTGGATACATTTGAGATAAAACAGACCATTTTCAAATAGATACAGCACTCAGTGGGTATGTGTCAAACAAAACATAACTCCTTTTGCCGGTCATTAACTTGCTGGACGACAATATTGATATTAACCCTCTCCACCGTTAATTATGGTTTTTGCCTAAACAATTTTTTTTTATCAAACTGAGTCATTTGAGACTTCTATACACACTTTTTTCATGACATCAATGAAGGATCTTCAGTGAGACAGTCAAAAGCAATTCATCATACACTGTGGGGTCATGACAAATTATGGAATCTCATCGGGAAAAGCCATGATTCTCCAGAATCATAAAGTCTAGTTTTTTTTCCACACATTTTGGTCCGTACGATTCAGAAGCCATTTTCGAACCGATTTTCACACAATTTGGCACACGCATAGAGTGCCAAAAAATCTAAAAATGTACCGAAGCGGAATTTTCGATTTAACCCTTATTTCGCCAGAATTGGCAAAAAACTGCCAAAATTGGGGTTTATCGGCACTTTCTCGAAACACGTCTTTAGGATTTTTTATAAACATTCATCATTACTAGACCTGCCTATGACACAACCTTTGATACACACGACATATTAGGCGATGCATACGGTAACCCTCCACAGGCTGCCAAACATCGAAGTTTTGATGAAATGGGCCGGTTTCAGACCCCCACAACACCCAAACGATACCCGAGAGGTAAACATAACTTCCTTTATTGGAAGTGGACTTCACCGAGGATCATTTTCGTAAGAAATAAGAGTGTTCAGAAAACCAAGTGTTAACCCGTTTTGGGCTGGTTAAACAGCAATACCCCCAAAAAGCTCAAAACTTCATGTTTTCCGTGGATTTCTCTAAACGAGTGTTGTAGATTTTCAAGAAAAATTGGTCACTCTCAGGTCTTGGTGTGACATTACAAGTTGCATGGATAAAATATTCCGGTCAGCATTAGTTAACCCTCCCCGAGCTGCTAAACGTAAAAATTGTGATAAAATGGGCTGTTTTTAGACACCAACAGCACCCAAACGATACATCACAGAGAAAGGGGCCTTCATTTATCGGACGCAAAATTGATTGGAAAATATTTTTAAAAGTGGTAAGGGTATTCAAAATTTGACGTCTTAACCCATTTTGGGCTGGTTAAAGAGAGATACCCATTAAAATCTTCAAATACCCGTTTCTGTGGATTTCTCTAACAACATCTTGTAGGTTTTCAAGAAAAATCGGCTATTTGCAGGTCTTGGTGTGACATTACAAGTCGCATGAACAAAATATTCCGGTCAGCATTAGTTAACCCTCCCTGGGCAGCTGAAGGTCAAAATTGCGATAAAATGGGCTGTTTTTGCACACCAACAGCACCCAAAGTGTACACCACAAAGAAAAGTGCCTTCTTTTATCGCGCGTACAATTTATACGGAAACATTTTTGTAAGTAGTAAGGGTATTCAAAAGTCGACGTCTTAACCCATTTTGGGCAGGCTAAAGAGAGATATCCCTTGAAAGCTTTAAATTCCCATTTTCTGTGAATTTTCCTAACGGTAACTTGTAGGGTTTCAAGACAAATTGACTACTCGTAAGTCTTTATGTGACATTACAAGTTGAATGGACAGAATACTCCGGTGAGCGTTTTTTAACCATCTACAAGCTGCCAAGCATCGTAATGTTGTTAACATAGGACTGTTTTCAGACACGCACAGCACCTAATGTATACATGAGAGATAAACATAATCTCCTTTGTTTGAAGTGGAATTCACAGAGGACCATTTTTGTAAGTAATAAAGGTATTCAAAAAGCCAAGCGTTAACCCCTGTTGGAGAGGTTAACAGGGATACCCATCAAAAGCTTAAAAAATCGTTTTCCCTGGATTTCTTTACAAACATTTTGTGGAATTTTCAAGAGAAAATGGCCGTTGATAGGTCTTGGTGTCATATGACCAGCTGCATGGATCAATTATTCTGGTAGGCATTTGTTAACCCTTCATGGGCTGCTAAATGTAAAAAAATTGAGGAAATAGTCTGTTTTTGGACACCAACAACATCAAATGGAAATGCCACAGAGAAACGTAACTTCTTTTACCGGATGCAAAACTGACAGGGAAACATTGATATTGATATTAACCCATTCTACCATTAATGATGGGTTTTACCTAAACATTTTTTATCAAACCCAAACCGAGTCATTTGAGACGACTATACTCACCTTTCTCATAACATCAATGAAGGAACTTTAGTGAGACAGTTAAAAACAATTCATCAGACACTGTGGGGTCAAGAAAAATTATGGAATCTAATCGGGAAAAGCCATGATTCTCCAGAATCATAAAGTCTAGTTAGAACTTGAACTTGATGTCCAGGTGGAATGAAATAGCGTATTTTTTGCAGACATTCTAAATAAACGCAGCTGGTTTACAGACCTGTATATCTTCTTTTCTTTTCAATTGAGTAAAAATATATGATAGTTACTGATGTAACACGCCGATTAGTATGTTTAATGAATCTAACTATGCCAGCCCGACCGACCCTTTACCCACCATGATCACAACATACGTTTCAATTCTCTCTCTCTCTCTCTCTCTCTCTCTCTCTCTCTCTCTCTCTCTCTCTCTCTCTCACCGATACAGTACGGGTGGAAACTAATTGCGTTCAAGCTGTTGTTTTTTTCTAGGTTTTACCACTTCCCTTACAGCGCAAATCGAAATGAAATCTGATTCATTGAATCATACTACAGCGTATGTGCTAAAACGATTATTTTTGTACAAAACTCAAGACCTTTCCCTCACAAATACCTATATAAAACAAGATAATACGCGAGAATGCATTGTGTACCTGCATTTGTTGATAAAATATGTCATGACCACATTCCCAAATATTATTAATGTGCCCGCTTAATAACAGTCAAATGGCGAATGTCAAGAAAGGCACTCTGTAGTTTAGGAGACTCCACAAATAAAAACAAAATCAAAAATCTGAGATATATTGCATTTATTTAAATATCGATATTAACCAGAGGGCGAAACTAGTAAAATTGATTAGTATTAAATTGCAAATGAATATTTTCAGGGGCCATTCTTCAGAGGCTGGTCCATCTTAGCTTTGCAGAGATATTGTTTTCTGGTCAGACCCCTTGGGATATTTTGATCTTTAAGGATGTTTGCCAAATTTTCCACCCTGTCGGTTGAAAATCTTTTCTTTTTCACAGCAGATCATTTATTAGATCACACCTATTGGAGCCCGAAATTGTAATGCCGTTATACACGAGTCGATCTTTCTCATCCCAGGATAAATTGGATATATTCTTTATTATCTGGAGTAACAAAAGCGACTTCTCCTGCATGGAATCGGGTATAACTGCTAACCAGTCCGGATGATTTTCCACTGAAAAACTAGTCGTTAAGGAGTGTGGTTTGGTGTTTTCTTTGCGTAAATTTGAATGGCGCTGAAAGACTGTCTTGGAGAACAGACCTTTCTCTGCAGAACTCGATGTTGAAGATTCAGTAATTGGTCTCATACCCTGGTCTATGGGCGGGACAGCTACAGCATTCAGGGGGTGTGCGTATTTTGCTGCAACAGTTCACTCCTCCATGGTTTAATACACTGAATTCTGCTTGAGGGTAGGCTGGTTGAGACATCTATATGTTTTTTCCCTCAGTGATTCCCCCATCACTAGCGGTTTTACTGGCTCTAGCTTATTTGCGAGCCCCAAAATATTTCCACTTGTTAATGCATTGTTCCAACTAAAGGCTGATTTCATATGCACTGGCGGATAGGGCAGCTGGTTACAGACAGATCTGGTTGTTAACTCGGCTGTATTTAGGTTCGCTCCCCCTATAGTGTGTTTAAAATTTACATTTTTGTGTAATTTTCGTCTGTGTCGATCATAATGAGTTTTATGAGAGTAAGATTTTTGACCCAATTCACAGACGTAGCGTGAACTCATCCTTTCCAGAAGCGAGTTAATAGAGGGGCAATACAGTTCCAACACTCTTCCATTTATATGTATGAATAGGATGGGTCCCACCCCAACCTGTCAATCGCTGGTTGGCTAATTAGATATCAAGATAAGGTGGGTTCTACCCCAACCTGTTCATCATTGTTTACTTCAAATTTTCACACAGTGCATTGTGGGAAATTACAGTGGTAGAGCTCTGGGATAAAATAAGTTTTTGCTCAACTTCACACAAATTGATTTAGTTTACTTCAAAAAAGAAACATCAAAGTCACATTCATGACAAGACGGGGTAGCATATCCGAACCACCCGCGCCGCACTGTTTAATCAGATAAGCCCTTTAATCAGATAATGAGTGACTACTGATTTTACAATTCGATGAAACGGTTTTTTAGTGATTTTACAATTCAATGAAATGGTTTTTAGTGATTTTACAATTCAGTGAAATGGTTTTTAGAGATTTTACAATTCGATGAAACGGTTTTTAGTGATTTTACAATTCGATGAAATGTTTTTTAGTGATTTTACAATTCGATGAAACGGTTTTTAGTGATTTTACAATTCAATGAAATGGTTTTTAGTGATTTAAACCGTTTTAGAATTGGTTGAAGACAGGTGATCCATCGACGTGTAGTATGCCTTAGCGCACAGTGTCACCATGCCCCCACATGGTCAATAGGGATGAAGTGTCTTGCCCAAGGACACAACCGACAGACACTCCTGTATGAATCGATATGCATATTTCTGTCAAACTAATCCGCCATTTTGTTTTTTCGACAAGTGTCTTGTGGAATGAATTTTTAATGAAAATTATTAATATATTATACTGAATGAACATACGCTATTTATTAGGGGAACAATCTCATAGTAAATACGGGTTAAGAGTGTGGTAAGTTATGAGAGGAGACTAATCGGGGTAATTTGATCGCTCAAAATTGTGGGGAAGGCGTATCCGGGGGCCTGACATGTCAATTACATTTAGAGAACTGGACTGGGGTTCAAGATACTTTAGCTATTGTGAGGGATGGGGGAGGGGGAGCGAGCGAGGTTTCCAAAAGTTTTTTAGTATTGCATGACCTGGAGGAGGGGAGTTCATGAAAGTTTTATGTACTGTGAGGGGATACAGGGGTGTGACGGTGAGGGTGTGGGATAATGGAGGTGTCTGATTGGTTGAAAAGGTGTGTGTTTGTGACAAAGCAACTCTTTTTAAGATTATGGTGGGGGCGGGGGAGAGCAGTTTCCAAAAGTTTTTTAGTATTGGATGACCTGGAGGAGGGGAGTTCATGAAAGTTTTAGGTACTGTGAGGGGATACAGGGTGTGGAATAAAAAATGAATTATTTAAAGAAAATTATTAATATATTATATTAAATTAATATACGCTATTCATTAAGAGGATTACGTCATAGCAATTAAGGTTATTAAAATTTTAAACATATGACCGCACACTTGTCTCCTTCACCCCTCATCATAACCTCATTTGACCCCCCTTATTTGATGAGGAGCGTCTCCATCGGTCAATCGAGTTGTGCATCTCTGCTACTTGTGGTGTGATGATGGTCAAGTTGAATCAGCTGAAACCCGCAAGTCGCGCAGTTAAATGTCAAGTTTTAACATTTCTCCATGTTTTTTCTGATGTATCTTTCCTACTATAGGATTTCAGACAAAACGTCAACTGGAACATCTTGACATCGCCGTCTTTTCGATGTTCACCGCATCTCTTTTGTTGAATTTGCTATTGAAACACAAAATTGACAGTTCAAAGTACCTTCTTGGTGGGCTTTCAGATGATCCGTTAATTCATCTCTTGAAAGTATTGGGGCATAAAGTACAGCCATGTGTAGCCTTTCCACCATGTACAGTTGTCTCATGGCGATTTCTCTTGTGATTTTTTTTTGAGAACCCGTCAAAACATAGAAATCGGACCGTTAAAAAATCGATGAAATTTGAATCTCAGAGTTTGAAAGAAGGTTGCGTGTTGACCACTAATTTAATAAGGTTTTTATTACACCCATAACTTTTGAACAATAGATTTAATTGCTTCAACATCTGTCACTCTCGTATAGTAGTTGGCGTTTGAAAAGAAAAATCGATTTAATGACACCTAAACACGCAATGAACTGTTTACCTTAGCACGTGTCCAGGTTAAAGTCAGTCGATAGCATTCATATATATGTTCAGTATGTCAATATTGTTTTTTAAATAAATTATTTGTAAATAAATTATTTTTTTATCTAATAATATCTATCCCAAATTATGACTTTAAAAAAAATGTACTAATCAACATTATTAATTCATTTATTAATATTCTAATTATTATAATCAACCCTAATTACACTCATTAATTACATTAATTACATTAATTATGCAACAGTCATTAATTAAAATTAAATAAGCAACAGTTATTAAAGTGATAAAAAAAATAAATCATTAAGTGACGTTAATTACCTTACGTAACTTTTTAATTAAGATGACGTCATCGACCCAGGACTCCGGCCCAGATCTCCGGCCCAGCCCTCCGGAAGAATTGGGTCATCCAGCCCCAACCATACTACTATCGACAGTTGAATCCTTTTATCAAGTTGCAATGCCAAGAGCGCCCACATGAATAATAATAGTATTTCAAAATCATTGATTGGAATCGCAAAAGGGGACGTGATAAAATCGGTTGATAACGAATGTCGAATAAGGAACTGGGTATAAGTAACGGTTGTCATGTCCGCGTCGCAAAATCTGGTGGCAGTTGAGAAAAATTATTTAGGTTTGGTAAGTGTATGTTTACTGACACTACCTCAACTTTCTGTCCTTAGTCAGTTCATCTTCGAATTTCGTGGGGGAATTACTTTCACTTATTGTGTGTACAAACTCTTTTGGTAGCTATCTTGAACTGGAACAGCCAGTGAAGACATATTATAGTTACCATTTTTCCTAATTTTGAATCTCTAGCGAGAAAATACACTTTCGATTTTAAAAGTGGGAGAGCAGTAACAACTTCAAACTAGAGAAACAGAATTTACTACAGCCAGTAAATTCAAGCAAGTGTGAAAAGGGTTAAAGTATCAGGAAAAAGCTATATAGAAAGAAAATTTATGGAGGCTTATTTTCAGGAGTAAAATATCTTTAAACAAATCAGAAATGGATTTTCGTTAACAGTATATTCAGATATTCATTCAGGAATCAGATAAAAATTTTCCAAGAAACCAGAAAAGACATAAGTGTACAGCATTCAAACAGTTCGATCAAGGAATCAGAAATGGACATATTTTGGCTCTGCCACTTATTTGAATGATGACATACATGTATAATCTTCAGAATTGCATTAGGTGTTATAATTAATTCCCAATAGTTCTGAAAATATTCACTTAATGACATCTATTGACCGCATTGAGGTGAACCATATTTTGAATCTCTAGCAAGTTTCATCTCATTCGATGTAGGTCCCATGTCTATAGGTCATACCAAGCCTGATGTATGAGCATAAACCACTTTAAAAATATTGGATCTACCAATTCCAGATGTGCCATATTTTGTGATGATAGCAAATATTCACATTTTCTAACAAATGTTAAGGTATATAGAACTTCTGGTAATATATTGTGAGTTAAACAATTCAGTAATGTTTGAATATAGACGTAAAAGGGACTTAAAGGCCCCAAGAGCCCCTCTGAAGGCCTACTGGCAGTGGCAAAATACCGAGGTCTGATCGATGCCCATGTCTGTTAAGAGCAAAAATTGTTCCCCGTTCCACTGCCAAATGTATTGAGAATAAAAATACGTGTATGAACTGCGGCAATGCATTAAGAGATGAAAAAATGTGATTTCCAGCAATTCTAGAAAATGCACTCAATGACCCTTTGATGACCTCATTGACCTTGACCCATATTTTGAACCTCCATCGAGTGTCGACTCATTTGGTGTTGGTCCCAGGCCCATTATATCATGAGATATAAGCGCGACCCACTATCAAACATTTTGGCCACGCCCACTCTTTTTTTGTAAAAATGCATTTATGGACTTTTGGAATGCATTAGGGGATCCAAAAATGTGATTTCCAGCAATTCTGAAAAATGCACTCAATGACCCCTGGGTGACATCAGTGACCTTGACCCATATTTTGAACCTCCATCGAGTGTCGACTCATTTGGTGTTGGTCCCAGGTCCATTCGTCATACATTGAATGAAATATGAGCATGACCCACTTTCAAAAATTTTGGCCATGCCTACTTTTATGCATAAAAATGAAGGTATGGACTTTGGGGATGCATTAGGGGATCCAAAAATGTGATTTCCATCAATTCTGAAAAATGCACTCAATGACCTCTGGATGACCTCAGTGACCTTGACCCATATTTTGAAACTACATTCAGTTTCACCCCATTTGCTGTTGGTCCCAGGTCCATCCGTCATACCATACTGAGATATGAGCGTGACCCATTTTCAAAAACATTGGCCATGCCACTTTTTTATATAAAAATGCATATATGGACTTTGGGAATGCATAAAGTGGTCCAAAAATGTGATTTCCAGCAATTCCGAAAAATGCTCTCAATGACCCTTGGATGACGTCAGTGACCTTGACCGATATTTTGAACCTCCATTGAGTTTCGACTCATTTGCTGTTAGTCCCAGGTTCATATGTCATATCATGCTTGAGATATGAGTGTGACACACTTTCAAAATTTTTGACCACGCCCACTTTTCTCATGTAAAAATGCATGTATGAACTTCAGGAATGTATTAGGGGTAAAAAGATGTGGTTTCCAGAAATTTTGAGAAATGCACTGAATGACCCCTGGGTGACCTCAGTGACCTTGACCCATATTTTGAACCTCCATCGAGTGTCAACTCATTTGGTGTTGGTCCAAGGTTCATACATCATACCATGTTTGAGATATGAACGTGACCCACTTTCAAAATCTTTGGCCGCGCCCACTTTTTTTCGTTTAAAAATGCATGTATGAACTTCGGGAATGCATTATTGAGTCAAAAATTGTGATTTCCAGCAATTCTGAAAATGCACTCAATGACCCCGGGTGGCCTCAATGACCTTGACCTATATTTTGAATTTTCATCGAGTGTCGACTCATTTGGTGTTTGTCTCAGGTCCATACGTCATACCATGCCTGAGATAAGGGCGTGACCCAGTTTCAAAACACCCCTATGGCCACCCCTAATGCCCCAGTAATCTGAAAAACAAAGGTGGCCGAGAACTTGTGACTGCCTATCAGTATCCCAAAAATCAGCGTGATAGGACAATTCGTTTTCGAGTTATCGTGCGGACAATGAAGTGCATAGAAGACAGAAGAAGAAGAAGAAGAAGAAGAAGAAGAAGAAGAAGAAGAAGAAGAAGAAGAAGAAGAAGATGATGATGATGAAAAGAAAAAAGAAAAAGAAACTGTACAAAAGCAATAGTCTGTGTGTTTCACACAGACTAATAATCATCATATAAAATCTGGCGTTTCATGCAGAAATAGACAAATATTCAAACTAACTTTTCTCGCTGTTTTTGTTCACCATTTTTAACCCTTGGATACTTTTTTACGTGTTATTACGTACGAAATCTTTTGTTTAATTTAACCCTTTGATACTTTTGTAAGTGTTATTACGTACGAAATCAAACAGCACGTTGATACTTTGTGGTCATTTGTTTTGTTATTATTTTTCGATTTTTTAAAGTTTTAACCTAAAATTCCTTCTTTTTTTTTGTTTTTCATAATTTTTATTTCAGACACAAAAACTACAATAAAGTTTCTTTTACAGGAAGTTTTTCACAATTGTTCTATACAGATATATATATATTTAACATAATCCTGCTGTCAAGACTTTTTAACTGGTTGAGTGCTAGAAGCCACTATCAGGGCTTTGAAAAATGAGGATTCCAGATCAAAAGCCAACACATTCCTTGCTTTTATTTCATATTCAGTCAATCAGAAATGATATTTTGTTTGTATAAATTTGTTTTATTACAAATTATTGGAGAGTGTCTGTAGGCACTCTCCAATAATTTGTAATAAAGCAAGTGTTGAATAACAATTTCAGTCCACCAAAAATAATCTAGCCCTCAACCAGGTAATCACTAATGTGAAAAATATCTTGTTATTTGTACTTTCTTACGTTTTGACGTCGTATTTTGAAAAACGTTGAAGAAACTGAATTCCCAGCGACGGTTGAACGTTAGGATAATTAAAGTTTGAAAGGGTTATCCAATGGCTACCGTCGGTTCATTTGTTCCCGAAATTGAATCTAACCAATATAATGCGTCTTTAGACTGGAACTGAATTTTTCAATCCAGAATACTGAAGCTGTGAAACAAAACACGCCGCAATTGGTAAATCTGAGTTTAAAAGTTTGACGATAATAATATCATCAAAACTGACCACCAACACAGTTCTGTAAAAGCCAGAAAATTGACGACCGCAAATTGTACTGCCAGTTGGCAGGAGTTCCGTATCTTAAAATTCAATCAAGGCGTCGTATTCTGTAACCTATTCACACCTCTGCTCCAATTCAATAAATTGGAAATCTGTAAATATACTATTCAAAAAAGCAGGGGATATCCAAACTGATGTTGATATTTTCGGAAAATGGTATTGGATACGCGTGATTGGACACATCCACATGTTACATGCGCGTTAATGTCTGTGGGGTACGTTTTGAAATTTTCATTTGTGCTGGACGGGCTTTTTCGGAGGTCTCATCGTTCTTTTTTTGGTATAAGCTCGTTCATCAATAGTTTCTGGTCGAAACGTAACTTTTGAAGTATGCTAAGACTGGCACGTGCCGAACATTTACGTGTCGTTGGCATGTTGGAAGCTGGCAACAGACAGACTGCAGTGGCTCAAATTCTCAACGTTTCTCAATCGGTGATTAGCAGGTTGTGGTCACACTTTTATACTAACCCTTCTATAAAGGCGGTGCATATTTGTGCTAACGACATGTGACTCAACTTTCAGATTTCTCAAATGAGAAAGTCTTTCCAATTTGAGAAATAGGAACACCAACAATGGCTTCCATCTTGAGTTGTCCCTCATAAACTGGAGCTGGTGCCATGATTGTCAAAATCTGTCGGCATATGGTACATAACGCCGTTCAAATCATTGTTGTACTCAAAATTAATTACTTCGTCACTCAGCTCTTATCTGCAGATATCAGTCAAATTGACCTATTATTATTGTGAAATTCTCGTTTAGTTGGTAGGGTAAGTCAGGTTTTTTGAAAATACTTCTCTTACCAGTTCATAGTCGCCTACTTTATTTTCAATTTGCTGTACTTCAGTCTTAAGTTTTGAGGGTTCAAAGGGAAGACGTAGCCTGGTATGAATTGAATTAAATTTAATGTAACTTAGTTCTTGTTTTTAGGGTGATGGCAGGTAGACAGCCAATCGGGCTATGCCATCTCCCAGCAGCACATATTATATGTTTTTCTTTATATCAAACGTATTACTCTGTATTATACAAATGCAGCTGAATAAAGTATCTATCTATCTATCACGACCGTCAGACAGGCAATGTTGATGACAGACGTCGGCCAAGTCGTCCAAGGGCGACAACTGCTAACCAGAATCGTTTCATCCGAACCATAGCATTACGTAACCGCCTTCAAAGTGCCTCCGAAATTGGACAGCAGCTGCACTGAGCGACAGATGTGCGAGTTAGGGGTCATACTATCCGAAATCGTCTAGACAGTTGGGATTTGTACGCTCGACGACCTCGAATAATTCCACGTTTGACTGAACGTCACAGCGCAGCAAGGCGTAATTGCTATGGAGCTCGAAGCGCTGGGACAATCGCCGGTGGAGCAAAGTCATGTTTTCCGATGAATCGAGGTTCACTCTCGACCTCCACGACAAGCAAAACAGAGTGTGGCGGCGGCGGCGGCGGCGGCGGCGGAACAAACGATACCACGACGTAACCGTTGGGCAGCACGACCGTTTTGGTGGTGGATCGGTTATGATGTGGGAGGCATAACCACGAAAAGCAGAACAGCATTACATGTCATCCAAGGACGTGCCACAGGGCAGTACTACCGTGACAATATGTTAGCAGCTCATGTGGTGCCATTTGCGCGACGTCACGGTCGTCGATTCATTTTCCAAGATGACAATCCAAGAGCACACATGGCTCGTGTCGCTACAGAGTTCCACCAGGAGTAGAACATCACTACGCTGCCTTGGCCAGCGCTAAGTCCAGGCCTTTCACCAATCGCGCACGTCTGGGATATGCTTGGCAGGCGCGTACGACAATGCCAACAGCCCCCTGCCAATGTCCAGGAATTCGCCGCTGCACTGCAGGAAGAACGGAATAGCACCAGTCAAGCTGATATTGGACGTTTGGTGAGGAGTATGCCACGTCCGATCCGCGCTTGTCTCGCGAACCGAGGAGGATTTACAAGCTATTGAGGTCTTGGACTGAATGTGGTAAATTCTCTGACTGACCGTCCATGTCTTCTACAGCTCAGTGCGTGGAATGTGTGCTTGTCAGACATCCAACTATCGCTGAAATCATTCACCAGACGTCACAGTGCAATCTTTTTGATGAAAATATAAATAGATTTCTTTATATATCTCACTTTTATCAAATATCCCCTACTTTTTTTTAATAGTATATGTCACATAACCATACGTGATATATAGAAAGGATTTAAAGTATATCTTCTTTTTTCCATTTTTTTTTATAATTTTGATTTTGGACACGTGCCATACACATTATTATAGCAGCCGTGAAATCGGTCACCATGGGCAAATTGTTATGAATACACGTCCATCCGTGATCTGATGTCCAATGATTGATCCTGTTTCATTATGCTGATATGTAAATAATTTTTAACATTTACATAAAATCGCTAGGTCAATACTATATGAGAAGTTAATTTTTTTAAAAAAATAACCATTTACTTTTACGTCGTCAAATGAAAGAGTCAAAGGTTATTTTTTGGAAACATCAGCAAGAATGTATGTTCATTTTTCTCTTTCTTCAGATTTTTTCTGTGCTAACAAGTAAAACGAGACCCACTTGTCCGTAAAAATCTGATTAGTAAAATTAGAACAGCCAAGATCTCAGGTCTCCAGTCAAATTCTGCAAGGAATTGTACGCTGTTACGGGCTGTGTGTTTGCCCACTTTTCGTGGAGTTAGCCTACAGACTACTGTTGATGAAATATGATGTCTCTTTACAAAGATATACAGATTATCATTTATACTCCAGTTATATATATATATTGTTGGATTGGATATTAAGGAGACATTGCTCGCGCAATAAATATTCATTAGGGAGACATCTGATTTAGGGAGACACATACGCGTCGCCCTAATGTTTTCGCCATCGCTCAAGCTCGCTACATTGGTCTTAGACCAACAAAATGTTGTCTGTTAAATGTGATTAGGGGTGTGAACAAAATAAGATATTGACCTCGAGTGGGAGTTTTGCAGGAAAGATGGCACAATGAATTTTAAAAAACACCCAAAATATATGCCATGTAAAAAAATTGTACATTGGGGACACTTCGTTCTAAAGTCAATTTCTCTTTAAAAATAGAATATGTTTTGATTATATTTGTTACCGTATGTGTGAAGTGGGTAAAGACAGCTAATTGAGAAGATATTGGCCTGTATATTAACCCATTCTAACACAATCGAATGATTTCATTATCAGCGTCCATGTTTTGAAATTAGTGTCGATATACACTTTCGGCATGAAAATTTATACATTAGGTATACGTGCGTCTCGAATGCTTACGGGCTGAAGTGACATCAAGATTTGTAGTTTGAAAAATATTTACACTTTCAGGATAATCATTCCATATTTTGCATTCTATTTATTCGTTTCTAAAGAATGCACTGTGAAGATAGTGATCTGTACCGCAGCAAACTTTACAACATGGAAGATGGAATAAACTACCAGCACATTTATTTATTTATTTATTTATTTATTTATTTATTTATTTATTTATTTATTTATTTATTTAGGGGGGTTTACGACACTTTCAACAGCCAGGTTAAAAGATCGAGCAGATTTACGGGTGGAGGAAGCCGGAGTACCCTGAGAGAACCACCGAGCAGCGGTGAGCATATGCCAAACTCTCCAACGTACTAACCCAGCGGTTAGCAGCGGTTGGAGGCATGCGCACCATCGACGTGCATTACGCATTAATACACGGCGCCACCGTGCCCCCAAGAAGGCAATGGAAATTTAAGTGCCTTGCCCAAGGACTAGGGATGCAGACCGGACCGCAAACAACCGGTACGGTCCGCGGCCCAGAGCTGGACCGCGTACCGGACCGGACCGCCGTCGTTGGACTGCTTTGTACCGGTCCACTCATGGTGGTCCGGTACTGGACCGGTTCGTGGATTTTAATACATAGATGTGTGCCTAGCTTTAGCACTGGGTTTATTTGGTACGGAAATCCGAAGCTCCAATCACCAGTTAATAGAGTGTCGCATATGTCTGGTCGGCCGCGGTATGATGTCAGACAATATATCGAATTACTATGTCAACTAACCCTTGTATGCAGTTCAATGTACTGAACATGGGTCGCAAATTGCGATGTATCCTATGGTTGCCAATGCATAACCCCCGTCACTACATCTCATTCCGGCACGCATGCCTTGATATTGGAAATTGGCCAATCTATCTGGAGTATGTCAGGTGCCAATGCTAAGAACAAAGCGTTATTAGTACTGAAAGATTTGGAGCATTGCACTGTCTGCCTTTAGGTTCTTAACCCAATCAAATACTACATGATCGGGTTAAGAACTTAGAGATGGATGGTGCAAAGGACACTAATAACGTTTAGTCTGTAGTCCTCGTTTCCGCGATTCTCCACAGTCCACATGCTATATGACATAATAGCGTGTAGAGGATAGCGGAGACGTGAACTACAGACTCTACAGTGAGTCACAGTCAGGGGCCTAACCACGTAAACAAATATTAAGGGGGGGGGGGGGGGGGCAGGGTGGATCCAAAGGAGGTGCCAATTAGTCTGACAGTATGATACACAGCATTATCCGAGCCGCTGCGCAGTGGCAAGGTGGGAGCACGAGAGTGATATATCCCCCTATTGGTGGTGAGGGTCCGCATGTATCCTCTGCTACATTTTGAAAACAATTGTGGGCCAAAATTCGTTTTCTCAGCGATTCTGAGGCTGGTGTTACCGACTCCCGAGGTAAGGGCTGCTGGACATTGCAGATTCGAATTCTCTGCTTCTTTCGTTATTAGACTCGCTTCTAAATTTATAAATTAATTTTGTCCACCTCTTCTGTTGCGTTTTGTTTTGGACTGACTTCAAACATCGCCATGTGTTTAATCGGGACCATGGGTTAATAATTTTCGGAAATTTTAGGGGGGTTAAATACCTCTCTTACCCCACCCCTCCCCCAGTTTTTACCCCACTGGTCACAGTCACAAGGTGTAGGCAGTACTAAGTAGCATGTTTGTTCGTTCTCTAACTTCTAAAAAATGATGGAGATGAGAAAAGAGTTCAAAATATACTGCACATTTCCACAATGTGCATGTGCATACAATGTATTATATAATATCCCCAGAGTTACCAAGGTTGCCCGGCCAAGGGCAGTACCATGAAACATTCTGTCACACACACAAATTTGTATTCTAATTCAATCATTATAAGGTACCGGTACCTTAAAGGAGGGGCAATGTGTTAAAATCTTACTTTTGGTATTACCAAAAGTAAGATTTTAACACATTTCCCTCCATTTAAGGTATTTTATAATGATTGGATCAGTCCGAGACCGCTCAGGCAAGAAAACCTGACCACCGAGAGCTGGACCGGACCGGACTGGACCGCCTCTTCACTGGACCGGACCACCACTGGCGGTATGGTATGGTAAGTGACCTTAAACATCAATAAACGGATAGATAAATAAATAAAATCGATTCGATAGTTAAATGGATTGATGACATTGAGATGGAAATGTCAATGGTGCTGTGTATTTCAGGTGTTTTAAAGCTTCGGTGTTTTCCATTAATTATTGAAACATATTTTACTCCAGATAATTCAATAAAAATGATTATTCAAATTTGTTATTTTAATAAATGTATCCGCTTCCAAGAAGACTACTACACTTAAGTTGCACACTGTCATCGTGGTGTATGTTAAAATCATTCACATGTGTGCAAATATTCCTTCCACATTTCCGTAAAACAAAACTTTTATGACCCATTTATTCCTTAATAAAACACAAGACAGTGGTATGAACATAGGCCTGTAAGACTGAATAGTCCACCCCACCCATATATATGGGTTGGTCCACATTTTGTTTGCGAACCAATAAGCGAGCATCCCATTCATGAATATTACGCACCAGGACTAGGGGATGGCGGGGGGGGGGGGGGGGGGGCTACCAAACGCAATTTTTTTATTTTTTTTATGTATATGGTGGAGCTGCCCTGTGTCTCACCCAATACGCGGAGAGCTGCGACCTGTTTTCCACTTCATTGAACATCGGGCGGGCGGGCGGACGGGCGGGCAGGCGGGCTTGCAGTCGACGCCATTCTCTGGAAAGTGATAACTCACCAGACAGATTACTTCCATCTTCTATATTTAATAGAAGGTAGTCACAGAGAGAGAGAGAGAGGGGGAGGGAGAGAGGTGGTTGTGTGGGAGGGCTGTGGGGAGATACTGGTGATGATATACAGCTGTACTTGACTTATGTGTACCATCCATTACTGTAGAAAACGTATCATTTATTGATATTTATATCACCATGCAACTCTCCATTCCCATGAAAATGCATGGGGAAAAAGACGAATAAAAAAATAGTAAAATAGAGAATAATTTTACCTGTCCTCACGGTCGAAACTCTGGACTCAAATCCAATATGCAATACCAATGGTTTTATGCATTCTTAACCTTTTCCACCATTGATTATTATTAACAGAAGTTTATTAGTAGAAGTGTATCAATGGAATCACTGATATTTAATACAGGAAACCCAGTAGCTCATTGGTTAGCGCGTTAAACTTCGGATCTTTTAGTCGTAGGTTCGAGTCTGACGCGTGTCATCTGCGTTGTGTTCTTGGACAAGGCCGTTGATCGCAGTTTCCACATAAGAGCAAGGGGGCGTAGTGTGGTAACGCATACTGCATGTTGATATCACACCTTCCATAAGTTCCTTTAAACAATGCTAGCCCGACTTGCGCTGAGTTCGCAAGTTGGGGAGTCCGAACGTTACGCATCGTAGCTCGTTGGTTCTCTCCGGGTACTCCGGCTTCCTCCACCCATCAAACTGTCCCATACGAGGTCACCCTGCCTGTAGAAGTGTCGTTAAACCCCAATAAATAAATAAATAAATAAATAAATAAATAAATAAATAAATAAATAAATAAATAAATAAATAAATAAATAAATAAATATTTATTTATTTATTTATTTGTACGGTATTATGTCCTACTTCGTGGCAGTGTTTTGCTCCTGTTAACAACTCCCCGTTCTCCCTACATCTGGTTCTTTCCAGGAACCATAACATTTTTCCTATTTTTTCAGGTCTTATTGTAGCGGTGTTTTGTTTTCCGCGTCAGTTAATATCCGATATGTATATATCATTCGGATTGTGACGGCGAAAGATATAGATATGGAAAGCCAAATATGATAAATTACGATTTTTTGTGAGGAAACTAGTGCCAAAAATAAAAATAATTTTCAATGAAATATACATTTCATTCTGATTTGAGAGATACTATTTTAAAACATGTCCCTGAAGAGAATAAGAGACTTCAGTGACAACAGAATGTGTTTGTAAATTGACAATTACCCCAGACAATGTTCTACACACCCAGCCATTGCCCGTAGAAAAGAAAACGCAACTTTTATCAAGATATGATGTAACTAAATGCCAAATTGTGTATCACGCCATCATCTTAGCACTGTGTGATGTCAAATGGGTGATCTGGTGAACAGTGGGAGAGGATGAGGTACATTGAAACAAGAGAGAGATGGATGGATGGACGGACGGACGCTTTAACATAAGCTATTTTTTTTAGCCAAACGTGAAAATGTTTAGTAAAACGATATCATATTGGATAAATGCTGCTTCTATTTAGGATAAGTAAAGGGTTGATGGGAATTCTGCTATAATTTTGTACTCTTTTTAAAACAGAAATTGAATAAAGCCAAAAATATTTAAAACGGCTAAGACGTATTTTGTCCAGTTTAAAAATGCACTTTAACTACAACTGCGGCAATGTTTATGAGCACAGATACTTTCATTTCAGAAAATAAACTTTCACAGTCGTGTAAAATTCCTTTGTTACTTTTATATACTATTGGCTAAACCACAAACTGAATGGTCAAATTATGTATTGTTTCAAGCATTATCAATTTGAAAGGAACTTATGGAATCGATAGTTAAATGGGTTGACGACAATGAGATGGAATTTTTAATGGTGTTGTGTTTTTCAGGTGTTTTGGAGTGTATTTGCAGCGTCAGTGTTTAGTCAATTAATTAAAAAAAAAATTTCTTCAAGATGATCAGTAAATGATAATTAATTAAAATGGTTATTTTAAGAAATGTATCCGTTTCCGAGAAGAATATTACTCTTAAGTTGCACACTTCCCAAGCTTATGTTACACATTTTACATGGGTACAAATATTCCTTTATATTCCCCCCTCCCCAAACGAAAACTTTTATAGCCCATTTAATCATTAATAAAACACCCAACAGAGGAATAAACATACACCTGTAAGACAGAACAGTCCACTCCCATCCTTATGTGTCAGTTGGACCACATTTTGTTTGCAAACAGATAAGCGAGCTTCCCATTTGTAAATTATACGCACTAGTTGGGGTGTGTGGGGGGGGGTGGGGTGGGTGGGGGGACTAAACGCAAATTGTTTGGTGATGTGTATGATGGCGCTTTCCTCTGTCTAACGCCATAGGCCTACGTGGAGAACTGTGACCCATTTTATTACTTTTTGGGAACATCGGGCAGGCGGGGAGTACTTACAGTACTTACAGTCGACGGGGGCTTCAGCAAAATGATGGCTTACCAGACAGATCACGTTTATCTGCCATATTTAACAGCAGGTTATCGGAGATACAGACAGAGAGAGAGATAGGGTGGGATGGCAATATACTAATTATCGGAGAGAGAGAGAGAGAGAGAGAGAGAGAGAGAGAGGGGGGATGGGGTGGCAATATACTAATTATCGGAGAGAGAGAGAGAGAGAGAGAGAGGTGGGACGACAGTACACTAAATATCCGATACTATGTACAACAAATGCCTGATGTCATGTTATTTACATATCTGCTGAATGAGTAAAACAAGATGCTGTAATTTAGGGCCTCCATTTTCGGCTGATATTAATTTGTCTAACTGCATGCATGAAGCTTAGATTGACTTGTGGTTTTGATAAACCCCTAGCACATGTAACATTATTTGACCCATTATTTTGCAAATCGTAGACAGAGATGAGGGATGGGGGGGGGGGGGGGGGTCTTTGTCGCTCATTTGACCATCAGACTTACGGAGTCCTGGACTATTTCTCTTGCAATGGATACAGAAAATACATGCAGCATTTGAAAAAAATGTGAAATTGTTTAGGGGCATGAATGAATCGAACTGCTGGAGGAAAATGAAGGTGAGAGAGAGTGGGGAAGAGAAAATGAGAGAGAAGATTCTAGTGTATCTGTAATTGCAAAACCTTGTTTACGTTTATGTGTGTATGTGTGTGTGGGACGGGGAGGGGTGCATGGGGTTGGAGTGTCGGGTACTGATGGTGATGAATGTTCTGTATTTGTACCGTCTATTATGGCCATGTAATGTATTATTTATTCAATTTTATATCATTATGTAACTCTGACCCCATGGCATTGGAAAAAGATGAATAAATAAATAGTGAACAAGTGAAGACACAGTCCAGCTATACACACCTCACTCCACGGTAGTTTGTCTTCAGTTGGTTATTTAATCTCTCATACACTTGGCCATGGTTTACTTATGATATTTGTGGACTGACGTTGGCTACAGCTACTTTGTGCGACCATATTGTCGGTGTCATCATACATTATAAATTTATAAAATTATGCCGTGGGCAATATTTGAAAACCATAAACACTTCATACTGGTCAAAATATAAGCAATCGATTCCCAAACGAGTATAAACCCTTGGTCAGGTTAAAACTTTTGTAGCACATATCGCGAGCCTTATCGTATCATTCTGAACTATGGGTCAACAATACAAAAAAACCTGCGTCGTTTTAAAAGGAAAAGTCTCGAAGAAATGCTAAAAGACAATATTTGAAATACCAAACCGACAAACTTGGAGATTTTTCACCCTGTTCGTACTAGTTATCACGTTAAGAGGGGTCCTTATTGTGATACTTTATTAGACTACAGGAAGACAAAATATAAAACTATATTTATGTTCTACCTCATCCGCCTAGGGAACTGCATAAATCGCACAGTAAGATGGGAGAGACAGACAGAGAGAGAGGGAGAGAGAGAGAGAGAGGTAGGGCGAGGTGGGTGTGTGGTCTAATGTACTAATTATCCGACACTATATACACATGTCTGCTGTCGTGTTATTTGCCCATCGGCTAAATGAGAGAGACTACAAGCTGTTGTAACTCGGGGAATGAATGTTCGACCGATATGAATTTAACTGCATGGGGCTAGTGGAACGGAACGTACCGCCTTTGGCAAGCACTAAAATTGCTCCCCTGGGACAACGGTCGATATATACAGGTGGCATATCCTTCTAGTAGGCACGTTGGGGGGGATTCCTTATTGTTATGCGATAATAAAAATAAGTGGCATTTCTGTATACTACAACAGGGCATCCTGTGAATTGCAACAATGTATTCTCTCCAATAAACGTAAAGCATGTGTTAATAAAATTGTACATACTTGTTTACATAAGCCTATTTTTCATAGAAATTCTTGTTGAATTTCCATAAAAAGAAAGTCGTTTGGGGGTAGAATAGAAGAAAACCGTTCACGTCAACACCACTTCTAAAACGTTTGGTTTTTATAACTGTAGTTTAAAACGGATGTTAAGTGCACATATGTCTTGTATATTTTGTCTTCTTATTATACAAAATTAGATGAAGTCAAAACGAAACATTCGTCCCAGTTCATATATTAAGCGGGAAAAACATATTACGGCAGTCACTTGAACATATTGGTTGACTGTCACTATAACTCACGCACGCCTTTGTACCAATTATTTGTTCTGGACGGACACAAGATGAAATTGCCTAAATTTCACGCCGTAGATATGCTCTGTCAGGTAGAGCCAAAACTCTAAAATGTATGCTCTCTCTGTTATCTCAGAAAATTGAAAGTTTGTAACTGCAAAACGTAGTTTTATATTCTTTGTTGTCTCCACTCCCACCTCATCCGAATCACGCCACCACTATAATGAGTGTCTAACTCTAGTATCCTTCTAGTTATTGCTTAGACTACAGGAAGACAAAATATAATTCATTTTCTACGTCGTCCACCTAGGTAAGGAAGTCAATAAATCTGAATAAACAGGAAGATGGAGAGAGAGATACATAGTGACAGAGAGAGAAAGATTGAGAGAGCGAGGGAGAGAGAGAGAGATGCGATTATAAAAATAAGTGGCATTTCTGCATACTAGACCAGGAGATACAGTGAATTGCAATTGTATCATCCCCAATGACTGTAAATCATGTGTTAATACAATTTTACTTACTTGTTTACATAAGCCTATTTTTCGTATAAATGCTTGTCGAATTTTCATGAAAAAAAGCGTTTGGGGGTAGACTAGAAGACAAAACATATTATGGCAGTCACTTGGACATACTGGTTGAATGTCACAATAACTCAAGCACGCCTTTGTACCAATCATTTGTTCTGGACGGAAACAAGAAGAAAGTGCCTAAATTTCACGCCGTAGATATGCTCTCTCAGGTAGATCCAAAACTCTAAAATGTATGCTCTCTCAATTGTCTAAGAAAATTGGAAGTTTGTAGTTTTATATTCTGTGGTTTGTTCTCTCAATCCCCAACTCACCCGAATTACGCCACCGTTATAATGAGTGTCTCACGCTACTATCCTTCCAGTTATCGCTTTAGGGGGATGGCTTGTCGTGTTACTTTATTAGACTACAGGAAGACAGAATATAAAAATATACTTAATTTTCTACATCGTCCACCTAGGTAAGGAAGTGAATAAATCTGAATAAACAGGAATATGGAGAGAGAGAGAGAGAGAGAGAGAGAGAGGAGAGGAGAGAGAGAGAGAGAGAGAGAGAGAGAGAGAGAGGAATGTTGAGAGAGAGAGAGAGAGAGATGCAATTATAAAAATAAGTGGCATTTCTGCATACTAGACCAGGAGATACAGTGAATTGCAACTGTCTCATCTCCAGTAACTGTGAAGGATGTGTTAATAAACTTTTAATCATTTTTTTTCATAAGCCAAAGTTTGTGGAGAGAATTAAACAAAACCGTTTACGTCACCACAACCCCTTAAACGATTGTTTTATTAACTGCAGTTTAAAACTGATGTTAAGTGGACATATGCCTTGTATATTTTGTCTTCTTATTATACAAAAATAGATAAGGTCAAAACGGAGCATTCAAATCCAATATGAAGAAGACTAAACATATTATGGCAGTCACTTGAACATATTTTTTTGATGTCACAATAGCCCAAGCAGGCCTTTGAATCAATTAATTGTACTGGACTGGAAAGAGACGAAAGTGCCTAACTTTCACGCCGTAGATACGCTGTATCAGGTAGATCGAAAACTCTAAATTGTATGTTCTGTCTATTGTCTCAGAAAATTGAAAGTTTGAAACTACAAAACGTAGATTTTATATGTTTGGTCCGTTCTCCCCACCTCCGCCCACTCCAACTGCGCCACCGCTTAAATGAGTGTCCCACTCTACTATTCTTCCAGTTACCATGTTGGGGTGGGGGGGGGGGGTGGGGTGGGGAGGTGGATCCTTATTGTGATACTTTATTAGACGACAGGAAGACAAAATATAAAAATATATTTTATTTCTACCTTATTCACCTAAGGAACTGAATAAATCGCACAGGAAGATGGGAGAGAGAGAGAGAGAGAGAGAGAGAGAGGGAGAGAAAATAAGGAGCCGGCGGGGGGATAATGTATTAATTATACGACACTATATATACATGTCTGCTGTCATGTTATTTATGTATCGGCTAAACGAGTGAAACTACAAGGTGTTTTAATCCAGGGAATTGATGTTCGACCGATATGAATTTAACAACATGGGGCCAGTGGCGTTTCTACGGAACATAGCGCCTCTGGCAAACACTGAATTGCCCCCATGTGACAACGATCCGTATATACCGAGGCATATCCTTCTAGTTAGCACGTTGAGGGAGTGAATTCCTCATGGTGATGCGTTTATGAAAATAAGTGGCATTTCTGCACACTGGACCAGGGTATACTGTAAATTGCAATTGGTTTCTCTCCAATGACTGTAAATAATCTGTTAATACAATTTTACTTACTTGTTTACATAAGCCTATTTTTCGTTTTAATGCTTGTTGAATTTTCATGAAAAGAAAATCGTTTCCGGGTAGAATAGAAGACAACCGTTTACGTCAACCCCACCTCTAAAACGATTGTTTTTTCTAGCTGTAGTTAAAAACGGATGTTAAGTTGACATATGCCTTGTATATTTTGTCTTCTTATTTTACAAAAATAGATGAAATCAAAACGGAACATTCGTCCCAGTTCCTATATTAAGCAGACAAAACATATTTTGGCAGTCACTTGGATATATTGGTTGAATGTCAAAATAACTCAAGCACGCCTTTGTAGCAATTATATACTGGACGGAAAAAAAACGAAAGTGCCTAAATTTCACGCTGTAGATATGCTGTGTCGGGTAGATCGAAAACTCTAAAATGTTTGCTCTTCTGTCTAATGTCTCAGAAAATTGAAACTACAAAACGTAGATTTTATATGTTTGGTTCGTTCTCCCCACCACCGCCCACCCCAACTACGCATCCCAATAGTGAGTGTCCAACTCGACTATCATTCCAGTTACCGCGTTAGGGATGGGGGGGGGGGGTCCTTATTGTGATACTTTATTAGACGACAGGAAGACAAAATATAAAAATATATTTTATTTCTATCTTATCCACTTAGGGAACTGAATAAATCGCACAGGAAGATGGGAGGGAGAGAGAGATAGAGAGAATGAGGAGCGACGGGGGCGGGTGGGGTAATTTATTAACCATCCGGCACTATACTATATACACATGTCTGCGGTCATGTTATTTATGCATCGGCTAAACAAGTGACACTACAAGGTGTTGTTGCTCAGGGAACTCAGGGAATAAATGTTCGGCCGATATGAATTTAATTGCATTCCGCCAGTGGCGTATCTACGGAACATAGCGCCTCTGGCAAACACTGAATTGCGCCCCTGGGACAACATTCCATATGTACCGAAGGCATATCCTTCTAGTTAGCACGTTGGGGGGGGGGGGTGTCCTTATTGTGATGCGATTATAAAAATAAGTGACATTTCTGAATACTGGAACCAGAACAAACTGTTAATTGCAATTGTATTCTCTCCAATAACTGTAGAGCATGTGTTGATAAAATTTTACTTACTTGTTTACGTAAGCCTATTTGAAAACGGAACATTCGTCCCAGTGCCTATATTAAGCAGACAAAGCATATTATGGCAGTCACTTGGACATATTGGTTGAATGTCACAATTACTCAAGCACGCATTTGTACCAATTATTTGTACTAGACGGAAACAAGACGAAAGTGCATAAATAAATGCTCTGTCAAGTAGTCCAAAAACTCTAAAATGTATGCTCTCTCTATTGTCTCAGAAAATTGAAAGTTTGTAACTACAAAACGTAGAGTTTTATATTCTTTGGTTTGCTCTCTCCACTCCCGCCTCATCCGAAACACGCCACCGCTATGAGTGTCTCATTCTACTATCCTTCTAGTTATCGCCTTTGGGGGTGCTTTATCGTGATACTTTATTAGACTACAGGAAGACAAAATATATTTTATTTTCTACGTCGTCCACCTAGGTAAGGAAGTGAATAAATCTGAATAAACAGGAAGATGGAGAGAGAGAGAGAGAGAGAGAGAGGTGCGATTATAAAAATAAGTTGCATTTTTGCATACTAGACCAGGAGATACGGTAAATTACAATTGTCTCATCTCCAATAACTGTAAAGGATGTGTTAATAAAATTTTACTTACTTGTTTGCATAAGCCTAAGTTTTGTATAAATGATTGTAGAATTTCCATAAATAGAAAGTCGTTTGTGGAGAGAATTGAAGAAAACCGTTTACATCACCACAACCTATTAAACGATTGTTTTTATAACTGTAGTTTAAAACGGATGTTAAGTGGACATATGCCTTGTATATTTTGTCTTCTTATTATACAAAAATAGATAAAGTCAAAACTGAACGTTCGTCGCAAATCCTATATTAAGGAGAGAAAACATATTATGGCAGTCACTTGGACATATTTTTTTAATGTCACAATAGCCCAAGTAGGCCATTGAACCAATTATTTGTATTGTACGGGAACAAGACGAAAGTGCCTAACTTTCTCGCCTAGATATTCTGCATCAGGTAGATCGAAAACTCTAAAATGTATAATCTGTCTATTGTCTAAGAAAGTTTAAAACTACAAAATGTACATTTTATATGTTTGGTTCGTTCTCCGCACCACCGCCCATCCCAACTGCGCCACGGCTATAAAGAGTGCCCCACTCTACTATCCTTCCCGTTACCACGTTAGGGGGGGGGGGGTGGATGGTGGGTCCTTATTGTGATACTTTATTAGACTACAGGAAGACAAAATAAAAAAAATATATTTTATTTCTATCTCATCCACTTAGGGAACTGACTAAATCGCACAGGAAGATGGGAGGGAGAGAGAGAGAGAGAGAATGCGGAGCGACGGGGGCGGGTGGGGTAATATATTAATTATCCGTCACCATATACACATGTCTGTGGTCATGTTATTTATGCATCGGCTGAACGGGTGACACTACAAGGTGTTGCTACTCCGGGAACTCAGGGAATTAATGTTCGACCGATATGAATTTAATCCCATGGGGCCAGTGGCGTATCTACGGAAAATAGCGCCTCCGGCAAGCACTGAATTTCGCCCCTGTGACAACGTTCCATATATACCGAATGCATATCCTTCCAGTTAGCACGTTGGGGGAGGGGGTTCCTTATTGTGATGCGATTATAAAAATAAGTGGCATTTCTGAATACTGGAACCAGGACAAACTGTTAAGTGCAATTGTATTCTCTCCAATAGATGTAGAGCATGTGTTGATAAAATTTTACTTACTTGTTTACGTAAGCCTATTTTTCGTATAAATGTTTGTTGGATTTTCATGAAAAGAAAGTCGTTTGGGGGTAGACTAGAAGAAAACCGTTTACGTAAACACCACCTCTTAAACGATTGTTTTTTATATCTGTAGTTTAAAATGGATGTTAAGTGGACATATGCCTTGTATATTTTGTCTTCTTATTATACAAAAATAGATGAAGTGAAAACGGAACAATCGCCCCATCTCCTATATTCGGCAGACAAAACATATTATGGCAGTCACTTGGACATATTGGTTGAATGTCACAAGACGGTGGGTCCTTATTGCGATACTATATTAGATTACAGGAAGATAAAATATAAAAATATATTTTATTTCTACCTCATCCACCTAGGGAACTGAATAAATCGCTCATCCACCTAGGGAACTGAATAAATCGCACAGGAAGATGGGGGAGGGAGAGAGAGAGAGAGAGAGAGAGAGAGAGAGAGAGAGATGCGATTATAAAAATATGTTGCATTTTTGCATACTAGACCAGGAGATACGGGAAATGGCTATTGTCTCATCTCCAATAACTGTTAAGGATGTGCTAATAAAATTTTACTTACTTGTTTGCATAAGCCTAAGTTTTTTTATAAATGATTGTAGAATTCCCATAAATAGAAAGTCGTTTGTGGAAAGAATTGAAGAAAACTGTTTACATCACCACAACCTATTAAACGATTGTTTTATAACTGTAGTTTAAAACGGATGTTAAGTGGACATATGCCTTGTATATTTTGTCTTCTTATTATACAAAAATAGATAAAGTCAAAACGGAACGTTCGTCGCAAATCCTACATTAAGAAGAGAAAACATATTATGGCAGTCACTTGGACATATTTTTTAATGTCACAATAGCCCAAGCAGGCCATTGAAGCAATTATTTGTACTGTACGGGAACAAGACGAAAGTGCATAACTTTCACGCCGTAATTCTGTATCAGTAGATCGAAACCTCTAAAATGTATAATCTGTCTATTGTCTCAGACAATTGAAAGTTTGAAACTACAAAACGTACATTTTATATGTTTGGTTCGTTCTCCGCACCACCGCCCACCCCAACTCCGCCATGGCTATAATGAGTGCCCCACTCTACTATCTTTACATTATTTGTAATGAACGGAAACAAGACGAAAGTGCCTAAATTTCACGCCGTAGAGATGCTCTGTCAGGAAGATCAAAAACTCTAAAATGTATGCTCTCTCTATTGTCTCAGAAAATTGAACATTTGTAACTGGATAACGTACAGATTTATATTCTTTGGTTTGTTCTCTCCACCCCCGCCTCAACCGAATCACGCCACCGCTATAATAAGTGTCTCATTCTACTATACATCTAGTTATCGTTTTAGGGGGGGGGGGGTGCTTTATCGTGATACATTATTAGACTACAGGAAGCCAAAATATAAAAATATATTTTATTTTCAACGTCGTGCACCTTGGTAGGGAAGTGAATAAATCCGAATAAACAGAAAGAATGAGAGAGAGAGAGAAAGAGACAGGTGCGATTATAAAAATACGTTGCATTTTTGCTTACTAGACCTGGAGATACGGTGAAGTGCAATTGTCTCATCTCATTTAACTGTAAAGCACGTGTTAATAAAATTTTACCTACTTATTTACATAAGCCTAAGTTTTGTATAAATGATTGTAGAATTTCCATGAATAGAAAGTCGTTTGTGGAGAGAATTGAAGAAAACCGTTTGCATCACAACAACCTCTTAAACGATTGTTTTATAACTGCAGTTTAAAACGGATGTTAAGTGGACATATGCCTTGTATATTTTGTCTTCTTATTATACAAAAATAGACAAAGTCAAAACGGAACGTTCACGCAAATCCTATATTAAGAAGACGAAACATATTATAGCAGTCACTTGGACATATTGGTTGAATGTCACAATAACTCAAGCACGCATTTGTACCAATTATTTGTACTAGACGGAAACAAGACGAAAGTGCATAAATTTCACGCCGAAGATATGCTCTGTCAAGTAGACCAAAAACTCTAAAATGTATGCTCTCTCTATTGTCTCAGAAAATTGAAAGTTTGTAACTACAAAACGTAGAGTTTTACATTCTTTGGTTTGCTCTCTCCACAACCGCCTCAACCGAAACACGCCACCGCTATGAGCGTCTCATTCTACTATCCTTCTAGTTATCGCCTTTGGGGGTGCTTTATCGTGATACTTTATTAGACTACAGGAAGACAAAATATATTTTATTTTCTACGTCGTCCACCTAGGTAAGGAAGTGAATAAATCTGAATAAACAGGAAGATGGAGAGAGAGAGAGAGAGAGAGAGAGAGAGAGAGAGGTGCGATTATAAAAATAAGTTGCATTTTTGCATACTAGACCAGGAGATACGGTAAATTACAATTGTCTCATCTCCAATAACTGTAAAGGATGTGTTAATAAAATTTTACTTACTTGTTTGCATAAGCCTAAGTTCTGTATAAATGATTGTAGAATTTCCATAAATAGAAAGTCGTTTGTGGAGAGAATTGAAGAAAACCGTTTACATCACCACAACCTATTAAACGATTGTTTTTATAACTGTAGTTTAAAACGGATGTTAAGTGGACATATGCCTTGTATATTTTGTCTTCTTATTATACAAAAATAGATAAAGTCAAAACTGAACGTTCGTCGCAAATCCGATATTAAGGAGAGAAAACATATTATGGCAGTCACTTGGACATATTTTTTTAATGTCACAATAGCCCAAGTAGGCCATTGAACCAATTATTTGTATTTTACTGGAACAAGACGAAAGTGCCTAACTTTCTCGCCTAGATATTCTGCATCAGGTAGATCGAAAACTCTAAAATGTATAATCTGTCTATTGTCTAAGAAAGTTTAAAACTACAAAATGTACATTTTATATGTTTGGTTCGTTCTCCGCACCACCGCCCATCCCAACTGCGCCAGGGCTATAAAGAGTGCCCCACTCTACTATCCTTCCAGTTACCACGTTAGGGGGGGGGGGGGGGGTGGATGGTGGGTCCTTATTGTGATACTTTATTAGACTACAGGAAGACAAAATAAAAAAATATATTTTAATTCTATCTCATCCACTTAAGGAACTGACTAAATCGCACAGGAAGATGGGAGGGAGAGAGAGAGAGAGAGAATGCGGAGCGACGGGGGCGGGTGGGGTAATATATTAATTATCCGTCACCATATACACATGTCTGTGGTCATGTTATTTATGCATCGGCTGAACGAGTGACACTACGAGGTGTTGCTACTCCGGGAACTCAGGGAATTAATGTTCGACCGATATGAATTTAATCCCATGGGGCCAGTGGCGTATCTACGGAACATAGCGCCTCCGGCAAGCACTGAATTTCGCCCCTGTGACAACGTTCCATATACACCGAATGCATATCCTTCCAGTTAGCACGTTGGGGGAGGGGGTTCCTTATTGTGATGCGATTATAAAAATAAGTGGCATTTCTGAATACTGGAACCAGGACAAACTGTTAAGTGCAATTGTATTCTCTCCAATAGATGTAGAGCATGTGTTGATAAAATTTTACTTACTTGTTTACGTAAGCCTATTTTTCGTATAAATGCTTGTTGGATTTTCATGAAAAGAAAGTCGTTTGGGGGTAGACTAGAAGAAAACCGTTTACGTAAACACCACCTCTTAAACCATTGTTTTTTATATCTGTAGTTTAAAATGGATGTTAAGTGGACATATGCCTTGTATATTTTGTCTTCTTATTATACAAAAATAGATGAAGTGAAAACGGAACAATCGCCCCATCTCCTATATTCGGCAGACAAAACATATTATGGCAGTCACTTGGACATATTGGTTGAATGTCACAAGACGGTGGGTCCTTATTGCGATACTGTATTAGATTACAGGAAGATAAAATATAAAAATATATTTTATTTCTACCTCATCCACCTAGGGAACTGAATAAATCGCTCATCCACCTAGGGAACTGAATAAATCGCACAGGAAGATGGGGGAGGGAGGGAGAGAGAGAGAGAGAGAGAGAGAGATGCGATTATAAAAATATGTTGCATTTTTGCATACTAGACCAGGAGATACGGTAAATGGCAATTGTCTCATCTCCAATAACTGTTAAGGATGTGCTAATAAAATTTTACTTACTTGTTTGCATAAGCCTAAGTTTTTTTTATAAATGATTGTAGAATTCCCATAAATAGAAAGTCGTTTGTGGAGAGAATTGAAGAAAACTGTTTACATCACCACAACCTATTAAACGATTGTTTTATAACTGTAGTTTAAAACGGATGTTAAGTGGACATATGCCTTGTATATTTTGTCTTCTTATTATACAAAAATAGATAAAGTCAAAACGGAACGTTCGTCGCAAATCCTACATTAAGAAGAGAAAACATATTATGGCAGTCACTTGGACATGTTTTTTAATGTCACAATAGCCCAAGCAGGCCATTGAAGCAATTATTTGTACTGTACGGGAACAAGACCAAAGTGCATAACTTTCACGCCGTAATTCTGTATCAGTAGATCGAAAACTCTAAAATGTATAATCTGTCTATTGTCTCAGACAATTGAAAGTTTGAAACTACAAAACGTACATTTTATATGTTTGGTTCGTTCTCCGCACCACCGCCCACCCCAACTCCGCCATGGCTATAATGAGTGCCCCACTCTACTATCCTTACATTATTTGTAATGAACGGAAACAAGACGAAAGTGCCTAAATTTCACGCCGTAGAGATGCTCTGTCAGGAAGATCAAAAACTCTAAAATGTATGCTCTCTCTATTGTCTCAGAAAATTGAACATTTGTAACTGGATAACGTACAGATTTATATTCTTTGGTTTGTTCTCTCCACCCCCGCCTCAACCGAATCACGCCACCGCTATAAGTGTCTCATTCTACTATACATCTAGTTATCGTTTTAGGGGGGGGGGTGCTTTATCGTGAGACATTATTAGACTACAGGAAGCCAAAATATAAAAATATATTTTATTTTCTACGTCGTGCACCTTGGTAGGGAAGTGAATAAATCCGAATAAACAGAAAGAATGAGAGAGAGAGAGAAAGAGACAGGTGCGATTATAAAAATACGTTGCATTTTTGCATACTAGACCTGGAGATACGGTGAAGTGCAATTGTCTCATCTCATTTAACTGTAAAGCATGTGTTAATAAAATTTTACCTACTTATTTACATAAGCCTAAGTTTTGTATAAATGATTGTAGAATTTCCATGAATAGAAAGTCGTTTGTGGAGAGAATTGAAGAAAACCGTTTACATCACAACAAACTCTTAAACGATTGTTTTATAACTGCAGTTTAAAACGGATGTTAAGTGGACATATGCCTTGTATATTTTGTCTTCTTATTATACAAAAATAGATAAAGTCAAAACGGAACGTTCGACGCAAATCCTATATTAAGAAGACAAAACATATTATAGCAGTCACTTGGACATATTGGTTGAATGTCACAATAACTCAAGCACGCATTTGTACCAATTATTTGTACTAGACGGAAACAAGACGAAAGTGCATAAATTTCACGCCGAAGATATGCTCTGTCAAGTAGACCAAAAACTCTAAAATGTATGCTCTCTCTATTGTCTGAGAAAATTGAAAGTTTGTAACTACAAAACGTAGAGTTTTACATTCTTTGGTTTGCTCTCTCCACAACCGCCTCAACCGAAACACGCCACCGCTATGAGCGTCTCATTCTACTATCCTTCTAGTTATCGCCTTTGGGGGTGCTTTATCGTGATACTTTATTAGACTACAGGAAGACAAAATATATTTTATTTTCTACGTCGTCCACCTAGGTAAGGAAGTGAATAAATCTGAATAAACAGGAAGATGGAGAGAGAGAGAGAGAGAGAGAGAGAGAGAGAGAGAGAGAGAGAGGTGCGATTATAAAAATAAGTTGCATTTTTGCATACTAGACCAGGAGATACGGTAAATTACAATTGTCTCATCTCCAATAACTGTAAAGGATGTGTTAATAAAATTTTACTTACTTGTTTGCATAAGCCTAAGTTTTGTATAAATGATTGTAGAATTTCCATAAATAGAAAGTCGTTTGTGGAGAGAATTGAAGAAAACCGTTTACATCACCACAACCTATTAAACGATTGTTTTTATAACTGTAGTTTAAAACGGATGTTAAGTGGACATATGCCTTGTATATTTTGTCTTCTTATTATACAAAAATAGATAAAGTCAAAACTGAACGTTCGTCGCAAATCCTATATTAAGGAGAGAAAACATATTATGGCAGTCACTTGGACATATTTTTTTAATGTCACAATAGCCCAAGTAGGCCATTGAACCAATTATTTGTATTGTACGGGAACAAGACGAAAGTGCCTAACTTTCTCGCGTAGATATTCTGCATCAGGTAGATCGAAAACTCTAAAATGTATAATCTGTCTATTGTCTAAGAAAGTTTAAAACTACAAAATGTACATTTTATATGTTTGGTTCGTTCTCCGCACCACCGCCCATCCCAACTGCGCCAGGGCTATAAAGAGTGCCCCACTCTACTATCCTTCCAGTTACCACGTTGGGGGGGGGGGGGGGTGGATGGTGGGTCCTTATTGTGATACTTTATTAGACTACAGGAAGACAAAATAAAAAAATATATTTTATTTCTATCTCATCCACTTAGGGAACTGACTAAATCGCCCAGGAAGATGGGAGGGAGAGAGAGAGAATGCGGAGCGACGGGGGCGGGTGGGGTAATATATTAATTACCCGTCACCATATACACATGTCTGTGGTCATGTTATTTATGCATCGGCTGAACGAGTGACACTACAAGGTATTGCTACTCCGGGAACTCAGGGAATTAATGTTCGACCGATATGAATTTAATCCCATGGGGCCAGTGGCGTATCTACGGAACATAGCGCCTCCGGCAAGCACTGAATTTCGCCCCTGTGACAACGTTCCATATATACCGAATGCATATCCTTCCAGTTAGCACGTTGGGGGAGGGGGTTCCTTATTGTGATGCGATTATAAAAATAAGTGGCATTTCTGAATACTGGAACCAGGACAAACTGTTAAGTGCAATTGTATTCTCTCCAATAGATGTAGAGCATGTGTTGATAAAATTTTACTTACTTGTTTACGTAAGCCTATTTTTCGTATAAATGCTTGTTGGATTTTCATGAAAAGAAAGTCGTTTGGGGGTAGACTAGAAGAAAACCGTTTACGTAAACACCACCTCTTAAACGATTGTTTTTTATTGCTGTAGTTTAAAATGGATGTTAAGTGGACATATGCCTTGTATATTTTGTCTTCTTATTATACACAAATAGATGAAGTGAAAACGGAACAATCGCCCCATCTCCTATATTCGGCAGACAAAACATATTATGGCAGTCACTTGGACATATTGGTTGAATGTCACAAGACGGTGGGTCCTTATTGCGATACTGTATTAGATTACAGGAAGATAAAATATAAAAATATATTTTATTTCTACCTCATCCACCTAGGGAACTGAATAAATCGCTCATCCACCTAGGGAACTGAATAAATCGCACAGGAAGATGGGGGAGGGAGAGAGAGAGAGAGAGAGAGAGAGAGAGAGGTGGGATCGGATGGGGTAATATATTAATTATCAGGCACCATATACACATGTCTGCGGTCATGTTATTTATGCATCGGCTAAACGAGTGACACTACAAGGTGTTGCTACTCCGGGAACTCAGGGAATTAATGTTTCGACCGATATGAATTTAACTGCATGGGGCCAGTGGCGTATCTAGGGAACGTAGCGCCTCTGGCAAGCACTGAATTGCGCCCCCTGGGACAACGTTCCATATATACCGAAGACAAATCCTTCTAGTTAGCACGTTGGGGGAGGGGATTCCTTATTGTGATGCGATTATAAAACTAAGTGGCATATCTGAATACTGGAACTTGGGCAGGGCATACTGCGAATTGCAATTGTATTCTCTCCAATAACTGTGGAGCATGTGTTGATAAAATTTTACTTACTTGTATACGTAAGCCTATTTTTTGTATGAATGCTTGTTAAATTTTCATGAAAAGAAAGTCGTTTGGGGGAAGAATAGAAGAAAACCGTTTACGTAAACACCACCTCTTAAACGATTGTTTTTTTATTGCTGTAGTTTAAAACGGATGTTAAGTGGACATATGCCTTGTAAATTTTGTCTTCTTATTATACAAAAATAGATGAAGTGAAAACGGAACATTCGTCCCAGTGCCTATATTAAGCAGTCAAAACATATTATGGCAGTCACCTGGACATATTGGTTGAATGTCACAATAACTCAAGCACACATTTGTACCAATTATTTGTACTAGACGGAAACAAGACGAAGGTGCCTAAATTTCACGCCGTAGATATGCTCTGTCAAGTTGACCAAAAACTCTACAATGTATGCTCTCTCTGTTATCTCAGAAAATTGAAAGTTTGTAACTACAAAACGTAGAGTTTTATATTCTTTGGTTTGTTCTCTTCACCCCCGCCTCATCCGAAACACGCCACCGCTATAATGAGTGTCTCATTCTACTATCCTTCTAGTTATCGCCTTTGGGGGTGCTTTTTCGTGATACTTTATTAGACTACAGGAAGACAAAATATATTTTATTTTGTACGTCGTCCACCTAGGTAAGGAAGTGAATAGATCTGAATAAACAGGAAGATGGAGAGAGAGAGAGAGAGAGAGAGAGAGAGAGAGAGAGAGAGAGAAAGAGAGAGAGAGAGAGAGAGAGGTGCGATTATAAAAATAAGTTGCATTTTTGCATATAGCCCAAGAACATTAGGTTTCACTAGGGAAAAAAATCGGAGAAAGCTGATTTTTTCAGGGAATGTCGAGTACATGTCACTGAACGATTAGACAAAAGTCCCCTAAAATCCCAGTTGAGCTTTTTTTTCTACAGCCTTTTTTCGAAAACGCGTTTGAAAAAAATCAAAAAAATCGCACGAATTTTGTAACCTCGAATTGATCCAACTGTATTTTTTGTTTACGTCTATTTCGAGCTACATAATGTCTAATATACATTCACCTAGAGGAAAATGTGCATTCTGTGACAATTTCTGCGAAAAATTATTGAAAATTCACAAAAAAGTATCGGATTTACGCAAAAAATGACGATTTTCCTAACGGATTTGCCCAAAGGGTCGTAGTACAAAACGGGATGTTAGTTGGACAGACGATAAAAAATCCACCACCATTTGAAGACTTTTATCATTGCTTACAAAATAGACATTATGGAAGACCCCCTCTGCTTCTGGCCGAGTTCCCCTTTTGGCATAAAATTCGTCAGCATGAGAACTCAACTATTTTCGGGCTTGGGACCGAACAGACACGTCTGTGTCTGGCAGCATTAGATCAATAGATAATATTTACAGAATGTACAAAAATCAATAAATAATATTTACAGAATGTACAAATCAATCAACATGGATTAAGTTACATTGACTATTATCAACGCTATATACAGAAATGACATGACCTATATACATATTATTCATCGAACTCAGAAATTTCCGACAGGACAGTGTTTCTGTGGTTGTTACAAGAATTCGAACTGCAATTACACAAACCTGAGCAAGAGAGTCCTGCCTTCTTACACCCACACCTTTTTGTACAAGCACTCTTGCAACCACAACTGATCAGATTCAGTAGGTTATCGGGGGCACATGGCTTTGTGGCTGCAGTCGGTACAAGAAGTCCATTGTCTAGCGACCACCCCCAATCCGTCGGAGGAAGCGAAGTGCCCAGCCATTGTTGGACCTGGAGATAACATCTGTAGACATGTTGTTGTGCAGCATCACTGCTTGGTGGGAGTGAGGCTAGATCGATGGGTTTATTCAGTTTAGATTTTGCTACATAACGCTTGTAAGTGACATATCTATATTGGTCGAGAGAGGAAACAGTTTTACTCCCGTATAAGATCAGGAGAAGTTGTTCCCCGGCAGCGGCTACTGCACTTGGTGTACTGTCATCCGCCAAAATTGTGTTGACATACTGTTGTGAGTCGCTAGTAACATCGGAGACAATTGTACTGAATACTTTCTTCTTACCAACTCGAAAGAGTGCAGAAGTAGTGTCACAACCACTTATAGAATGTGCTACAAGGAGGTTGCTTCTATGGTCACCCATTTTGGTTGCTATTTCACTAACTGAAACTAGTAAGTTTGGGGTAATGGAGTACATCATGTGAATATTATATCCCGGTTGAACTCGAGAGGTAAGAATGACTAACAAGTCTGTGTCTGTTCCCACAACGACAACATTGTTGTCATCTTGAGCGATGTCAAGTGCAGTTTCGGCTATCAGTACATCAGCATCAGCCTCGGCCTGCTTGGACTGAATATTGATAGCAGATAGCTCCTGCATTAGAAGATCGATCAGTTGGGTTTTGTTCTTGGCATTTGCAAGGAAATCGGATTGGGGTGTGGTGGCTGGTAACTCGGGTGAGATATTGATATCAATGGAATACCTGTCTTTAGATCTACGGGCTTGTTCCATGCCCTTTGTCGACATTGTACAAGCATAACCATCAAAACCAACCACGACGTTCGCCCCAAAATGTCTCACTAGATAATTGGAATATGATGTACATATGTCCTTATATGACGACTGTTTAGGCCATACAACTGCCCTCAATAAAAATCCACCATCTACAACAAACAGAAAATGTTCTGGGATTTTAGTTTGCTCGGAACCGTATGTTTTGAGGATCTTACCGAGCGTGCTTTTCTGTGTCTTCCTCATTCCAGCAGAATCAAACAATGCTGGTGGTTTCGGGGCGAGTTCATATTTGAGATACTCTTCCATCTCTGCTTGTGACTGAATAACACATGTGATGCGGTTGAACAGAATTGTGGGGTCAATCACTACCTTACTTCCACGGACTTTGATGCTATTTGCCATCGATGCGAAAGACTTCACAGTGTCAACACGTCGTAGTTTGATGCTGTTGAACGTTTTGCTTACAACATTCGATACGCAACATTCACCAATTTTGCGAACTTGGTCACAGTTCACAGTTTCGTCGGCCACAAGCCCGGTCGCTATAGAGACTAATTGTAGTGGATCTCTATTCTGAAAGGGGGAATGCACTCTGAGCCAGTTCAATAATTTGGTGATATCATTGGCATCAGTCAATTGTGAACTTTGACGGAGATCCCGATGTTGTTCGCCATGACCAGTGTGAACATGAACAAAATTTTCGAGAGCATTACATATCGGAAGGCAAAGAGGTAGTCCATGAACCCATTTCGCAACAGTGCTATTGGTTATTCCCCTGCCATGTGTGAGACCACCAGGGAGCTTGAACATTCTCATTAAACACTGCTCTATGGTCTGATCAGAATATATCCCGTCCCAGAATTTATCTGAGCGCCTTATGGTAAAGTAACCTTTCTCAGTGAACAACTTCAAATCATCCTGTTGCATTATTTCTGTTAGCTCATTCATCTGCTGCAAATAGAGATGAGAACTTTTTTCGTATGCAAAATGACCACCTGCGTGAAATACTGGAATCATATTGCGAACACAATATGTGTGGAGTTCCCAGTCGCCTGTGCGCTCTGCTCTCAAGAACAACTGGAGAAGACCTATTTGCTCGTAGTATTGTACCCAAAGCTTTCCTGTGCGTCCTACGGACGCATTCTGGAGCAGTTTGTGTAATTTTGACAGTAGATGGTTGACACTTTCTTGATTGACAGCGTCAGCTGTTGTACAGTCACCTCTGGCAAGTCCACAGAATATTTCATTGACTTCTGTGCAGTCTATGTTATCTAGATTTCGGCTTTCTTCAAACACAAGTTTTGTAATGGCAATTTGTGTTAGCAAATGGGCACGAACTGCTCTTGAATACGCATGACCACTGATCAAATGAGGGATTGACCCACCAGCTTAAACAGTCCCCCAAAGTTCATCCAAGCCGCTACCAGCTATGATCGAACCAATTGCCCCTAAATATGACATAATCATATGGAAGCCGCCGAGGCGTGCACACATTACATGCCAATGCATCTTGAGTGTAGGCGAACACCACATTATGTGATTTAATCGAACATGGAAATTGAAACAATGATGCTATAATACGGTATTTGAATGAGAAAAGTCGATGCCGTTTGAATTTGAGTTTACGGGGTATGGTTAATATTTCACACGTTTCACCAGTTCATTATGGAATAAATGACTCTTGTTATATATCATTATAAAGCCACTGCTTTTCTGCAATTTTTGATATATAATTTAACTCCCAAAGTAGTCGTAGATTTGATTTAATGGACGCTGTGTACCGTTGTGTGTATGAAAACAATAAAAATTTTTTCGTAATTTTGTACATTTTCGTGAATATTTCACCATTGAGTGTGAGGATTGGTACAAAGTTGGCATTTTCTGTTGGGGATATGTTTCTCAATATAATTCAGCACGATATTTATGATTCTCACCCTACTAAGGCGAATAAGAATGAGAAATATGGAGCTGGGTCGAATTTTTTTTAATTTTTTTTTTTTCATCAAAAAAACGCTATAACTAAAAAAGCTCAACTCGGATTCGCGGGGACTTTTCACACTTTATCCGCAATGTGTGTCCCGGAAACATATAAAAAAATCAGCTTTCTCCGATTTTTTTCCTTACTTTCTCATTTTTATGTCGAATGTGCCTGGACTAATACTAGACCAGGAGATACGGGGAATAGCAATTGTCTCACCTCCAATAACTGTAAAGGATGTGTTAATAAAATTTTACTTACTTGTTTACATAAGCCTAAGTTTTGTATAAATGATTGTAGAATTTCCATAAATAGAAAGTCGTTTGTGGAGAGAATTGAAGAAAACCGTTTACATCACCATAACCTCTCAAACGGTTGTTTATATAACTGTAGTTTAAAACGGATGTTAAGTGGACATATGCCTTGTATATCTTTGTATTCTTATTATACAAAAATAGATAAAGTCAAAAGGGAACGTTCGTCACCAATCGTATATTAAGAAGAGAAAACATATTATGGCATTGACTTGGACATATTTTTTTAATGTCACAATAGCCCAAGCAGGCCATTGAAGCAATTATTTGTACTGTACGGGAACAAGACGAAAGTGCCTAACTTTCACGCCGCAGATATTCTGTATCAGTAGATCGAAAACTCTAAAATGTATAATCTGTCTATTGTCTCAGAAAATTGAAAGTTTGAAACAACAAAACGTACATTTTATATGTTTGGTTCGTTCTCCGCACCACCGCCCACCCCAACTGCGCCACGGCTATAATGAGTGCCCCACTCTACTATCCTTACATTATTTGGAATGGACGGAAACAAGACGAAAGTGCCTAAATTTCACGCCGTAGAGATGCTCTGTCAGGAAGATCAAAAACTCTAAAATGTATGCTCTCTCTATTGTCTCAGAAAATTGAACATTTGTAACTGGATAACGTACAGATTTATATTCTTTGGTTTGTTCTCTCCACCCCCGCCTCAACCGAATCACGCCACCGCTATAATAAGTGTCTCATTCTACTATCCTTCTAGTTATCGTTTTAGGGCGGGGGCGGGGGTGCTTTATCGTGATACATTATTAGACTACAAGAAGCCAAACTATAAAAATATATTTTATTTTCTACGTCGTGCACCTTGGTAGGGAAGTGAATAAATCCGAATAAACAGAAAGAATGAGAGAGAGAGAGAAAGAGACAGGTGCGATTATAAAAATAAGTTGCATTTTTGCATACTAGACCTGGAGATACGGTGAAGTGCAATTGTCTCATCTCCTTTAACTGTAAAGCATGTGTTAATAAAATTTTACCTACTTGTTTACATAAGCCTAAGTTTTGTATAAATGATTGTAGAATTTCCATGAATAGAAAGTCGTTTGTGGAGAGAATTGAAGAAAGCGGTTTACATCACAACAACCTCTTAAACGATTGTTTTTATAACTGTAGTTTAAAACGGATGTTAAGTGGACATATGCCTTGTATATTTTGTCTTCTTATTATACAAAAATAGATAAAGTCAAAACGGGACTTTCGACGCAAATCCTATATTAAGAAGACAAAACATATTATGGCAGTCACTTGGACATATTTTTTAATGTCAGAATAGCCCAAGCAGGCCATTGAACCAATTATTTGTACTGTACGGGAACTAGACGAAAGTGCCTAAGTTTAACAACGCCGTAGATGTTCTGTATCAGGTAGACCAAAAACTCTAAAATGTATGCTCTGTCTATTTTCTCAGAAAATTGAAAGTTTGAAACAACAAAACGTACATTTTATATGTTTGGTTTGTTCTCCACTCCACCGCCCACCCCAACAGCGCCACGGCTATAATGAGTGCCCCACTCTACTCTCCTTCCAGTTACCACGTTAGGGGGTGGGGTGGGGGTGGGGCGGTTGTGGGTCCTTATTGTGGTACTTTATTAGATTACAGGAAGACAAAATATAAAAATGTTTTTTATTTCTACCTCATCCACCTCGGGAACTGAATAAATCGCACAGGAATATGAGAGACAGAGAGAGAGAGAAAAAATCAGGACCGGGGGTGGGGGGTGGGGTGTAATGTATTAATCATCCGACAATATATACACATGTCTGCTGTCATGTTATTTATGCATCGGCTAAACAAGTGACACTATAGTGTTGTAACTAAGGGAATTAATGTTCGACCGATATGAATTTAACTGCATGGGCCAGTGGCGTATCTACGGAACAAAGCGCCTCTGGCAAGCACTGGATGCGCCCCTGGGACAACGTTCCATATATACCGAAGGCATATCCGATTTTTCGCATAAAAGCTTGTTGGATTTGCATGAAAACAAAGTCGTTTGGGGGTAGAACTAGATGAAAACAGTTTATGTAAACACCACCTCTAAAACGATTGTTTTTTATAGCTGGAGTTTAAAACGGATGTTAAGTGGACATATGCCTTGTATATTTTGTCTTCTTATTGTACGAAAAATAGATGAAGTGAAAACGGAACATTCGTCCCAGTTCCTATATTAAGCAGACAAAACATATTATGGCAGTTACTTGGACATATAGGTTGAATGTCACAATAACTCAAACACGCCTTTGTACCAATTATTTGTACTGGACGGAAACAAGACGAAAGTGCCTAAATTTCACGCCGTAGAGATGCTCTGTCAGGTAGATCAAAAACTCTAAAATGTATGCTCTCTCTATTGTCTCAGAAAATTGAACATTTGTAACTGGAAAACGTACAGTTTTATATTCTTTGGTTTGTTCTCTCCACCCCCGCCTCAACCGAATCACGCCACCGCTATAAGTGTCTCATTCTACTATACTTCTAGTTATCGTTTTAGTGGGATGCTTTATCGTGATACATTATGAGACTATAGGAAGCCAAAATATAAAAATATATTTTATTTTCTACGTCGACCACCTTGGTACGGAAGTGAATAAATCTGAATAAGCAGACAGATGGAGAGAGAGAGATAGAGAGAGGTGCGATTATAAAAATAAGTTGCATTTTTGCATACTAGACCAGGAGATACTGTGATTGCAATTGTCTTATCTCCATTAACTGTAAAGGATGTTTTAATAAAATTTTACTTGTTTACATAAGCCTGAGTTTTGTATAAATGATTGTAGAATTTCCATGAATAGAAAGTCGTTTGTGGAGAGAATTGAAGAAAACCGTTTACATCACCACAACCTCTTAAACGATTGTTTTTATAACTGTAGTTTAAAATGGATGTTAAGTGGACATATGCCTTGTATATTTTGTCTTTTCATTATACAAAAATAGATGAAGTCAAAACTGAACTTTCGAGGCAAATCCTATATTAAAAAGACAAAACATGTTATGGCAGTCACCTGGACATATTTGTTTAATGTCACAATAGCCCAAGCAGGCCATTGAGCCAATTATTTGTACTGTACGGGAACAAGACAAAAGTGCCTAACTTTCACGCCGTAGATATTCTGTATCAGCGAGATTGAAAACTCTAAAATGTATGCTCTGTCTATTTTCTCAGAAAATTGAAAGATTGAAACTACAAAACGTACATTTTATATGTTTGGTTCATTTTCCACACCACTGCCCACCCCAACAGCGCCACGGCTAGAATGAGTGCCCCACTCTACTATCCTTCCAGTTACCACGTTAGGGGGGGGGGGGTCCTTATTGTGATACTTTATTAGACTACAGGAAGACAAAATATAAAAATGTTTTTTATTTCTACCTCATCCACATCGGGAACTGAATAAATCGCACAGAAATATGAGAGACAGAGAGAGAGAAAAAGAATCAGGACCGGGGGGGGGGGGGGTAATGTATTAATTATCGGACACTATATACACATGTCTGCTGTCATGTTATTTATGCATCGGCTAAACGAGTGACACTATAGTGTTGTAACTCAGGGAATTTATGTTCGACGGATATGAATTTTACTGCATGGGGCCAGTGGCGTATCTACCGAACATAGTGCCTCTGGCAAGCACTGAATTGCGCCCCTGGGACAACGTTCCATATATACCGAAGGCATATCCTATTTTTCGTATAAATGCTTGTTGGATTTTCATGAAAAGAAAGTCGTTTGTGGGTACACTGGAAGAAAACCGTTTACGTAAACACCACCTCTTATACGATTGTTTTTTATAGCTGTAGTTTAAAACGGTTGTTAAGTGGACATATGCCTTGTATATTTTGTCTTCTTATTATACAAGAATAGATGAATTGAAAACGGAACATTCGTCCTAGTTCCTATATTAAGCAGACAAAACATATTATGGCAGTCACTTGGACATATTGGTTGAATGTCACAATAACTCAAGCACGCCTTTGTACCAATTATTTGTACTAGACGGAAACAAGGCGAAAGTGCATAAATTTCACGTCGTTGATATGCTCTGTCAGGTAGATCAAAAACTCTAAAATGTATGCTCTTTCTATTGTTTCAGAAAATTGAGAGTTTGTAACTGCAAAACGTACAGTTTTATATTCTTTGGTTTGTTCTCTCCACCCCCGCCTCAGCCGAATCACGCAACCGTCATAATGACTGTACTATCCTTCTAGTTATCGCTTTGGGGTGATGCTTTATCGTGATACTTTATTAGACTACAGGAAGACAAAATATAAAAATATATTTGATTTTCTAAGTCGTCTACCTAGGTAAGGAGGTGAATAATCTGAATAAACAAGAAGATGAGGGGGGGGGGGGGGTGGGAGAGAGAGAGAGAGAGACGTGCGATTATGCAAATAAGTTCCATTTTTGCATACTAGACCAGGAGATATTGTGAATTGCAATTGTCTCACCTCCAATAACTGTAAAGGATGGGTTAATAATATTTTACTTACTTGTTTACATAAGCCTAAGTTTTGTATAAATGATTGTAGAATTTCCATAAATAGAAAGTCGTTTGTGGAGAAAATTGAAGAAAACAGTTTTCATCACCACAACCTCTTTAACGATTGTTTTTATAACTGAAGTTTAAAACGGGTGTTAAGTGGACATATGCCTTGTATATTTTGTCTTCTTATTATAAAAAATTCATGAAGTGAATCCTATATTAAGTAGACAAAACATATTATGACAGTCACTTAGACATATGGGTTGAATGTCACAATAACTCAAGCACGGCTTTGTACCAATTATTCTACCTTTGCTTTGTCAGGTAGATCCAAAACTCTAAAGTGTATGCTCTCTCTCTGTTGTCTCAAAAAATGGAAAATTTGTGACTGCAGAACGGAGTGTTTTATATTCTTTGGTTTGTTCTCTCCACCCCGCCGCATCCGAGTCACGCCACCGCTATAATGAATGTCTCACTCTACTCTCCTTCTAGTTATCGCTTTAGGGGGATGCTTTATCGTGATACATTATTAGACTTCATGAAGACAAAATTAAAAAATATATTTTATTTTCTACATCTTCCACCTAGGTGAGGAAGTGAATAAATCTGAGAGAGAGAGAGAGAGAGAGAGAGAGAGAGAGAGAGAGAGAGAGAGAGAGCATGTACTAATTATCCGACAATATATACGCATGTCTGCTGTCATGGTATTTATGCATCGACTAAATGAGCGAGACTACAAGTTGTTGTAGCCCAGGAAATTAATGTTCGACCGATATGAATTTAACTGCATGGTGCCAATGGTGTATCTATGGAACATATCAGCTGAGGCAAGTACTGAAATTGTGTTCCTCGGACAGCGGTACATCTATACCGAAGGCAAATCCTTCTAGTTAGCACGTTGGAGGGGATTGTCCCTTATTGTGATACTTTATTAGACTATTAAAAGACGAAATATAAAAAATATAGTTTATTTTCTACCTCTTCCACCTAGGGAACTGAATAAATCGCACAGGAAGTGTGGGGGGGGGGGGGGGGGGCGAGATAGAGCGAGATAGAGAGAGAGATAGAGAGATAGAGAGAGAGAGAGAGAGAGAGAGAGAGAGGGGGGGGGCGAGAGCACCTGCTAAATATAACACGCCTTTGTACCAATTGTAAAAAAAAAAAAAACGGGACGGAAACAATAAGAAAGTGCCTAAATAAATTGCACGCTGTAGATATGCTGCGCCAGGTAAATCCAAAACTCTAAAACGTATGCTCTCTCTATTGTCTCAGAAAATTGATATTTTGTAACTGCAAAAAAGCAGAGTTTTATGTTGTTTGGTTTGTTCTCCTCGCCACCACCTCACCCCAACCGCGCCGCCTCTACAATAAGAGTGTCGCTCTAAGATCCTTCAAGTTCGCACGTAACTGGGATTCCTTATTGTGATACTTTATTAATAAATCGCACAGGAAGAAGGGGGAGCCAGATGGAGTTTGTGTGTGTGTGAGAGAGAGAGAGAGAGAGAGAGAGAGAGAGAGAGAGAGAGAGAGAGAGCGAGAGAGAGAGAGACAGACAGATAGAGAGATTTAATATTTTTATGTTTAATTTCAATTAAAATGCAAAAAAACTAGAGTAATGTCACGCATGCAGCCCGACTGTCCCAGCAATGGCAATGCTTAGACACAAAATAGTCGGAGCCATATGTTAACCGTTTACCTAACGCATCTGCCATATCTGCACTCGTTATATACAAAACTTGATATTCAAATTTTATTTTTATTTTTTCATTTCTCTACCACCTATTAATGGAACAAACTTGATGAGCTTGTTCCAGTAAGGACTAATAAGTCAAACATGAAAATATATGATGTTTCAGAAAAATAATTTGTACTGTTGGCTTTAACTTGTGTTAGGTAAAGGATTAAAGATGCAGTACATAAAGCAATGTTGGGTTATAGGAGTCAATTTTCTTTTTGCAGGTAATAACTCCTAATCCTTCAAAATGCATTTTGGGAATAACTGCCTAAGTGACACGTGTGTGGGGGGGGGGGGGGGGTGGGGGTGGGGGGTGGGTGGGGGGGGGGGGGGGCTAGGGAGATGTGGAACCTATATTCAACAAATAATCCAAACTGGAGTTATCGGTCGGAAACCAATTGTCTACAGACAGATGGATGAACCGACGGATGGACGGACGAAAGTCATGACTATAGCCCTGACTATAAACAGTCAGGCTAAAAATGCATTTTGAACCAAAGAAAAAATATTACCTGAATGGCCCTGGGTGAGGAGGAGGTGGGGGTGGAGAGTGGGGGAAGAGGGTGTGTGTTAGGGGAGTCCATTTTTTCCACATGTGGTCAGTCTAAATCCTTCAGAATGCATTTTGAGCAAATAGTAATAAATGCCTAACTGGCTCCCTGGGAGGGGGGGGGGTGGTGGGGTAGGGGTGGTGGTGTTTGTCTTGGTTTTTAACCCCAAACTTTAACCAAAACTGTAAAAAAACATTTTTTATGAAAGAAAAAAGTGCCTAATTGCCCCCACCCCCCTTGGGGCGGGGGGGGGGGGGGGTATTACGTGTGTTTAAAAAAGGTTCCGCATGCAGTGACTGTAAATAGTTCAAAATGCATCTGGAGGAATGAAAAAAATGCCTTATTGGGGGAGGGATGGGGGTGGAGGTGGTGGTTTTTAACCACAAACTTTAACCAAAACTGTAAAAAAAAGCATTTTTGATGAAAGAAAAAAAAGTTCCTAATTGCCCACCCCGAAAAGCGTTGTGAAAAGGGTTAAATTAATGCCAATATTATTTGAAACCACTGTGCACAGCTTCAGTAGACCTTGCCCGAAATGAAAAAAAGAAATGACGTTGTAACAGAGTGTTTGGAGAATGAAAGGTAGAACCTTGAAAAGCAGAACTTTAATCCGAAACTTTGAGCTGGGAATACAAAGTAAAATTGATTGGCAAAAAATGGTTAAATATTTCCTAAAACGGATAAAAGAAATCATTGATGTAAATGGAATCATTAAGTTGTAAATACCATGCATGAATTAGAGTAAGAAAGTTTGTGGCAAAGTCAAATTTCAAATACAAAGAAAGTAAGACTGAAAAGATGTTTAAAAGGGGTTAAAATCATGCCGATATTAATAAAAATCACTGTAGAAATGTTCAGTAGATAGGAGACATTGTTCCAAATAAGAAACAGTGACATTCCATTAAACCGTTTGAAGAATTAAAGGTGTAATTTTAATACACGCCTCCCCCCTCCCCCCAAAAAAACTTTAACCCAAAACTTTAACCTGGAAGTTGTAAGTTAAATTGCCATACAAAAAGGGTTAAATATTTCCCCAAATAACATGAAACATAATAAAAATAAAAACAAAATGAGAATGATACAATCAATGGTAATATCAATTTAAAAGAAGAAAAAAACAAAAAAACTTTAAGGTTGACTAAAAAACTTTAGCTACAAACTTTAATCAAAACTCCAAATGTTAACAGACAGACAGAAGAAAGTCATGACTAAACAGGAAAAAAAAAACACTTGAACCTTCAGTAAAAAAATTTAACCACAAACTTTAACTAAAACTCTAAATGTTAACAGACGGACAGACGGACGATAGGACAAAAGTCATGACTATAGCCCTGACTGTAAACAGTCGGGCTAAAAAAACGTTAAAACTTCTCAAATCTATCGATTGTTCCTTCATGACTTTACTCACATTACAGCCCATTGTTTAGTGTTTGTCCTGTTTTGGCGGGGAAATAGTGTCTGAGAGGCAGTGAGTAAGTGTCAACCATACCCCTGTATAACAGAACAACCTTGCAATAATGATTTGTAAGTGAAGGGAATCTGTTATGGGCCTTTCTAACCCTCCCGGGAGCCTACAAGAAAAAATGTCAACAACACAAAAAACATGTTTTTTTCCATCTCAGACCCACCCAAACACCCCGGCCTCGGGTCACGGAACGTTTTGGTGACCCCCTCCCACCCCCCCCCCCCCCCACCCCGATCTGAGCGGATATTTTGAGGTTTTCATGTACTGATGACTGTCTACCTTTAAACCGACACAGATATTAGGACACCCAATCAACAAATTTACAGCCTAACTCACCCCAGGACCTAACCCCTTATGACTTTTGGGCCACTTTTAGACATATTTCAGACCGACCAACTTTGAGGAAGAGTGCCCCCCCCCCCCCCCCCCCCGCGTGCATAGAGTGCATTGTATATAATACTGGCTGGTATCGATAACAGTGTTTATAAAATGGTTAAAAGCTGGTGTAATGGTATTTCCCAACTACTCAGGATGTTGTCGATACGAAGAAACCAGTAGACACTGACATCTGAACTATTGCAGAACAAAAGGAATTACTTTAATTCTGGTGGACATATCATTAGTGACAGGGAGCATGTTCAGGATAAGCACATTTTGGTGTGGATTGAAATAATTTAGAAAGCAATCAATTATCTGTTTTCCCACTTTAAGGACCCAACTTATATGAATATGTAAATGTCTCCCTAATAAATATGCAATTAATGTCTACCTAATGGCCGTATTGCAGTAAAAAACATTAGGGCGACGCCATTAAGGAGACATGGGCGATATATTTTACACAAATACTTTTTTCACCATGAATTTTGTATTTTGGGACATGAAGTTATTAAATTAATTCCATCATCAGACAAAAGATTCTCTGTGAAGCCCAGGAAAAAATGTCTTCCTATTGGACTATTTTGAAACATGTCGCCCTAAGTGTCGATCCAGTGGATATATATATATATCTTTATTCTGCAGTATACTGGTAAATTAACAACAACATAACATTACAAACTACAAGAACATAGCCTAGTATACAGCATGGAAATGGCATGGCATAAAAGGCTGTCTTCCTGCCATTCCCATAAAAAATATATCAACTCGGTTTGGCATCAGTGTAACCAAAATTCTTTTCAAAGACAGGAATATTTGATAGTTTGTCTATGAATCATGCGGCTAGATGGGATCAATAGGTCATATGCTGGGAGGAGGATGAGACACCAGAGAGTTTTGATGGCTGATACAATCGGGACTGGCTGGGTTGTCGCACTTGAAGTTTGGGCTGGAATAAGTACTTATAATATTATGCGTTAATGATTTTTTGAACTTGGGTCTACTATATTGCTGAATTAGCGGGTCTATACTATTCCAAATTCTTGGGAAGGAATTGCAGAAAACTGAGTTCTTGGTTTGTGTGTTTCTATTTTACCAGTCTGCCTTGTATTCATCCCCGAAGGGTTTCTGTTGATCTGAAAGGTGTTATCGAATGACATAGGAAGTTTTTTGTTCATCCAGTCATGCATAAAGAGGGAGACGTGAAGGCTGTAGAGATCTTTAAATTTCAGAATGCCACAATCTCTGAAAAGAGGGTCTGTGTGTGAGTTATATGCTTTCCTAGTTATGATTCGGGCGGCTCTTTTTTTGCAGCTTGAAAATTCTGTTGGTGTAGGTCGAATGACCCCAAACCTGAATACCATATATGAGATGACAGTGGATCAATAAAAAGTACAAAGTTTTCATTGCCTTTGCGGGAAGAAATTTCTTTGCCCTATTTAGGACAAAAATTGCACTTGCCATTCTTGAACAGACTGCAGAAACATGGTGTTTAAATTTCATATTTTCGTCTATAAACACACCGAGGAACTTTAGAGCGGCTCGATCTTGTTCGTTCCCAACGGCCTCAATATTTGTATTATTTATAAATATTTCAATCAAGAATTATTTAATTCACCCTGAAAACCTCAAGATATTAACACAGTTAACGGACCTAAGCCGCGTAATCATAATACAAAAGGTTGTGGTGAATCTTCATTCATAACGGCTATCTCATCAAAAATTAGGTCAAATCAAGCCTCGATTGAGAAGCATTTCTGGTACTGACTCAAATAAAATAACGACACTTTCGACAGTCAGGGTCACCTCGTATCGGACAGAGAACCACCTAGCAACTGTCAGGAACCCGAACATACTAACTCCACAAGCAGGGTGAGCATTGGTTGAAGACAAGTGCACCATCGACGTGCAGTACGCATTGGTACACAACGCCACTGTGCCCTCACGTGGGCAATGGGGGTGAAGTGTCTTGCCCAAGGACACACCGTGGTTGCCGCAGGTGGGATTAGAACCGAGGACCTCTCGGCCTGCAGCCTGCAACTCTGCCTATTGAGCCACCGCACCCCAAGTAAATGTTAGAAAATAGATTATATGAACATACATGTTATCACCATTTTGTTTATGTACACAATGTTGTGTTAGAGTCGCGACCTTGTTTCTAAGGCTATATCTCGATTCGTCGAGATATGACCTTTTTACAACAGCTCAACTCTGATACAGCATTGTGTACATGAAACATAATGGTGATGATTGATTTATCTTACAATTCTGAACTGTAATAACTTGATTAACACTTTACCTGACTTCACCTATTTCAACAAATCCGATATCATGTGACCTCTCATTGAAACGAGCTCGAGCTCGTTCCAATGAAGGTCACAGAATATGGGGTTTTTTTAAATTGTTGGAAACTATTTTTTACAAAAAATAATTAAAATACACAATTGTGATATATACTGTGTGTGTTGAATAAAGGGGGTCAGTAGAAAATGTCAGATTTCATTTTCACAGGCTCATAAAAATACTTATCATTTCAGTTGAAACTGTATTTAATAATTATACCTTTGAGAAGTGTTTTTCTTCTGTTCTCGTTTAAAGAAACGTACAGCGTTCCTCACAAACGAAAGCTTGGGATGTTCTATAACAGTAATGTAAACAAGTCGTAACAAGCTCGCGGTTGTATTATGCAGTTGCAAGATACAGCTTTTTATCGGGGGCCCTGATACACGCTGTATTCGGGTAATTACAGATTCAGTACATACTTATTGTAAGATAAATGATAGAATGTGCATGGACTGTTGGAAAATTACAGGACATTGTCTGGCTCACTCAAGGCAGTTATGTTACATTATTTCACTGTTGACTATACATTTTTTTCTCTTTTTTTACAGCCAGAAAGCCAATCATTATTCAGATGCTGCTGATTCCTCCAATACGAAGAGCATTGATCGTGGGTTGTAGCTTGCAGGTTGTCCAACAAATCGCGGGAATAAATACCGTAATGTAAATACTTCTAGTTAATTATTTTTAACGCTTTACCTGAATGGGGAGCTCATTGGCTCATTGGTTAGAGCATTGGAATTTTAACCGAAAGGTTCACGGTTCGACCTTAATCAGTGGCACCTGTGTTCTATCCTTGAGCAGGATACTTAATCCCGATTGGCCACATCGTTGAAGCGGTGGTGCTGTGTACAAATGCGCACTGCACAACATTAGGCACTCATCTTCAACTCTGCTAATTTTGCATCTACTGGGTTAGTACGTTGGAGAGTCTGACAATTGCTCGCTGCTACTCGGTTCTCTCTGGGTATTTCTACTTCCTCCACCCGTAAAACTGACCGACAGGATAAGACCCTCACTGTTGAAAGTGTCGTTAAACCCCAATAAATAAACTAACTTAACACGAATAGCAGCCGACGCTTGTAAAACATACCTTGAATAACTAAACCTTTTCATTTTTGCCTTAAAACATAGTTTATGCCACTCATTGGAACGAGTTCGTTCCAATGGGGGGTCATAAGCTATGTTTTTGAGACAAAAATCTTAAAAACAATAAAATTGTTATGACGATTCTTGTGAATAGCCGTGGTCAGTTTTTCATTACGTTTGATCGTTCCCTTGACAAAACGTGAAAGCAACAGAACCTTTATTTATTCACCAACAACTTATTTGATTTTCTTTTTGTCCATCCAAACCATATTATGACCCATTTTCGGACGATCTCAACTAATTTGCTCCAAGTATTGGTCACAGGTGATAAACTGAGAAGAAAATATTTACAAAAATCTGATTTCCAAACTCATCAGATCAAGAGAAACAATCGTATAGGTTACACCTGTGGTGAAAATTTCAATAAACATGTTTTGCTGGCGTCAGTTGTTCAATTTATTTATTTATGTATTTATTGATGTTTAAGGTCACATATTTATGCACAATGGCTAATCACGACCGTGACAGTTTTACGGATGGAGGAAGCCGGAGTACCCGGAGAGAACAACCGAGCAACGACGAGCAGCTGCTCTCCAACATCGTAACTCCGCACTGCAGCACAGGCAGGGTTAGATTGGTTGAAGACATGCGTACCATCGACGTGCAGAACGCCTTAGTACACAGCGTCATCGTGCCCCCACGCGGGCAATGGAGATGAAGTGTCTTGCCCAAGGACACAACGCGGTTGCCGCATGTGGGATTCGAACTTAGGACCTCTCGACTTGCAGCCTGCACCTCCACCTACTGAGCCACCGCGCTCCCCAGTTGCTCAATTACTTGAGTTATCTGTCATTGAATCATTCCCCTTTTCAACCCTAGCTGGAATAGGTACAGTTCTGTTATCAGAAAAGGCGGACAGGGAAATTGCTTTATCACAGCACAATAATGAGCAGAGTAAAATACAGGGGCCAGTGTGAATTTTGGTCTGATAACTGACAACAATAGAAAAGGATTTCTTCAATACAGTGCAGGTTTCTCAATTCGTCTAAATTCCGCCCAAGAGCGCAACATCTCCAAAGCTTTGGCATTACAGATAGCGCCTTGATGCACTCGAAGCCCGAATTGTTAAGATACTGCTTTATCAGACTTATAAATAATGCATATTTTTTTATTCCAACGTTGTATTATTATTATTTGGAGAATGCCAGCTTGTACTTTGAATACGCCGTGAATCTGTGGTCTTATGTCCACCAAACCTTAACCTAATTTGGAAATATAATAATCGTTTGTAATGTCATACAAAACACTACAAAAGATATTCAACTGTGAGAGATAGAGGGTCTTTTCTGGGAAATCGGCTTCATAGGGCCAACCGAAGCGATCAGGCGTCGATGCACAGTTGTTGTTTTCGTGTATTACTACCTTACGAACCGGTGTCTATTTTCTTTCTCCGTTCAAAGCCTTTGAAGGAGACGCACGTCTGTGATTTTTTTCTACCACGTGAGACCTCGGTGTAGACCGTCGAAACGACGGGAAGCAGCAAGGGGCGAATACGAGAATATCTGGCTTATGGGCTTAAAGGCTCGCGAGGTAGAAATACCTCAATTCACTTTTATATCTACGCCTGGAGGCCACGGTAGGCCCTAAAAGTTGGTACCCCGCGCCCACCCCGCGCCCACATCTTAAGTTATACAGCACTGAAATAGGTGGCAAGCTACAGTGCTGAGAAACAGATTTTCAAATCGCTGTATTTTAATCAAAATCAATTTTTTTTCCAGGTATTACAGCGCAACTATAATAAAAATGTCCGGTGTGAAAAATGATGAAAAAGCAATTTGGTTGTCGGCATTAACTGCTGCAGTAAATTTCATTTTTACAGTAATAGGACTATATTTAGTGGAGAAAATCGGAAGAAGACCTCTAACGTTAGCAAGTTTACTTGGTAATGATTGCAGTTATTCAAATGAAGTCTTAGTAACCTTGATACATTCAACACCGTCAAGTGCTAAATGGAAGTTACCAGAATTATAAACGCCCACAGAGCTTTTTCTTGACCATAAAGAACTAGAACATAAATTTTCCGACTGAAACATTAATCGAAAGAAGCACAGTGGAAGCCTGTCAACTGAAAAGCCACTTTGCCAGAGAAAATTAACTCAAGCACAAAATTAATAGGAATTGGGTTATCTTCTAGCTCTGCCAAACAAGATATAATAGATTAAATGCCCATATTGGATGTATTGACAACTAAGGCCAACAATGCTTATAAATGTGGGTAGTTGAACTGAATACTTCATTTCGTAGCATAATAACATGACAGTATACAAGTATTTAAACAAAATGAACTCTATAAAACTGCGGGGAGACAGCATAGCCACAAAGACTGTCTTCCTGCCGTCCCCACATAAAGGCTAAATGTAATCGTCACAGCAGATTTCGCTTACATTTTGCTTCACTGAACCATACCTATGTTAGCCAGAATCTTGTAAAAAAACAAAAAAAATGTGTGAAGTTCGTCTTTATTGAGAGCCCTCCCAAGAAGGCCCCACGGTCCACCATGGGGCCGCCTGCGGTACCATGTGAAGACAGAGTACCACGGAACAGCACCATGGTCCGTCGTGTTATCTAATATTGAGGTATCTGAATTTAACACTGGGCGAGATAACATAATATTAATTGCTAGCACGATAATTACTTCGGTCATTACCAAAATCCGGGCATGTAGGGTTACTACAAGTAAGGGAGTATGAGCTAAGCATTCCGTTCGTAAGAATTCTTTTAAATTCAGATCTGGTGGAATTTGGACCAGTAGTTCATTTTCATTCCACATTCTTGGAAAAGAGAGGAATGTAAATGGAATACAGTGGGCAGTGGAGTAATTCTTCGACAGATTACAAAATTTTTATTCAATTAACCCTTTACCTAACATGAAAAGCAGACGACACTTGCAAAAAAAATTCTTGAATAACTAATTTTTTTCATTTTTTGTCTCAAAAACATAGGTTATGACCCCTCGTTGGAACGAGCTCGACGAGCTCGTTCCAACGAGGGGTCATAACCTATGTTTTTGAGACAAAAAAATGAAAAAAATAATGAAAATTAATTGGCGATTTTTGAGAATAGCGCTGGCCGGTTTTGGCCGTTACGTTGGGTAAAGGGTTAACATCAGTTTACTTTATAACTTATTTTTAATTAACAGGTCAAATTTGTACGGGACATATGGTAAATGGTTTGATGTGTGTAAGTTATACACAATTAAAAGGGTTATTCAATTAAAAGATTTACAATTAGCTTGACTCCACTGTAATACAAATCAGATTAAGGTATTATAAGATAGACCCCCACCCCCCTCCCCCCACCCCCAGTCATCTAAATTTGAAAAGTCTAAACTGAAATGGATGTCGAAAAGACACCCTTTATTCTGGCTCTTAGAAACGTTTTGTCTTTCAATGAAGTTAGTTCAACATCCTCTAATAAACATTTTGAGAATTTCTATGAGCTATTAATATCCAGTTGTGAATCAAGTTTGCCAACTTTGAATTACCCGATTTTGGGAGGTGGCAGAGTTCAAAACTCATGACAAGGTAAGCCTGGACATAGGTACTTGGACAATTAAAAAGAGGGTGCATTTTCAAGGAAATAAAAGCTGAGCAGAAATGAAGTTTTTGATCAGGGAATAGCTAATTCGCTGGGCTAAAAAAAAACCGAAACACGCCAAGGGAATGTTCATACGATAAGACTCCGATGTAGCCTGTATTTTTTGGAAGTGGCCGAGGGTATAAAAATAACTATTAAGAAAGAAAATAAACTAGACGGGGACGAATCGTAATAACTCAGTTGATACACGGAAGGTCCGGACGGGGGAGGGGGGAGGGGGGTGACCCTTAATTGTTTTGTTTGCGAGTCGTCCACTTCTTTATTTTAATAGCAAAATTAACAAATTTACCCAGGAACTTGGCAATATCGCAAAAAAAGATAAAAAGAATGCAAGATTTTAACCATTTACAAAATACCAATAAGAGACAACACTTACTTTGCGAACAAATTCTTGAACAACTAAAAATTGTCATTTTTTCACTAAAACAGAGCGTATGACCCTTCACTGAAAGAACTCATGGATATCGTTTTGTTGAGGAGTCGCAACTATGTTTCTGCAGCAAAAAATGAAAAAGAATGACAAAATTTGAATTAATTTCAGTTGTGTTTTATTGTGTATTGTGCTTGTTGGAGATGTCCGCAACAATTAGCGACAGATTAAAACTTCAACGGCAGTATGTGAGTCACAAAATAACAAGTTGCCCAGAACTGGGCAAAAACTGGAACTGGTTTATCGATTGGGGCTAGTTCATAAGGTAAGGTACTATCTTAATTTTGGTCCGAGTAATACACTCAACTATTAAATTTGGATATTTGAATAAAACGAGAAAACGCTATAAGAGGGTCACACAAGTAGGATGTTGCGAATCTCAAATTTCGAACCGAATTGAATGAGGTAGAGGATTTCGAATCGAATCGAATCGAATCTCCCCGCTCTCCAATTGGCAGATATTGTTCCTTTCCACGACGGGACATGTAAATATTGCCAGTTTCAACTCTTGTCCACATGGGGCACAGTGGCACTGTGTACTAAGGAGTACTGCACGCCAATGGTGCACTTGACTTCAACCAATGCTAACCCTGCGTGTGCAGAGTTAGTACTTTGGGGGGTCGCAACGCGGTGGTTTTCTCCGGATACGCCGGCTTGCTTCACCCGTAAAACTGTCCGACGTGAGGTGACCCTGGTTGTCGAAAGTGTCGTTAAACCCCAACAAATAAATAAATTATACAGGAGACCTGATGATAAAAGAATAGTTCCCGAGGCGACATGTGCACTTGGTAGGATTGTTAAAAGGTTTATAAGGTAAATCAAGTGGCATAAATTTACCATATCTATTCTATCTCTAACCGGCATCTACCCGAGTTTCACTCGGGCCGCTTCCAGTGCGCCTGTCTTTCTTGATCCGGTTATTCACTGATCAGCTTCATTCAATAGAATCTTCAGATTTCTTACTACCGTTCGGTTTGGAGGTATCACATCCGTGCCATACGTAAAATACAATATAAACTCATATTCATTCACTTTTGAAGATGCGATTTTTTTCTCTTACTGGCAATATAATATAACCTCATATTTAGGCTCAAAAAAAAATCTTTTGATTCTCAGGCAGCAGCTCATTCGTTTTTTCGGCCCGCGTTCGTCATATTTACTTCGGAGGCAATATTCAAAATGTATAAAACTCATAGGGTGTGATTTTAGCGGTATCTCATCGCGATCTGCGATGCAATATGTCGTATACATTGATATATTATTGTTATTCTCTTCGCGAAATGCGACAAGATTCTCATATGTATGTACAAAATAAATCTTTATTTAACTTGTTGATGGCTAGATTATTTTTGGAGGTCTGAATTTGTCCATCAAAAATAGTTTTAAAAAATGTTTTATTACAAATTATTGGAGAGTGCCAACAGGTTCTCTCCAATAATTTGTAATAGAACAAATTTGTATAAGCAAACTATTATTTACGTTTGATTGAATAAGAAACATGGGTAAGGAAAATGTTAGCTTTTTGAAAGGCCAATTGTGGCTTCTAGCACTCAGACAGTTAAAAAAAACTCCTTATTATTTTTTATCTCCATTTTAGTTGTTCTATATTGATTTTGTGTTGTATTATCACTGTTACAAAAAAAACTATCAGTGAAATCAACATGGAAGCTCTAGTATTTAATTTTTTAGCTCTGCTCTAGTATTTAATTTTTTAGCTCTCACAACTGGATTTTAGGCATCGGCGACCATTCCATTATGAATAAAAAATAAAAATAAAAACAGCCCTCCCTCATTCATTTAAAAAACAAAATGCTTGAGAATCAAATATTTAATTTTTTTTTAGCCTTATTAACTTTTGAAGATGTGATTTTTCTCCTCCTAAAAATATAATACAACCTCATTTTTATTCACTTTTGAAGATGGGATTTTTCTCTTGCCGATATATATATTTTATATAATTTAACCGTATTTTATCGGAAAGCACATGGTCGTTGTCTCCTCTCTTCTGTTATTAGTCCCCTACGGGAACCGTAAGGGGACTATAGGATTGCACTCCGTCCGTCTGTCCGTCTGTCTGTCGGTCTGTGTCCGTCCTGCCGCCTGTCTGTCTGTTTTTATGTTACCACCTCTCCCTCCAACATGCTTTAAGCTACACCTTTCATATTTGATACGTGGATAAATGGTTCTGAGGGGATGATGCACGCTCAACATCTTTGTTTCAAAATCCAAGATGGCGGAATGGCGGCCATTTTTGTTGTGTTTTTTAAGCTTTCTTCTCTATTTTCATGTTACCACCCTTCCCTCCAACATGGTTCAAGCTACACTTTGCATATTTGGCACATGGATAGAGGGTTGGGAGGGGATGATGCACGTTCAATATTTTTTTTCAAAATCCAAGATGGCGGCATGGCGGCCATTTTTGTTGTGTTTTTTTAAGCTTTTTTCTCTATTTTATTTTACCACCCCTCACTCCAACATGGTTCATGCTACACTTTTCATATTTGGCACATGGATAGAGGGTTGTGCTGGGATGATGCACGTTCAATATTTTTTTTTCAAAATTCAAGATGGCGCCATGGCAGCCATTTTTGTGTTTTTTAAGCTTTTTTCTCTATTTTATGTTACCACCCCTCCCTCTAACATGGTTCAAGCTATACCTTTCATATATGGTACATGGATATATGGTTGTGAGGGGATTATGCACGCTCAATATTTGTTTTTCAAAATCTAAGATCTGTCTGTCTGTCTGTTCGTCTGACTGTCTGTCTGTCTGTTTTTATGTTACCACCCCCTCCCTCCAACATGCTTTAAGCTACACCTTTCATATTTGGTACGTGGATAAATGGTTCTGAAGAGATGATGTACGCTTAATATTTTTTTTTCAAAATCCAAGATGCCGGAATGGCGGCCATTTTTGCTGTGTTTTTTAAGCTTTTTTTTCTCTGTTTTTATGTTACCACCCCTCCCTCCAACATGGTTCAAGCTACACTTCTCTCAATTCGCAATTTTTAGATTCCATTCACATTTGAAATCCTGTCTGATAACCTGTATTTTACCCAAACCACCCCCAGGTCTGACACTCTTGTTGACTGTTGTCATGAAACCCGAATTGTCACCAAGCCGAACCGTCCCCAGGCCGAACCGTCCGCAATTATTTTACCAAAACTGCCCCCCCCCCCCCCCTCCCCCAAGTCTGATACTCCTGTTGACTGTGGTCATGTCTTATGTGACAAAAACACCTTATGTCACAAAAGCGTCGTAGGGGACTAATACCACCTCGGTGGTCAAACACTTGTTATAACATTTAACCTTAATAGTTACCACAGATTACGTATTATATTTTTACACAACTATCCAAATTGTACAGAGGTCCATAGGCTTTATGGATGCTTTTACATTCTAAAATCAGTTGAGTTAAAAATGAACCCAAATGAACTGGGTTGAGTGTGTGAATATGAACCCACTTGGGTAGAGTTGATTTGGGTAGATTTTAACCCAACTGATCTACCCAACTGATTTTAGTGTGTAAATTCAAAATATATTTATACAATATATATATTATATAATTTTAAACTTGATCAAAACTTCAGAGACAGGAAAAGTGTAGAAAAACCTTCATTCTTGCATTGTGTTATCGGAAATAAACATAACCTTTTTAAAATAACATCAAATATATTATTTATCATAATGCTGTAATTTAAAGTGAGTAATAGCATGCGCCGAAAAAAAAGTCCTTTCTTTATAAGCTTTCCATTGTCATCAGAATACCAATCTTTTCATTCTGCAGGTGCCATTGTAAGTTTAGCATGGTTAGCACTTGGGTTCCAACTTGCTGCCACAAATTCACCACCAGTGTCTTACATTGAACCAATCGCCGAAGGATCCAAGTGTGCCAAATATGCGTAAGTAATTGTTTCTAGTGTTGTGTTGCAACACAAATGTCCAAATAGTTTTCGTATTTCCCCGCCGTGCGGTTTCTAATCCGCCATTTGGTTCGAAACAAATGTGATAACAAAGTAACAGTAATACGAAACCAAAGGAGGCGAATGCATACACTCAAGTAGTTGGATTCAAAATCAACACAAATCAACTGGGTTCATTGAATATGAACCCAACTGGGTTCATATTCTCTGTACCCAGCTGATTTGGATTAATTTTTAACCCAACTTATTTTAGAGTGTCTTCTCATCGTATGCCAACAGCAGAATTTCTGCTTGTACCAGGAATTACATTATGCGAGAAAAACGCCCCCCACCCCAAAAAAAAATTTTAAAAATCAAATTTCCAGCAATTTTTCAGAATTTTACGAAATTTTCACGAATAGCGTGGTAATAACTGTATCAGGTATATGTATGTTCATTTTTGTTTTTTAACATTTGCATTTGGTTAAAAAGGGTGCGGATTTGCATTTGTTTCAGTTCTTAAAGCGTGTACGTTATCGATATCTGTCACATTTTGGTGGTTCATTTTCCAGAAATGTTTTATTTTATTCAAATATACCCATTTTCGAGCAAAATTGAACATATTTCTGTGTACCATTAAAAAGGTAGATTTAGCATTATTAAGCATGATGTGTATGTCATTATTTTTTCTTTGACCAAATCATCCGACGAGTTCCGCGAAATATTCATCGAGCACGATTAGTCATTGTGGAGAAATATATTACCTCAGACACAATAAATACACAGTGTCCATTTGACGATCGCGCTACACAGAACGGGAATGGCAGAGGTCATCTCTGCATTATTTCTAATGTACAAGGTCGTCGGTGCTTGCACCCGATGACAACATTATCTTCTAACTTTTGAAAATGTCGATATGTAATGGACCACCAGACCACGTATTGTCAGGTACTCATTAAAGTGTCGGGTCCAGGGCTAACTGCCCAATGTTATTTTTTCTGGAAACTTCTGAGTTTCTGTACATGCTAATTCTTCTGTTCTTCATTCTTTTTATCGCCTCAACACAAGAAACAATACGAGGCGTTTGTTTCTATTGTGTGGTGATCAGTGGAACATAAACGCAGTTGGTCCAAATGAAGTTGAGGTTCTTAACCCTCTCCCAGCCTGAATAGCAGAGGACACTCGCAGAAATCTTGAATAACTAAATACTTTCATTTTTGTCTCAAAATATAGCTTATGACTCTCAATGAGAGGTCATCAGTTATGTCTTTGTAGTAAAAAAAACCTGAAAAAAAATAATAAAATATGAATGGCGTTTTAATAAAATAAGGCTTGCTGTTTTAGTGTTACCTTTCTAAAGGGTTAATTGATTTCCAGATGTACATATAAGCACTAAGCTATCCATCTCCTCCATGTGGTATACATGAGTTTAAAGCGATATAGCCCGTGATTATGGGGATCTTTCGCAACTGAAGTCAGATAAACAATCTTGCTTCCTGATAAATTTCCTCAGTTACCAATCTAATACTGTTTGTAACATTCTTAAATTGATTCAATACACGCAGCGCCAGTTGAGCTCTAAATATGGAACAGTAATTAACTGCAAGCGCATTTTAAATTGATTAGTGACAAATTAAGGACGGTGTTTAATCTCCTGACGCCAACAGAGGGGAAAATAAAATTACCCTTCTCTCTACAGTCTGTAGATTTAGTACAGGTTGTTTTTTATTTCTACAACCAATCAATAGCTTGTAAATAGTTTTAGGAGGCACCGTGGGAATTCCAGGACAAACAAAGCTGAAAAATGGACAATGATTTATCCAAACGAAACGGAAGACTGCAATCTTACTTTTTACGCACGTCTTGTCTCGTATTAACACAAATTGGTTTATGGATCAAAACTTTTTCTGTGCGAGCACGTTTTCATTTGAGAAGCTTATGCACCTTTTACCTGTGGCCAAACGGTTAGCTGATCAAGACGTTCCACGTTAGTTTGTTCGTGATCAAACTTTAGTGGTTTATTACTGCCACATTTTAATTTTAGATAGATAGATAGATAGATAGATAGATAGATAGATAGATAGATAGATAGATAGATAGATAGATAGATAGATAGATAGATAGATGGAGAGATGGATGGACGGACGGACGGACGGACGGACGGACGTATGGATGGATGGATGGATGGATGGATGGATGGATGGATGGATGGATGGATGGATGGATGGATGTGGATGGATGGATGGGTGAGTGGATGGATGGATGGATGGATGGATGGATGGATGGATGGATGGATGGATGGATGGATGGATGGATGGATGGATGGATAAGCACTAGCACAGACCTGTTTACGGGACTTGCTTTTTATTTTTTAATTATCCCAATAATATTGGCTCGACTTGTTGTTGATTGTTTTCATTTTTAAATGTACCTAAAGGCCTCATTTAATATGGGAGAGATTGAACATCCGACAGCGTCCACCACTGCAAGGCCGGTGGGGTCGCGTGTAAATTCAAAAGAACTTAGGCGCGGCCCCACCCGTCAGGAACAAACACAACATAATTTACATGTTATGCACATATTTGCAATATACATATTTACAATATACAGTCATGTCAAAAAGCATAAAATTCGTTTTCTGTGTCTGTGTAAAGATGTGTGAATACCGACTGGGGAAGGCATAGCCAGATTGGCTGTCTTCCTGCCTTCCCCTAGTAAGAAAGAGAAGAAAAGAAACCGAGAATCAGACAAAAAAAGAAAGAGGAAAGAATGAAAAGAAAAGAAAAAATACGTTGGAAAGAGTAGAAAAATACTAATGCAACATCGTGAATTCATTTAATCGTCTTGAAAATAGATCATCTTCTGCTTGAGCGGATGGTGTGTAATGTGGTCGGGGCCTGGCTCAGCTGGACTATCCCGATTCGGGCCGTGCCGTTGCATTCATTATCTTCAAGTGTCAAAGTGAGAATGTAACAATCGATATGCCATGAATATACTGAATGCAAGGGCGAAGGACGAATCCGGGGCCAGCAGGGACAAGAATACCATACAAATTGCGGTGAAAATGAATAGCCTACATTGGGGAAGCTTATCAATACACTTATTCCTGAATCAATCTGGGCACATCAGAACAGCCCAAAAGCACAGGGAGATATGTTAATAGTATACGAAGAGAGGAACTTTGCAACTAATTTTTTCTTGAACTCTTTCCTGTTTCCCACTGTTCTAATGTCGATTCCCAATTCGTTCCATAGCTTGAGGAATGCAAAGACAGGTAGATTTTCTAACGTTTTTGTTCCAATTCTACATCGATGCAGGAGCCGGCTTGCGCTTGTTTACATTAGTCTGATTGCTGACAGTAAAGAAAAAATTCGCAAAAGATGCTTAGGTTACCGTTATACCAATGTAACTTGAACAAATAAACATGCAGACTATACAAATCTTTTATCTTAAGAATGCTATTTTTGAAGAACAGTGGGTCGGTATGGGCATTGTATTTCTTCTTGTTAATGATTCGTATTGATTCCGTAGATGAAGTGACTCTGTACTAATGTGAAATACAGCGTCTTCATTGCTTTAAAAGGGAGAACTTTCTTCACCTTGTTGAGGCTGAGATTTGCAAGCACAACTTTCGAACAGAGTTGGGATATGTGGGCATTGTAAGATAGATTTTCATCAATATTTATGCCAAGAAATTTTACAGATTTTTCGTCTTGTCTGTTACCGACTTTTTCGATAATGTTATTATTTATAGAAATCTTCTTATGGGCGGAATCATTTCCTTTAGTTGGATTGATAAGTATATATTTCGTTTTCTTAGGGCTCAAAACCTCTTGGTTGGCAGCACTCCAATCGGATATTTTTTGCACTTCCTCCTTAAATTCCGAGACAAGTGGGTTTATCTCCACCCCAGACTTGTATCCAGTGGTGTCACCCGCAAACGATAGGAGGTATAGCTTTGTCGAGTTATGTCGTTTATGTAAAGTATAAACAATATAGGTCCTAATATCGAACCTTGTGGAACACCACATGCAATTTCTGCAAGGTCAGAAAACATACTGGGTCTTGGTCGGAAGATAGCTTTTGAACCAATTATTGGTCTTACCTCTTATACCGTAATACTCCAGTTTTTGGAGTAAAATTTCCTGGCTAATGGTATCAAAGGCTTTAGATAGATCAAGGAATAGGGCTAGAGTACTGTCTTTACTAGGTTTGTTGTTTTCGGTGGCTATGTACTTTGGATGTAGTGTACTGTGATGCTTCCTAAAGCCGTATTGGTGGGGGAAGAGGATATCAAATTTATTTAGAAACTTAACTGGTAAAGTGCTGAGTTTTTTCTGACAACAAATCAAAGCTCATCATATACTGCTCTATTGCATTTAATTGGATAGTGCCTTATAGGCACTATCCAATTAAATGTCAGAGAGCAAGGTATTGTATAAAAAATCTGATTCATATCAGGGACAATAAAGGCTTCCTCGGGCAGAATGTAGATACAGACAGTTATTGCCTGTCACTTTTAGTAAAGCCCAAAATAAGACTTCCAGCACTCTCCCAGTTAAGGAGTCCCACTGGTACGAGCATTTCTAGGATTTTAGAAAAAAAGGGCAAAATACTGCTTGGTCTGTAGTTCGTAAAGTTGTTTTCGACACCTGATTTGAATATTGGAATTACTTTGGCAATTTTCATCTTGTTTGGAACTATTCCCCGACTGAATGAGTCGTTCATGATATGCGCAAGTGGAGTGGCAATGAAATTTATTGAAGGTTTCAGAATGTCAGTTTAAATAACAGTCTTGACTTAATTTAGATTTCATTGACTTTGCGATATTTATTATCTCAATAGGCGAAGTGGGTGTGATAAGTAGGTTTTCAGTAAGACTGGTTTAAAGGTACTCAGCAAATGACTTCTGAGGCTTGGGTATGAGTTTAGAAGTTTTACGTCCTATGTTTGCAAAGAAAGTGTTGAACTCCTTTGCGATGTCATTTCCGTATGGATCTTTCTATCGCCTAGATTGAAGACTGAAGGCAAAGTTCCCCTGTTTTTATCCCTATTCCGAGCATTATTTATAAGTTGCCATCTGTTCTGATGTTATTCTTATTTTCCAAGAGGGCTTTTCATAATACATAGCTTTACTTTGTTTTTTTATTCTATTAAATAGCCTACAGTAATGTTTGTAGTTCCTGACATTATCTTCTGTAGAGGATCTTAATTTCTTATTGAAAAGTTTATTCTTTTTGTTTGCTGTGATTAGAAGTCCCTTTGTCATCCATGGCTCTCGTTTTATGAACTTATTTTCAGTGTGTGTCTTTTAAAGGGAAAGCTGTTTCGAAGGCGGCCAAGTAAGTATTTAGGAAATTTTCATAGGCTGTGTTGAGACAGTTGGATTCCATAACGGTGGGAAAGTCGCTTGGGGACTGAAGCGATTTGAAGTATTCAATACTGTTAAGTTTATCTTCCGGGTTAGAAGCGGTTTAGAGCCATCAGATTTCTGATTTGATAGTTCAATAAAAAAAAGAATCCAAAATGGTCAGATACATCTGTTAGAATTATTCCGGATCTGAAATTTTGAGGAACATCATAGGAGAAGATCTGGTCTATAAGAGTAGCAGATCGATCTGTTACTCTTGTTGGTTTGATGGTGATAGGCACAAAGCTCTCACTGAACATTTGGTCGATGAACAAGTCTGTTTTGGAATGAGAGCCTACTTTTAGAAGATCAATGTTGAAATCGCCCATAATTATGGAAGTTTTCTTTTCGTTGTTGATTAGATCAGTTATGATATTAATTTTGGATTGAAATAGGTCTATATCTGCTTTGGTGGGCAGTGTTGGGTCTGTAGATTACGCCAAATATTTTCGTGCAGTGCTTAAACTTCAGTTCAACAAATATAGACTCAAGTACATGGGGTATGAAAATAGAGAGTCCCTGACGAACACTGAAAGTAATATCAGTTTTTATAAACAACCCCCCAATCCCCCACCCCCCCCCCCCCCCCCCCCCGCGCGCCCATCGTCGTCACTGTGCCTTGTGTTTTTCAATAAAGGGTGGTATCCTTCTAAAGTATAAGAAACATTAGAAGGGATTTGGAAGATTTCTGCAAGACCGATGACATCAAATGTGTTCTCTGCGTCATTTAGATTTGCGAGCAGGTGGTGTAAAGAATCCCAGTGAGCATTTAGACTTTGACAGTTGATGTGGAAAGCAGAGTAAGACGTTTGTGCACCACCAAGTTCAGTACTCAGTTCATTCGAAAGAAAATATTTGTTTCCCATATTGTAGATTACTCGGGGGGGGGGGGGGACCAAAAATTTGCAAGACGTGACGTGGGGGTGGGTGGGTCTCTTGAGTGCACCAAAAATGTGCATTTCCAACTTGTGCAATTTTTTAAATTTTTTAAAAATATATCAATATATCAGCTAATATATACCATAATTTGTGTTTCAAACCTTAAAGACGATGTTGTACATCACACTCTTAACATAAATACAACATCAGGAGGCTTTATATGTAAGAATATTGGGCTTAATCTGGGAAAATGTCACACGTTAGTAGGGGGTGGGTGTCTTTTTCGAAATGTAGAAAATGTGCAGACAATATTTTGGGAAAATTCTCTCTGATGCACTAAATTCAACCCAAGTTATTTATTTATTAATAGAATTTGTATGGATAGAAGAGGAAAGTAGCGAACACCTGAGAATACTGACAGAACAATTCAAATGAAAATTTGTTCCCGTATATGTACACCTGAGTAGGTAATAAAGGCCTATATACTATCACTTGTACATGTACGTGTACAACATACGCACACAATGCGTTCACCAACGTGGAATTCAGTGTTAAATCACACGCTTGTTCACAAAACTGTACATGATCTTGAATCGCTCCCATGTACAGTCGTGACTCCTAGATCGCGCTTTTAACGTTCAAATACTCGTGGTGAACGCGCGTTTTTTAAAAAAAAAGGGTGAAATTGTACAGTTCACTTTTATCTTGTACGTAATTTTGTCAACGTTCCCATCGCAAGATCAGACCATCGATCCATCGTTGGCGAACGCGAGCAAAAGCAAAAGATTCTGAATCATCTGTAAAAACGCAAAAAACAGTTTTGGAGGTTCTAAATCAGCGATTCAGAATCGGCAATTGCGTTGGTACAGATGATTTAGAACCTGCAATTGTTTTGAGGCGTGGGGTTTTTTTCTCCCATTTATGACATTATTAGTAGAATTCCTCCACTATGAGAAATTCTCAGAAAAAAACCACTCAGCTGATCGAGCGATCGGATCGCTCGATTCTCGTAATAAAACTCGATCTGAACGAAGAGTGTCGTTGTCGTCGGTGTGTGTTGGAAATTTGCAAACCCAGTCACGTCTTCCTGAAGTAAAAAACTAACACATGTTATCGTAATGAGTGAATGAGGTTTTTTTGTTCAAAAAGAGTCGATTGTGAATATAGTCTGTATTATAGACATTGATGTTTTCTGTTGATGGGACGGATAAAAATTGAGTTTTGGGTGTTTTTTGAGAATTCCTCCACTATGAGAAATTCTAAAAAAAACCACTCAGCTGATCGAGCGATCGGATCGCTCGATTCTCGTAATAAAACTCGATCTGAACGAAGAGTGTTGTTGTCGTCGGTGTGTGTTGGAAATTTGCAAACCCAGTCACGTCTTCCTGAAGTAAAAAACTAACACATGTTATCGTAATGAGTGAATGAGGTTTTTCTGTTCCAAAAGAGTCGATTGTGAGTATAGTCTGTATTATAGACATTGATGTTTTCTGTTGATGGGACGGATAAAAATTGAGTTTTGGGGGTTTTTTTTTTTTCGAAGGGAGTTGATCTGTAATAGATATTTGTGTTTTGCCTTGATTGAGAGATTGACTGTTAAGCGTTCGTTGAAAAAAAGTCAAAAACACTTATCGGAATGTTTAAAACGCATTTTCCGCTCAATTAGGTTTTGAGTGATAAAATTTTTAATATATTCATGATAGCAATCGGAGAGAGATTTGTTAAAATCAGTTTTCCATTGTGTGTTGAAACTGTTTAACAGTCATCAAAAAGGATTCTCTCTTAATTCGACACTCGGTGAATTGATGTGTGAATGAATGAAGATCTTTTGACAAAATGTAAACACTACTGTCAAAATGCGTTAAACCAGAAACCGGTTTGTCATGTACTGTTTAAACGTATTTTTTTTTAAACTTCAATTAACACAGTCAGTTTGAGATGTGAATATTTTCAGATTATTATATATTATATTAAGACGGAAAGAGTTTTTTTTTATTACTTAAAACACAAAAACGTAAAAATATAATTAAACATTTAATTTTGAAAAATAAATAAAAACAATTAAAACGAAAGATGTTTTTCCAGATGGATCCTAGACGCCGAGATCGAATTTTAGCCGAGTATGAACGTTCTAAGAAGAACATTCAGGCTGCTGAGAGAAGCAGACGTCTCGGTGAGATGGAACTCAGACGCGAAGCCACAAAAATATTTAAACCCGTGACGGAGGGTCAAAAGCGAAGCAGGAAGGAGATAGTCGAAGAATTGAGACCCATAAAGGAGAGTTCTTTGAGAATGGGTTCGTTGCCTCCTAGTTTTGGAAATCGGTATTCCGTTCAATCTACACCGGATTACGTTCCCACGAGAATTCAAACAGATATGAGCGAGTCTGATGATACGGCTTGGACTATCACCACTAGTAGCGTCGCATCGTCCAATGATGATGGCGGTAAGAGAGATCAGTCGTATGGAATTTATAAGGATTCTGAGGGTAGAACTTTTGTAGGTGATACATTGGTGGAAACGGACAATGACGAATTGATCGTGGGTTCGAATAAATATAAAGTAACCGATGGTCTGCGGAGATTGCTCCTTTATGACAAGCCTGGAGATTTCACGGAACAGGATTTCAACAATTACGGCGACATTCTAGTTCAGACCCACGCCATGAATAGAAATAACGATGTCAGAGAGACGAGACCCAAAGCCAACAGAGGTTACAAGTGGACGAAAATAGTGAAGCCCATATGGAATGCGCATAAGAAGTTCCTCGAATCGGTGACCGGCAAAGGGGTGAAAACCGCTATTTTTCTTCCGAGCGATCCCAACGCTCTGTCTCAGAGATTGAGTTTGTTGATGGGGAGCAGACGGGCTGGTAACACGGGATTAGATAATCAGATAGTTGCTGTATCTGACGAATTGTTGAGACAGAAGGTTTTGAATAAAAACCAGTATAAAAGGCTGATGAACGAATTGAAGGATTGATGTGTATATAATAATAAGTAGAGAGAGAGAAACAAACAAACAAACAAACAAACAAAAAATAAAATAGTAAATTCTTACACTAGAATAATAAAAGTATTTAAAAACGACAAAACGATTTACCAGTGAAGAGAAAACAAAAATATATCATAAAAATAAAATATGTTGGTGATAAAGAACAGGGGTTACGTCAGGACTTACGTTCAAGGCGGTTCTGGCATCATCGATTCTATAATGCGAGCGTTCACGAGCAATGCGGGTAGAAAACTCGCATCGACCGCATTTGAGGTCTGTAAGAAGACGGCTTTGGATGCTGGTAAGAAAGCCGCTTCCGAAGCCAGTGGTAGGATAGCTTCTGTGGCTGGCAAGAGGGCAGCTGACGCGTTGATCGACAAGTTGATCAGTCCGCCGGCGAATCGAGCTGCATTAGAGCGAACGCCGAAAAATTGGAAAGATTTAAAGGATGCCGTGGTGCCCATACAAGATTTAGTCAAAATGACGAGTGGATCTGGATTGAAGAGAACTCGCGACAGTGCGATATAAATAATAATAATAATAATAATAATAATAATAACATTAAAAACAGAGTTTGAAAAACATAAAAAAATTTGTGTTTGAAAAGAATCTAAAATAACAAACAAACAAAAAAAAACAAAGATGAACATTAAAGATATGTCTTGGAACGACGCCGCGACCAAGAGGTCGAATAACAAGTTCTTTCCCAAGAGCATAAGAGGTTTGATAGTGGGAAAATCGAATTGTGGAAAGACCAATCTGTTGATGAATCTGTTGTCCCGACCCGACTGGTTGGATTACGACAGATTGTTCGTGTTTGGCAAGAGCTTGTTTCAACCCGAATACAGATTGCTTCGAGAGTGCATGGATCGCAGATTGCCCAAGGACGTCATAGCCAGAATCTTTGACAGTAGGGAGGAATTCGACAAGTGTGGAGCTCCGCTCTCGACCATTTTGAATGGCGCGGCGACGGAGCTGATGAAGAGAAATGCATCTTCGAACGTCGAGTGTCGATTTTATGAGAACGCTAGCGACGTTCCGGATCCTAGAGAACTGAAATCAGAAGATAAGAATCTCATGATTTTCGACGATCTGCTTTTGGAGAGACAGAACTGATGCGAATCGTATTACGTTAGGGGTCGACACAGCAACGTGGACTGTTTCTACCTGTCGCAGAATTATTTTCGATTGCCCAGACAGACGATAAGGGAGAACGCTAATTTTCTATGTCTCTTTCGCCAAGATCTCAAAAATCTCAATCACATCTACGGCGATCACGTCGCAAACGACATGAGCGCTGCGGAATTCAGGAGATTCTGCAAGAGGGTTTGGGATGGTGGACTTTACAATTTCGTTGTGATCGATTTGACAAGTGAATTTAATCGTGGAAAATATCGGTGCGGATTCGACGAGTTTTATGTTCCCGATGGTAATAATAATAAGACAGAGCGTGAAAATAAAAATTAGAAAAATAATAAATCTTCAAATAATTAGTTTTGAATAAAAAAAATAAAATTAAAATATAATGTTCGAACATGGAGAATTGTTAGAACGGATAGCCGAGAATACAGCTGCAAAACAATCCATTCAAATCGTGGTGAGTGGCGATTCGACTCGATTCGCTACGAAATTCGAACCTTCCATCGAATTGAATAGAGAGAAAAGTTACGAGATGGCGTTGGTGAATCTGGAGACTTATTATTCCTTTCCCAACGTCACCGAAAAGAATAACTCGTTCCAGTATTCCAACGGAGTGGATTGGTTGGAGATTCGAATTCCCAAAGGGAGTTACGACATAGACGATTTGAACCATTACATTCAGACGCGAATGAAGACGGATGGAAAGGGAAGCAACAAAATCAGACTCGCTCCCAATCCTAATACCTTACAGACGATGTTGGATTTGGAAGATAATTTTCGTGTGGATTTCAACACGGACGATTCTATAGGCAAGGTGTTGGGATTCGATCGAAAGATGTATCGAGGCCATGCGGCATCTGAAAATACGGTCGACATTCTCGCTGTCAATAGCATTCTGGTGAACGTGGATGTGATTGCTGGAAGCTACATGAATGGTAGTGCTCAACCGATGATCTATTCTTCTTTCCAAACGTGTCGCCGGGTTATAAGATCGTGGAGCGACCTTGAAATTTAGTTTATCTACCAGTGATTTTAGACACGTTGTATAGTCTCAAAACCACGTTGACGGATCAAAATGGTGAACTGTTAGATCTTCGCGGAGAGAGAGTGATGATACGATTTCACATAAGAGAAATATAAAAGCAAAAAAAAAAATATTATATATATAGATAACAAAAAATAAAATAAACGGTAATATTAATTTTTACAAAATTATTGTAATATAATTATTAAACAAGAAACAATTGAAGTAAATATATTTTTAAAAAAACAAACAGAATTATGACAGAATACGTGGTTAAAAACGTGAACATATCCGCAGGACAGAGGAAGAAACTTGAGAGAGCATTAAGAACTCGAGGCGAGGCGGTGAGATTCAAATTCACTCACAAAGATCTGACGAGAGGCGGTCAGGATTCGATCGCCTGGACCAGAAGTCAAATCAAAAGGATGGAGAAAGCGATTCGCGATGGAAGAGGGTTGACGGTGAGAATGAGTCCCACTCAATTGAGATACAATTTGAGAATGAAAGGTGGTTTCCTACCGCTATTGGCAGGAATAGCCGCAAAGCATTACCCTTCGCCGCAAAGGCGCTACCCTTTCTCGGAAAGACTCTCGGCGTGGGAGCTCTCACGGGACTCGCTAGTTCGGCAGTTGAGAAATTAATGGGTGGCAGCGGACTGTTTTTGAAGAAGGTAGGAGCCGTGTGTCGCGTTCACGTAGACGACAGCGGTAAAGGATTGTATCTAGAACCCGTTAGAGGTGGCAACTCTCTGAGAGGAAACGGTCTCTATCTGAAGAGTGGACGGAACGTCGAGCGACTCGGCAAGGGTTTGTTGCTCGGTGAGAATTCACCATTTAAGAACATACCGATTTTGAATATGTTATTATAAATATAAAATTATATAAAATATATAAAATCATAGAAAGTATAAAATAATATATTTAAAATGGGTGAAAAGGTGGAGAAACAAATTTATCACCTGGATGAATTTGACGATAATGACAAACATCACGAGACAGAGAGCGAAGAAATAAAAAAATGGTTAGATGCTAATGATGGATATCTAAGGAAAGAGATAGATAAAGCGCGGGATATACGGTTGAGAATGAGACGATGCTTTCCACGGTCACCACTACCTTCTGAAGAGAATGGTAATGATGCGAGTGTTACCAAGAGATGCACAACATTCGTTCATAATTATGATTCGGATAAACAAAAATGTTGCCATGAACGTATCACATCACAAAGAAAAAGAAAAAAAAAGAAGAAGAAGAATCAACGCTGAAATTTGAGAGAAAAGGAAACGTTATTATAATATATTATGATGATAGTGAAGAAGAAGGAAAGTCCGTTATTAGCATGTCGACGCTCGTGTCTTCTCCTTTTTCGAAAACGTGTTGAATGTTTATCTTTACTCTTTTGAGTTTTTTTTACATCAGTCAACTCGCTCTCACCACCCAATTTCTTCACGAGTTCGAATGAGATGTTTGGAAATATGTAATTTCCATAGGGCAACGACAAATCGACCTTGTCGAATTCTCTATCTTCGGCGATGACGATGTTCTGCAGATCGCTTTGGTACTCGTAAATCAAATCGAGCGCGGCTTTGTCCAATTTCAGAGGCATCTTATATTTCTCGTATTTGTGCTCTAAGCCCTTCGTCTCGACATCGTTCAATTCGATGGGATTGTGTCGTTGTAATCTATAGATTTTATGACCAAATTTCTTATACGTTTCGACTCGTTTCAATTTCAATTCGCATCTTTTAGGTGTTGTTGTGTTCATGATCGATTATTTGGGGTTTTTTTTTGTTTTTACGAATTCTTGCAAATAATGTATATTTTAAATTTTGTATTTAAATAATAATTCCTTTAAAAAGTTTTTTGGTTTTTTTTACTCTTTATATATATATAAAAAAAGTTGCTTTTTTAATTTTTAATTTTCTTTAATGTAAAAATTTTTTTAGTAAAAGTTTTTTTTTCTCTTTATATATATAAAGTTAAATTTTTAATTTCAATCTCTCTATTGTTTATATTTCCAAGTCCGTTATTAGCAAGTTGACATTCGTCATTTTTCCACATACGAAAATGGTGTGAATGTTCATCTTTACTTTTTTGAGTTTTTTTTCATAGGCGAATGCGCTCTCACCACCCGATTTCTTCACAAGTTCGGATGAGATTATTGGATATATGTAACCTCCATAGGACAACAATAAATCACCCCTGTCGAATTCTCTGTCTTCGGCGACGATGATATTAATCAGCAGTTCGCTTTGGTACTCATAAAACAAATCGAGCGCGGCTTCATCCACTTTCAAACACATTCGATATTTGTGGTAGTAGCGCTCTAAGTCCACCATCTCGACCTCATTCAATTCGATGGGATCGTGTGGTTGTAATGTATAGATATTAAAACTGGATTTCTCATACCTTTCGTCTCGTTTCAATTTCAATTCGCATCTTTTAGGTGTTGTTGTCATGATCGATTATTTGGTTTTTTATGAATTCTTACAAATAATGTTTATTTTAAATTTTGTATTAAAAAAAATTGAATTTTAAAATTTAACTTTTTTTTTTTTTTCTATTATATAAAGAGTAAAAAAGCAAAACTTTTTTAACAAATTATTTAATACAAAATTCAAAAAAAAAAATATTCTTACAAATGAAGCAAACAGATAAAACAATGGTAAATTTAAATGAGAAAACCATACCTAAGTTAAACGAGATTTGTAAACTATTACAAATTTCAGATTTCAGAAAGCATAGAACTAAATCAAAAAAAATTGAAGTCATACAAGAATATTTGCGAAACGCTAGAAAGGCAAACGAAATGTCGATAGCAATGACGTCAAAAGATGCACCGGTTGTGAAAAATAAGAAGACGACTAAACGAAAAGCCGTTGAAAAACATCAAGTTTCCAAAGAAAAGAAAAGAAAAACTAAATCGAAAACGAGTGATGCACTTCAGATGCAAGACAAACGAGATATATCGAGCGAAATTCAACGAGCAATCGATGAAGAGAAAGGAGAAGAATATGTAACATGACTCGTTGTGGAACTATTCCAATTGAAACCCGTAGAACGGGAGAGTGCGATCAAAGGCATTTTTAAAACTTTCGACGTGATTCCCTCGTTGAAGAAAGTCGATCCGAAATTGTTCATGGAACGGGTGAAGAAAGAAGTATTGGATTTGTTTCGCGAATACATGAACTTGGGATTAAAAATTAAGATGATACTCCATTGCATAATGAATAAAATCGACGTGAAGTCCGGCGAGAGCATCGTGAAAAATGCATATTTCAGATCTAACGTCGAACCCGTATTTCGAGGTTCAGATCTATCGGACGTTTTCGAAAAGATGAAAGACAAGATGTTGACATCTCTCGCAAATTATCAAAATGAAGGTAGTAATTGGACGTTCGGTGAGGTGTTGAAACTCGAAATTCACATGACTAAAAACGAACCGTTGAAAGGATCTTCCTACTTGGAATTACCGTATTTCTTGACTAAGAAACACGCCATGGTCAACGTGAGAAATAAAGATGATCAGTGTTTTAAATGGGCAGTCACCTCCGCTTTATACCCTGTCGAAATAAACCCTGATAGAGTTTCTCGCTACGAGGAAATTTCTAAAAATCTCGATTGGACTGGAGTGACTTTTCCAACAGAGTTAAAACACATTGAACGTTTCGAGGTTCAAAATCCCACCGTAGCGGTGAACGTCCTAGGATACGATGACGAAAATCAAAAGATCTATCCTCTCAGACTGACTTCGTATCACGGAAGAGAAAAGACGATTATTTTATTATCGATTTCGAATGGTGACAATTGTCATTATTGTTGGGTTAAACATCCGACCCGATTACTGTCGAGACAAAATAATAAACATGGACATAAGATATGTTTATGTTGCAACTGCATGAACATGTTTAAGAGTTAAAAATCGTTAGCTAAACATCAGGAATATTGCAACGAAAATCAAGGTGTCGCCGTCGAAATGCCCAAACCCAACACCATCGTGAAGTTTGAAAATCACAATAGAAGGTTAAAAGTACCATTCGTCATGTATGCCGATTTCGAATGTTTCACCACAAAAATGAGTTCCTGTCAACCTAACACTCTTCAAAGTTACGTTGAAAGATATCAAAAACACATACCTTCGGGCTATTGCATTTACGTGAAATGCGCTTTCGACTCGCAACATGACATAGGTTCCTTCACCTACACGAAACAGCGCGAAGACGACGACGTGGCTCAAAGGTTCGTGGAAGAGTTAGAATCGAAAATTCAAATGTTATACAACAAATTCAAAACTCCGGCGAAAATGATCATCACGCGAGAGCAGCAGGACGAAAATAACAGAGCCACCGAATGTCACATATGCAGACAATCGTTCGACGAGAATTCGGAGGAAAATAAGAAGGTCAGAGACCATGATCATTACACGGGTCTGTATCGCGGTCCGGCTCACAGCAAGTGTAATTTAAAATATCGAGACGCCACTTTCTATCCGGTGATGTTTCACAATCTCTCGGGTTACGACAGTCATCTGTTCATGAAAAATCTCGGCACCTCACACGAAGAATTAAATTGCATCGCGAACAGTGAAGAAAGATACATTTCCTTCACGAAATGGAAGCTCATGGAGAGGAAAAGAGTAATCGACGGAAATACGTTGAAAGAAAAAACGAAATCCATTCGTAGATGCATACGTTTCATCGACACTTTTAAATTCATGTCGACCGCTCTGGAAAAATTAGTCGATAACATGAGCAAGGATAAATTTAAAATCACGAGCGAACATTTCGGAGAACAAGTAGACGTCATGTTGAGGAAAGGAGTCTATCCTTACGATTACATGAACGATCTAAAGAGATTCGAAGACAACGCACTACCTTCGAAAGATGATTTTTATTCGAAATTATACGAATCCGACATTTCCGACGAGAATTACGAACACGCCAGAAACGTGTGGAAATCATTCGATATGAAACCCATGAGAGATTATCACGATCTCTATCTGAAGACCGACGTTCTGCTCTTGGCAGGCGTGTTCGAAAATTTTCGAGACGTCTGTCGTCGAAATTATGATCTGGATCCCGCTTGGTATTTCACCGCACCCGGTCTGGCATGGGACGCTCTGTTGAAGACCACCGAAGTCCAATTGGAATTATTATCCGACGTGGACATGTTGCTCATGTTCGAAAGGCCTGTGAGAGGTGGCGTCTCGATGATCTCTCACAGACATTCTGAGGCTAACAATCCCTACATGAAAGAAGGTTTCGATTCGAAACGGTCAACTAAATACATAGTATTGGGACGCCAATAATCTGTACGGTTGGGCTATGAGTCATCCTTTACCGATTGGAAATTTCGAATGGGTGAAGGAACCGGAAGAGATGCAAAAATGGAGAGACTATCCTTGCATTTTAGAAGTCGATTTGAACTATCCGGAAGAATTACACGATCCACACAACGATTATCCGCTAGCTCCCGAATGAATGGAACTGAACGAAGGAGACGAGGAAAAACTCATTCCCAATTTATTTAACAAACATAACTACGTCGTCTACAGCGAGAATTTGAAACAGTACGTCGATTACAGGATGAAATTAGTCGACATACATCGCATCATTCGATTCGACGAAGAGCCTTGGATGAAAAAATACATCGATCTCAACACGAATCTCAGAACTCGAGCCGAGAACGATTTCGAAAAAGATTTCTTCAAACTCATGAACAACTGCGTGTATGGTAAATCGATGGAAAACATCAGGAAGAGAACTGACATTTGACTCGTCACGTCTGAGAAAAGAGCTAAAAAGTGGCGAAACCCAATTACAAACACCGAACCATATTCAGCGAAAATCTAGTGGCCATTCACATGCAAAAGACGCACCTGAAGTTCGACAAACCGTATTATCTTGGACCGATCATCTTAGATGTCAGCAAGCGATTGATGTACGAGTTTCACTACGATTACGTCAAACGAAAATTTGGTGACAAAGCCAAACTACTGTTCACCGACACGGACAGTTTAGTTTATGAGATAGAGACAAAAGACGTCTACTGAGACATATCTCCGGACATGGCCGATTGGTTCGACACGAGCAATTATCCCATCGATCACCCGTCCAACATTCAATCGAACGACAACAAGAAGGTGTTGGGTAAATTTAAGGATGAGAGCGGTGGTAAACAGATTGTCGAATTCGTGGGCTTGAGACCCAAACTCTATGCTTATCGTCTCGAAGATGATGAAGAGATCAAGAAGTGCAAAGGAGTTAAAGCGTGCGTGGTGAAGAAAAACATCACTTTCCAAGAGTATAAAGATTGTCTGTTAGGAAGTGGTCCGGTGTATAAGACTATGAAATCAATTCGAAGCGAAAATCACGACTTGTATACCGAAATAGTCAACAAGATTTTGCTGACGGCCGACGACGACAAGAGATTCGTGTTAGACGATAAAATAAGCACTTTGGCACTCGGACATTGGACTTTAGATCTAATTTTAGACGATATGAATGGAGATGATTGGATTCTAGATGCGCTTGCGGATGATAAGATTCCAGATACGATTGTGGATGATAGGATTCCAGAAAATCAAGAAGAATTAGATGAACCCAAAATTATAGAAATGGATAGTGACATCGAGAAAGTTAGTTTAAAAAGAAAAAGAAAAAAATAGAAAAAAATAACGTCATTTTTAGTGAATTATAATAAAATAAATAAAAAAAAAAAAATTTATACGCATCTATGAATAAGAAAATAAAGATATCTGTAGAAGGTGTCGTCTTACCCAACGAACCCCTATCCAACATCGATCTGTTGAATGCAGCAAAAGATTTGAAAATCGAAGATTTTCTAGGTGTGTTTTCCAGAGATGCCTTGCCGAAGAGAAGACCTCGACAATCGGAATGCAGAATTTTAAATCTATACGATTTATCGGGTGAAGGCACTCACTGGGTGGCGTGGTTCAAGAATGGGAAGAAGAAGAATTATTATTTCGACAGCTACGGAATCTCACCGCCGAAAGAAATAAAGAACTATTTCAACAAATCGATGGTTCTTTACAACACGGATCAAGTGCAATCACCAGATCAAGTGTTTTGCGGTCACCTGTGTCTCTACATTCTCAAGAGATGGTCTGAAGGAGATCGATTTCAAGACATTCTCAATGACTTACATTAGAGAGAGAGATTTTTTTTATAGTATATATAAAGATAAAAAATTATTTTAAAAAAATTTTAATCGAATAAAAAACGAAAAATAAAATAACATAGTTCATTTTTAATAAACTGCATTTTGAACACATTTTTTCTAAACAACAAAAAAAAAATCCCACAACAACATGCCAGTCGATAAATTTGGTAGAAGTGATGATGAAAAAGTCAACCCGAGAAAGAAGAGGAAGACGTTCGAAGTCGACGATGGTGACGACGTTGCCAACTTGGATGAGCGTTATGTTCGGAGATACGAACCTCGAGAAGAACCTTTGAACATGAACGATAAAAAGCTCTACAATCTTCCCGAGCCAATAGATCTCGCAGATGCTGCGACTAAAAAATACGTTGACAGGGGGAACGCCGATTTTGAACGAATCCTGCTGGATAATTACGTGGATAAAACCATGACCGACGATCTCGATCTGAAATCCAAACGTTTGGTGAACGCCGCGAATCCCGTAGATCCCACCGATGCCACGACCAAGAGATACGCGGACGACACTCACGCGAGATTCAGCGAACACCTGAGAAATAGATACGTTCAGAAAACGATGCACTCGGAACTGAACGCCAATTCTAACAAGATAACGAACGTGGCCACTCCTACGAATCACAAGGACGTGGCGACCAAACACTACGTAGATCTGGAACAGAGAAAGTCTGACAGACGAGAAATGAAATCAGATCTGAATGCGGGATTCAACAAGATATTGAATCTGTCGAAGATTGACGACACGGATGCGGACTCAACTGCGGTCAACAAGGGCTACGTAGATTCTGCCATGATACAATCGCAAGAATACCTAGAATCGCAAGTGGACGATCTGTACCTAAACAAAGAATCTGGCGGAACCATGGAGGGTGGCATCAACATGAACGGTCACAATTTATTCGGTCTCGTTCACGATCCCGAATTCGATTCCAACGCTGTCAGCAGAAAGTACATGGACGACAACTCGGTCTGGAGAAAGGGCGACATCATGGAAGGTAAACTAGACATGGGTGGACACGCGCTCACGAATCTACCGGATCCCGTTAACATGACGGATGCCTGCACCCTGATTTCGGTGGTGGAGAAAGTCAAATATGCTAGACAATTGATCACCGTGTTGGCCGAAGAGGCCGGCCCCTTAGATGAGGGAAAAGCCGAGTGGTCTTTCAGAAATGGAGGTAGCGGATCGAAACACGGTCAGGTTGGATATCCCATGCCGTTGGGAGGTGAAATCCTTCGAATGAGTCTGGCTTCCTCGGATTTGAATAACAGAGCGGTCGTCAATCTCATGGTGAATGGTGTGGAGAGCGATAAGAGATACAGCGTCAAAAAGACTGAGAATCAACACGTGAATGTTAGCACGTTCGGCACGCCTCTCAAAGTGAATGCTGGAGACAGGATTAATTTTGTCACGAAAACCAATAATCCCAAAGCCGCCACTTCCGTGGTGAGTCTACTGATCGAACTAGATCCTTTGAACAAACAGTGAACACATGGAAAATAATGAATTAAAAAAAAATAATGTGTGATTATTAAAAACAAAAAAAAAAACAACAAAAAAAAAAGTAATGAGATATAGAGAGATGTTCTCTATATCTCATTACTTTTTTATTTTTTTTTTTTTTTTAATTTTCTATCCATTTATGATTACAATTTATACACTTTGCGAATACGGTTGTTGGTTCATCACCAGATCTAGTTTGTTGAGATTCGATTTTTATTTGACATTTCTTACATTTGCGACATTTTAAAATTGTATTTTTTATAATTTCTTCATTAGATCTTATGAGATCAAACTCTTCTTTTTCTTTTAAACGATATTCGTTAAAATCACAACTATTCCATCCTTTTTGTGTTACGTTCTTCATATTCAATTTGAATCCATTTTTCCAAGTATTTTATTTTAACGTTGTAGTAATCTGAAGTGAACAGATGATTTGTTGTTTTCGTGTCAAAAACATCCATTTTGTTTTCGAGATTTTAGTTTTTAATTAATCTTACATCCACATTTTTAACATTTATTAATTTTTTTTTCACACACTCGTCTCTCATCGAATGATCGACATCTTATTTCCGTCTGATTCGAATTGTAATTCTCTGTCTGACAGGACCAGGGCGAAGGCTTCGGTTTTTCTCGGCACGTTCCTATTGAATTGCATCTTGATCTGAATGTCTAACACGCTACTCTTGAGTCGTTCACTCTGTTTACTGACGTCGAACACGAACATGGGATACATCAACTTGTATTCGCTGGGAGATATGTTGGGATTGCTCATCAATTCGTCTAGACCGTGATACTTCTTTCTAAAATTAGCGGCATCGCCGTACAGTCTGGAGAAATCGTTCTTGTCGAACGACGCGTTGTAATTGATTGCTGGATATCTCGTGGCGTTCAGAAACACTTGCATGTTTCTCAAATGGCAGTGATCGAACAGCGATGCATTCTTTTCCTGAGCCCCATCCCTATCGGTCTGAAACGCAACCACGATGAAACGCGGTCTCTCGGAAGAAGATTTCACTGTCAATCTCCAATCGAAGTGATTCGTGGAGGGAGGAATGCTAGCCGTGTCACACTGTCTCATTCTAAATCCCACAGGTAATTTACTCTTGGATTCTATGATCTTGTAGAGACGCGCTTTCTCATCGATCGAAGGCTCCACGTGCGGAACGAACCATGATATCTTGTGTAGAGTTATCTTACCCGCATCGGTCGCGGTGAGTTTCACTATTGCGTCGTCGTTTCCTTTTCGAATCAACGTCAGATTGTGTTTGAATCCATACATGATCTTGTTGTAATCGTCTGCGAATCCGAAGATGTGTTTCAAAGGTATCCTGAACGAAAACGTTCCTGGACTGGACAGGTCTGGACGTCTTCATGACGTAGTCGAATATCGTGGCGGCGCATGCGCTAGCAGGGCCTACGGTGTCTTTCACCCACAACTGATTAAGTCCTCTGGATTTTGAAAAATCATCAGGATACGCCAAGAGTCCGAACATCGTGGTGGCCTGACCAGGATGAAAAACAGATTCTATCTCTTGTCCGGATAGCATGTATGTTATGTTACTGAATAGATGCATGATGCCATTATTGGCAAGAGTAACCGTGTCATCGTTGGCGTAGTCGCTCCCATCTTCCTTGGTGAGACGTCCCTGCACCACTACGTAACTCTCGCTAGGATGTACGAATAGATCTTGAGTTTCAACATTGATTCTTATCTCTCCCGCATTGTTCAAACTCGTTCCGGTTACCGGTTCATATTCGTGAACCTCATATTCTTGAATACTTTCATCTTTCACTATGCTTTGTGCTATATCTAGTATATTTGTCATTTTAAAGGATTTTTAGGGGTTTTTTTGTTTATTAATTCACTTGCTTTCTTTATCTAAAAAAAATAGTTTTTAATTATTTTTTATTATTATTTTTTTTCTCTCTCTTATATATATATGTGTGTAAACAAGAAAATGTCAAAGAGAGTAAATAAAAAAAAAATTTTGTGTTCTTCATCAAAACTTCGTCTTCTGTAATTGTTGTTCGTAAAACTTTCCGATGATCTCTTCTCCATCCAAAGCTTCGATTTGGTAAGTCACCGGATCGGTGTGAAATATTTTGATGATCACGAAAATTTCTGAGGTCCATCGAGGAGTATAACCCTTTTCGAAGTGCTTCTTATAAGCGTAGATTCTCACTCGATCGCCGACCGAAAATTTCGTCGTTCTAGACTTCTTCCTGATCTTAGATCTCTCGGGATATAGATTCGCGTAGACCCGTTTTTCGTTTCGAGGATCGCTAGCTTCCGCGGGAGTCATCTTGATCGATCTGTGTCGCGTGTTGTTGTAATCTTTGACCAGACCGTTCAGAGCGTATATGTATTTCTTGGTCGAAATCGCCGTGAAGTATCTGTGCATCTTCTCCTTCATCGTTTGATTCCAACGTTCCACCACGCTGGCTTTCTCTTCATTTTCGATCGAGTAGAGGTCTACCAATCGACGAACGTCCTTGTTGTAGAATTCCTTTCCCTTGTCCACCCACAATTTACTCGGTTTTCGAGAAGACGAGTCGAACACGCTCTTCAGAGCCTTGGCGACGCAAGGTCCCGATTTATCCTTCAAAGCTCTGATCCAACCGTATTTGGAAAACACGTCGATGACCGTCAATAGATATTTGACGCCCTCGTTCCACCTCGAAAACGATCTCATGTCAACCAAGTCGGCAGACCAAATGTCATCCAGACCCTTCACGAACACCCTTCTCTTTCGAAATTTACGCACTATGGGTTTGTGTAACTCCTCGGCCAATTCGCTCGTCAATAATCATTTCTTCTTCTTTTTTTCAGATGCGCTTTTTTTTTTGAACGCCCCATCTGAATCGACGTTTCGCACCAATCAGATTGCCGACCAGCGAATGTTCCATCTTCTCTCTCCTGGTCGGATTTGATATGCCTCTCAATCTCCCCAACATGTTTTTGTCGCAGACGTCGTTGCGAATCTTGGTGTCAGGATGTCCGGCGTAGCACAGATCATGATCGTACATGGCCGCATCCACCCTATTCACGGGTTTGCTCCAAGATTTGGGAGTCAGATCGGCGTTGAGTCTCTTGTTCAATTTCGTTCCGGGTCCCGTGAAACTGTGACCGGGCAGATGCATTTCGAAAGGTAGATTGTTGATCATTTTATTCATGATGCCTTTACCTTTGCTTGCGTTCTTTTTTTTGACGAATCTAGTCTTTATAGAACCACACACGTCGCAAATTCTGCGAAGCATCCGTCTGTCGTTTTTAGTTCACACTTCTCTAGAATTACTCATCTCGGTAACTCTCTTACACTTTACGCAATACATTTTTTAAGAGTTATTTAAATTAATTTCGTTTTTTTTTTATTTTATATATAAATTTAATATTTTTTTTTTTTTTAAATTCTGTTCTTATTATATATATATTTTTTTTTTTTTTTTTCAATCGCTGATCTTGAGTTCTATCATCTTACTGAATTCCTCCCTGGCCTCTTTCCTCCCCTTTTCCATGAGAGAATCCTTCATCTCTTCCTTGATGATCTGACGAGTCTTGATTCTCACGGCTTCTTTCATGGCATCGTATTTCGTTTTCTCGCTCAATATCACGAAGTATTCTCCGTCCGATATCCTACCATCTTTCAACACCATAGAGATCATTTCGGATATTGTGTCGATCTTGGAGTCGGCCAAGACGCGAATCTTGTCGTGTTTCCTCGCCTTCAGATATAATTTCCTACTCAAAAAGTTTCCGACCGTGCTAAACAATCCGGCGGCGAGGGCCACTCCTTCTATGGTCAACACGATTGGAACGGCGACCGCGGTCGACAACAATCTGATGCTGGCCGCGTGTAAACCCATGGAAATCGTGATGAGTGTCGTGTCGGTTGCATTGACGAATGTCACGAAACGCGAATACTTCTTCTTGAGAGAACGACGAGAATCTCTCTCTCGAGTTAGATACTCTTGGATTCTATTGATTTGATCGATGCGATACCTCTCTCCTCTTTCTCTTTCTTCTAGCGATGGCGCCATCGGCAAAACGCCGTTCGGCTTCTCGTCCTCATCGTCCACTAACGTCGCATACAATTTATTTCTGGGTCTCATTTTGTGTTTTTTTTTTCTTTCTTTCTAATACTAGATAAAAAAAAAATTTATGTGTGTATTTATTTTTTTTTATTTTCTACTCTCCCTTATTTTTATAAATAACGAAAAAAAAACTTAGACGTATGCTTCGTTCAGCAATAATTTCTTGATGCATCCCTTGTCTTCTAAAGTCAAACTTCTACGCGCCAATTTCAGTTCTTCCGAATCTGTGGGCCTGTCTCGATTCTTACAGAAGACTAATCTCTTCCAAAACGTGATCACATCGTTGAATTTAACGCGTTCGAACGCCAGTTCGAAATACATGACGACCATATCTTCCCTTTCCATCGTCAGACATGAAGGATTCTCGTGATCGAAGTCTAGATGATCCCGACATCCGACACATCGTTCTAACAAGATGGGACGTAGTTCTTCGTTCACGCATATTGCGTATGCTCTCATCGGCATGTTTAAAAGAAACCTCGCTCTAATAGTCTGAGAATCGCCCATGATTTACGTATTTTTTTTTTATTAACTATTCGATTTGATATATTTAATTTTCTAAATAACTATCTATTTATATATTTTTTTTCTCCCCTATATATATCAATCAAAAACGTGACAGCGGGCTCGCGAATTTCCAACACACACCGACGACAATGACACTCTTCATTCAGATCGAGTTTTATTACGAGAATCGAGCGATCCGATCGCTCGATCAGCTGAGTGGGTTTTTTTTTAGAATTTGTCATAGTGGAGGAATTCTACTAATAATGTCATAAATGGGAGAAAAAAACCCCACCGCCTCAAAACAATTGCGGGTTCTAAATCATCTGTACCAACGCAATTGCCGATTCTGAATCGCTGATTTAGAGTCGCCAAAACTGTTTTTTGATGATGAGCCAGAATCTTATGCTTTCGCTCGCGTTCGCTGACGATGGATCGGTGGTCTGATCTGCGATTCGAACGTTGACGAAAAATTACGTACAAGATACAACTGAAGATGTACAATTTCACCCTTTTTTTAAAAACTCGCGTTCACCACGAGTATTTGAACGTTAAAAGTGCGATCTAGGAGTCACGACTGTACATGAGGCGATTCAAGATCATGTACAGTTTTTGTGAACAAGCGTGTGATTTAACACTGAATTCCACGTTGGTGAACGCATCGTGAACGTATGTTGTACACGTACATGTACAAGTGATAGTATATCGGCCTTTATTACCTACTCACCTGCTCTGACCAAGCCTGATAATGAACAGCTTGTCATTTGTAGATTGGGGCACACAGCAGCCTACAGAGGTTTAAATTGGTGGTACCAGTTTAAGAACATTATGAAACCCCCTAAAGACAGCTGTGCCTACTAAGTTTATAAGTTTATTTTGGATTTTAATGGGAGAGTGGGGGTGGGTGTCTGAGAACGGTAGTAGAAAATTTGCACGTAGGGGTGGGTGGGTGTAAAAAGGAGCTGAATAAAAAGTAGGAAGTCACGTCTTGCAAATTTTTAGTGATTCTCCTTGATACCTCTTTTCCCACTACTCCGGGCGTTAGTTTGCATATTTCGGAGGTTGTCAGGTAAGACTCATGTGACACGTTTATATTACTCGACTTTTCATAATATACAATCCCCACGCGTAAATACCCGACATCCTTCTGCCCCCACCAACCTTCATCGGCTTATCACAGACCACGTTTTCTACTATTCCGATAGTGCTGGATTTATTGCTGTGTTGTGTTTGGCTATCCTTCAACATATTTCAAATACTCTCTGATAACTGTATCAACTAATACAATCAACTTTTCTTTCGGTGCAGACCCTATTTCTCATAAGTTACTGTGGTGATATTCAGAAGCCTCGAGTGGTTAGAGGACCATGAGGGAATCACTTAGCGAGTTCTCGCTTTACGTCTCTCATGTCATCCGGATATGTTAACTACTGTGAGATTTCTAATTTTTCTTTATCGGTTCAGCTAACTGTCTGTTCTATAAATGTTACTTTTGTTGACAAAGAAACACGCCGAGAGAAAGAAATAGGAAATCCCCGATACATAAATCATATGTACTCACCAAAGTTTATGATTATTATATGGTTCCCAGTTGTTTATGCCCCCTGAAAATCTGAATTCGCATTTTCGAAAAATTGAAGTCTCATAGTCCTTAAAATTTTGTTGTCCTAGGTATAAAAATGGCGCGCTGAGTCTTCCAGGAAATACTAGAACAAGCGAACAAAGTGGAAATATCGGTCATTCATTGCTCGTATACGTATTGGATTACATTACCCACGGAGAAACATAATATTACCAAAGCGCGTGGTTTCTATATAAATTCCTCAACACGTTCTAAAATGGTTTGCATGACTTTCCCGTGATAAAAAATTCACTTTACGTGACCACTCAGGTGTTTGTTTGTTTGTTTGTTTGTTTGTTTGTTTGTTTGTTTGTTTTTAACGACGCTTTCAAAAGCCAGGATCACATCCTGTCAAACAGTTTTAAGGGTAGAGAAATCCGGAGTACCCGGAGAGAACCACCTTGCATCAGAAGACTGACAGACTCTCCAACTTACTAACTCTTCACAAGCAGAGCTAGCAGTGGTTGAAGGCAAATGCAGTACGCTTTTCGCCTTGGTACACATCTCCACTGTGTTTCAGGAGTAAGCAGAGAAGGTATTATAATTTGACCTGTCAATGTAAGGTTAAACAAATTGAATTGGACTTCGCGTGCCTCTTAACCATTTCAACATGTTAATCATATATTTTTGTTCAAACAAAACAGTACCATTCGATGACAAGCCACAATTCACAACAAATTAGTAAGAAGGTTCAGCAATAATTTAATCCTACAGCCAAAAGGTCTCCTGGATTAAATTATTACTGAACCTCCCTTAGAAAATACAAAATAGATTCACACACTTTGCTCTGAATTATATTTCGTAATGACAATACCATTCAGAAACTCCGTATTGAATGAGTTAAAAATATCGTATTTGATTTTTTTTAAATCGTACATTTTAACAAACATGTATCATTGTCCAAAACTTTGAATATTGTTAAACTGTAGCTTTTGGGCCGCAGGTTAAAACTATTGTCTGATGTATGCGGTGCTCTATAAATTAAAAAGCCTCAAAGAAAATTACATCAAAGAAAATTACACAAAATCTCTCAAGACAAAAATTTCTCAATATTTCTTACTTTTGAAAAGAAGAACAAAACCTGGCGATGTGACCGAAAGCTTGTGCGCCTTGAACGACGCACGATGGCGTGATTTTTTTTCGATGATTGAATAATGGAGAAATGTGCGCCGCGAGTTGCTCTTGGGCCTGCGACAGTTTTTTTTTTATTATTTCTTGTTTGCTCCATTGACAAAGTGACACTTTGTTTATTTATACGACCTCATTATCCATGCATCTTGATCGTCTTTAGATTACCAAAACAGATATCAATAAAATGATAACTTCTGAAGAAGTCCACAGCTTTTTATTTTTTTAGAAAAATACAATTTTTCTATAACTTTTTCATTACTTCCCATGATGAATGCTCCCATCCTTTTCCAGGATATTGATCAATGTCACCAATATGGCTTTAATTAGACAGATCTAAAGATACAGATTCCCAAAATGTTGCATCTCTTGAAAGGTAATGTCTCCTAAAGGAATAGCCACATTCCTAATTTATTCCAAGTGACCTTTCTTGTGGTTACTGCTTGGGTTATTGCACATTCAAGATTCTGATCCAGCAGTTTCGGTCCCACCTTATATATGAATATTATCATTTGTTTATTTCAGAAACTGTGATTCCTGTATGCGAGATTTATTCTGTGGATATTGCTACGTTGACCACGAAGATAAACCCATTAACTCGTCATGTCTGTCGTCAGATTATGATAATCCGTGGTTAGCATTGAAAGGACGGTGCAACTCCACGCATCTAGCCAGCAAGTTAACATGGGCGTATGACTATTGTCCAACTAAGTTTTCTTGGATGCCCATGGTTGGTTTAGTATTATATCTAATCTTCTTCGCTCCAGGTAAGTGTTCGGTGCAAATTTACTGGTTCGGGTTTATAGGTCTTTACACACCAGACGGAATGCGAGCGATAATAAGACAGAACACAACGAGGGAGGAGGTATCGGAGACTGGAATCAACCACCAGAGTTGGTGTTTTTCCTGCATTTCACGAGAGCCGAAGTCACGCCTAAAATATGAGGAAAACTTCAATAAGGGTCTTTGATTTCTATCCACCCCGTACTGTACCCGAGCTGTATTCTGTATTTCTACAGTACAGTCGCCGTGGACTGGTCGTAATCCACGCGTGCGAAGTGATGTCCACCCATGCATTTACCAGGTAATAAAAATCATCATTAATGAAGCACCGGGTGCCCGCCCGTGAAAATTGACCAGTCCACGGCGGCCATATTGTACCACGATTAAACTTGATTGAGTAAATGCAGCTTTAATGCAGTCGCAAAAACCGAAATTTCCAGTGAACGCGGAAGAAATTGGTTAAAAAATGATTTTGTACTAACCGACGTAGAAACGCTTCGGGAATAACATATCCAAAACCCACCAAAATCCATCCCGGGGAAAATTGTCTAGAGGAAATTAAAATGGAGGCCTGTTTATGGACGGAAAATGTCAATTTTGCCGATGATACCACACATTCGTGTGGTTGTTGTTTTCTTTTATCAGGCATTATACAGTGCACCACATCATTCTTTTTCGTAGAGATCTCTATAAAAGATTTTATTGTTTTACGTGGAATATATTGACACTTCACCCTACACTCCAAGAATTTTAACCCCACACCACATCCCACCCCGTATAGTCAATTTTAACTATGGTGTAATCGTAGAACAATTGTACCCGGAAGAAATCGGTAAACAAATGATTTTGGTGGCCTTTGAAGCGATAAGTTCTCGAGAATAACATACCCAAAATCCAACAAAATCTACTTTGGTGAACATTTTTGAGCAACCTACTTTCCAAGATGACCGCCAATATGTCCTCCATAATCGGCGAGTTTCAATTTGCACAGGTCGACAACAACAGACGTCTCAAATGGACACGAATAATAATTAATATTCTCCGATGTTACAGTCTGCAGATCACACTACTGTGTAAACGTGAGCCGAACCAACAATATTCAAAATGGCTGCCAAGATGGCCGCCAAAATCACTGTAAAATACATTAATGTTGTAAAGTACCACCAAGATCTAACGTATCTGTATCTGTGGAACGTGATACCGAATCTGTGTTCGTTTCCATTGTAGTCCTATGGTATAGCAAACTGTGGAAATAGAGAACGCAAAACATCGTTTAGACACATACTGTGATTAAGTTGAGAATGGCTCACGAAACTGGACAAGTGCGACACATTAGTTACAAAAATTGGCACCCAATATTATGTTACGTTTTAAAATGAATGAAAGCAAACTTAATGTTCCCAGTACAGACCTGCATTCTCAAAACCAACTATAAAAATCCAAATGATTATATGTTTAGTCATTTTCTATATCTTCATCCTCAAAGATGACAGATTCATCATTGTGGAAACCTTCGTCCCTGCAATCCTCGCAGCTGCTCACACATTTCAGACCACTCTTTCGACATGATCATAAGTTTATTTATTGTTAACTGACAGCTTACATTTGTAATGTATGAACTTCAAAAGTTTATCGGTACCAGGAGCTGCTTCAACGTCCTGTCATAATTGGGTTTGATTGTTTGGCATCGAGTTTCCAGCCCCATAACACTGGGTTCAGAGCGGCATTGTTCAGTGTTTTCCATACAGTAATCAGATGGTGCAATCGTAACTGTTTGGGGGCTAGATTGTTTTTGGTGGTCTGAATTTGTTCTTCAGAATGTTTTAATACAAATTATTGGAGAGTGTCTGCAGGCACACTTCACTAATTTGTAATAAAACAAATTTATATTAACAAAATAATATGTGCATTTGACTGAAAATGAAACATGAGCAAGGAAAATGTTGACTTTTGCTGTGGTACCCTGAGTTTTTTAAAGCCCTGATAGTGGCTTTTAGCACTCAACCAATTAAACTGTAAAAAATGTGCAGCTCTTTCTGTTGATGGTAGTTTTGGGGGCTCGATTGATGCTCTACTGGAAGAAACCATTCCCATGAATTTCACATACCTCAAATTGTTCATGGACTCTGTAGTCTTTCCACCATATAGAATTGTAAACAGCCTAATACCAGACACACTGACTTGAACTGGTGTTTCAGCAGTGCCACAAGTATGAGTTGAAATCCCTTGGATTTCTGTTGAACTTTCTATTCCTTTTAGAAGGTTAGTTTTCCCTTACCCATATGTAGCAGAAGTGGTGTCACACCATGAATGAGCAAACATAATATGTGTCTTTATCAATCTACCAGCTTTCTTCACGACGTCTCTGTTATTTCATATTGTCAGAGCTTACTGTGAAGACCGTCTGACGACAGACTAGTAAAAAAATATCGGTCATGGTTTCAATATTCCAGTGATATATAAAAAGCCTCAGGGTTTCAATTCCATCGGCCACAACGACAACACTGACACCGTTCTATGCACGGCGAATGGAACGATCAGTATATCGGCATCACCGTCACTGGTCTAAACACTATTGCCACTGCTTCCCAGCGATCGAGCTAAAAAAGGCTATAAACTGTGCTTTGTTGTTTGAGTTAGAGAGAAACATCTCTTGATTATTGTGCGCTTCCGTTGTTCCATGTAGGTGTCTTACCAACCCTCCTCCAAACATAGCCATCAAACACAATGTCCGCATTCGAAACCTGGTATTCACATGTCATATATTGTTCCGTTATCCAACTATATGTTATGTGAACTTTTAGGCCGTTTTATTCGGTGAAGTAAAGCCCTACCGCCACAAAACAATGGCTGAATTGTGTGGTTCACAGACAATCCAACAGATTCTGTCACGGACTGTGCAAGATGAGTTTTCGGGGGTTTTCTCGTGGCATTGTCCTTAAAAAGTGAGGCGGGTATTGTGTTGAGCTGAAATGGAAAGTATCAATTCAGTCATATTGTCTTCTCTTTGGACAATGGCTGACAGACGAGAAAATAAGGTAATAGGGTTGAAGTGAACGTTATGACTATCAATTTTAACTCCAGACTGGCGGCTATCCAGAGATCCGACCTTTGCAGTCCTCTTTATTGAATCCTCGGTAAAACGTTTGTTGTCTAAAGTAATCTGATTTTGTGAATCAACACTCTCTATTTGGTCACAGTTCTCCAAATCATCTCTCCCAGCAGTCAACCCCGAAGAAAACGAACGCGGGCTTTGCTTACCCTGACCAAAGGGTTCATGTTCATGTATCTGTATCTTGAGTAAGTCTGCATTATTCCGCCTGGTCCTTGAAACTCCCAACTCAATGTGTTGCTCACTCGTATTATGTCTTGTATCTGTTAATCACAAATCTCTGCATATTGGAGCATAGTGTACACCCAATGCAGATACACACGATCGGCCATGCGCCTCCCTCTGGTAAGTCCCCGCGACTCTTGACTGATCGCATAAAACCAAGCACTTCTTCGGACAGTGTGAAAACCATGTTCCATAAAACATTCATATAACGAGGGATGCTCTTCTGGTATCTGCTGCATCATTTGGAGAAACATCCGACAACATATAGCATAGTTAATTTGCCCAGTAGCTGCAAAAAGATTCAACATCTTCATCACAGCAACACGATGCAGGTTCCAGTCACCCGTTCTCTCCTCCGTTAGGAACATTTTCAGAACATCCACATACTCTGCATACTGCAACCACAGATTTGCAGTACACGGCATTTCACTCAGATGTGATGGGTATTTTGATAAACACGTTTCCAGTTTCAATAGTTCCTTTGACCCGGAAACACGGGAAACTGGCGTGACTTTGTCCAGCACTGCTTTGAATAATTGACAAATAGAGTCATCATTTTAGTCGAGTTTATCAAATTCATTTTTATCAACAGAGTCTTCGAAACAAATACACATAAATATCAGATACTTTTGATGTTGGGCACAGCGCACATCTGGCTTTTTGATCTCAGTACCATCGCCGAGGTCCTGGATACTGTCCGAGCCTTCTGAAGATGGAGTGACAGCCGTAGTGAACTTACTGATCAATGTAGACTGAACGAGAAAGTGCCCACGCAATAGCCGTGATTTGCCAGATATTATCTGAGTGGCAGCATTCGACCCGTATATCACCTCAATGACTTCCTCTAGTCCCGACCCCTTCATCATGATTCCAATGCTACTCATAAAACTCATCATAGTATAAAAGCTCCTAGTCTGCACACAATGTTCATCGAGTGGGCTGCAATGACATCCACTGTTTTTAGCCAAAGTAGCTGATCAAACGTGAGACAAGGGGTTGTTACATTCAACCTACCGTCCAGCCATTGGATAAAGGTAAGTATTAAGTAAATACAGGTCCGGTCAGGTGTATTCAGGTCGATGATAGACAGAAAAGGTACCTCTAATTTTACATAACGAATCTGGTTTCTATCTGAGCAGAGATGCCACATAAAGCCAGACCAACTTGGTCTGTCATTTGTATTATCTCCCAAAATTATTCTGTATGCCAAAGTAAGAGCCGAGTGAAGGCGGCAGTACGTATGAGGGTTGCAGCTCAAGCACTGGCTTGTATTTCAACAAGGATAATCCTTTATGTGGAGCGCCAAAGAACTCGACAACTGGAATTCCCCTTCTCTTAGTCAGTTCACTTCACGAGTTTCTGACGCCTGACATTTCGCGGTTTCGACATCAGTGGTACATCGCAAGGCGGAGTTGAAACTGAAACTACCCCATCCCATTAAAAGTGTCTTTACCATCTAGTGTATCAATATGTGGTCGACATTATCATCTACCTATTGTGTGAAAGTGCCGAGGAAATAATCAAGTAGTAAGTCAGCTAAACTTTCGGACTGAATGACAGCCTGTTTGTACCGTTTCACTTCATCGTAACTTATTGAAAACCCTATCTTGTGTAGTTCATTTATAAGCCATTTAGATCCAAACACATGATCCATCTCAACACCCAAAACAAAAAGAATTGACATTATCACCGAATAAGGCCGAGCAGACTGCACTATTGCCTGACCAAATGTTAGTCTGTTTCAGTTCCGATGGAACTAACACCTTCAGTAGCACTTCCAAATGAGATAGGATCCACTCCAGACCTTCCAAGATACTAGCAATATCGTCACTAGACGGATATACTTTTGCATTGTACTCATGCTCCCTGGTCTGTGCTCTTATTAATTTTGCCGCTGGCATGATTATCCGTTCTGTTTCGTCCTTTAAATCGCCTTTTTTTTTATCCCCGTACCATTTATCATTGACAGTGAACTTAGCCATGTTTCTCTAAAGCAAACGACATTACACCGGCTTTCAGCTTTTGCAAAGAATATAAATTCACCCTAATGTTCCTGTAGCTTTTCTTTTAGCCATTTTGTGGTGTATATATCAAAATCGCCGGAAAAGTCCTGCATCTTGGCTTGTATCTCAGAAATGTTATATAATTCTGCACTTGCTTGTTTCAAGCCATTTGTAAACCATATTAAACCAACCAACCATGCCCTGGTCAGACTTTCTTCCCGACAGTCTGTCAATGCTGGGTTTGGGATCAATATCCTTCCAAAGTTCAAATCGTCGTAAACATTCTAGATGGTAACCGCCTCAGCAGCCACCAAGTCAATACATCCATGGAGATGATTCTTCACTTCAGAAGCTAATCTATCTCGCCCTTTCTTGCAATGGTCTATAAGCTTATCCCGCAATGGTAAGGTTCCCACACGTACTCTTTCTGGGTGCCGCAAATCAACGGTCGCAGAACAACCACACGCAAAGCACTGCATTTTGAAATTAAATGAGGATACACATGACAGTTCAACTGTATCAACAATAGCTTTTTGGGATAACGGTTTGCACTATCGTCGGCTTGGGGTAACAGAACTTGCTTCTCCTTTGTAAAGTCTCGTTAACAATTACTGGGAACAAGAACTCTACCAATATGTTCCATTTCGGAATGTATCTGTATGTAACTGGAGATCCGGCCTCCCTCGAACTCGGCTGAATTTTATAAGGCTTTGCATTCCGTACTTTCCCACAACCACAGGCCGTTCATTTTCGAACCCACCCACACCACCTTTACAAATTACACAATCCTTTCCCTGCAGCCACTGATATTCGCACTTGTATCATTATCGGTCATGGTGAAAGATAGGTCTATATGGGTACACCCAGTCACCCACCAACAAAAAAAAATAAATGAACGTTAAAATGCCAAATTAAACAAGGTGCAACGCCATCGGTATCCCCCGCCATGGGTTTCTAAGTTGAAAAAAGAGGGAAAAGACCCGTAACTCTAGAAAAATGGACAAAACCTGTTACTTGTGAATATCCTTTCCCCCACGATGGTCTATCCGCATACCAAAAATCATTTAAATCCAACATTCACTGACAGATATGACGGTCCAATGTTGTTACGGGCGCAGGGCGCGAGACGGACGGACGGACGGACGGACGGACGGACGGACGGACGGACGGGCCCTATTTCTATATTCGCCGCAAACGTCGTTTTGGCGGGGGATAAAAAGAACGAAAATGGAGCAACTACTCACACATATTGAAAATTAAAAGATGCAAAAACGCTCATAAAAAGGAAGCAAAAGACAAAGTTTTGAAACCATTCTCAATAAAAGGATAAATTCTGATTTAACTGTCGCTCACATCAAGCATGCAATTATGAAGTGACTTCAGTTACAATTCTATACTAAGCCGCATTTAAAACAGTATTCTCTATCTCCCTAAAAAGCTAACGAATACACCCTCACTCGTGTAACAAAAACCTGATAAGAAATGGCGCTTAACTGGCAAAAATATACAGCCACGCAATATTCAAAAGTAATATTTGTATGTCCGTAATGTCAGGCCTCGCGGTAAAAAAAAATTCAACAATCAGACATATGTTCACTCTTTTACCGAGTCTCCTTCAGGATTGAATATATGTTTTCAGGAGTTAGAACACTGTGAGGATCAAAACAAACTTAGTGTAAATATTAATAAAACAACTTTGAAATGCATGATTTTGAAAAATAGAAAAGATAAAAAAGATCCCACGTTTTGTATTGCAACAGCGAAATTAAATATCAATAAAAATACTTAGCTCTTGATTTCACATACAATGGAAACACGAAACAAGTTCAAGAGAATTTAAGTACAAAAGGACTGAAAGCAATGTTTTTCCTTACAGATTCTCTCAAAAAGCCACTTGACTCTACTCTTGATGTGAAATGTAAACTTTTTGATAAATTGATTGAACGTATTATATGGTTGCGAGATATGGTCCCCTGACCTTAATACTCCTTTAGTGGACACCACACCCTGTGCAGAAGTCGACTGAAATTTTGTAAACAAATATCAATGTTAAATAGAAAAGCATCTAATGGCGCAGCTCGAGCCGAGTTGGGTAGATATCCTAATGTGAACGATGTCATCTTACATCTCTATAAATATGTACATAAATTATCCAAAATTGCTTGCGATAACATACTCTCCAACTCATTGAAGGTGTCGCTTAAATGTAAACTGCCGAAAACTTGGATAACTCAGTTATCTCGTTGTATTATTAGAGTTTCCGATTCTAAGCGTTATGGAAATTGCCTGAAAGAAGTACTAGAATCTCAGCATAGAGTAAGATTTACTAAAGAAATGTTTAATGATGATAAGATGAAAGGAAGTAATAAGCTACGAACGTATCGATTAGTTAAAACGAATACAAGCTTTAACCTTATCTGAAATTCACTAGATCTCGACAGGCCCGTGAACTGTTTACTAGACTTAGGGTTAATAACCACAATTTAGAAATAGAAAATGGTAGACATAAACAATAGGCCCCAAGGGGCCTGAGAGCGCACACCTGACACTGACAACTATCAACCGCGGGTCCTGATTTGAACAAACTTGCAAATGCCCCATTAAGAAAACCATATACCAAATATCAAAACATTCTGACCGGTGGATCTGAAAATTTTTTATTTTTATTTTTAAATATTCCTCATATTAAACTAAGCTATAATTTGGACTCACATAGGGAGCCCAAATATGAACCAAGGCACTTGGCTTGAACAAACTTGAATCTCACCTCCCAAAGGATGCTGTACTCTAAATATCAAAAGATTCTGACTACTGGATCTGAAGAAAAATATTTTTTTAAATATTCCTCATGTTGAACTAAGTTATAATTCGTGCTCCCACAGGGAGCCCAAATATGAACCCAGGGACGTAGCTTTAATAAATTTGAATCTCACTTTCCTTACTATGCAGTATACCAAATATCAAAAGATTCTTACTGGGGGATGTGAAGAAGAAAATTTTTAAAGAATGTTCCACATACTGAACTAAGTTATAATTCAGTCTCCCACAGGGAGCCCAAATATCAAATCAGAGTCTTGGCTTTAACAAACTTGAATCACACCTCCCTAAGGATACTGTATACCAAATATCAAAACACTCTTACTGCTGGATCTGAAGAAGAAGATTTGTAAAGAAAATTCCTCATATTGAACTAAGTTATAATTCGGGCTCCCACAGGGAGGCCATATATGAACCCAGAGACATCGCTTGAACAAACTTGAATCTCACCTCCCTGAGGATGCTGCATACCACATATCAAAAGATTCTGATTGGTGGATCTGAAGAAGAAGATTTTTAAAGAATATTCCTCATACTGCACTAATTTAAACATTTGGGCTCCCATAGAGAGTCCAAATATGGACCCAGGGATTCATTCCATCCTGTTCGTCCTAAGGAAGCTTCACGCCAAATAAGAATTTTGGCCCCCACCCCCCTTTTCAATATGAGCAGAAACCAAATTTGAAGAAAAAACCCAAATGCTCCTATATAACCACTACTTATGTGAAATCTCATTAAAATGTGGCCAGTGATTTGGGAGAAAAAGACCCAAACACCACCCTCACGACGTACGAAAAGTTATCAGAATAGCTCACCCTTACTTTCAGTCAGGTGAGCTAAAAAGGCCATAATGTGCAGAAAAGTCAAATGTGCTGCATACATGAGTAGAAAACTCAAGGGGGTGGAAAGCAACGAGGCCAGGGTAGCAAAAGAAGAATGAGTCTACATCAAGCAATCCATCTCCATAGAATACATTGTCAATCCTTGAGCCCCTCAGGAGTGACAAAAATAATCTGAGCGTCATGCCTTTTCTTCAGTTGATAATAATGTAAAATGTGGAGCTCCCCTATGAAGCCCTTGATACAACCTATGTGGACTAATCTTTCTTAGTTACACACCTCTAGAGGGTACTGAATACAAAATTTCTAACTCTTCAGCTGCATGGCCAATCCCGGCTCCCATTGGGAGCCCAAATATTAACCCAGGCTATCGATTTGAACGAAGTTAAAGCAGACCTCCCTAGAGATGTTGTGAACCAAATATGAAAGCATTCTGACTCTTGGATCTGAAGAAGAAAAATTGTAAAGAAATTTCCTCATATTGCCCTAAGTTAAAATTCTGGCTACCATAGGGAGCCCAAATATTAATCCAGGAAACCAATTTGAACAAAATCGAATTTGACGCCCCTAATCCATGGACACGATTTGAACAAACTTGAATCTGACCCCCCCCCCCCCCCCCCCCCGAGATGTTGTATACCAAATGTGAAAGCATTCTGACAGGTAAATCTGGAGAAGATTTTTGAAGAAAGTCCCTCATATTGTACTAAGTTACAATTTGGGCTGCCATAACGAGCCTAAATATATACCTAGGAACCCGATTTAAAAAAACTAGAATCTGCCCCCCCCCCCCCACTCCACCCCCCCTCTCCCCCCGAGAGGTTGTATACCAAATATGAAATATGAAAGCGTACCGACTGGTGGATCTGAAGAAGAAGATTTTTAAGGAAATTTCCTTATATTGCACTAAGTTACAATGGGGCTACCATAGCGAGCCTAGATATACACCTATGTACCCGATTTGAACCAGGGACCCTATTTGAAAAAAAACTGAATCTGACCCCCTAGAGATGCTGTATACCAAATATGAGAGCATTCTCAATGGTGGATCTGAAGATGAAGATTTTTAAAAACTATCCCCCATATTGCACTAAGTTAAAATTTGGGCTTCCATAGGAAGCCCAAATATTAACCTAGGGACTTGGTTTGAATCTTGAATTTGACCCTCATAATAATGATGTATACCAAACATTAAAAGATTATGACTGGTGGTTCTGAAGAAGAAGGTTTTTAAAGAATATTCCCCATATTGCCCTAAGTTGAAAATTCGGGCTCCAGTATTGAGCCCAAATATGAACCAATGGGCTTCATTTTAACACACTTGTATCCGACCCCCATATGGATGCTGTAAACCAAATATCAAAAGATTCTGACCATTGGTTTTGGAGAAAAGATTTTAAAATATTTTTTCAAATATGCTGACTCACCATTTTTTCGATGCCCTCTACAGAACACCCTAACAAAACCGATGGCAATTTTTTTACCATTCCATTCTACTCGTCCCAAGGAAGCTTCACGCCAAATAGCAGCTCTCTGTTCCGTGTGGTTTAGGAAATATGGGCGATTGAAAATATTTCTAGTTTTTGCTCCTGGGGTTCCCACGGGGCATTTTGAAATTTCTTTTAGCATAAATCAAGTACTTATGACCCACTAATACTTCACATCAAATTTGGTTCTCGGTTTGGAAAATAGAAATTTTGGGCGGGGCAAAAATTCTTGCCCCTCCTATAATGACGACAAATATTGCCCCTCGAACTTCTCTTAAACAAACTTGAGTCTACACCTCAAAAGGAAGCTGTATACCAAATATCAAGTCTCTGCTACTGCTCGTTCGTGAGAAGATGTTTAAAAAAAATTGGAGAATTTTGGCCCCACCCCCTCCTCAATATGAGCAGAAACCCTATTTTAAGAAAAACCGAAATGCCCCTATAACCACTACTCATGTGAAATTTCATTAAAATCTGGCCAGTGGTTTGGGAGAAAAAGGCCCAAACACCACCTTCATGATAGACGACAGACGAAAAGTGATCAGAATAGCTCACCCTCACTTTCAGTCAGGTGAGCTAACAACCCCCAACACCCGTAAATGACAGAAGATGCCAGGTATGCGATACCGGTGAAATAGAGAGGGAAAAACATTTTGTTATGGATTGTGAGTCAAATGTCGAAATTAGTGAAACGGGATTCGAAGAAATTTATAAAAGAAAACAAAGAATTTAAACAACTGAAGGATTCGGAGAAATACTATACCACTCAACGTTTGCTAAGCACCAAGTATATCCAACTACCTGTTTTACGTTTTAGTTGAAATATTGTAATGAAAAGTGTATATATTTTTTTATTTAATTATATCTTTAATCTTCAGAAATTAAGATTTTATTTGTGTTTGACCTTATTTTTTAGCTTTTGAATACGATAACCATGGAAAATGGTTATTACTGGTAAAAGAGAAAATTTTTCAATTTGCCAAAAAGTTGACGGAGCGAACTGGTATGGCTTCAATATCGAGTATGAGACCCATTGCTGTTAATTACAGCTTGACAACGCCTTCTCATGCTCCCAATCAGGTTCCTGGTGGTCCTTTGTGGGATGCTGTTCCCTGGACACTTCTTGGCTTGACTGGACGGGCTGAAATTGCAAGCTGCAACTCATTCCAGACATGTTCGATTGGATTGAGGTCAGGGGATCTTGCTGGCCAGTCCATACGCTGAATCCCCTCCCTCTGTCGGTACTCCCCGACAGCATGGGCAACATGAGGATGAGCATTATCATCCATCAGAATGAATCTATCACCCACTGCACTTGCATAAAATCTAACATGGACATCGAGGATCTCATCAATATACCGCTGTGCAGTCAATGTATAACGTTCAAGGACACAGAGCTCAGTACGTCCATCCCTGCTGATGCCGCCCAGACCACGATTGGCCCTCCACCATAGCGATGTTGGCTGCATGGAAACGCTCTCCTGGTCTTCTTCATAACCTAGAACGCCTATCTGTGTGATCTAGACAGTACCTTGACTCATCTGTAAAAGGGACAGACCGCCAATCTTCTCTGGTCAATCCAACGTGGTCCATGACCCATTCATATCGTGCCTGGTGGTGGTTCTGGGACAGCGGAATGCGAATACATGGTCTTCTCGATCGGAGACCACCTTCGTGCAACCTTGCCTGGATTGTCTGCGTCGAAACATTTACCCCGGATGCATTTTGAAGGTCACTGCGAAGCTGGGTTGCTGTGGCAAAGCGGTTCATACAGGCCTGAATGATCAAAAACCTGTCTTCAGCTGCAAATGTTGCTCTGTGTCTGCCATCACCATGCCGTCTTACTGGTGTGCCATACTGCTGAAATCTTGCCCAGGCTCTGGTGATCACCGTATGGTGCACACCAAGGGCTTCACCAACCTGACGATGGGTAGCCCCTTGCTCCACCATCCCTACAGCCCGCCACATTTCTGCTTCAGACAAATGTCTTCTTACATTTGCATTTGCCATATTCAATCATTAAATTACAAGGGTTTGCGTTGAAATGAAGATTGAATACCCTACACATGCCATGTACATGTAGAAAGTACACGAAAATTGTCGGCAAGGACAGATTTAATGAATAAACACCCACTGAAGACCTTCAACTTTTATTACACCATCGATCAAATCAGACATCAACACTCCATCACAGAATGAAATTATTATAAACACAGTTTTCGTTGCAGTCGAACACTATATGCACAAAGCTTTATCTGCACTAAGCTCTCCCTTAGACACTAAGTCATTCACATGCCCTAGGCACCACTTCTCGCACAAAAGGTTGCACTAAGCATTAATTCTCGCACAAAAGGTTGCACTAAGCATTGCACTAAGCGTATCATTAAGAGTTGTTTCCCCACTTTTCATCTTGTAAGTGTGAGTCTGATAATGTTTTGTTATTAAATTCATTTTACAAAATGACCACCGAGTTCTTAAGAGCATTATTTTACTGTCAAAGCCATGTGTCGATGAAATACTGGCAATATTGTCTATTTGAAAGATTATTGTTGCACATTTTTGTCATCCACTCACCCAAGATGTCATGTATATCACTATCATAAGTACAGACAATCATGCAACATGATTGATTACACACTTGACTTCACAGCTATTGTTCTCTCACAATAAAAATCACTGATCACTGATCCAAATAAAACAGCAGAGTATCTGACTAAATTACTCCATTGGATTATTAACCCTAACACCAAACCAATACATGTACTAGTTTACATAGCCCATATATTTATTGATGATAAAGGTCACATTTAGAGAAACAGAATGCGACATATCCCCCAACATAACCAAAACAAAATTTATTTTTTTTTTAATTACGACTCAGATAATCAGCTCCAACATTGTCGGTCCCTTTTATGGCATGTACAGTAAACCGGTATGGTTGTAAGGCCAACACCCATCTCATAATTCTTCCATTTGCTAATTTACTTTGATTCATGTAAATTATGGGGTAGTGATCTGTCTCTACTGTAAATTCCCTACCATATAGGTACATTTGAAAGTTTCCTACTGGCATATGATACTGGAAATTTTACCCCCTCACTTTCCTGTAGAAGCACAGATCCAATTCCCGTGTTTGATGCATCAGTTCTAAGAATAAATGCTTTACTCATATCGGGTAATTTCAAAATTGGTCCTTTTGTCGAACATGTCTTTAAACACTCAAAAGCCCTTTCTTGGGAGTCACTTCATGGAAGTTTGTTTGGGCTACCCTTCTTAGTAAGATTTGTCAAAGGTGTGGCAATATCTGAAAAATGTGGAATATACCTTCTGTAAAAGTGTAACGAAATTGACCCACCCCGCCTTGCTCTCCCCCTGCGCCGATGCTCTCGGCCCGAACTCACTCACATGAAATGAGTTCCGGCCGACAGCCTCGCCACAAAAGTCAACCAAGGTCTAGCCATGACACAGATTTGTTTTCGAGGGGTTAGACACAAGTTCGTCTTTCTAAACCGAGATTGATTACCTTAATTAATTACCCATGACCTGTGTAAAATTGTCCCACGCCGCCTTGGCACTCCTCTCGCGCCGATGCTCTCGGCCCGAACTCACTTACATGAAATGAGTTCCCCCCGAGAGCCTCGCCGCAAAAGTCAACCAAGGACTAGTCATACACATCTGTAATCTTAAGGGACAAGATTCAATTCCACTTTGAACCGCGTTTATTGGCCTCATAGATCAGAGCAGGGTTTCATAGAAAGGGCTATATCCTAGAAAGGAATAACAACAAGTGGCGAATTTGAATGTCTATATATATTGTCCATTTATATATTTAGAAACTCTCCCAGATTATATAAAAGGAGTCGGGGATATTTTCATTAACATTTCCACAAGAATCTCACAAATATCTATTTTCCAAAAGCGGCTACTTTGCACCTTCTATACTCATATAAAAAAAAAATTACACTTCTACCTCGCCATAGATTGCACTTTCAACAAAAAAAAAAATTCTAGGCAATCTTCCTAACAGGCCAGACTTATCAATTCAGTCATCCGAGTCCTCTTCCCCAGCGGAAGAGTTTACATACCAAATATATCTATAAATATTCACAATTGCTACTACCCTTGGCTAAAGAAGGGGAGCACATCACAGGGTGGAATCTAAACTTCCAACAACCCAACACTCTTCCCCGGCGGAAGGGTTAGGCTACCAATCATAAATATCCACACCTTTTCACACTAAAGGTGAATCAGCCTAAATCCCTCGCACTCAGAATTACTATCAACACACAGAAAATATGCCGTTGCGCCGTAACAGCCTATCTGTCAACTATCATTTTTCTACCCCCTTAAATCAAAAGTATTTTTCCAGGGGTAGAGCCATAGCAATGAAATGAGATTATTGTTAATCACTGAGGTTGCCAATGGGGGGGGGGGGGAGGGTTCCAGATCTGTCGGCCCACCGAAACTCGCCCTATGCCGATGTTCATCGATTAGGCCGAGGCATCTTATAGCAAAATAAGATGTCTCGGGATAATCGTGAACAAATTTTAAACGCTTAATGAATAAAGCTTCAACAAATGAATGTTTCGGCCCACGGCGAGGATCGGAAGACTGTATAATCTAGTGACCGGCCCTGTGGGGGGGGGGGGGGGGATTTTGGATGTTAGTACATCCGAAAACCCGGAGGATACAAAATCAAAACGTCTTAAAGTCCAAATTATTCTCTCGGAATTGGAATACAAACCAATACACAATATCTTCTCGGTCACAGAAAACCCGTGCGCGCTTACCAATAATGAATCGCATGAGTTATTTCACTCCGATAAACACCAAGTGTGTCGACCAGCCGAAGTGATTAACCCATTTTTCTTTCTCTTGCCAATATAGAAATGTAAGGCCACTAACAAAGTGACTTAATGCATTTAACATTGAAGCGATCAATCCGCCTTCATACATTCAGATATATACACACACACATACACTCATATATATAGGCATGTGTGCACATATCATATGTATGGTAATTTCTTTTATTATATATTTTTTTTCTTACATTACCCCCACCCCAAAATTCAACGTCCTCGTTGAAAAAACAAAAAGGGAGAGTTATTTACAGCCCTCCGAAGAAGAAAGGGAAAAAAAACACATATAAGGAAAAAACAAAAACAGCAGAAATAAAAAAAACATCCAGTATTGAGTTTTAGTCAATGTTGGTTGGTTCCCCGTGGGACAACTACAATTTTAAATACTTTCACATTAGATAATGCTCTATTACGATAGGGTTCCTTTCAGGACCAAATGTTATAGCATTAGGCCGAAATAGGTCCCCGACCAGTACTAAGTACTGCCAGAAGCCGACTAAGTCATGCCACAGGAGACGGAAATCGTCAGAATGGACCTATTCAAGCATAATCGACAATCTTTATTTTTTTTTATGGTCCTATCCAGAACCCCAGCATAAAACATCGATCAACATTGATACAAATAACCTGTATAAATATTTGAAGGGACGCTATGTATTCATAAGAATTAAGTTCTTTCAGAACTTATGTACTATTACGTGATCGTTATTCTATCAATTATGAAACCACGTTCTTTTAGAACTTATTTATTATTATAGGCGTTATGCCTTTAACTACAACATCAAGCTCCCATAGATCTCATATGTTTATTTAAAGCGTCATGCTTTTAACTGTATAATTAATTACTCAATGTGAACCTAGTTCCTCCAAAACTGAGGCAAGATGTCTTGCGTAAAGATGCTGACCTACGTTATTCAAATGTACTTCATCTTTTGCAAAATGAACACGGGACACTTTGAATAGTGGCTTGTAAAAAAACTCAGGACCCTCAAGAGCTCTATAAAACTCGCAAACAGTCGCTCTTCTCAGCTCATATAAGGTGATAGACACCTTAGGTTTCAAACGGGGAAACAGTCCCAATAAAACAATAAAGTTAACGCCAAAGCGTTTAAGGGAGTCTAAAAGTCCCTCTACTTCTCTTTTAAAAACTTCTAAATTGAAAGTGTCACAATCAATGTTATTTTCACCGATTTGAATCACGACAGTCTCTATATCAACAACCCGAATCCTCTCAAAACGATGCACTTTGGCTCCAGGTATTCCATGGAATATTGTTGAACGTAGTCGTGCCGGAATTCTTCTTTTCCAACTTCCAATTCTTTTGACAAACGAGTGTCCCATAACCATTTCCATTATGCTAGGAGAGCAATGACAAAGAGAACAGTATCTGGTTTTCACAAACAACATTCTCTCCGCAAAAAGATTATACATATCTTTACATGTAAATGTAATGGGGAACCAACACAAAAACAAAACAAAAATTTCCATCTTCATAAATTTCCGTTAGATAGTTCTTTCGACCAAACTGACCTGTTTGTTAATTTAGATTGCTACCACAGACACATCGCTTACGAAAATCCAATTATACTTAGAAGGTACCGTCTTTAACTTACATAACTCTAATATTCTGAAGCATAGCCTATCATATAACTCGCACCACCCTCGTCAAACACGCGCACAAAAAAAGCCCATACAACGAATCCCAACCCTCTCGTGCACCGAATCACAAAAATGAACCGGTCAGCGGGCTCAAGAACGATCTTGACCGGTGTGAAAAAGGAGACAACTACACTTGTATTTGTCATTTCTTGCAACCGATCTAAAACAAAAAAACAAAAAACAAAAAAAAACAGTTTCCTGGAACCACATATCAAAAGCGGCAATCCCCAACACCAGGGAAGTGACACAATTTAAAATAATGCAATACAAGCCAAACACAGCTCATATAATACTGACGAGCCAATGGCTCATCTGACCAAATATCTACAAAACATGAAATTTTGGTTCTACATCAAATACCTTTCGGAGGCAGTTCTATATCGAAGGCCGGTTTGTAAGCGCTAAATCAAAACTCAAATCTATACAATAGCTATCGCGCTTAACGCAAAATATACACCCCAGGTCTACACAAACTGCCACCCTAATCCCCAAATATCAAGTGGGTTGTCAAAAAAAAAAAAAGAAACGGAAAAGAGAGAAAAAAAGAACATAATTAAAAAAAACAAATTTCTGAGAATCTAGTCGTCGCGGTCGCCAGAGGGTCCAACCACGCCTACTAGTTGGACCTTCATCGAGGAACACCTCTTCCTCCCCAGGACTCTCCACCGAGGGCCGGTCTACTATATTTTCACTAGGACCATCAGGAGTGGGACACATGGGGGCACCCAAATCTGATTTAACCACTTCTGACATACGTGTGTAACATTTCTTCAGTCTGTTGAAATGTACCACTTGTGGTTTACCACCCCCGACACGAACCATGAGGTAATTTGCGTCCAAGAGTTTGTTTTTTATTATGTAGGGACCAACCCAAAATTTCGCAAATATTGAGGTTTGGCCTTTATTTACTCTAGGTAAGTAAAGCCAAACCTTATCCCCAACAGCCAAAGGTTTGCCGAAAACTCGTTTATCATAGATTTTCTTCCTTCTCTTAATTTCTGAATCACATTTCCGTAAAACTATTTGGAAAATGTGGGCCAGACGACCCTCTAAATCACTTACATACTGAGAGGGAGCACAATCTCTATCAGGAATCTTACCAGCAATTAACTCTGTAGGTAAAGTAATTTCTCTACCAAACATGATACTAAAGGGGTGAACCCAGTAGTCTCATGTTTGGCGCTTCTATAAGCCATCGTGGCGAATGGAAGATAATACTCCCAGTCACCATGATTATCTTCTACAAAGCAGGCTAACATAGCCGCTAAGGTTTTATTAAACCTCTCAACTTGGCCGTCACTTTGAGGCATATATGGAGAGGTACGAGTCTTCTTAATCTCAAAATAGCGACAAACTTCTTGAAATAGATCCGACTCAAAAATCGATCCCTGATCTGAATGTATAAATTTCGGCATACCATACCAACTAATCCACTCTCGAATCACAACATCGGCTACTGTACTTGCCCTTTGATTCGGAATAGCAAAAGCCTCCGTCCATTTGGAAAAATAATCTGATATAACCAATATATAAATATTACCATGAACGGACTCGGGTAATGGCCCTAAAATGTCTAAAGCAATTCGTTCCAGTGGCTCCAATACTTTATCTGTTACCAAAGGAGCTCGACTGGCCTTGCCAGGCGGTTTACGACACTGACAACTCGGACAGGACTGTACCCAGAGTTCTATGTCACGACGCATGCCTACCCAGAAAAACCGTTCTCGAATATGTTTTATGGACGCCCAAATGTGCACCCACTAAAGAGTCATGATGCTCCTTACACACCTGACTTCTTAAGTCTTTTGGGACCACCCACAAAAATTTACTGGGGGCCCCTATTTGTGTCCATTCTCGAAAAAGAATGCCATCTTCCACAGAAAATTGTTCCTACTGACTCACATACCTTTGAAGTTCCGAGGGCTCTCCTTTTAACTTTTCAAGACTAGGTTTTTCTCCTTTTAACTTAATTTCCAGAATTTTTTTTATAACGGGATCAACCCGCTGATTTTCCTTAGTCAATTTAATTCCAGATTCAAACTCTACAGTGTTAATATCGTTTTTATTACAGGATGGAATCCTACTCAGGGCGTCTGCATTTTTATGCTGTTCACCACGACGATGAACCATCGTGAAATCGAACCCACTGAGGTATTCCAGCCAACGCGCCACCTGCCCAACAGTTTCCTTAAAATTGAACAACCACTGTAAGGACCCATGGTCGGTTCGCATTGTAAAATGCTTACCAATAAGAAAATGTCTAAAATGTTTGACACTCTTAATTACGGCTAATAATTCTTTCCGGATAACACTATAATTTCTTTCCTGCTGGGAATGGGCTTTACTAAAATAAGCTATTACTCGCTCCTTGCCTTCTATAATTTGAGACAAAACTGAGCCAGAGGCGAAATCACTTGAATCCGTGTCTAAAATAAATTCATGCTCAAAATTGGGGTAAGCCAAAATTGGGCTTTGACACAATTTGCCTTTTAACACATCAAAAGCTTCTTGTTGGGCCTCGCCCCAGACAAACTTCTCGTTCTTACGAGTTAACTTGGTTAAAGGGCTAGCCAAAGTGGAAAAATGGGGTACAAACTTCCGATAATATGCAGATAACCCGAAAAAATTCCGTAGATCTTTCAGACAAGTCAGAACAGGCCAATCTTTTACACGCGCAATTTTCTCCGGGTCAGTTGACACGCCCGACGCGGAAACAATGTTACCTAAATATGAAACCTGACGTCTGAACAACGCACACTTAGAGGGTTTCAATTTTAACCCTGCAGACCTTATTCTGCTAAAAACCTCTTGCAATCGTTCAATATGCTCCTGGAATGACCGCGCATATATAATGACATCATCAAGATATATGAGACATGTTTTCCAGTGTAACCCTCTTAGCAGGAGCTCCATGAGCCTCTCGAAGGACCCGGGCACCGCGCAAAGATCAAAGGGGAGCACCGTAAACTGGTAAAGCCCAACTCCAGTAGTAAAGGCCGTTTTCTCCTGGGCATCAGGGGTGAGGCCCATTTGCCAGTACCCCGATGCCAAATCCAACGTGGAAAACCACTGAGCCCCCACCATACCCTCTAGACTCTCATCAACACGGGGTAAGGGGTATGCATCTTTCTTTGTAATGGCGTTTAATTTCCGGTAGCCCACGCAAAAGCGAAGACTACCATCTTTCTTTTTAACTAAAACTATGGGAGCCGCCCACGGACTAGAAGAGGGCAGAATTACCCCCTGCTTGAGCATAGAATCTATCTGCTGGTCTACCTCACGCCTTTTATGAAAGGGGAGCCGATACGCCCGCTGTTTAATGGGAGGGTGGTCGCCCGTACATATATCATGCTGGATGATATCCGTACGGCCCAAATCACCTTCAAACTGGATACATACATCACGGTTCTTTTCTAATAACTCATTGGCCTGTTCCACTTGAGCTCTAGACAACACCTCTGGGTCAAAATTTTGTGACAATGAGTACTTCCCATCCTCTGAAGGGGAGGTCTCATTAGGTTGTTCATCTAAAATTTCAATATTCTCTAGAACAGCCACAGGCTCACCACCTTTTAACTTTTGTGGGGTCTGAGAAACATTTATTAATCTAACAGGAACTTTCGGTTGACTAACATCAACAATACTTTGCCCCAGCATTAATCCATGATGGTTTCTCATAAACCCTGAGTCGGGTTCACACAAACTCTGTCCAATTGGTGGGCCGTCAACACGACCCTTCACGATAACTTCCGAAAAGGGAGGTACTGTCAATCCCTCAATCAGCAATACATGAATTTTATTATTATTTTCTTCAAAAACTCAAGGGAAAATTTACGTTCTAAAATCGTAATAGTTTTGTCTGGTAAGGAGATCACTGAATTAGTTCTATTCATAAAATCAATTCCCAAGATTGCATCAAATGAAAAATCAGTCACAAAAAAAATTTGTACACATTCATACTTACCAACAGTAACAGGCAACTCAGTTATCCCTTTCAAATCAAGGGGCTGCCCATTCGCCCCTTCCCCCCCCCCCCCACAACACTACGAGGAGCCTCTCTTACGCGAGACTGCTCGATACCCAAAATCTCATGTAACACTTTGGTACTGATTAAACTCACCGCCGAACCCGTATCCAATAGGAACTTAACATTTTCATTCCCCAACCACACTAACCGAAGAAGGTACCTCTACCTTCTTATATGATTCTTCATCCAAAGCAGCCCATACTGCCGCATCAAGGGTCTCAGGCTTAGCCCTCAGCACTTGCATCTTAACTTCATTGTCCGTCAGCGCCGAAATAAAGCTATCCTTCGCCAAATCGTCCCTAACATCTAGGGGAACCCATGGAAACGCCTTTCTTACTAAGCGCCTAATATTTCCCGCTAACTCAGGCAAAGTCTCCCGCTGTGACCTACGTCTGGATCTTAATTGGGCCCTATATATTGCAGTACCCTTAAATGGATCAAAACGATCTCGCAAACTCTGCATAACGCTATGTGAACTGGCTTTAATTCCGGGTCCAAATCTTCATAAAACTGTAAGGCGGCGCCCCTCAAGGACACCACTAAAAACTGACGAGCCCGGTCTTCAGACCACTGGTTAATCCCAACACATTTCTCAAAATGGGATAACTAATCAGCTACACTGGTGGTTCCATTAAAGGTATCCGGCGTAACAATTGGCTTACGCGGATAAGCTTGATTACCATCACTATCATCCGACTGCAAAACTCTTGCTCCAAGCTGTGTTCTAGGCAAATTCAATACTTTCTGCTTCTCCCCAAAAATCTTATTATTTTGAACCACCCTGGGCGCTTTCGTCGGATCAATCGCGTGCCCAGCAAAAGCTCGACGTGGAGTGGAATCTGCTGAAACTGCCCCAGACGTATTAATCATTTCAGTGTAATCTCCGGTTTGATTACATAACACAACAATAGAATTCTGCAATTCATCACTCAACTGTTGACATTTCAAAATAGTCGAACCAACCTTACTAAGTTTTCTCCCAGGAGTAGGCTCAGGAGTAGGGGGAACATTCTGAAATTCCCTAGGCCTAGCACCTCTGGCCGTTATATCAGTGGTCAGAGCTTCCGAGGCATACATATAATCATCCAACTCATGACTAATTCCAGTAGCCATCTTTAAGAAATATAGCTTCACCCCAATATGACAATTTACCACAATGACTCGACTGCAGCACTATAACAACCCTGTCCTCATGCACCACAGAATCGAAATAAAATAATAAATTTTCTTGTCAATCCACATCGATCGCGTTGATTTAAAATTTATCTTGTCAATCCAAATCAATCAAGTCAATTCAAATTTAATCCAGTCCAACCAATCAATCAAGTCGATTTAAAATTTATCCTGTCGGCGACGCCAAAAATCTGTAACGAAATTGACCCACCCCGCCTTGCTCTCCCCCTGCGCCGATGCTCTCGGCCCGAACTCACTCACATGAAATGAGTTCCGGCCGACAGCCTCGCCACAAAAGTCAACCAAGGTCTAGCCATGGCACAGATTTGTTGTCGAGGGGTTAGATACAAGTTCGTCTTTCTAAACTGAGATTGATTACCTTAATTAATTACCCAGGACCTGTGTAAAATTGTCCCACGCCGCCTTGGCACTCCTCTCGCGCCGATGCTCTCAGCTCGAACGCACTTACATGAAATGAGTTCCCCCCGAGAGCCTCGCCGCAAAAGTCAACCAAGGACCAGCCATACACATCTGTAATCTTAAGGGACAAGATTCAATTCCACTTTGAACCGCGTTTATTGGCCTCATAGATCAGAGCAGAGTTTCATAGAAAGGGATAACAACAAGTGGCGAATTTGAATGTCTATATATATTGTCCATTTATATATTTAGAAACTCTCCCAGATTGTATAAAAGGAGTCGGGGATATTTTCATTAACATTTCCACAAGAATCTCACAAATATCTATTTTCCAACAGCGGCTACTTTGCACCTTCTATACTCATATAAAAAAAAATAAATTACACTTCTACCTCGCCATAGATTGCACTTTCACCCAAAAAAAATTCTAGGCAATCTTCCTAACAGGTCGGACTTATCAATTCAATCATCCGAGTCTTCTTCCCCGGCGGAAGAGTTTACATACCAAATATATCTATAAATATTCACAATTGCTACTACCTTTGGCTAAAGAAGGGGAGTACATCACAGGCTGGAATCTAAAGTTCCAACAACCCAATACTCTTCCCCGGCAGAAGGATTAGGCTACCAATCATAAATATCCACACTTTTTCACACTAAAGGTGAATCAGCCTAAATCCCTCGCACCCAGAATTACTATCAACACACCGAAAATATGCCGTTGCACCGTAACAGCCTGTCTGTCAACTGTCATTTTTCTACCCCCTTAAATCAAAAGTATTTTTCCAGGGGTAGAGTCATAGCAACGAAATGAGATTATTGTTAATCACTGAGGTTGCCAATTGGGGGGGGGGGGGGGGGGGGGGGGTTCCAGATCTGACGGCCCACCGAAACTCGCCCTATGCCGATGTTCATCGATTAGGCCGAGGCATCTTATAGTAAAATAAGATGTCTCGGGATAATCGTGAACAAATTTTAAACGCTTAATTAATAAAGCTTAAACAAATGAATGTTTTGGCCCACGGCGAGGATCGGAAGACTGTATAACCTAGTGACCGGCCCGTGGGGGGGGGGGGGGAATTTTGGATGTTAGTACATCCGAAAACCCGGAGGATACAAAATCAAAACATCTTACCTCGTTGAAAGTCCAAATTATTCTCTCGGAATTGGAATACAGACCAATACACAATATCTTCTCGGTCACAGAAAACCTGTGCGCGCTTACCAATAATGAAACACATGAGTTATTTCACTCCGATAAACTCCAAGTGTGTCGACCAGCCGAAGTGATTAACCCATTTTTCTTTCTCTTGCCAATTTAGAAATTTAAGGCCACTAACAAAGTGACTTAATGCATTCAACATTGAAGCGATCAATCCGCCTTCATACATTAAGATACACACACACACACACATACACTCATATATATAGGCATGTGTGCACATATCATATGTACGGTAATTTCTTTTATTATATATTTTTTTTTTTTTACAAAAGCCAACCATCCCAGAAAAGATCTTAACTGTTTTTGGAACTAGGACATTTTGAGTCAACTATCGCTGCTACCTTTTCCTTAACAGGTTGTATTTTCCCACCACCAATACAATGTCCCAAAAACTCTAAATGTGTGAATCCAATTATGCATTTACTGGGTTTAACAGTTAAGTTAGCGTCATGCAACCTTTTCAACAGCTCACCCAAAGCATCCAGATGTAAGTCCCAATCATCTGTATAAATAAGTATATCATCTATAAAATTGTGGATATTTTCCAAGTCATTTAATAATTGTCTCATCATTCTAGAAAATCCGGCTGATGCCGTGACTAGGCCAAAAAGTAATTTTCGAAATTGAAATAACCCAAATGGAGTGAAGAAAGCAGTCTTTTCTTTACTATTTTCTGTAAGTCTAATCTGCCAATAACCCTTGCTAAGATCAAATTTCGACAAATATTTTCTTTTTGCCAACTTTGAGAAAATTTCATTGGGATTGGGTATAGGTTCTGAGTGAAAAATGGTTATTTTATTATTTTTTTGGAAATCGATACAAAACTTATTGACTGATCTGGTTTTTTAACCAATACAACTGGAGAGGAATAAGGAGATTGAGAAGGTTCAGTTATTCCCATATCTAGCATAGATTTTATTTCCTTCTTAACCGTGTTCATCATTGCTAAGGGTAGTGGGTATTTCTTTGTCCGAATAGGGGTAGCTGAAGTGAGTTTGATATCATGCTCCATCAGATTAGTCTCCCCTGGTATGTCGGTAACAGCACTCTCATAATTTTGCAGTAAGCATGTTACCTGGCATTGCTGTTCAGCTGTAAGATTTGAGCCAATTTTGACATCAATTAAGCCTTCACCTTCAGAGTATGGAGATGAAATCACATATTCTTCATTGCTTTCAACAGGTACCCTATCATCATTATCATTTACAAGACTATCATTTTCTATTATACTTACTGCCACAAATTCAAGTAATCTTCCATTTAATACCGTATCTCCATCTACTGGGTCACTTACCTGTATTTTCTCACTTCTTGTAACATACTTTTTTAGTAAATTTGCATGGTATGCTTTATTCTTAACATTTACTTTTACACGGTAATCACATTTTCCCAATATTTCCACCACTTCAAATGGTCACGGCTACTGCATTAACAATTTATTCCCATCGTTAGGAAGAAGAATTAACACATTATCCCCCACTGCAAATTTCCTGTCTTTACTTTTGCAATCATAATACCTACGATACCGTTTGCCCTGACAATCAAGTTCTTTCCTAGCACAATCTAATGTTTCCTCTAAGCGATGTCGCAAGTTTAACATGTATTCATAGGTATTATGGACTTCCGGTTCACTTACTTCTTTGGTCCAAATTTCCTTCAAAATACTCATGGGACCCCTTACTGTTCTGCCATATAATAGTTCAAATGGACTAAATCCTAAACTAGCTTGTGGTGCCTCTCCGTAAGCAAATAATAAGGCTGGAATGTAACGTTCCCAATCCCTTGGACGTTCTGTACAGACCTTTCTGGGCATTCATTTTAGAGTACCATTGAATTTCTCTACTAAACCGTTACAGATCGGATGGTAGGGCGTAGTTGTCAACATTTTGATTGAAAGTAGCCTACTTACCTCTGACATGACCCTGGATGTAAACTGAGAACCTAAATCTGTTAATATTTCAGACGGAAATCCCAGCCGCATAAAAATATTGAACATGGCTTCAGCCAGCCGTTCATCTTCTATTCCAGGCAAGGGCACTGCTTCTGGATAACGTGTTGCAAAATAGACCATAGTCAGTATGTACCGATTCTTTGAGTCAGCTACAGGTTTAATTGTACCAACTAAATCAATGGCAACTCTTGCAAATGGCTTTTGAATAATTGGCATTTGCCCTAAGGGAACCCTCTTTACCTTCCCCTTGGGAAATGTTCTTTGACAGGGATCACATAATAAACAATACAGTTTGACCTCAGCATTCAAACTTGGCCAGAAAAATTGAGTAAGACTTTTATCTTGAGACTTTCTAATTCCCAAATGGCCTCCCAAAATGCCTTCATGAGCCAGATTTAGCACTGTATCACGAAAAGACTTTGGCACAACTAATTGGCTCAAAATTTTCGTTCTTATAGAATCAGAACAGAAACCCTTCTTAATACCATACCATTTAACAATATCTTTCTTACCCTAATTGACTACAGATTTGTTTGTCAAATCCCATGATGAGGTCAATGTTTTATCACTTTTCTGCTCATCTTTAAACTTTTCAGCTGGAATATTAAAAATTTCTGGAACATTTAATTTCGAGAATCCTTCTCTACCTTTTCTTATTTCGCTTCTGGTTTGCACTGCTTGAGCCTTGAAACCATCACTACTGTTTGATTCAAAATCCTTTACCTGAGATTGTTCTACAACTATTGGCCCATTCTTAACTAAGTCTACCTTACCTATTTTATCAACACCTGCCTTTTCTCTCAGTGGCTCATTGGGCTGTCTTGCTCCCGCTATGTTGCCAATAATTAAATCATAAATAGGGTCACTAAAACACAAAGCATTTACCTCACCAACAAAGAATGGCATTTCAACATGCATTTTAGCTATTTCAGCATCTCTTACTGTACCATCAATCAGTACACACCTCTGAAATTGACTTGTTAACTGATCAGGTTTTATCAAAGATTTCTTTACAATCACTCCACTACACCCTGTATCTCTTAGCACTTTGATTGCGTAACCATTTACCATACCATTGCCCGTGGGCATAAGTTTTGTTCTACACCTATCTCTACACAAGGCACTAACCACTGGTAACACATGGCCACATTGAAGTTTGACTTTCTCTTCACTAGCGCAGCACGTAGGGTCCCAACTGTCACTTAAAAAGCAAGCATTTACACTTCCAGTTTCATTTTCTGATAACTTACCACAACATTTGCATTTTCCACTACTTCTACCATCATTATAACTCATTAATCCAACAGTTGGTTTATGGGTGTATGTTTGCTATTGTTTACGTCTCTCAAAACAGTTTTTAATCTGATGGCCAGGCTTATGACAAAAATAACATTTTTAGAATCTTTGCCATATTGCTGGTTACTCAATTTTCTTCCTTGGTCATATTGGGTTTTACCTTTCATGTCAGACTTATCAGAATAGCCAGATTTCTCAGTATTAATGAACTGCTTTTCATAGCCCCCGAAATTCCCGCCATGTGCCTCTAGATACTGCTCAGCTAATTCTGCTAAATCTGAAACTTTCTCCAGATTACGCTCTTTCGGGAACAAAGCCAGAGGTTTAGAGCATGCATTAATGAACTGTTCTTTTACCAACAAATTTTTCAATCCTTCAAATGTCTTATCTGTTTGGGTGAGATCTACCCATCTGTCTAAATAATGTTCCAATCTTACAGCGAATTGGGGGCCTGTTTAACCCTTCTCTGCATTAGATATTCTGATTTTTTTTCTAAAACCTTCAGGGGTAAGCTGAAATCTTTTCAGGAGAGCAACTTTTATTTTCTCGTAATTATCTGCATCTGCAGTTGACAATCTTGAATGCACATCTAGGGCCCCTTTTAATAATGCACTTAGGTTAATCCCCCAATTACTCTGTGGCCACTTGGAGTTTTTTGGATACACCTCAAAACGATGAAGATAGGCATCCATATCATCCCTATTTTCATCGAAGGGAGGTAATCTAGGCACTTTTGCATTAGACTTATCTAAAGATTCTTTATTCAAACTCTCAATACTTTTAACTCGTTCCAGCTCAACTTGTTTTTCGAGTGAAGTTTCGCCGCTTTTAACTTTTTCAAGCTCAATTTGTTTTTCAAGTATTTCAGTTTTGGATTTAGGTTCTAACTCCTGTAATTTTACTTTCATTTCTCTTTCATGCAATCTTTCCTCTCTATCTAAATTATCTTTCTCCCTCTGCACCTCACGTTCAAACTGCTCTTGCTCATTCAACAACCTTTCCTTTTCTGGCTTCTCACGCTTCATTTCATACTCTTGTTCTTTTTTTCAATAAAATCGCGTAATTCATTCTCAACCAAACCAAACTCCTTTCCCAAGTTCAGTATCTCTTTCAAATCCATTATCAATTGTGAACACAAACACACAGAGTCTTTGCAATTTTATGAAAAAATCGAAAACCGTCACTGGAACTTTGCTGAGCATTAAAATTGAACAGTGTTAATTTTTTTTTTTTTTTTTTTTTTTTTTTTTTTTTTTTGTTCGTTATCTTTTGTAACAAAAGAACAATTCCCAGGAATCATCCATCACTGCACCAGTATACCGCCACCATAGACTGAGACTGTTGATGATTGATGATTTGAATAGTTCTATATTTCACAACATCTGATCCTCCCAGTTAGAGCAAGAAATACAGTCTATAAACTACACCGAGCTTAGTGCAAGTGTCATATCACACAAATTTTTTTTTATTTTTTTTTTATTTTCGTATTCCGTTTCTGACACCATTTGTCAGGATGGACAGAGTTAATGAATAAACACCCACTGAAGACCTTCAACTTTTATTACACCATCTATTAAATCAGACATCAACACTCCATCACAGAATGAAATTATTATAAACACAGTTTTCGTTGCAGTCGAACACTGTAAGCACAAAGCTTTATCTGCACTACGCTCTCCCTTAGACACTAAGTCATTCATATGCCCTAGGCACCACTTCTCGCACAAAAGGTTGCACTAAGCAGTAATTTTCGCGCAAAAGGTTGCACTAAGCATTGCACTAAGCGTATCACTAAGAGTTGTTTCCCCACTTTTCATCTTGTAATGTAAGTGTGAGTCTGATAATGTTTTGTTATTAAATTCATTTTACAAAATGACAACAGAGGTCTTAGGAGCATTATTTTACTGTCAAAGCCATGTGTCGATGAAATACTGGCAATATTGTCTATTTGAAAGATTATTGTTGCACATTTTTGTCATCCACTCACCCAAGATGTCATGTATATCGCTATTATAAGTACAGACAATCATGCAACATGATTGATTACACACTTGACTTCATACACAGTTCCTTACTCTCTATTAAAGCTATTGTTCTCTCACAATAAAAATCACTGATCACTGATCCAAATAAAACAGCAGAGTATCTGACTAAATTACTCCATTGGATTATTAACCCTAACACCAAACCAATACATGTACTATTTTACATAGCCCATATATTTATTGATGATAAAAGTCACATTTAGAGAAACAGAATGTGACAAACATCATGAAAATCAAGGGGTACATGCTTTCCATGACTGTCACGAAAGGTCTGTCTGTCAAGAGAGCCAATGTAAACACTGGGGACCATCTCAATACATTCCTCAATCATATCCACCAAAAATATCGCAAATATGTCACAAGCAAATTTCACAATGATGTGTCAAATATTTGGTGCTTAGCAAACTTTGAGTAGTATGTTATATATAGAAAAACTGTGATAGTAAATCGATTAATATTATTTCTTCCATGATCTAGTTATTCTTCTGTAAACAAGATCACCTTGTTAAAGAAAATATCATTATCACTTTATATTATACATTATGTTTATTGTCTTCTTGTTTGTTCAACTTACCAATATGGTGTAATGCATTAAACTATTGAATATATATGTCTTAGGGACCTGCGAGCCGGGGATAAAACTTCGAGCCGAATCTCGAGCCGAATCATCCCTCTGGTATCGAGTCGAGTCGAATCTCGAACCTTGAAACCGGCGCGACGGCGACATTCGTGCTTCCATAGTCTGCAATACCGGTACTCTGCATGCTGGATGAGTTCAGAATCAATTGGTCTGGAATCGAGTATTCTCGCACTGCGAGAATACTCGATTCCAGACCAATTGATTCTGAACTCATAGACTCGCAGTTTTATTCTACCCACTTGGTGGTCGTGGCTCGTGCTCAGCCTCATCAGCACCAAATACCATTATTATAAAAGCAAACAAGGCATGTCGGAAAATATGATAAAAAATCTCAAACTCAAAGTCTCGCGAAACACAGTATCGCGCACTAATAGTGAAGAGATCGTACGGTAGACCGGGGGTTTAATAATCAACAAAATTGGAGAGCTAATACGTTCAGAGAGCGATTTATTACACTATCGTTAGCGTATGACGGCGTGTTCTTGATGCGAGCGAGTGCACATATAATTCGCCGTTTGAACAGAGGTCGGTTCGAAAAATACGAATCGGACGGTGAGGTATCGAGTCGAATCGAATCTCGGCGATGGTTTCGAGTCGAGCCGAATCTCGAACGGTTCGCAGGTCCCTAATATGTCTAGTTAAAGTTGAATATACAGGGTGGGAAGTGGGGTGGGGTTAAAATTCTTGGAGTGTAGGCTGGAGTATCAGTATATTCCATGTAAAACAAGAGCAACGCAAAGCGTGGCATATGCACCCGACGGTGTCATAAATGGTGGGTAATTCTCTCGGGGGCAGAACCAAATGAAAAGGAAGCTTCCTCGTGACACCAATAATGCATCCAAAAAAAAGTCAGCATTCATTAGTTATTCGACGGAAACTAAATTCAATAGGACGGCCATATTGAATTGGCTCGCTGATCCAAAAAATCAAAAGGAAGCTTCCTCTGGACACCAATAATGCATAACCAAAAACTGAAATTGATTTGAGTCAGTATTCATTAGTTATTGGACGGAAACCAAATTCAAGATGGCCGCCATGGAAGCCATAATGAACTGGCCACTGGAGTCCAACTTGGTTTAGTTGAGTGGTCCAAAATCGAAAGGAAGCTTCCTCTAGACACCAACGGTGAATAATTAAAAAACAAAAATGATTCGCGTCAGTATTCATTGGTTATTGGACGGAAACCAAATTCAATATAGCCGCCATGGCGGCCATATTCATTTGACCAGCTGGACCAAAATCGAAAGTATGCTTCCTCTAGACACCAATAATTCATAACCAAAAACTGAAATTGATTAGAGTCAGTATTAATTAGTTATTGGACGGAAACCAAATTAAGGATGACTGCCATGGAAGCCATAATGAATTGGCCACTGGTGGTCATCTTGGATCAGCTGACTGGTCCAAAATCGAAAGGAAGCTTCCTTTCGACTCTAACAATTAATAATTAAAAGATAAAAAACATTCAGGTAAGCATTCACTAGTTATTGAACGGAACCCAAATGCAACAGGGCTGTCATGGCGGCCATATTGAATTGTGACTAGCTGGACCAAAATCGAAAGGAAGCATTGTCTAGTCATCCACAAGTTACCCCTAAAATTATGATTTGATCAAATTAAAGGTTCTTGGAGAGGAAATGCACCATACACACAGAAATACGGGTAATACATTACCCAGATTGTAAGGAAATAATTGAGTAGATGTTGTCAAGAAAATGCATGAGAATGCTTCTCCTAGCATCCCAGCGCTAATTTAAAAGAAGTTTCTGGAGAGGACCAGCCCCCCCCCCCCCCCCCCCCCCCACCCCCTTCTCCTCGCTTATCGCTTCCCGCCTTCGGTGCTCGCAGGTTCCGTTTTGTACATTGTCCCAGGCCCGTCTTCGCTCTCGGCGGCCTGAACACAAGCAACCTCTAAAATTACCGCCTGGTTATATCACTTCAGTGTACGATTCCTTGCTTCTGAAATCGGTCAAGATCGCTCAAGTGAGAACGAGCAAATTCAATCAAACCGAATGTTTTTGAGCGTCGAATGCTCTCGACCCCATCAACAGTACAACGCTGCTCTTTCACGTCCAGCCGCCGCAAAGGAGGAGAACGAAAAAAAAACAAAAAAACATGAAACCCACAAGGACCCAGTCTGCAGCCCCACCGGTTGTCTGCGGTGTATGTGATTCTTTATTCTGTTCTTCTGGCATGTTAAATCTTCCACTTACGTAATACAGTTCAATGAGAAGGTTCCACTCTGTGATGCTTGTTTGTATGTGTGTAAGCTGGAATCGGCGTTTAGTTCGCAGATGAGTTCGTCACCTTTAAGTCCGTTAGGTGGTTTATACGCGATGTTTTTTAAACTGCGTTTCTATCGTATCAATGTCACCCCATTGGAGAAGAGCTGTGGTTGAGGTTCTTGATGGGACTTGGAGGGCTACGCGAGGGCGTGGTTTTGGACACATTGGAGTTTGGATACACTGGCTTTACTGACAATTTTTGTGGCAATTGCCCCATATTCGAGGATTGGTCTGATGAATGATTTATAAAATGTTTTAGTAGGGTGTTTTATGTGTACCCCAATCCTTAACTCTTATCATTTTCAGTAAATCCATCCGTTTGTTTGCTCGGGTTACACTGCAAAAAATATAGGTTCTCATTAGAACCAAAACTGGTTCTAATCTTGTCCCAGAGAAGGAACCAGTTCTGTTTAAACATTATTTATTTCAAATCAAATAAATTTACCAAGATTAGCATTCAATTTTAACAGAATGTTACATGAACTGAAGTAGATTCAGCAGTAAACTTGAAGCTTATTCAACGCAGTCGCCAAACATTTTGAAACAAAGGAGATATGAACAGTTGGCATATCGAACCAGTTTTGGTTCTGTATAGAACCAAAACTGGTTCGATATGCCAATTGTTCGTATCTCCTTTGCTTAATAATGATTTGAGACAACCTCGTATAAGCTCTAAACTTACGACTGAAACCCCTTCAATTTATGTTTAATTCTGTTAATATTTAATGTTAATCTTTATAAATTTATTGGATTTGAAATAAATACTGTTTAAACAGAACTGGTTCCATCTCAGGGACAAGACTAGAACCAGTTTTGGTTCTAAAGAGAACCTATATTTTTTGCAGTGTACGCTATTGGATATGTGAGTGTTTAGAGACAGTTCCTCTCTATAATTATCCCAAGGAATAGGGTCTCGTCGCAAGTCTTATGTTTAGCATTGTAAAGGTATAGATCGATAGGTAGCGCTATGAGTTTCTTAGTTGTGATCAGTATTTTTGGGGATTTTTTTTATTTTTGGTTTTGTTAGGATTGAGCTTGGTGCGCCATTTCGCGCACCAATCTTCTAAGTCCTCTCGGGCATTCTATAGTCAACATTCGATGATGCCACGCGATCTGCTAACGGATTTGAGTCCCTTGTCATTGGCCAACTGTCAAATTTTGACCTGATTCTCATCCACTTTGTGAATGTCATTAACATAAATTATAAAAAAGAGGGATGAGGACCGTGCCAGCCAAGAGCACAATTTCCTGTGACCTGTCGCGGTTAACCCCAACTTGAATTTTCCGATCTGTTCCAGGGGGCTGAGGCGCTCACCTGACATGGTAGCCTAGAGAATTGATTTCGACAAGTTGCATCTGCTCCTCTTAAGAAAAGCTTATACCAAATATCCAAAGATTCTGAACAGTGGATCTAACAAAAAAAGATGTTTAAAGAATATTCCTCATATTGAACTAAGTTATAATTCGGGCTCCCACAGGGAGCACATATATGAACCCAGGGACTTGGCTTCTCATCCCTCTAAGGATGCTGCACACCAAATATCAAAACGTTCCGACTGCTGGATCTGAAGAAGAAGATTTTTAAAGAAAATTCCTCATTTTGAACTAAGTTACAATTCGAGCTCCCATAGTGAGCCCAAATATGGACCTAAGGACATGGCTTGAACAAACTTGAATCTTACCCCCCTAAGGTTGCTGCATGCCAAATATCAAAACATTCCGACTGCTGATTCTGAAGAAGATTTTTAAAGAAAAATTCCGCATATTGACTAAGTTATAATTCGGGCTCCCACAGGTAGCCCAAATATGGACCCAGGGACTTGGCTTTAACAAACTTGAATCCCCCCCCCCCCCCCCCACACACACACACACAAGGATGCTACACACCACATATCAAAACATTCCGCCTGCTGGATCTGAAGAAGAAGACTTTTTACGAAAATTCCTCATTTCGAACTAAGTTACAATTCAAGCTCCCACAGTGAGCCCAAATATGGACTTAGGGACATGGCTTGAACAAAGTTGAATCTCAACCCCCCCCCCCCCCCCCCTCCCTAAGGATGCTGCATACCGAATATCAAAATATTCCGACTGCTGGATCTGAAGAAGAAGATTTTTTTAAAGAAAATTCCTCATTGTGAACTAAGTTATCATTTCGGCTCCCACGGTGAGCCCAAATATGGACCTAGGGACACGGCTTGAACAAACTTGAATCTCCCTTCCCCCCCCCCCCCCCGCCCCCTAAGGATGCTGCATACCAAATATCAAAACATTCCGACTGCTGGATCTGAAGAAGAAGATGTCTAAAGAAAATTCCTCATTTCGAACTAAGTTATAATTCGGGCTACCACAGTGAGCCCAAATATGAACCCAGGGACTTGGCTTGAACAAACTTGAATCCCCCCCCCCCCCCCCCCCCCCCAAGCATGCTGCATACCCAATATCAAAAGATTCTGCCTGCTGGATCTTGAGAAGATTTTCAAAGAAATTTGCCTGAAATGCACTAATGAAATGCACTAAGTTCAAATTTGGGCTCCTATACTAAGCCCAATTAAGAACCCAGGGGGCCGATTTGAACAAACTTGAATCAGATCCACCCCACAATGTTACATACCAAATATCAAAAGATTCTGCCAGGTGCGCAGGGACGCTTTGGGGCAAGCCCCTTTCGACCCTCTTGAGGACAAACAACAAGAAACAAACCTTTATATAGACTTTGTGGGTGAATCGATTATACGAAACGTCACCTTTGGACGTGTACACCAAAGTACATGATTGGTTCCCCACACAAATAATAAAAGTTCCAAACAGAATTGGAGTTATCTCCCTTACACCAATTAACGTTATAACAACCACGCCTTTGATACAAACGCGATTAGCATTGCGTTTCACCAAATTTAAAAATTCCACAACATTCAATAATAAAACTTCAAAAAAAAGACATATTCATGTGTACATGTTTTATTATAAGTCATGCACCGTACTCCGGATAAAACTATATTTTCAGAAGGAAACATTCCGGAATCCAAAGTGTATAACAAGAACTGAAATTAAATCCATAAAACAAAAATCTAATCAAACTCAACTTTTTCTCGCTCTTCGGTAATTTTAACTCTCTGCTCAGCGGCTTCCAGTCAGTTACACTATTATCACTTTTGATACAAATAATACCAACTTGGGTCCCTACACCATGGATATTCAGTCCCTTTCTCGTGTCTGGGGTACAGACTTGTCATCTTGGGGGTTTTCTTCGCCGTGCACACCTGGCAACAACAGAGCACGGCGCTTTCGGAACGTGCGACTGGCCAATACAGAACTATTTGGCCTATCAACTTTTTCATTGGCGCCTCCCTGGACTCCGGTTATCCAGTAAAATCGGACGAAAAAACGACGATCAACTCCTGTTTTCGTTGTTGATTGAAATCTTCATCTTTTTCATATTCCCAGACCGTCTACACCGTAGTTCTGTTCCAAACCCTGTTCTGGCTCAACTCAACTCTATCATTTTGTCTGAGACGGGGTATTCTACCCCTCTTGACCTCTTTCGGGATTTTAGCTGTTATTACCATCATTGCCCACGTGGGGGGGCACGGTTAAGTTCTGTACTAAGGCGTACTGCACGACGATGGTGCACTTGTCTTCAATCAATGCTAACCCTGCTTATGTGGAGTTAGTATGTTTGGGAGCTGACAGTTGTTCACCGTTGCTCGGTGGTTCTCTCCCTGTACTCCGGCTTCCTCTATCCGTAAAACTGTCGTGGTCATGATTAGCCATTGTGCAGAATTATGTGACCTTAAACACAAATAAATAAATAAACTTTTAGCTGCTATTGCTGTGAAGCTTCTTTAATGATTGGACATCGTCGGTGATTTTTGTATATTTCTCAAAACCGGGGGTGGGGGCACACAATAACGTCTGAGGCATCCCTTGAAAAGAAACTACCATGCTGAAATTGGTGATGCCTTAAATAGCATAGCATGGTAATACCTTGGTATCAAAGCGAATCTGGAGAAAATACAAGAGTGTCCCACTATACATCCATTGTAAGTGGTGGTCGAAGACATCCGTCGCTAGCACCACCGATGAAAGAGTCTGGTCAGAGTTCTCGAGGTTCCTTCTGACAACAAAAAGCTTCAGTAGCCGGTAGTAATGTAAAATTGCTTTTAAAGGGTTCATCTTTGTGAAAATGGTTTACTGTGTAACGACATAAACTTTTTCTGGGAGAGGAAACCAATATCACCATATAGATATGTTTTTATTTTATTTTTATTTTTTATCGAGACATCCATATTTGGAGGGGCAAGTATATGATGCTCTGTTTGAAACTTTTAGTGAGTACCCCCACCCACACACAAACACGCACACAGACTCTCGATCATCCTACTCGTGAATCTCCCTCTTATCTTTTATCAGAGAAATCAGTTTACTTGGTACGTATGCCAGCAATTATATTTTGAAATAACACGTGGAAGGAATTTTCTTTTTCTAAAAATGTTCCATAATGAACACCATTGCTTGTGGTCTCAACATACGAAGATTGTGTTGAAATTTGAATAAAGGAAATGGAGACGTGAAAACAAATGTAACGAACACGAGGTACACGTAAAAGCCCAAACTAAAAATTTCAAAATCGGCAACTTGTCAGCACAACCGTGACTGAAGGATTGTTCTTGTGGAAAATCAAACTCCAAGCAGTTGTCTCCCTTCATTTGACGCCGCGATATTTCCAGTCATACGAAGGGAGACAACCCGAAATTTGGTGGTATTCGACTGAACAAAAAGACGTCGGAGAAATATAAATATTTGAGCATCAACTAATTGCTGCAGCACGTAACGCCTGGCTGCACAGTCCTTTTTCAACCCCCTTCTCAACTAACAAATTATGGTGATTTTGTTATTAAACACTATTTTATCTATTATTTCAGGTATGGGACCCATGCCGTGGACTATAAATTCAGAAATTTACCCCTTGTGGGCACGGAGCACGGGAAATGCTGCATCGACATTTATAAATTGGACTTTCAACTTGACTGTGTCGATGTCATTTCTAAGTTTAACAGAGGCAATAACAAAATTTGGTAACTATCTAACAAATCATTCTGCCTGTGCTATTGCTGTCATTTCCCCCTATGTGCCCTCACCCGTAGCTCTGATTCTGAGCTGAGGCGGTAAGTTTTAGTGGGAGGGAAGACGGGGGGGGGGTGTATTACAAAAAAGCGAGCAGTTAGAGAAAACACAGTATAGCTACAGGTAATTATTGCACACGTACTGAAATAGTACGGATAAAAAATATTTTTTCTCGATAAAATAAAAATGCCTGTATTATGCTTCATTACGATACCGTGACATAGATATAGACAGAACGGCATTCGAGTTCGAACTGTCATTTTTTATCGCACGAGATCGATTTCGGCAGAGGGATAATATTGAATGAGAAATCGAGGGCTTTGAGTTCAATATTATCCCTCCGCCAAAATCGATCGATTGCGGAAAGAAATGACAGTTTGAACGCGTATGCTGTTATGTATTCATTGCAAGCTAACTAAAAAAGAGAGATAAATATAGAATATTCACGCTTTAATACAGGTCAGATGGACGACAACCTTGCTATCGACGTGGAGGTGAGCGATATTCTGACGCGTGCGTTGAGAAAAACGCCAGATTTGGGGGGAGGGTCTGTTATGGTTTGGGGGGGGGGGGGGTAAGACGAGACCGCACGTTGCTAGGATGGTGGCTTCCTCAACCAAAACAATGTCCCAAGTCTCGATTGCCCACCCTACAGTCTCCAGATTTGTCCACGATAGAGCATTTGTGGGACCAGCTGAACAGGAGGGTCAGGAAGCGCGTCGACGTCACAAACAACGTCGCTCAGCTCACGCAGGTCCTTCAGGAGTAGAATAACATGCCACAAACTACCATAAACAACTTGATGGGGTCAAATGGAATTAGAGCAGCGACTGTAGCCCGGGATGGGCACACCCGCTATTGATTTTGATCAGGAAATGACGTAGGGTACCCACGTTTGAACGTTATCCATGCAAACGCCGTCTGTGTTAAGACAACAAAACTCGTCAAAATTTAATCAGTAATGAAGAACTAACATCAAAATCCAAACAGTGAAATAATCATCCATAACACTTTTGAAATATTTGCCACAGAAAAAAACTTGCGTTTCTTTTTTTCCGCTAGTATATGTTTTTATCACGCGCCCATAGAAATCCAGCAATAAAGACTTTGCTACTCCACACATTTCTTTGTTTAGTTGTATTAAGTAAGAAAACGAATTCTTGTAAATCATGCATATAATTATTGAAACTACTCAGATCGCAGTTCCCTGGCATATTAACCAACCTTTTGACACGTGTTTGTAACTTTCCAAGGCCCTTTGACGAAGAGAGTAAGAAAGGTGGAAAAGTAGACATGGACAGGAAGGACATAGACCACGTGTTCTATTTTCAGAGGACAATATATTCATAGTAAGGAGAGATGGGCGGTATTGGAATTTTGAGTTCGGTATCGGTTTCCAGACATGGCATTCTTTAGGAGTGCAGGAGTGCTTCACGCCGATGATACTGCACGCCTAGAAAATATTTTATTTTACCCGTGAAACGCCGCTATAGAAAAAAAAACAACACTGCTTCCTATGCCGGGGTTCCAACGAGGGGCGCATATATGAATCTGATGACCTGTAGGCCAACGTCCCGAAACATGCATATGGAATTCCATTTTGAGCGATTCGGGCTCGCGGACAGTAATGTGTGCAAGACTACACTGCACTAATAGTTGTATGATGATTTCCTTGTGCTTTTCATTTCAAAGTTATATCGACCAATCTCATTCCAATGCAACCATCATCATCGTTCCTTGTGAATGTCTTGAAAATGTTTGATCTTGCCATCCCTGCAAGAAACTCAGTCAGAATTCCGCCGTGGGCTAGCAGGGCAAATACATGGTTGTTCAGACCCTTGCAATTGTCATTTTTTATTATTTTGATTCTGGGATGTCCTGTCAGAAGGGGCCAAAGAAGCTGCGAGGACCTGGTCCACCACCCGAGATTGCATGATTGTACCGCAGGTGTGCATAGTCTGCTACACATTGTCACAGACCATGTTTCTAATTTGGGGATAATTTTTTTTCATAAAACATCTTTTCTCAATTGCTTGCAGGAACATTCTGGCTATACACAGGACTGGCATTTCTTGGAATGTTGACACTTTCACTCATACTTCCAGAGACAAAAGGAAAAACTTTAGAGGAAATAGAGGGTCTGTTTGCAAGTTCATGGCTTGATAGATCACCACCTGTTGTTAACTATAATACGAAACAAGTACAATATGTTCACATTCGTGGTCTTAACCGAGATGGGCGTGAATCAGAATTAGAATCACCAGAATGAATCAGTATGTGCTGCTATACATACACCATCAAGTGACCTCGACAATACTCATGTACAAGTGTGCCTGCCAACACAAGATCAGCGAGATCCCGGTGTTTTGAGTAAAGAGACAGAAAGCCATAAGAAAGAAGATCAAAGAATAGTTCAGTACCACAGAATGTGCTCAATAATATTGGAAACCATGCATGTCCAAAGCAACTTACCCTGTATCCTCCACACGCCCTTTCTGCATCCTTTGTCAATTCTTGTGTGATACCTAGGTGTGCTACTGCAGTTTAAGGTTTTTGGGAAAAAAAACTGTCTGTGCCAAACATGACTTTACTTGTGCCAAATATGATTCATTTAATGGCAAATACTTGAAAGAATTAGATACCTCTCTTTGGCTAGACAATTCATCAAAAACCTATTAAATTATAGAAGATTTTGGAACTCAGAATTTGAAATAATATTACTGACAATATCAAAATCAGTTTTCACAACAATTTCCATTCATACAGTTAAAACCAGATGTCCTGTCACTAACTGTGCGCTTATCTAGGCTTCATTGCACGTAGGAATTACCCGGACGTCCAGTGGCTGAAACCTTGCTTGTGCACAGGCCATATGTACAGAATTTGATAGCTTTACTGTGGTCATAACGCATAGATTAACACGCAGATCGACATGCTATTTGTGTGCATTTCATGACAGGACTTCTAGTTTTAACTGCAGTCGATAGATTTCTGGGATCTGTTGAGGTATCCTGGATAGGGTCGGGCGAACGTTCGAGATTTGATTCGATTTTGAATCTTGTCACGGATTCCATTCGATTCGAAACGATCTCGATTATTCAGAAAAAATCGAATCCTGGAGAGATTTGGATTTCATACAATTCTTTTTTGTTGACTTTCTGAAGATAACAACTCACTCTGCAGTTTTCTGGTGAATAAGATTGAACGTATCCAGTCTAATTAGATAGCATAAATTCAGTCGGAAAATTCATAAAAATGACATTTGAAGCGTTGGTGGAGATCGCGTTACAGTTTGTTTGCATAATGTTTCGTCCGTTAAGTGCACCAAGGCGCCATCTACAATGCTTTGGCATTCCAGATGGCACCTTGATGCAATCAAAGGATGGTAAATGACTTTTTCTTCGACCACCTTAGTGATACCTGTCAATTTTCTAATAGTCTAGTATGTCTATTGATATTTGGTTCACGGAGGAGATAGACAGCACCAGAAGGCTGTAGTATCGTAACAAGTGAAACGTGGATTCGATTCGATAATCGATTCAGTTTCGAACCTTTTGCTCGATGTGATTCGAGATTCAATTGGAGAAAAACATCGTGATTCACCGGGTCCTCGTCCTGGAAGCCAAAATTTGAGCCTAAAGATATGATTAATTTACTTTGAATTTCCTGAGTGAATATAGGGTCACAAAAATCATTTCCTGGCAATTTACTTTAGGTACCCATTTCTTCCAAATACAATCAAAACCTGCCGATTACATGACCATTTTTCTATGAAAAATACTCAACAGAAAAATTATGTTAACCCAAATCTGGTCATTTTATTACACTGTGGTGATAAGTTGTGCATATTCTATTTGATCTTGTTTGACAGAGAGAGCTTATCAAGCTCTATCAAACAAAACATAACACATTAAATACTTTTGTTGGAGGTATGGAGGTCAAAAAGGTTTATAAAGCTTTGACATTAGAATTTGTCCATATAATTTTTCAACAGATCACAATATTTTTGTTTATCCAGTTTAAACCTGTGTGCAATTAAATGATGGAGTGCTAAATTATTTTCCAAAGGTGATTTGTAACAAGAATATTTGTCCAAAGATACCAGCAAGGGAAGCTTTAGCTTAGCAAGATTTTGTTCTATTCTTGTTTTGTTACAAATTAATGGAGAGTCCCCAATGGCACTCAAAACAACTGTAACAAAACAATTTTATTTCAACAGTTTTTCTATTGTTGGGCCAACAAGATAATACGTACAGTGTTAAGCCACTAAAGTGACTTTTATCACTTCTTAATAGAGCAATGATAATGGCTTCTAGCAGTTAACAATGTAATACAGCCAATTCATAATAAAAGTATGTTAGATGGTTTGGTGATTGAAAAATTATATAATTTTATTATTGGCAATAAACATGCTTATTCTATTGAGCAATATCCAATTGAATGGGATTCAATGAATTATATAATTCAAAATAATTCAAAATAAAATTAACCATCACTGCTGGCATGTGATAAACTGACAAAGCATACAGATTCTTAGTCTTTCCAAATCAACTCGGCCCCTTCCACTTAAAACCCGTATGAAAATAAACCTTTCTTGTCTTTATTACCACACTTTAGAAACATCATTCGCTTCCCTTTCAGACATTCATAACACTGTTATCCTATTTTATCCAACACTGAAAGCTAATGATGCTTCATAAGTGTTGGAAAAAAAAATACCACTTCTCTAAAGTAATCTTTCAAATCTTTTGTCAATCTGATCACCATTATGTGCTTTGTACTAGGTATATTAAGAGTTCAGGCCTTTTCTCCAGATACCAAAATTTATCACCCACTTGTCAAAAATATTACTAGATACAATGTTGTTTATCATCAATAAAAACTCAACAAGCTGTATTAAGTTTGGTGCAATACAATGAAATGGATGATTGTCAAATATTTTTACATGATTTATTTTCGTATTTATTGATGTTTAACCCTTTACCCAATGTAATGGCCAAAACCGGCCATCGCTATTCTCAAAAATCGCCAATTAATTTTAATGATTGTTTTCATTTTTTGTCTCAAAAACATAGGTTATGACCCCTCATTGGAACAAGCTCATTCCAATGAGGGATCTTAACCTATGTTTTTGAGACAAAAAATGAAAAAAATTAGTTATTCAAGAATTATTTTTGCAAACGTCGTCTGTTTTTCATGTTAGGTAATGGGTTAAGGTCACTTTCAGGATATCTGGCTATATCATGACCACAAAACAAGTTTAAAGTCAACTTTAACTCTCTACTTAAGAAAATGGCCAAATATGGTCACCCTCTTCACATTGCAACTGAAATTTTATATTTATTCATTTTTGCATCCAAAACATAGCTTATGATTTACCATTTGAAAGAACTCGCTGAGCTCAATCCAATGAGGGGTCATAAGCTATGTTTTTGAGGTAAAATATTTTTAGTTAATCAAGAATTTTTTTGTATATATCATGGATAATCATCTTGGCTAAACAGTTAACAAACTACAACTGGCTGTATGAAGCTTTAGTGCAATACAATAATATCAACGATTATAAAATGCATTAATTTGACTGATGTGGTCATTTGTAACACGGAATGATAGATATGAAATATAGCTCCTGTTGTGTATTGAATTTCTTAGGTACAGTAACATCAAACACCAACAAACAAATTAATCCATAAAAATTTTATGGACCTGAGCATGCAATAAAAACATTATTACCACAGCTGCTGGATACTCTGTGCTATGTTCCATCTCATCAACTACAAGCCAGTACACTGATCGTTGTAGTCATTTGGATGAGATACAACATCTCATACCCATCAATTGTGGTAGAAAAGTATATATATCGGCACTGCTATAGGTGGAACTCACTGTTTCCTTTACTCCGGGTTCATACACTTCATTTTTCGCATAATTTTTGTGCAAGTCCATGTAATTTTTACACAAAATCAATCCCTATTAAACCTGGTTACGAATTCCATGACTTTTCCAACCTGTACGGACCCTGTTTACTTATAAATATATATAACCCTATACAGAGGAAGCATGTTAATTGAATAGTCACTTTGTCCATGAGAATTATTCAATTTACAGGAGTATTCAATTAACACAGATTTGTGATTTTCCTGTATTTTAGAGATAAGCAGAGCATTTATTCTATTATACCTTGTTTGACAGAGCTCATTGATAATATAATAGATTAAACACCTGTATTATATATAATTAAATGTATCGAGGCCAAACGGTTTATAAACAGAGGAATTTGGTGATTGTCAAGGCAATATCTTGATATATTAGAACATTTTTTATTCAATTAACAGGAGTTTGCTTTATAATATATATGCAATTAACAGGTAAAATTTGTATGGAAGGTATGCTAAATGGTTTGAATTTTTTAGATTATTTTCAATTAGTAGGACTATTCAATTTAGAGATATCCAATTAAATAGGCTACACTGTACAATGGATCTCAACAGAAACTTACCAGAAGATTTGATTTATTTTCAACTTATGGTGGGCTGATGATGAAATAAATTACCCACACTGTGTTTTACTGACACATTCATTCATTCATACATGACCATATTTATTGGAGGATGTTCATACAAGAAATTCAAACAGGAAAACCACACAGAATATCAGAAACAAGAGGCCTGCAACGCAAAGCACTGCTAATGCCCCCGACTGCAAAATATTTTCTACACTGAAAGAGTGAAAAAGCGCCATAACTCTGGAAAAAATGTGTGGAAGAAACTAACGCTATACATGTATCGTTCCCCCATGATGCTCTATTACAATTTCTTAGGTACAAATATCATTCAAATCGGAGTAGCAGTGTCGGAGATACAAGGGAAAATGTTGGTACATACAGACAGATGGATCGACAGACGAACAAATGGATGGACGGAGGACTCCACTAGATACCCCTTCGACTTTTGAAGTCGGGGCATAATAAAACAGGGCAAATGTGAAAACTGAAAATAGACAAGTTTTCTTATGAGAACTGCTGTAGTGTAGTCTGCAACACAAAGCAGCCAACTAGAAGATACTACTGAACACATTCTGTAGGCTAGCTAACAAATCGTTTTGCTTGTAAATAACATGTGATATCACATTCATCATTTTAATGATATTGTGACAAAAGAAGTAGAAAAATAATCTGCAGGTTAACCCTTTACCTAATACAAAAGGAAGGCAACACCTGAAAACAAAATTCTTGAATAACTAAATATATTCATAATTTGTGTTAAAAATATAGCTTATTCCCCCTTTTTTGAGACAAAAATGAAAAAATAATGAAAATTGAATGGTGATATTTGCAAGTAGCAGTGGCCAGTTTTGACGGCTACATTTGGTAAAAGGTTAATAAGCTCCACCCACAGCCTCACTATATGTACTCCTTCCACTTCTCATGTGATAAACGCTCAAGAGATCTTTTAAGTGTGTACTCTTGGTCTAAAAAATGATTGAGCTTACTAGCCATTGCGGTCGTGTTGAACATTTGTGCTGATTTTTCAATTCCGTAATTGATCATAAAATATTTCTTTAAAAAACCCCACCTTTTTCTTGTAAACAAATAATTGATCTCAGAAATACTGCTTTTTGCAGACTGGAGTGCACATGCACACTTAATTCAAACTTGGATGAAAGATGATCCTGAGAAAAACTATTGAAAAAGATGTGCCCCCCACAAGAAAACTGGAAAATGGGTAATGCATGGGTGTAGTGAGAAGATTGTTTGCTATGTACCAGAACTCAAAACCAAGACAATACCTGATGTTACAAGTTAACTAAAATCAGCAGCACAGATGTGAGTGAGTGAGTGGTCAACAAAATCTGTCCTTTAAAAGACCTATTTTTGCTCTTTTGTTTCAAAACAAAGACAATTACTCCTAATCTGAAAAAACATTTTGTGTTCATTCAAATGAATGGTCTGCAGTGTTCAACTGATAGTAGGAACTGGTCACCAGAAATGGCCGATTGTGGGCAATCAGATGACAACAGCAACGGCTCCTGGAACATCAGTTCAACCGACTGTTGCCAAGCATTTTGTGATGATTCATCAACTGCATTTTATTACCTTCTGCAATTGTTCAATTGTTAATGTAAAATGATACCATTCAATATAAAATTGAGAAACAACAACAATGTGTATTCTTAATCTCTCTAGATGCCTCTTTACAGGATATACAAGTTAATTGACAAATAAATGCTTACAATTGAGCATACTGTGGCAATCGCCAATTCATATTGGAAATGTGAAGGCTGCACTCCATTAAATCAAGCCACAGTAAAATTACCAGTTGCGTGCACTTGAGCGGTACACGTGGCTCTAAGTGAGAGCCACGTGTAAGGACCAAGTGCAAGCTACTGACAATTGTGACTGGTATGCGACTGCTGTAAGTATGCTCAGTTGTAAGCGTTAGTCTGTAAACACTGTAAAATATGTTCAATTTAATATAGTTCTTTCAAGCCTCGACTTGTCTAGTAATGCACGGTATGACAATCATAATCAGGATTGGCTGATTGTGAGCTAAAAAAAATGGTAATTGGTAAGTGGCAACTTTTGGTAATCAGTTGAACACTAATGGTCTGGGTGTCTACACCTTGTATTTGGTAGAACAGTGAACATGACAAAATTTCTCTCTCATTCATATTAGTGTAATAATACACTATGCTGAACATACCCATATGCTTTGAACCATAACTCAATCTACAAAATCAAATGAAGTGAAAACACCATCTACCTTTATATTGGCACCTCCTTGCCTGTTTCAACTACATTTGGATTTAGAGTTAAATTATCATCCTAACTGAGGTATATGTAATACTGATGTCATAGTTTATTCAATCCTCTGATTATGGAGAATTCAAATGGGAACATTCCCAAGCAATATATACGACAAAAGAATATATCATCTTATTAAAGCAAAATGAAGTATTCAAAACCACCAATATTTTAAGGAATTTGGGTTTAGATAAAAGGACTTCATATTGTAACTTAACACTTGTAAAGATTTGGAAATGTGATTGTGCTTTTCTAAAACATGTGTTGCTAACTTATGGTACTCTCTGCTGAAGCATTTCAAAATTATATGTGCTTTTGGGAAGAGGACAGACATTAACTTGTTGACAGCATAATTATTTTTCAAAGGTGATATGAGTAAATTTTTTTCAAAGATACCATGCTGCCATCAAAGGGAGTCTTATTTTAGAAAGATTTTGTTCATAAATATTTGTTTTGTTATAATTTTATATGTATGTGTTTTTCCTACTGCTAAGCAAACTACATACCACTACAGTGTAAAGCCACTAACTACTGTGACTTGCATTACTTTTCAATAGAGCCACAACAGTGGCTTCTAACATTCAATCAGTTAAGAAAATATGTATAAGCTTAACCCTTTACCTAATGAATGATTCGAATCGGCTGCATCTGCTCAAGTAATTTAGAAATCCAGCAGTTGAAACAAATATATTTTTCAAAAATTTCAACAAAACCATATCGTGAACTCTCATTGAGAAGACCTCGATGCTCCAATGTGGGGTCACATGATATGGTTTTGTTGAAATTTTTTGAAAAATTTTCTAAAAAAAATAATTAAAATAATAAATTTTTATATCTTGTGTGTTGTGTAAAGGGTTAAACTACAAAATTGTTTTTACAGCGATGAATGAGCGTAAACTGGAAAAGAAGAGTTTGCAAATTAGAGGGTATCAAAATAATAGGAGATTGGAAAGGCACTGCACTGTACATTTGGGTGTTTGTACTGGCTTATGAAGGGAAAGATAAACTAATTTTACATGTATGTCCATCAGCATTTTGAAATCTTAGGTGTTGCCACAAAGTGTATTTATGCGCCACAGCATAGATAGAAATAAACGGATCAAACCAATCTTGTCTTTGTTTCGTGTTGTCTTCTGAATTTGAACTTCAAAAATAATTTCAGCAATAAAGCTCCCTTTGTTTGTCTGTAGCTACTGCAAACCAAATTCAACAAAACTATATGCATCAGCTGTATTTACCTAAAGATTTATAATATACAGTTTCATTGGCAATACATGATACACTGGCTCATCCAGATCAGTTTAAATGGATGTTTTATTAACCTTTAAAATTATACTCCTGAAGGATATTATACAATTATGGACTTTTGTGGTGGTAAACATGATGTGATATGAATCTAAAAAACTGTTATTGAATGAGGCTAACATAAAAATTTAGGTTCATATCACATCACATTTACCACCACAAAAGTCCATAACTGGTTTACTATAGACACCATCCTCAAAAAAACATTCTTCTATTTGTCAATTAAAAGTTCAATTATATCAACCAGAAATACTTTTATTTAACAATAAAATAGTTATCATCTGCAGAATAACATAAAAATGAGACAGAAGTCAGGTTGACTGTATCAAATGGTTTTGCGCGCCGAAGGCACGCAGGGACAATTTGGGGAGCAAGCCCCTTTCGACCCTCATTAGCTGTATAATTTTGAAGTGTCAGACCGTGGTAAAGGAGGAGAAGTTGTGGGTTGTTAGCGGCGCTTGTGTCTTTTCTGCTTCTTTTTCAGAGGTGGAGGTTTGGAAGGAGAGACAGTGGTAGTTGGTGTTGTTGGTGGGCTGCCCGATGGTGGTTGCTGAGTTTTGTAGGGTCTGGTCCTAGCCGAATCTGGAGTGGTTGTGGGTGATTGCTGAGTCTTTTGTTGTTGTAGGTTTCTGGCAACTATTAGTTTTGTGGCTTCTTCGATTTGTTGGAGGAGTAGTTGGTGCTTCCTGTCCATCTCTTGCCTGTGAAGGTCCCCTTGTATTTTGTTTTCCCGTAAGATGTTCTCCAGCCTGTCGTCCGCGTCCTGGCATTATGGTTTAGCAGGAAGAGGCGAGTGGGGATCAAGAAGAGGTGAGAAGGCAGCTTCCATTTCCACCTCAGTCTCCACAGACTCTTCCACATCCTACAATACTGGCTGGGAAGCCGGCATTTGGATGGGGCTGTCTGTGGGAGTGGGAGGGGAAGTGGTGGCCGCCTCTGGCTCTTTCTTTTCCTCACCCTTCTCTTTCTTCATCTCCAAGAATGCCCCCAAGCATCGGGAATCCCTCCCCTTGGTGGACGGGCTCTTCTTTCTTCTCTTTCTCTTCTCAGGGCCTCCTGACCTACTCGGGTGAGGACCAGTGTGAGATGGGATCCTCCCATCAAAGGTACTACCTCTCCCCGAGGAGGGTGGTAATTCTTTCTCTTCTTCAACCTTGAATTCAAGGTTCAGATGAACGCTCTTGCCCAGAGCTGCTATCGTTCTCTTCAATCGCGCTGGTAGTTCCAGTGTTTCCATAATTAAGATTGTAATTAGGATGCTTGCACTCTGAGTTCGTTGTGGTCAGGTTGACTGTGCATGAACATCAATTGAAATAGAACTAGAGAGGGGATTTCCAAAAGCTATATTTAGAAAGTGGATATTCACTGGAAAACCGGTGTACATGGATTTTTGAGTACCATTCACATGTATAAGATCAAGCCAACATAAATGTGGTTATTTATGAAGTATATGATAATTGTTGATGTAATTGAGTATTGTTTAAAATAGCATACATTTAACCCTTTACCAAATGCACGATATCAAAATTTACAGTTTATTATTTTTTTAAAAACAAATCAGCCACATCTGCTCACGTATTTACAAATTGATCAGTTGAAAAGATATTATTTTTTTTTTAATTTCAACAAAACCATATCATACGACCCCACCCACACACGTTGGAACAAGCTCTTCAAGCTCATGTCAATGAGTGATCACATGACATGGTTTTGTTGAAATGTTTTGAATTTTTTTTTTAAACAATTAAAATAACAAACTTTGATATCAAGTGCATTGCGTAAAGGGTTAAATGTATGTTTTTTTTAAACTGTACTCACGAATGGTAGTTGTTGATGTAATATTATTCACCTTCAATGAGCAATAGAGGTTCTCTAATGAGTTACGAGTTGACATGGAAATTCTTAACCAAGTTCCTTAACATCAAGCTGAGACAATGTTTACTGAGGCTCAGGTCAATTTTTGAGAACATGTTTAAAAATTTCATATCAAATGGTGATGAATTTGATATTCTTTTTAAATCACTCCCAGTGTTACAGCATCATATTGATTTCTGACATCCTGTGTATTGGATGTGTTGCAGATGATATTTTTGTTATGGGCTATTTGGTGCTGATAATGTGATAAAATCTATTTTGAATCGATGAGAACCTTTTAAGAGAATGGACAATTTTGAATCAAATTTAACACAAACTTTACTTGCTAATTCAGAAGCTTGCCAGTGATTTCTGGTCAAGTCTTGGCAAGACCTGACTAGAATAGAGAGCAAGTGTAGATTGATAAAAGCCTGAAAGACTTCCGTATGGCTGTCTGTTGGGGTACCTGTTTTGAGACAACTAAGTCAGTGAGAGTCTGAATTAGCCCCTCAAGGGGGGCCGGGGGCGGGGGGGGGTGGAGGAAGGGGGATCAGCAACAACTTAATCCAACAGATTTAAATCACCATAGCTTGTAAATACTACTGATTCTCCAAATTAATCTGTTGTTAGTGGCTCATTAAAAAAAAGGATATTCAGTGACTTCTCAAGGCATCTTATGAAAAAATTCAGCAGATTTATCTTTCTGAAATATTATCTTAAATAAAAAAATATCCACATTTTACAATTCCACCAATAATTTCTATGTCATAATACTGCTCTTTATGAGCAGAACATGAAGAAACAACTCTTGGTCTGAGTAATTAATAAGTGATTGTCAGGTATCTGAAAACTGACAGGCCACAAAGAGATTCAGCTAGGAATTTTAAGTGCATCTTTGTTAATGGGAAGAAACATTTTTTTCAGAAGAGGCACGTTCATGGACACCCCTTTGCAGCCTTGCACTCTGGGCTTGGATGACAATTACACTTTTAGTAGAATTCAGTGGCCCAGATTGACAAGTGACTACCTTGCAGGTTGTTAGAAACATTACAATCAACTGAAAATTCAGCTATCAGTGAACTCTATCATACACCTTAGTTGCCAAATAAGGCCATCATATATTGGAGCAAGCAATGTTAAACCTACTATCCAGCAACTGTACAGGTATCTAATATATATTATAAAACTGATCCTTATGAGCAGAACTCAAAGAAACAACTCTTGATCTGAGTGCCAGAAAGTGATTGTCGGGTATTTCGAAACTAAAAGGCCACAAGAGATAAAGTCAGGAATTTTAATTTACATCTGTGTTAATGAAAACCAAATATTGTTCAAAGGAAGTATTCTCCTTGACACCCTTTGCTGCTAGATACCTTGTTGAGCTTTGGTGGCCATTCCACTTTCAATCACTTCCAATGGTCTGGCTTTCTGAGGAACTGAGTCACAAGCATATGCTACAAGATGATGAAGTCCCCTGTCCTGCAGAGAGAAGTAGATTGACGTGTTTAGAGAAAAAACATCAATGACATTGGGTGAATATCCAACAAGATTTTCTTACAATTTATGCTTATAGGAAGTTTCATGAAAAGCTGATTAAATTTGTTCAAGTTATTGCATTCACAATATTATCAGACAAACATCAAATTTCAAACAAAAAGGGGCATAACTCAAACAAAATACAACAAAATTTGGTGAATATCAAAAATGACCATGATCTTCTGACAATGTGTGCTGAATGCAAGTTTTGCGAAAATCCAGTAACATTTGTCCATTTTTAGTTATCACATTCACAAAGTCACTATCGGACAAATACTGAATTTTCAACAAAAAAGGAACATCACTCCAACAAAGGTGGCAAAATTTGGTGAATATCTAACTTGACCAACATCTTCTCACAATGTATGCCTATGGCAAGTTTTGTGAGAATTCCATTATCAGACAAACACAAAATTTCTAACAAAAGGGGCCATAACTCCAACAAAAGCCCATGCAAATTTAGTGAATATGAAACTTGACTAAGGTCTTCTCACAATGTATGCCTTTTGTAAGTTTCATAAAAATCAAATTACATTTGTTCACGTTATCGCGTTCACATGATCATTATCATACAAACACTGAATGTCCAATAAAAAGGGGAACACCTCCAACATAATCCAACAAATTTTGTTAATACTGAACTTGACCAAGATCTTCTTACAATGTATACCTATAGCAAGTTTTGTAAAAATCTGATTACATTTGTTCCAGTTATCGCACACCAAATGGTTGGACGGACACACATATATCTGGACAGATGCATGCACAGACAGATAGTATCCTTTTGGCATGGCATAACAAGTGAAGTTCTGATTCAACTTTTTATCTCAATTAGTCATCTTGCTGAGAACAGAATTAATGAATGTCATACTGATTATTGTTAGCTGTTGTGTTACCTGAGCAGCTTGTATGTCTCCAAACTGCAAGAAATAATATAAGAAAGTTGATTTTGTCCCTCAGACGGGTGCGTACAAATTAGCTCGCTGGTACCAAACTGCCACTGCATTTTTCCATGAGATTATTATCTCTAGTACCTGGAAATGCATGACAGCAAGTCAGATTTCACAGCTTTCAATGAAAAATTTGTGTTCTATCAATGCTCTCAGAAAAATTATACTCATTTCGACATTGGGGCAGGGGAAACATTTGACTATTTTAAACGGAAATGGAGCACCACTGCAGGAAATCTTTCAGCATTATTTTGATAAGTATTAAAATACGTGTATAATAGTCCATTATATAAGGTCAAAGGTAATTTAAGTGCCAAAGTAGTATAATATTTGCAGGTGTTATGATACAGATATCTAGATAGGTAATATATGAATTACTTTTAATGGCAATATGTTTCCATACCATCACCGTTTGTATTACATGCGGTAAAATTTACTGAGCTAGTCACCCAGTTACACAAAATGGTTGAGGGCAGGATAAAGTTCACGTACGGAAAAGCGGTTTACTTCTCACTAATGCATTAATTAATGCGAGCATGTTGTGAGGAGTCGCTGTTTCTGATTACTTATTTTTGTAAAACCTGCATTGCCGAGAATAATAAATTTGTATTGTATCAGTTTCTGTAAGACTTCACATCACCTCAGGCACACTTGGATTCAGACAGCCCAGATAGGCCTGAGGTCATGTGATGACATACAGAGAACAATGTAATGTGAAAATACACAAACCGGATTCAGCTGACTTGGGTGTTTGTAACATACTTTCCATAGGTAAATGTAGAACTGCAAAATATAAATGAGTGCATCATGTTGAGGGGTCCACATGTACAGTAGATTGGAGGGGGGCATGGCCACCATGACCTACCCTTCTCCTACATCCCTGCTCACTTGTGCTCTCCCACCTATGCATTCTGCATTGATTGTCTCTGTGCAATTACAATGTACCCCCCACGCCAATATAATTTCCTCTAATGCTGCTGATAGATTACTGAGTCAGTTAACCTTTTTACGGGATGTCAGATGTCAACGGCAAGTTAGAAAAAAAAAACACCAAAATTTTAAATATACTGCAGATGTTTTTGAAGCTCTGCTCCACTTTCATGGTCGTGCTTATAGCAATATGATTTTAGTAGAAACATTGGAATGCATTAACTCACATGCATTGTGTTCCTGCATCTTTTTCAACTTACCACTGGCCTCCGACATATATCAATTAACGAATTCAGACTTGGCTAATACATGATAAATAAAACTTCATGTATCAAAATCGGATCCCTGGTGACTGTAGAACAACAATGTTGGCTTTATATCATACACATGAAACAAGAAACAGTAAAGTTCAGGAAGTTTTAACACATGTAACACAAATAGACATCACAATCAGAATTTGTCATTGTCATTGCTGACAATAACACCATCACTGTCGATGTCGTCACATTCATCAGAACTACTCAAACAGTGTAAATCTACATCTGCATCCAACTTCTGATTGCAGCATGTTTTTAGATGACACATATCTGTACACCTAAAGCCATTAATCAAGCAGGGGTATTTAGACTCTATGCAAAGACTTTGAGAAATTGCAAGGTAACAGCTCTAGAATGTCCTCTGGAGCTGGACTGCCATCCATCCAGTCAAGTTCAATGTACATGGTTGAGTCTGACGAGACAATTGCCCATCCATTGCCAACTGGGGATTGTACTTCAGGTTTGCTTTAAAGAGAGTGTTTCCATATCCCAGCTTGGTAATTAGCCTTCAATGCATGTTTACGCAAACAGTTGCCACATGGTGGTAGTTGGTGCAACTTGATTTTACCCTACTTGCAACAGAACAGATTATAGCAAAAGTCATTAACACCCAGGTCTGAGCTTTTGAAACCATATATATAGTTTGGAGGTGAACAGTTCCAGCTGTTGGTATAGAACCCTGCGATTACTCGAATTTCGAGTCGAATCTCTAGTTGAAAAGCAAAATTGTCTTGACTCGTCTCTGATTCGCGGATGTCCTTTTTCTTGAGTCGATTCGGTCCTGATAAATGACAGAGTTTTCATTGTGAGTTCTTTCTTTAAATGATGCAATAATCCAGATTGGCCACGAAAGAAATAGGAAAATATGTTACAAAACCCTACTCGTCTCACTTAAATGATACCAACACGATTTACTGACGCCTCATCGCAGCCTTAATAAAGTCGGCATTATATACAAGTCGTAACAGGATTCATCACCTGAAGATAAGACTTGCCTCTCAAGATGAAATGCCCAATGGATGGTAGACAACTCTATTTGTGTAGAATGAAATGCACTCCGAGCACTTGAATCTGTATACTTCCGTTTATCGGGAGTATACAGACTTGAGTGCTCGGAGTTCACTTAATCTGTTATTGGTGTTTTGACTGCATGAACAACCCTATATGCCATGCCTAATTTGGAAAACGTGTTAAAACTTGTCAAAATTGTTACCTCGAGGTTCTAACAGGCACGAAAGGTTGGTAGCTTGTACCAAAATATGTATGCATGGAATAGTTCCATTTACACAATGAAAGAATGTTAAATCCCTCTCTGTGGAGAAGAAATCGGGCAGTCCTGCTTTATAAGAATCGACTCGAAAAATGACTCAACTCACGATTTTTAAAATAGAATATAAGAATCGATTCGAACTAAAATATCCAACTAGCAGGGCCCTATGTTGGTAGAGACCATCCATTCTCCCCCAAGCTCTTGAAACATTTTGACAACATCTTTATCTTGTTTCAACATTCGTAAAGCAGACACTTTCCCACGACCAGCGAAAGCACTAACAGTATCGCATCCTGTGAAGGCATGCAGTCCTAGCAAACTTTGGCAAACATCATCGCCATGAATTTTAGCTATTTTTTGAATGTCAACAAACCTATTCCTGCCTTGGGTCCTGCACTTCTGGAACGGCTGCATTTCGAGAAAATGAAAGGCAAATGACGAGAACATCTGTGTCCTCATTAGTGAAACACTAGTCTCGTGTCTGCCTCTTCATGTGAGTATTCTAATTCAGGTACTAGCTCCTACCCACTGGAGTTTATCTTATAGCACTTTGACAACAATGTAGCACTTTGACAACAATGTGACGAAAACAGTCCTGGTGCCGATTTTCTGTCTTGAAATCTCGCTGTTCCATTCACACACAAGAAATTTCACAAGAGCTGTGTTATTGGCATTGACTTCTTAAAAACTTGCACCACTGCCAAACAATGTGTCCATGAGATATTTCCTTGAATTTTACACTGTCTTCAGTTGACCTGTTCTGATATTCGGCACTTTTGATGCTCATGTCTCTGGAGAAATCAAACATGATATCAATTCAACAACTGAGCCCTGCTTTTCTGATGGCGGATGTCAATATGGACGACACAACTTGACCAAAGGTCATGTTTTCCCTTTGGTCTTCTGCACTAATACCATGCCAATGATGATAGTATCTGATGGCTGTGGAATAACATCTGCAACACTGACATCTTTCTGTAGCACACTGGCTAGAGTTGTTTTGTTTTTTTCCGCAGACTTCCATCTGGCATAGCAAGAGACCAAGGTACTGGACCCAGAGGATGTGAGAAAACATCCCTCAGTGGCAAATCTTGCCAACTTTTAATCACGAAGATCATTTCTGTAAATAGATTTCTGTCTGCTCTAAGAATGATCTCCTTTGGCAAATGTTATCTTGCTTTTCTGCTTCATATCGGCAAATGTTTTCAGTCTGTTTTTTTGCAATCGTGTCATGAAAGGTATTTTCTGGATCCTTCTCCATCTGCTCTGTCTTAAAGCGCTCATACTGACGGATGGCAAAAGCCCTAACCAGATCACAAGCTACTGTTTTGCTCACTGCATGTGATGTAGAAAGGTTAGTTAACTCATAATGCCCATAGAAAGGATTTGTCCAATTTTGGATAGTACTGACAACTGAAGTAACAGATTTTCAGCGCGTTTCATTCTTGACACATTTAGTTCTTGGAGAATGCCAGCTCTTCCTCGTTTGTTCCATCCGATCATATCCTGAAATTGTTGAAGAAAGGAAATTCTGTACTCAGCCATGAGGTGGTAGTGCAAGACAGCAGCACACTGTTTTAAGCTAAATCGATTTACTCTTCCTGCTGATTTTGTGTCTTTGTTTACCGTTTCCTCCATTGTTTGATCAACAGGAATTCTACCAACTGAACAGAACCCCCCCCCCCCTCCCCCCTTTCTGAAATTATCAAGCAGCTCAGGATTTGAATCTGCCAACATCAACATGTCACCATAGTAAATGAGTAAGTACTGGGTGTAATTAGTATTGTCATATGCGTGACACCACAGGATCATCTTTTGCACACTCACCATGTGGAGCTCCCAATCACCATCATGTGATGCCCATATCAAACCCAGCAGTACATCGCCCACTATGTCTATATGAGACATCCAAAAAGCTGACAGTGGTCCATTCGAAAACCCTCAACTAAGCCAAGAACTGTTTAAACTTTTCAGCACTTCTCTTGAATAGATTGTTCTCTAGAATTTGCTCAAATTCTGAATGATCAGCATCAGTGTCGAGGTTGGATAAAAGTTAAAAAAAAAGATAGCAGGAATCTCTGGTGGGTGACTTTATTGAATCCAGATTATGAATTTATCCCACGCCATTCACATAAGTGCCTTGTATATATATTTATGAGTTCTAACTGCACGGTTGTAATGTTTCAAACTCATAACTGCCGAAACCGAACCTTCAGCCACAATATTGGATTCTATGCACACGTCTTGCGGACCCGAATCCTGAAGCCACTTCCCAAGAATACTTAGAGAGTTGCAAATGATGTGGAATGTTTCAAGTCTGGGCACAACACCTGAGAATGACCCCTGCAACTTTAGCAAACAGAGCCTGATCCAACACCACAACAATACTCTTAAGATGTAGCTTATTTTTTATTGACAACGAATGCTTTAATATAGTGGAACAAGTTGCCATGTCAGTTGCTGGGGCACTGATTGTGGGGAGATACCCAATGTTATCTTGAACAACACAGACACCTTGGCGCATTCTGATGTTGTATCACATCCATCCAGGAATTGTCTGACTTTTTTGTAGTTGTTGGTGAATGACGCGAGATATCATCCACAACCCATTTTTTGATGGGCACAATCAACATACACTTTTCTGTCAACCTCAGCAGTGACTAATTTACTTGTACACTGGCAGCTAAATTCTTGATGCTTGATGCCTCTTCTCTTATCTTTAATCGAAAATGACAATTTCCTTTCCAGGAGGGGACCAAAAACTCGGGGTTAAACAATGATACCATTTACTCGATGGATCGTGCCGCCTCTTGTTGGGGTTTCTTCTAAGATATCAATATTGTCCCATGTCAATGTTGTAAAGATGTTGGGCAAAACTGTATTTGGCAGAAGTATATCCCCATCCTTAAAATCCTCCAGCCTTTTTAGACAAATCAAAGTCTCATTTTCTTCAGTCTGAGAGTATGAAACCGCCTGACCAAATCTATTTTGGGCCTGCATTAATTCTGTATTGCCAGTCAGAGTCTTCACTTCAATAGGTAGGACCATATGCTTCAGACTTCTGCCTTCCGCAAATGACAGCATATATGATGTCCTGAGAGAATGAATCCATAAGAAATTTTACTCACTGTGACACAAATCAATAAGTCAAATCGTGAGTTGATGTACTTGACATACCACTGATCATCAAAACATTTTACACTATTTGGCTGAGATTGCCCAGTTAGACAAATAGTGTAAAATGTTTTGATGATCAGTGGTATGTAAAGTACATCAAGTAAGGTTTCTGGAATAAGAGGCCATTCTGATGTTTTGTCATGATCTTTGATAAGTTCTAAGTACTTGACCTGCATTTTCAATCAAAACACTCTCCGATGGTCCTTGATGTAAAAATTACAGCTCATCCTTAAGTGTTTTGTTTGCCATATCAAAAACAGACAATGCCCCTGGCAGAACGAGAAGCTTGCAGTCACGATCAGGAAAAATTTGTAGAGTGTTTTCGTATTCGGCCTCCAACTTGTGACGAATGTGCTTCTTTGAAGATGCCTGAATCTTAGCAACATGTGCCACTCTTATGTAGCATATTACAATGTCACAGAGATTGGCCATTGTAATTACCCACGCATTCATGAACAAGTCAACGCTAATGAAACTGTATAACTTGTATGCCGCGTTCTCAACTTCCTTGAATGTGGGCCGACTATCAGCTTGGGAGTCACTGTTGTCTTTGGCTGGCTGGTCAGTTGACTTATTGATTTGTGTATGGTTCCTATAACAGCTCTGATGATACCAAGCTTTAGCCACAATCAGGTCACGCAAGACAGAGGAATCAATCTGGCATCTATTTGGAGTACAGCCACATCCCTTAAAGGTTGATCAGCTCGCAGATATAGGAGGCAACTTTTTTTTGCAATAACTCCCTATCTTTCAAAATGCATTTTGGGAAAAATTGCCTAAATGACAGGGGGAGGAGAGTGTTGGAGTAGGTGTTATAGGAGTCAATTTTTTTCCGCATTTCATCACTCCAATTCTTAAAAAATGCATTTTGGGGCAATGAAAAAAAAAATACCTAAATGACAAGGGAGGTGGGGGGGGGGGGGGGGGGGGGGTGATGGTTAAGTTGGATTTGGTTATAGGAGTCATTTTTTTTTCATGCAGTAGCTCCCAAAGGAAAAAAAATGACATGGGGGAGGGGGCAGGGCAATAAATTTTCATCAGATAATGGTGGTCATCAAACTTGAGGTAGACATTGTTCCCAAAGAGTTAAGTTATTCCATAAACAAGCATTACACAATATTTATTAACAAAGGGCAGAGTGTGGTGGCTCAGTAGGTAGAGGTGCAGGCTGCAAGCTGAGAGGTCCTTGGTTCAAATCCCACCTGCGGCAACCATGTCGTGTCCTTGGGCAGGACACTTTATCCCCATGTGGGGACATTGTGGCATTGTGTACTAGGGTGTACTGCACGTTGATGGTGCACTTGTCTTCGTCCAATGCTAACCATGCTTGTGCAGAGTTAGTATGTTGGGGAGCTGACAGTTGCTCGATGTTCTCGCCGGCTTCTTTTACCCGTAAAACTGGCATGGTCATGATAAGCCGTTGTGCAGAAATATGTGACCTTAAACACCAATAAATAAATAAATTAACAAAGGGCAATAGCTGCTATAATTTTCATCGGATGTGGTTGGTCAGCGAACTCGACATAGACGTTGTTGCAATAGAGACATATACCGAAAAGAATTGAAATCCGTTAATTATTGTTCAAGTTATGACATAAACAATGCTCTGAAAAAATGTTGATAGAAATATGCAAATTTTCAAGTTAAAAAGCCTCTTAATTCTTGTAAAAATAACCAGACCATGTCCCAATTTGAACTTAACCTTCAATTTGATATAACTGAGGCAGAAAACAAGTTTGGTCCTGATCTATGAATCCAAACTCAAGTTATCATCGGAAACCCAGCTGTTGATGGTAATGAGAAATTTATAAATCGAAAAGGCCCATAACTCATGTAAAAATAACTCACCGGAAGCCATAATCAAACCTGACCTGTATTACTATCTGGGTAATACACATACCAACTTTGGTTGAGATCAAATAATCCAAACTGGAGTTATTGGTCGGAAAACCAAAATGTTAATTGAGGGTCAAAATCTAAGTCAAAAAAGGGGAATAACTCATGTAAAAATAATTGGTGGGAAACCATATTCGAACTCTGCCTTTTTTTACTAGCTGGGGAATACACATACCAACCTTGGTTGAAATCAAATAATCCAAACTGAAATAATTGGTCGGAAGCAAAAACTCTTAATAAAAGGTTGAATTCTAAGTCGAAAAGGGACCATAACTCATGTAAAAATAATTGGACAGAATCCATATTAGTACTTGGCCTGTATTACTAGCTGCGGAATACACATACCAACTTTTGTTGAAATAAAATAATTCAAACTGGAGTTATTGGTTGGAAACCAATTGTTTACAGACAGACAGATGGACAGACAGACAGACCATTTACATAATACAACCATTTTTACAAATGGGCGTATAAAATGGTATGAATACATTTTTGTATCAAAAGAAAGGCATGCAGCATGAGACCTGGACTGCAAATTGACAAGGATTAGTGATAATTTACGATTACAGCCCTGTAGGGCTGTGGTGTCAATATAGAATGAATTCACAGTATGTCTAAATAAATTGTGCATCCTGTGATGAGATTACTAATTTGGGCAAGTGGGTTAGTTAACCCTTTACCCAACGAATCGCCCGCATCCGCCTGCATAATATGCAAATTCAGCAATTGAAAAAATATTATTTTTCAAAAAATTTGAACAAAACCATATCATGTGAATCCTCGTTGGAAAGAGCTCGTTCCAACGAGGGGTCACATGATATGGTTTTGCTGAAATTTTTTGAAAAAATTTAAAAAATGATATTTAAAATAATAAATTTTGATATCGTGGGTAAAGGGTTAAATATTGAAACTTGAAAACTACAGATGTTGTGATTAAGTTCTGAGCCACTATCAGGGCTCTATTGAAACGTGCTCAGCGGTAGAAAAAAAGTTTAACCCTTTACCCAAAGGGGTGCAGTGGTATCGCGGTAACTGGTTCTCATCAGATCACCGAAATTAAGCAACCTCGAGCGCGGTTAGTAGTTGGATGGGTGACCATTTCAGTGAGTGATTTGCGCTCCCGCGTTGTGTCCTTGGGCAAGGCACTTAACCCTGATTGCCTACACGGGGCACGATGACACTGTGTACTAAGGCGTACTGCACATCGAAGGTGCGCATGTCTTCAACCAATCTAACCCTGCCTGTGCCGCAGTGCAGAGTCCAGAGTTACGATGTTGGAGAGCTGACAGCAGCTCGTCGTTGCTCGGTGGTTCTCTCCAGGTACACCGGCTTCCTCCACCCGTCAAACTGTCACCGACATGATATGATCCTGGCTGTTAATGTGTCGTTAAACCCTAATAAAAAAAAAACCTTTATCCAAAATAGCGGCCAAAACTGGTCAGTGCTATTCACAAAATCACCATTCTTCAATTTTTATTTTTTTCATTTTTTGTCTCCAAAACAAAGGTTATAACTCCTCATTGAACGAACTCCAATGAGGAGTCACAAGCTATATGTTTGATGCAAAAAATGAAAAAAATCAATTAGGCCTAAAAAAGTTAAAAATCTGTTTCTCAGGCCCTACCACATGATCCTTTTGGCTAATACAAATGATAAATTTGTCCCTTGAGTGGAACAAGGTTTTGCAAAGCATCAGTTTTTCTTACTGGTTTGTCCTCAAAGTGCAGCATGGCTGATGCTGAGACGCCATGCTGCACTTTGCGAACAAACTGATAAACCATGCGAGGGCATGACCACAATGTGAACGTTCAACCATATTTTAATGTCCTCTATCATGTGCACCCATATTATTTTGTGTTCTTATATTCACCAATATTTTTCCCGACCCACACGCAAAAAATAACCTCTCCTTACAAAATAGCTATTACCTATGATTATTCATAACCCACCCAACCAACTCCCGGGTTCATAATAAGACAGATTGCCAAAGTCCACATTTCAGGACTCGTGCCCTTGTCCCAACTTCTCCAACTGTACCTCAAGTCACAGTAATCTAGACAGCAGAGTAGAACACTTGTGTTATTAAAACTCTTTGTTTCCTTCATTGTGTACCAAACTTTATGACGACTAACTTAGTCTCGCTCGATGATGTTCAGAACGATGCAGCCTTTGACTTTGTTACACAATTCAACAATGAAATTGACTGTGTTTCGGAAGATGATCCTATTTCTCCGCTCAATGCCGACAGGAATAACTGCAAATTCTACACTCCGGGAACGTTCTCTTCAACAGTAGGCACGTGTAAGAAATCTTTTGCTTTACTTAACATTAATTGTAGAAGCTTGAATGCCAATTTTGAACGACTACAGAGTCTGATTTCTGATCTTCAAACAAATGATAATATCTTTGACATCATAGGTATCACTGAAACTTTCAATGTGAAGGAAAACATCTCTTACACCTTAGACGGCTACCGTCCGCTTGTTCTACGTACTCGTCCCTCCGATGATGATGGTAGGGGTGGAGTTGGTGTTTTTGTTAAAGATTCTATACCATTCAAAACTAGGAACGACTTAAGCATTTTCATTCCCCATGTGTTTGAATCACTATTTATTGAACTCACTGGAAATTACAAATCAATTGTAGGAGTTATTTATCGCCCCAATACCGCACCAAAAGCGGATCTTGACTTGTTTTTATCTCAATATTCCAACTTACTCGACAAAATCACATCTGAGAAGAAGACAACCTATTTGATGGGCGACTTCAATATAGATCTACTAAACTTTAACCAACACCCGAAAACCAATCAGTATTTAGAATCATTGTTCAGCACTGGATTCACACCTATGATAACCAAACCTACAAGAGTAACAAATCATTCAGCGACTATAATTGACCATATTTTTTGTAATAAACTCGACTCCAATACCACCGGAATAATTATTACAGATGTCAGCGATCATTTCGCAACATTTTACATCAAAAACCCCAATAGTACCAAATCCAACGACAATACATTCCAACCAAAGAGAATCTTCAACACAAGGAATATCAACTTATTTAAACACCTACTATCTCAATCTGATTTCAATAATGTATGCCAAGAGGCTCGTGCAAACGAAGCTTATGAAAAGCTCCTATCAATTCTTAATACGACGTTTAATCAAGCCTTCCCACCGACGATAAAGAAGACCCCGAAAAAATACGTCAAACGAGAACCATGGATGACTTACGGTCTTCTACAGTCCTCCCTGAACAAACATAAACTGCTTGAAAAAAAGCTGAGGGCCCCAACCAACGACAATATTACAAGATACAAAACCTACTGTCAAATTTTTAACCAACTCAGACGTAAACTTAAAAAAAATTATTATAGCCAATTAATTTTACAAAATAAGGGAAACATTAAGAAAACTTGGGAAATTCTCCGCAAAGCAATAAATAAGTCAAACCTTCCGCCTCCCCTACCATCATCGTTTCTTGATGATAATGTAGAGTTCACTGACCCTATCCAAATTGCTGATAAATTTAACAACTACTTTATTAACATTGGAAATCGAATTACCAACAACATGGCAAGCTCCACACATCGATTCTCAGATTACCTCAATGACAGTGTCCCCGGATCTTTTTTCATATCACCCACAAGCCCTGAAGAAGTAGTATCTTCTGTAAAAAGTCTCCCAACAAAAACTTCTGCTGGTAATGACAACATTTCTCCGAAACTACTAAAAAACATTATACAAGAAATTGCTGTTCCTTTAACCCATGTTATTAATACCTCATTCTCAACTGGAATTGTACCATCAAAAATGAAAACTGCAAAAGTAGTACCAATTTTTAAATCTGGAGATAAACAGTCATTCGACAATTATCGTCCAATAAGTATTCTTCCCTCATTTTCTAAAATTTTAGAGAAATTAATGCACAAAAGGTTAACAAACTTTTTAGATGCAAACAACATTATTTATAACTATCAATTTGGCTTCAGAAAGGGACACTCAACATTTCATCCGATAATGCATCTTATCAACTACGCTTCCATGATGAATAACAATGCAACTAAAGATTGCACATTATCTATTTTTTTAGATTTTTCCAAAGCTTTCGACACTATTGACCATGAAATCCTCGTCAGGAAACTTGAACATTACGGAATTAGAGGTACAGCTAATTCTTGGTTTCAGAACTATCTCTCTGAGAGATCCCAATTTGTGCAATTCGCGAGTGAATCCTCGAATCAACTCAATATTACTACGGGTGTACCCCAGGGTTCTGTCCTCGGTCCTCTTTTGTTTGTGCTCTTTATCAACGACATTTGTGAGTCGACCGACATGAGTATTTTATCCTTTGCGGATGACACAACATCCTACGCATCTGGTAATGACCTCAACCTCCTAGCGGAGAGGGCAAACAATGAATTGTCAAAAATCAATGACTGGTGTCTAGCTAATAAGTTATCATTAAATGCTAATAAAACTAAGGTTCTACTTCTTCATCCCCAAAATGACAATTACAATTTCAACAATGTACAAACCCAAATTTCACTAAATAACGCAAGCTTAATAATAGCAGGTAATAATCGCCAACACAAATTCATAAAATTCCTAGGAATTGACATGGACGAGAATCTTAGATTTAATCATCATGTATCCGTAGTCTGTACGAAATTATCCAGGGCAATTTATATCCTGAATAGAGTCAAGAATTTTTTGCCGCTCGAGACACTACGTATACTCTATTTCACTTTATTTCAAAGCCATTTAATTTACGGGATACAAATTTGGGGCAATACACCAGCCACTAAACAAATTCTGAATCTTCAAAAGAAGGCTGTGCGTATCATAGCGAACAAAAAGTTCAACTCACACACCGATCCTCTTTTCAAACGTTTGAAAATCCTGAAATTTAATGATCTGTACAAGTTACATTCACTTCTATTCATGTACGACTGGTCTATAAACAACCTCCCTGTCAGTTTTGATAATACATTCCAAGTGTACTCTAACCCATCTGGTATGAATACTAGGCAATGTGGAAACCTAATCACACACAAACCCCGCACTCAGTTCTCAGCCGCTATTCCATATTTTTATTTTCCCAAACTGTGGAATGACTTAGACACAACGATAAAAACCCTCACCCGAAAGGCATTTAACAAAACTTTATTCAATCAATTTTTAAACGCATACGAAGTCAATGTTAGGTGTTCCAACCCAAGATGCCCTGACTGCTTCGCCTAGTTGGAACTCTCGGGGTCGTTATTACCTTTATCTCTTCTCTTCCCACAAGCTGATGAAAAGGTTGTCCCGCGGTATTCCGTTTTTTACATCACCCCATTAGCCTACGATAATTGTACTGGCCTACTAAGGAATGCGTATAAAAATTGTTTTGTTTTTTTTTATTCGGAAACACTGTTGATTCGATTAGGATTCGGAAACACAGTTGATGACGGGTTAAAACAACCCGAGACAGAACTCTTGGGAGTTTGATCCATGATGTGGAAACAATACTCAATTTTAATGTAAAGAATGTTAATATAACATAACAACTACCTGCTGTCTGGATCGACTACATTTAACTTGAATTTAACACTTGCCATTTGCCATTCTATTTTATTTATTATTTTGATTGTCTAGGGGATGACAGGAAGACAGTCGCAAGGCTATGTCATTCCCCACAGTATACATTTATACATCATTCAACAATTTTGTAACTTTACTCTCTCTCTCGTTTGTATTTGTATGCTGTATGCTGTGAAATAAAGATTGAATTGAATTGAATTGAAGCCTGCTTGCACTCAAGGGAAGAAATACACCACCACCCATCCTATTCTGTAGATTATGAGGCCTAAAACATAAAACAAACCAAGAACATGAACTTTTGATGGCAAAGAAATAATTACAAAAAAATTATTATTTCTAATATCTGTGGGCCAGAAGAATTATACTTCTGGGAAAGAAATCTCAACACCTTCAACTTGAATTGTTTTGCACTACAATGGAAAGATTGTAAAGAAATTTCCAGGAATTTTTTTGGATGGCAAGAGGGACCGAATAGGGGAACCATTTCCAATTAGATTTTTCCAATATCCCAACCTCAGAATTCCAATCCATCTAGCTCCTCAAACTTTCACAGGTTCTAACACAATTGGTGGATATGTTTTGGAAAAGTCTTCAGTACAAAAAATATTAAACTCCCTCAGTATAGCTTTCAATATTGTTCCACTGTCACGTGTTTCATGGTTCTCATTTATTTCTTTGGAGATGAATGTAAATACATTAACATGTGCCAATTGCATTATCTTCCCTGGCAAATATTTTGCTTATTACTTGCCAGAAAAAATACCTCCTTAGATTATATTACTAAAACATACATACATACATACATACATACATACATAATACATACACACACACACACACACACACACACACACCACACACACACACAGAGTCTTGTCTACCCTACAAACCGAGGTACCCCATTGTTTGTCCTTTGTGTGGACTAACGGTTTCTACCTCGTTTTGCCGGTACAGTTCTGGGAAAACAACCGAGGTAAAGGGTTTCTTTTGTCTTTTGTACCTCGGTAAGGCGAAACACACAAACTCTTTTGTCTAGTTACCTCGTCAAGTTGGTAAGACAAACCCACCCACACACACACACACAGTCTTGTCTACCCTACATACCGAGGTACCTCATTGTTTGTCCTTTGTGTGGACTAACGGTTTCTACCTCGTTTTGCCGGTACAGTTCTGGGAAAACAACCGAGGTAAAGGGTTTCTTTTGTCTTTTGTACCTCGGTAAGGCGAAACACGTAAACTCTTTTGTCTAGTTACCTCGTCAAGTTGGTAAGACAACCCCCCCCCCCCCCCACACACACACACACACATAGTCTTGTCTACCCTACATACCGAGGTACCTCATTGTTTGTCCTTTGTGTGGACTAACGGTTTCTACCTCGTTTTGCCGGTACAGTTCTGGGAAAACAACCGAGGTAAAGGGTTTCTTTTGTCTTTTGTACCTCAGTAAGGCAAAACACGCAAACTCTTTTGTCTAGTTACCTCGTCAAGTTGGTAAGACAAACCCCCACACACACACACAGTCTTGTCTACCCTACATACCGAGGTACCCCATTGTTTGTCCTTTGTGTGGACTAACGGTTTCGAACCTCGTTTTGCCGGTACAGTTCTGGGAAAACAACCGAGGTAAAGGGTTTCTTTTGTCTTTTGTACCTCGGTAAGGCGAAACACGCAAACTCTTTTGTTTACTTACCTCCTCAAGTTGGTAAGACAACCCCCCCCCCCCCCCCCCCCACACACACACACACATGATGACGGGAAGTTTGATGTTGCTCAGGATTTAATCCATTGGACCATGAGAACCGCCAATATTATGTACGATCACTGGTTGAACCACCTAAATTTAAACTAAGTAAAGGCAAAGGTAATAGCCGCTTAACAGATGTGGGATTAGGAACTAATGTGGTTAACCTGTCTGGCACCAATGACCTAACAACCCAAGAGAAATCGCTTTTAGATCGCGGTTTAACTTTTGTACCAGCACCAAAGCCTAAAACTGATAACAAACAAATTTACCATCATACAACTGTAATTTTCTTAGGCAAATGAAATTAGCAGACCGCTTTAGATACTCCAGCGGTCGGAAACTTCCTTTTACAGAATCATCTCGTTGGTCACCTCCAGATAGTGAAGTAGATCCCGAAATGATTGAGGCTAGCAAACGAATCATCCAAAAGGTGTTCAGCATGAACATACTCTCCGATAAAGACAATTTAACAGCTGGTGAATGGAGAGCCCTCACGAAACTTCGAATAAATAAGAAAGTAGTAATTAAACCAGCCGACAAAGGTGGGTCGGTTGTTTTTCTATCTCGGGATTATTATATAAAGAAAGCCATGAGACAATTCAGCAATACTGAACATTATAAGAAAATAGATTCAGTTATTTGGCCTAGTAATATCGAAAAATTCAATAAGATCTTAAAATTTCTCCTCGACGAAGGTCACATTACCAAAAAACAATTGAAATATTTAACAGCTAAGCTCAGTGCTCAAACAAGACAATTTTATATCCTACCAAAGATCCACATGGACCGTTCTTCATGGACGGATGACTTGACTCCACAATTGTATCAGATTGTAATTCGGAATCTTATGCAATCTCGGAATTAATTGATTATCATCTGAAACCTATAGCAAATAGACATCCGAGCTATCTAAAAAATACACAGGATTTCCTGTCAAAAATTTCGAAATTGAAAATATCGAAAAATGCAATTCTGGCTACTTTGGATATCGACAGTATGTACACGAACATTGATATTGATAAAGGTGTTAAATCAGTTAAAAATGCATTTGAAAAATATCCAGATGCAAAACGCCCGGATGAACAAATTTTGGATCTTTCAGAGCTGAGCTTAAAAGGTAATGACTTTCAATTCAATGGAGAATGTTTTCTACAAATAATGGGTTGTCCTATGGGTAAAAGATTCTGTCCTAATTTTGCAAGCATTTATGTAGCGGAATGGGAGGAAAATGCCTTAAGCAAATGTGCAAAGCATCCTCTCGTATATCTCAGGTATTTAGATGACATTTTTATTATTTGGGAACATTCAAAAGAAGATTTTGATGAATTTTTAGAAATTTTGAACAATCACGATCCAAATATTAAATTGAAAGCTACTATCAGTGAAAATTCTGTTGATTTTCTCGATGTGACCGTGTATAAAGGCAAGCAATTTCAGGTGTCCGGTCATTTAGATTATAAAGTGTATTTTAAACCAACTGATTCACATCAATTGTTGCACACAAAATCATTTCATCCTCAACATACATTTAAAGGTATCATCATATCACAACTCATTCGTTTCCACCGCAATTCAAGTGATAAGGTAAATTTCAATGAGGCTTGTTCTACTCTATTTGGCGCCCTCAGATCGAGAGGGTACTCGCTGCGCCTCTTGCGTAGCCTGAAATCCCAAACCCTGAAAAAGCTCGAAAGTCCAGCTGAAACTACCGATTTCGAACCACTGAAGATTGAACACAACAGACCGTTGCAGAATGGTAGTGGCGCGGTATTTAATTGCAAAAAGCCTCGTTGTAGACTGCATACTTTTATGCCTGATCAGAAAGAGAAATTTTCCTCCGAACAAACAAAAAATCATTATCAGATCCGTAACCCCCTCCATTGTGATTCACCAAACATTATTTACCTTATCACTTGTAAGCGATGTCGGAAACAGTATGTTGGTCAAAGTCAAAATCCTTTTCGAGAGCGTGCTACTAGACACAAACAAGATATAAAACATAATGCTGATGCCCCAGTAGCACAACATTTTAACCTTCCTGGCCATTCTTTGGACGATTTCGAAATCTATCCTATTGAACAACCACCAATTAAAGACACATTAAAAGAAACGGATGAATTTAGAAAAAAACGTGAAGCTTTTTGGATCAATACGCTTCAAACCCTCTGGCCATTTGGTATGAACATATCAGAGGGCGAATGCGAAAGGAGGTCCATCATTCCTTTCACTTTAACGTACAACAGAATGAATATCGAAATAGCAAAAATGTTAAAAGATGAATTCAATTTTACCAATGCTAAATTAAATGAACCTTTGAATCTTCGACCTGTCATCGCCTATAAGAAAAACAAAAGCTTGCGTAACATCCTTGTAAGGATTAAATTAGAGCCCATCAATGAATAACATCAATTTTTGCCAGTCAGTTTAACCAGTTCCTAAGCTCATCACTTAGTTTAAATCAATTTTATGTAATTTTTTGTCATGTTTGAAACCCATCAGGGTTCAGTAGATGAATTTTTCGGTGGCATATTAAAAGAAAAAAACGTTTCAGTAGGAAATGTCTGTGCCAGTGCGATTTTTTAACCTCAAACACACACACACACACACACACACACACACAGAGTCTTGTCTACCCTACATACCGAGGTGCCCCATTGTTTGTCCTTTGTGTGAACTAACGGTTTCTACCTTGTTTTGCCGGTACAGTTCTGGGAAAACAACCGAGGTAAAGGGTTTCTTTTGTCTTTTGTACCTCGGTAAGGTGAAACACGCAAACTCTTTTGTCTAGTTACCTCGTCAAGTTGGTAAGACAAACCCACACACACCCTCACACACACACAGTCTTGTATACCCTACATACCGAGGTACCCCATTGTTTGTCCTTTGTGTGGATTAATGGTTTCTACCTCGTTTTGCCGGTACAGTCCTGGGAAAACAACCGAGGTAAAGGGTTTCTTTTGTCTTTTGTACCTCGGTAAGGCGAAACACGCAAACTCTTTTGTCTAGTTACCTCGTCAAGTTGGTAAGACAAACCCACACACACACACACACACCGAGTCTTGTCTACCCTACATACCGAGGTGCCCCATTGTTTGTCCTTTGTGTGAACTAACGGTTTCTACCTCGTTTTGCTGGTACAGTTCTGGGAAAACAACCGAGGTAAAGGGTTTCTTTTGTCTTTTGTACCTCAGTAAGGCGAAACACGCAAACTCTTTTGTCTAGTTACCTCGTCAAGTTGGTAAGACAAACCCACACACACACACAACAAACACACACACTCACAATATTGCCAGAAGTCTTAATGAATTCGAATTTAAAGTTGCTTGTTTCTCTGCATTCTGGACTAACAGAAATTCTCAATTCTGGTCCAGTGTGACACAAATTTTTCCCGTGTCGTGGCTCCAGTACCATTCCCCAATAGGGGTACTAAAATCCCTGATGTCACTGTGGAAATGTAACGATGTTCCGTGATGGCAGAAACTAGCATCTAAGGAGGTTATTCCCCCCAACCCCACAAAAAGTTCCCCAAACCCTCTAATTCTCTCCCAGTGCAATGTGTTCCATATTGGTCATCACTGTCAGATAATATGTTTTACATGACAAAAATATTTCATTTCTACGACACTAAGACATCCGGACCAACCAGGCTGTTTAGCAAATGGCCAATATACCTCGACTGCTACACTACTCACACATTCTTTGAGATTCACCCACCATGATTCTTACCCCAGATTCCACCTCAAAGCAGTCAAAACATCCACCGTGCTTCATCACAGCATTCCACAAGGCCATCAACTGCTGAAAGCTGGTCACAGCACCAATGTAACAGATCAACAATGAAGTGTGGGAGCTGTGGCTCGAACTGTCAACATCTAGAACACAAAGCAACCGAATTACCACGAGGCTAAGAGATTCGGACCAACCAGGCTGTTGGTAAATGGCCCTTATAGCTCGAGCACTACATAACGTTTTTTAGTGTTAAATATATGGCAAAAGTTTATTATGGTAGTTTGTGAATAAAGCATTTTTTTCTCAAGTTTGTCATCCATTTAGTAGATGGCTATTTATTAAACAGATGCCACTTATTTCACCAGGTTATCCCAAATATACAACAAGGATAATATTATTGCATGCAATGACATCACGGCACTTGCTGTGTGACTCAATGATGTTGTAATAAAATATCAATTCTCTGACGAAAATTTGATCTATGTGCATTGTTTACATTTTGATTATAAGAACAAGGATATAAAATTTATCTTATTTTATATGGAATTTATAAACCTTGTCCACTAAATTCCATCAGAGCCTCGGTAAACATTGGCATATTACAAACTGAGTGACCTCAGTTTATAAATTACATATAAAATAAGAACTGATTTGTGAACGTCTAATTATGGGATCCTTCATTTAGTACAACCTTATTAATATTTCCTTTGTACACAACAGTCACAATAAACAATTTTGTTGTCTTAACACATCAGTGCCACATCAATGATTTTGCAAAGAATGTTTTGGTGCTACTCTGCAAAATTTGTGATCCAAGAGGCAAGATTGTGTTTTAAACAAGAGGCCCCATGGGTCCTGATGCACTCACCTGACCAAAGTTGTTTGAAGAAGAATTTAATTAGCATCTAGGGCTAGTTAACACTACAGAGGAAGTTATTTAATTGTTTATGACTCCGTTGTCCATTCCAGATGATTTTTTTCTAGTATTGGGATACCACCACAGAAATAATGCCAAGATTTTCAGTAATGCAAAACTAGAGAGTTCAAACATCAGCCTAGGGACTTAACTTGAACAAACTTGAAGGATTCTGTATACTGAATATAAAAAGATTCTGACTGGTGATTTTGGAGAAGATTTTGAGAATATTACCAATTTTACACTATGTTAAAATTTGCCCAACAGGCCACCTCCACCCAACAGGGAACACCGATATCAACCCAGGTACTTTATTTAAACAAACTGAATCTGAAACCTCTAAGGATGCTATATACCAAATATCAAAATCAAAATAACTCTGATTGTATCTCAAGAAGCAGATTTTTAAAGATTATTCCTCATATTGGACTAAGTTACAATTTGAGTTCCAATAGGGAGCCCAAATATTAACCCAGAGACTTGATTTGAACAAAGTTAGATCTGATGTCCCTAAGGATGCTGGATAACAAATACCAAAAGATTCTGACTGGTGGATCTGAAGAAGAGGATTTTTTAAAAAGTATTCTTCATAATGCACCAAGTTAAAAATTCAGGCTCCCTTACAGAATCAAATTATTGATCGACAGACTTGCATTGAACAAATAGAATCCAACCCCTATAAGGATTCTGTATGCCATATATTAAATGATTCTGACTGGTGTTTCTGGAGAAGAAGAGTTTTAAAGATTATTTCTCATATTACACTCCAATAGGGAGCCAAAATATTAACCCAGGGACTTGATTTGATCAAAATGAGATCTAACCTCCCTAATGATGCTGTACAATAAATATCAAAAGATTCTGATTGGTGGATTTGAAGAAGATAATTCCCCATTTTGCACTAAGTTAAAAATTTGGGACCCCATATGGAGTTCAAATATTAACTGAGTGACTTGCTTTGAACAAATTTGAATATGACCCCCGTAAAGATACTGTTTACACAATATCAATAGATTCTGAGTAGTGGATCTGAAAAAAATGATTTTTAACTATTATTCCCCATATTGCATTAAGTTAAAATTTGGGCTGCCATAGAGACCCCAATTTTTAACCAATGGCCTTGATTTGAACACACTTGATACTGACCCCGTAAGGAATTTGTATACCTGATATATCAAAAGATTCTGACCAGTGATTCTGGAGAAGAAGAGTTTTAAAGATTATTCCTCATATTGGACCAAGTAATAATTCAGGCTCCAATAGGGAGCCCAAATATTAACCCAGGGACTTAGTTTGAAGAAACTTAGATCTGACCTCCCTAAGAATGCTGTATATCAAAAGATTCTGACTGGTGGTTCTGAAGAAGAAGATTATTAAAGATTATCCCCATATTGCACTAAGTTAAAATTTGGGCCCTCTTTGGAAGCCCAAATATCAACTGAGAGACTTGATTTGAACAATCACGAATCTGATCCTCATAAAACAATGATGAGTACCAAACATTAAATGATTCTGACTGGTGGTTCTGAAGAAGATTTTTAAAGATTAACCCATATATTGCCCAAAGTAAAATTTGGGCTCCTGTATTGCTCAAATATGAACCAAGGGGCTTCATTTTAACAAACTAGTATCTGCAACACCCCCCCCCCCCTCCCCCCCCCCCCCTCCCTCCCATATGCTGTATTTCAAATGTCAACAGATTCTGATCAGTTGTTCTGGAGGAGAATTTTTTTTTTTTAATTTTGGCAAATATGATGACTCAGTTTTTTTTAATTTTTTTATATATATTTATTTATCATAGGAGTGTTTATTTGTGGTCTGTGTATATGGTGATTCTCAGGAAAGTTATAGCAATCAACAAAATCCTGATGGTAAAATATGTAATGAGCAGAAAACAAACAAAAATGTGTAAACATGCATATCCTACACAATATTTATTTCTTAGAACCATTTTTTTTATTTCTTCCTCCTCTATTTGTTTCTTGATCTCAGTGAGTAATTGCTTTCAGCTTGAGATTCATCAGTTGGTGACTTCCTGTCGGTTGAAAATTCTACTGTTTCAAACTTGTGCAAATGTTGATTAGATAAGTTACTGAAATGATTATCCGAAGTTATTTCAACTGTGGATGAGAATTGTGTACCAAAATCTCTGCATTGTTTGTGTAATGGTGATATCGCTTTGTCACACACAATTGTTGTGTATGTCTGAGAATGTACATTTTTCAAATTCTTTGATCGACTTTTACATTCTTGACACTGGAATCTGCCATTTGTCTCACTGTTGTCCAAATTAAATGATGTAGAACATGCAGAAATGATACCACTTCTTGTAATCTGTGAAAATGCATCTGCATATAACTGATTAGTAGGTGGGCTTTTTTGTGTACATGGTTCTTGACAAAGAATAACATTCTGAATCAGAGAGTCTATTGTTTTAAGAACAGCATCATATTCTGAATCACTATTTGAATCCATTGATAAATCATTTTCTGGAACACACATACTGCTTGTTGAACACTGATCATTCCCATTATGGACATATAACTGGCCAGTGAAACCTTCTTCAGGAACGATTTGAGAATACTCCTCCCTTATACTGTTACTCAACTGGAGTTCTTCTGTAAAGAAACACTTAGATAATTATTAATTATCCCTTTTCAACCGAACTTACTGTCTTCTCTGAAGTCTTTGCATATTATTGGCAATTCACTGACACTCCTAAAACTGTTTTTTCTTTTGTTTTCAAACTCACTCACTATTTCAATTTATTCCACAAGATAAATAATATATATGAGAGCACTGAAAATTATAAATTTTGCAGAGTTTAAAATATAGACAATCTTGAAAGTGTGGAGGAAGAGCTATTTATAAACAATCAGTTCACCTTGGTCCATTACATTTTATCTGAGACAAACAAGTACCACCATATAAATTAAATTACTGGAAAGAATAGAAAAGGCTGCTAATAGGAAAAATATTGTTCTTTGCATGTGTAAACAATTCAATAAACTGTGCCAGAAGTTACATGCCGATTGACAGCCAGTTTGAAAATTTGAAAAGTGGTAACTGAACATATATGGTAGAGAGACTGTTTCGAGAACTCTTCATTTTTTCAACAAAATGATTAGGACAAAGCTGCCATGTGTCATTGAAACTATTTTATGTTTCGGCTTTGAAGCTTATATAAAGGATCTCCAATGAGTCACAATTTGAGATGAAATTTCTGAACGGAATTCACTAAAATGGACCTGAGATTTACCAAGGTTCGTATAGACTTTGGTGAATGAGATTCAGAAATTTCATACCAAATCATCAGAATTTGAAAATATATTTTTTATCACATAATGTGCAATTTAACCCTTTACATAATGTAACAACTAAAACTGAATAGGGCTGTTCATAAATATCACCAAAATTTTATTATTTTTTTCAATTTTTGACTCGAAAACATAGCTTATGATACCTCATTAGAACAAACTTGTTGAGCTCATTCCAATGAAGGGTCATAAGCTATGTTTTTGAGGCAAACAATGAAACTTTTAAGTTATTCATGAAATGTGTTTTTTGCAATTGTTTGCTATTCATATTTGATGAACAGTTCATGAAATATGAGATCAATTCTATTCTACTACCAAAAACCATCTCACTCACAATGTTACGACATTGACTTCTGATGTTACTTGTTTATTAGATGTGTTGTGAACTATATTCCCGTAATGAGCTATTTGCAGGTGATTAATCATTATGTGATAAACATATATTATCTTCCTACTTCCACTGAAAACCTGCAAAAAACTTTCTCCAATGAATTGGGTAAAGGAGATGACCATCTTTGATTGTCAAATGGCCACAAACTTTTGAGAAACCTAACAGCAGAAAAAAACATTTCTATTAAATCCCAGAAAACTGATCAAATGATTTCAAGAAAATGGTCAATAAATGCTATCAAACAAATTTGAACCTTACACCTCTAGAGATGTCACATACTAAATATGAAAGGCTTGTCACTAGTGGGTCTGAAAAAGAAGATTTTTAAAGAGAGTTTCTCATATTGAACTAAGTTAAAATTTGGGCTCCAATAAAGAGCCCAAATATTCATCCAGGGCTCCCATTTGAACAAACTTGAATCTAACCCCCCTGGAGATGCTGCATACCAAATATCAAAAGAATCTGATTGGTGGATCTGAAGAAGAAGATTTTAAAAAATTATTCCCCTTATTGACCAAATTAATATTCGGGCTCCCATAGGAAACCCAAATATTAACCCAGAGACTCAAATTGAACAAACTTCAAACTGACCCCTGTAGAGATGTTGTATACCAACTATCAAAAGAGTCTAACTGTTTGATCTGAAGAAGAAGATTTTTAAAGCTTATTCCCCATAACGCCCTAAGTTAATTATTTGGGCTCCTGTGTTGAGCCCAAATATGAACTGAAGGGCTCGATTTGAACACCCTTGTATTTGACCATCCTATGGATGCTGTATACCAAATATCAAAAGATTCTGATCAGTGGTTCTGAAGGAAAACTTTTTTTCAATTTTTGCAAATATGCTGACTCGGCATTTTTTCAAACGCCCCCTACAGAACACCCTGACATAACCAATGGTCATTTTTTCTTATAATCCATTCTACTGGTCAAAAGGATGGTTCATACTAAATAACAGTTTTCTGTTCCATGCAGTTTGGAAAATATGGGCATTTGAATTTTTTCTATTTTCAGCCCCTGGGATACCCACAGGGCTACGAAATAAAACATTTCGGGCATCAATCAAGTACTTTAGACCCACTTATACTACATGCCAAATTGGGTTCAAATCGGCCCATCAGTTCTTGAAATATAAATTTTAGGCAGAGCCTAAAATGGGTATGTGCCCACAGAGAGCCCAAATACTGATCTACCAACTTCCCTTGAACAAACTTTAATCTTCAACACCAAAGAGTGTTCCATACCATATATCAAGGCATTCTCTCAGGTGGTTCATGAGAAGAAGATTTTTAAAGATTTTTAGGCTTTGGCATCATTGACCAGAGCCCGAAGAAGGCAGCCGCTTCATTTTAACAAAATAGAAAGGGTATACTCCAGGGACGGTTTGTGCAATATATGTTTGAATTTGGCTGAATGGCTGTGAAGAAGAAGCCAAGTTTGCCAAATTTAACGGACGACAGATGACGGACGACGGACGCAAAGTGATGGCAATAGCTCACAATGACTTGCAGTCAGGTGAGCTAATAAAATTTGAATCTCTGTTTTTAATGTTTTACCCAACACAAGATGCAGATAACACTTGCCAAATTATTTCCTAAATAACTAAAATATTTTCATTTTTTGCCTTCAAAACATAGCCTATATTCCCTCATTGGAATGAGCTCATGGAGGGCATTCCAATGAGGGATCATAAGCTATATTTTGGAGGAAAAGATTTTTAAAATAATACAAATGAATGACATTTTTTTTTGTAAATGGCGCTGACCAGAAATGGTCACTGTGTTAGGTAAAGGGGTAACGCTATCTTCAATATATAAACCTCATCAGGCTCAGTAATTTTGAAGCAAAACAAGGAGGTTGTCTATAGGGGGCTGCAGGCCTCTCCTCATCGGAGATTCTTAGCTCTCCTTGTCAGGGTTAAAAGTCAAAATTGCCCAGTAAGTGATGTAAGAAAGGTGAATAACAGACATATGTTTTGAGTTAGCAACTTTATATTTGTCATGAGTATAGCAAAGTTGAACGAAAGGTCTAGGTTGGCACTCCACACAAATACTGTTGCAAGTGGAAACATTCTATATTTTCCTATTATACAGAAGAAGAGGAATCATGATGAACAGAATTAAAGATTTCTCTTGAATTATTTTCAATGTATTAAAAAATATGACCTGGGTAAAAAAAAAGGTTCACTTCCAAAACTTAGATGTCCCATAACTTAGACATCCCATTACTTAGACAGGCAGTAAAAGTAGTTAATTGTGTTTACCAACTATTATAATGGACCAGCCTGATATTATTATAGTGAAGTCCTCAAAAAATTTGATGTTTTGCTTGAGAATTTACCAGATAATTAATTAATAGTTATTTGGATAAACCTGTTTACACATGTTTACTAGGGCTGGGCAGTTTATTGGTTCGGTTTGGGGTTTTTCCAAAACCGAAACTGAACCGCCACCTTAACAAACAAGAGGCCTTAATCGCTCACCGGCCAAAGTGGTTCAAAGAAGTATTTGGGGTCACATTCAGTTAGACATGGTTCATCAACACTACAAAGAATGAAGTCATGAGAGGCAAATTTTATGTAAAAACACAAAAGAATGGATTTAAACAAACCTGAACCTAATATGCCCCCACCCCACCCCTGCCCATAGAGACCAAATATTAAGCAAAGGACTCAAATTGAACAAACTTGAATCTGATCCCCCTTGA